>OX244259.1:25563750-26790000 GCA_945867215.1 Epinotia demarniana
AATGACCAAGTTCGCAGGCAATAATTGTTGGAATCTGCACCCTCGATAACCCTAAAAGCGACACCCGTGATGACTTTAAAGAAAAACAATGTCAATAATGTCACTACGGGCGACATGTTTCGAAATCTGCGGGAGTTCTTTTTCAGGATGAATGCTTTCGCGGTGCTGCTGTCTTGCCCTATTTCATCGGTTATTAACAATGTTGCAGTTCGCTTCGCAGGACCGTTTGAATGCGGCAATTTTCGCTTTCTTACTGTTAACTGGCCACACTGAATGAAATTGTAGTTGCAGTTGTTACGCCTGTACGCTACACCCAATTCTGACTTCGACATGTTGTCCTGACAAATTGGGGTAAAATCACTTAATGTGGATGGCCCATAAGTAGCAAAAAGAAGTGTAGTGTTGCCAATATATACAAGTGAATTTCTAACATTTATTACATTCTTTTCATTCGTTCAATCGCGGTCTAAGTCTATGGTTAGAGAACCAATATAATACTACTTGATTGAAAAAGGGCGGGAAACTTGGTACATGGCGGACGCGGTTTCTTAACTTTATCTAAAGGATTAGTTTATTTAACGTACAGAGGATTGGTTTTGGTATTTATTGTACATATTCGTAGTAATAGTGTTGTAAATATTGTAGTTAGCTGTTTAATTAGGTAAGTTTTATATATTTTCCAAAATTTAAACTCTTTGTATGGGGGATCAGCCCCCCGAAAAGCCCTCAGAAAATGTTCCGTCTAAGATGGATATATTGGTTGCGGCAGTAGAATCGTCTATGGATACAGACTCGTCCGTGGTTTCTGTAGATAACAAGTTGAAAAGGAAATTGTTCCCACGAATTGCAACTTGCAAATGCCTATTGAAAATAAAGCACAAGAACACACTGTTTCCAATTCGTCTTCACTGAGTCCCGCAGCTCGCGCAGTTACGAATTCCACTCCCCTGCATGTGCCTGTGGGTCGAGTTTAATATCAACAGTCTGATACTGATATTTCTCCATATGTTGTCCGCATGTATCAAAAGAAGCTAGTTCTGATGGTACAACTCTTCACCTTTGGTAGGTTTTTGCGGCTTAATAATATTAAGGGATAGAGAATGGTACATTAAAACGAGTGGCTCGAAACCGAATTAGCATGGCATTCACTACATACACTGATGCCAATAATTTCTTAGCAAATCAACAGCTTGAACAGGAAAGGTACAAGGCCTTTATTCCCACCTTTAATGTCACACGCATGGGCGTCGTAAAAGGCGTTCCAAATGATTGGTCTGAGGAAGAGGTATTGAATTGCATAAGTGTACCAGTCGGTTGTGGACCGGTATTAAAAATTAGGCGAATAAAAAGAAAAGTAACCGTAAACAATTGCAGCCAATTTATTAATACGGGAACCGTAATAGTCACATTTGATGGACAAATCCTACCAGAATTTTCATGTGCTACACTGCCCTACCAGTCGAACTATACATTTACCCTACTGTACAATGTTATAATTGCTGTCGGTTTGGCCATGTTAAGAATCAGTGTAGATCAACACCAAGGTGTTATAGGTGCGGACAGGGCCACTCTGGTGACAATTGTAACATTGAAGAGGATGGTTATTGGTGCTGCTTATGTAAGGGAGCACATCAGGCCACTAGTAAAAAATGCTTAGATTTGATAGACAAAAGGCTATAAAGGAAACCATGAGCAAGAGTTGCATTTCCTACATGGAGGCCACCAAAATACATCCACCTGTTTCTAAGATCTCATATGCTGAAGCCTTACTTGCAGTGCCAACATCATCCGCTCCATCATACACGCAACATGGACCTCCCAATGTAAATTCACCCTCTACATCCAATAACTTGACCCACTCATATAAAAAAACAATATTTTTAAAGCCAAAATCGTACACTAAAACATATAAAGGATATGACCGTGTTACCTGTATTACCGAAAGGTAAACCTATCTTTAATAATAATAATAATGACCACAACAATAAGAGTACCTCTGACATTATTGAAATTCTCATACAGTTATTATCCCAATCAAACCAAATATCACCGTCCAACGTTGCAGCAGTAATTGATGCTTTATATAGAATCCCCTCTAATTATGGTCCAAAGAGCCAGACTGGTACAGTGGAATTGTCTCAGTCTCACCACTAGAAAACCAGATTTAATTCATGTCATCAATAAAAATTATTTTTTTTATTTTTTAAGCAGTAACGCTGTTAACGTATCAGGAGCTCAAAGCATTGGCAGAGCGTAGAGCTGAATGGCGGTTACTCCACCGACAAGAGGAGAGCTCTTAAGTTGAAGAAGAAGAACGCTGCTAACGAAAATTATAAATTTGAAATGAAGGAAAAATTGAAAAATTTAATGCTCCGAGCCGGATTCGAACTGACGACCACAGGCATTCATGGCCCGTCGCTACTAACCAACTGAGCTATCGGAACAATCTGGTTCAGGCACCAAATCCTTCAATCAGTTCCTTCATACAACCCCTTAGGGAGGCGTGTAGCGACATCTACCAGAAGATTTAGGCTTCTTAACGGCATCAACGTCTCAAATTATATTGAGACATCGTCAGTAACGACGCGCTACCCCATACTATTTTTTTAAGCAGTAACGCTGCTAACGAAAATTATAAATTTTAAATGAAAGGAAAGTTGGTTAGTAGCGACGGGCCATGAATGCCTGTGGTCGCCGGTTCGAATCCGGCTCGGAGCAATAAATTTTTCAATTTTTCCTTTCATTTAAAATTTATCGATAAACATGACCCTTTCCTCATCTGTCCCCAGGAGACTCGGCTGAGGAAGGAGTCATTGTTCAAAATACCCGGGTATGTTTGTCTTCGTGAAGACAGACCTGATGGGTATGGTGGAGTGGCCATACTCATTTAAAACTCAATGCCCTTTACATTCTGTCTCACTCCCTGTACATAGTGATAGCTTATCTATTTTAGCAGTAATTGTAAATAGTATTTGTTTTATATCTTTGTATTATCCTCGTCCTAGTATTGAGATTTTTAATGAAATAAACAAAATCTTTAGTATGTTGCCAAAACCATTTATATGTTTAGGGGATTTTAATTCTCATCATCAGTTGTGGGGATGTTCTTCATCTACATAGTATGGGGAACAGTTGTTGGAGTTGATTAGTTCACATGATTTATGTATATTAAATAATGGGTCTCCTACACGGCTAGCGCGCACTCCAAGTGCGCCTGATTTATCCATTTGCACAGCTGATCTTGCTTCATCTCTGTCATGGTCACCTTCAGAATCCACTTATGGTAGTGATCATTTTCCCATTATTATTTTTTCCATTCACCAAACCTACAAAGCAAATAAGGCAACCACGTATTAGACACAAGTTAAATGATGCTACGTGGACTACATATAGGGAAGTGGTCCACGAAAAAGTAGAAAATTTACCCGAGTTAAACGATTCAAATATTTTATTTAGTCTGCTCTCAATTACTAGCCACTGCATTGATAGAATCTGCAAATGAAACATTTCCATTAAAAAGTTGTGGCCCAAGTCTCATTCCATCCCCACCATGGTGGGATTCAGAATGCACCATAGCAGTCAATCAAAGAAAGGAAGTAGAACGGTGCTATTGTCTTTGATTAACAATGTTATGATTTCTGGTTGTATTCCACAACCATGGAGGACTCAAACGTTAATTTTGCTACAGAAGCCTAATAAACCGAGTTCAGACCCGACCTCATATAGACCCATAGCGTTGTCCTCAGTATTAGCTAAAACTGCCGAACACCTAGTAAAAATTCGATTAGAATGGTTTTTAGAGCATAATAAGTTATTATCAGTTAATCAGTTTGGTTTTAGATAATTTACTTTAAAAACAAAGTTTTAACCGACTTCAATTTAGTACTCCGCCAAGCCACGAGCACATTTCCTATTTTTTACAATTTACCACATGAACTGATTTCCGATAGCAAATGCGTTGATTACTATAGAAAAAAACCGAATCGCTGTATGTGGGCCGATAATATTTGAGGACTTCCATCGATTCCCCAAGATCATCACCAATGGCACTTCATTAGTTCCTATTTCAACGGAATCTTATCAGAACCTGTGACGTACTTTTGCACTTTTAAGTACATAATTGAGGAATTCGATAAGTCATCTGTGGTCTTCATCATCAATTCCTCGCCACCAAATTTATGATTCCGGATGTAAATACACGAGTTATAAGAGAAAATACCAAAATCACTACACGCGTGCCTTATAAAATTGAGGAGTCCCCTCAATTCCTCATGGATCCCATCATCTAACTGAATTTTGAAAAAAATGGGACCCACCTGGAAGTATATACATACGAACAAAAAAAAAATTTTCCGAATCGGTTCATCAATGACGGAGTTCTGAGGTAACAAACATTGAAAAAAAAAAAAAAAAAAAAAAAAAATACCGAATTGAGAACCTCCTCCTTTTTTTTGAAGTCGGTTAAAAAGGGAAATGTACTGTTGACAGCTTGAGCATTTTTACCACAGTCATAAGATTGTGTTTCTCCAGGAATGACTCTTTGGTTGCTGCGTTCCTAGATATAAATGGCGCTTACGACAACGTCAACATATCGATCAAAAAAAATAAATTGTTTAAGCTAAATGTCCCTAATCTATTAATTAATTTTATTGTAAATATGCTGTATGAAAGATATGTCAAATATTCATTAGATCACTGTGGAAACGAATTTATTAATACGAGTAGAACAGTATGGAAAGGTTCGCCACAGGGTTACTTACTGTACTTTATAACATTTACACATATGATTTGGAATTTTCTATTAAAAGACACGCAAATGTTCAATATGCAGATGATCTACTGTTGTATGTTTCTGGACGATCCTTAGATGCCATTAGCGAGTCTTTATCATTTTCATTGGATGCCTTAAAAGAGTGGTTGGATAACAATGGTCTAGATTTATCTCCGTCTAAAAGTTCTATTGTAGTGTTTTCCCGAAAGCGAACTATTCCACAAACTCATATTAATTACAATGGTCTTGCTTAACCACATAAAGAACAAGCGAAATTTTAATTAATTATAATTTACAGGCGTCTGGTGGGGTGCCCATCCGATTACAATGAGACTGCTTTACAATGCTTTGATTAGGAGTGTATTCGATTATGGCACATTCTTGTTACATCCAAGTACTACAAGCGCAGCTAAAACGTAAGATTCTGTTCAGTCTAAGGCTTTAAGATTAGTTACAGGAGCGATGAAATCGAGTCCCAATAAATTGTTTACAAGTAGAATGTTGTGATCCACCTCTGAGCTTGAGAAGACAATACCTTTGTGAAAAATTCTTCTTTCGTTCATTCCAACTAAGTTCCCATCCACTATTTCCTAAATTGAGACAACTTGCTGATCAGATTGATACTTCTAGTTACTGGGCTCACAAAGATGGTCCCTGTTTAGTAAAGAGTTATAGAAAATATGAAACATTGGAAGCACCCACCTGTTGCAATGATATTTTGCCTCTATACCAATACAATTACAACAGTCTTACTACAGTTCCGCAAATTAAATTCGACTTGGGAATATCAAAGAACGATGTAAACCCAAAACTTGAATTTACTAATATTATTAATAATGACTGGTCTGACTGGCACTGCATATATACGGATGCTTCAAAACACGAGGATAGGAGTTGTGTTGGCGTTGGGGTCTATCACCCACAGTATAATGTATACAGCAAATTAAATTTCCACCTGAAACTTCTGTTTATACTGGTGAATGTTATGGCCTATTTAAAGCAATTGAATATGTTCTCATGGTTAAATTGCCCAAGACAATAATTTTCTCTGACTCCCGAAGCTCTTTAGAAGCTATTATTAGGTTTCCGTTTAAATCCCATAAACAGTCCCCGACTATTTTTGGGATTCGCAATCTTTTATATGAATGTTCACATAAGGGTTGTACAATAGTGTTGGCCTGGGTACCGAGTCATTTGGGTATACCTGGGAATGAAAGAGCTGACCTACTGGCAAATGAGGCTACACGCGTAGGGGATATGTTTCCATATTCTAATTATTGTAGTGACTTAGTTAATTTATCGAAAGTTTTCTTGTACGAAGCGTGGAATCGGATTTGGAACAGTGAGTCACCAAAAGGTAAATTTTATAGAAGAATTCAGGTAATCAGGTATCCATTCCCTTCAAGCCGTGCTTTAGCAAATTGTCATTTTCGAAGTCCGTTACGTTTCTGTGTAGGATGCGCCTGGGGCATGTTTGTACCCCGGCTCAATTACACAGAATGAATATTGTGTCGGATCCATATTGCTCCTGTGGAGAGTATGGGGAACTAAACCATGTAATCTTTAGCTGTGCACTGTATGACCGGTCTGATTTCTTTTCCAGCATTGAGGCTTTAAACATTCCTTTTCCAACATCAATAATTTGTTTACTCCAGAATAATTCCTATGATATATATAAAATTATAGCAGTATTCCTAGAAGAAAATGATATTAAACTATAATTATATATTTCTAAATATGTATTTCCATTAAACCCGATCCTTTGTCTTTCCAAATTTCCGTTTAATTTTATACCGAATTCCTTAATCCTGTTTCCCTAACTTTTAACTCTTCAACGTGACTTTGGCTACTCCTAGAGAAAGACAGAAAAGAAAAACTACTTGATTAATGAGTAATAATAAGCACTGCCCTCCTACTAAAAAGTTGTACTCTTGTATTAAGTGGTATTATAATTTTTCGTTTTTATTTATTTACTTTATCCCGCCCCTCTTTTTCCCATAATATTTGTAAGTTTGAAACGTAGTTCATTTTATATATGTTTTCGTACGCCTTTAAATGAAAGTAAATTACCACGGGTCGTGTTAATATGCGATATCGAAATCCAATGGTGAAGCAAAAAGGCGTAGAAAAGTAATCCTTCCAAACCAAACAGTAAACGAACTACCTAATAAGTTTTGAAACTGATATCCTGCGGCCAATTGTATTGTTTTCATAGTGTTAAAATTTATCAGGGGTCTCGAGTGACCTACATAAAATTTCGTCCGACAACGGTTCTTATCGTCACGTTTTATGTGCCAAAATCAAGAGCATGTGAGAATTTGACGTAAAAAAATAGTTTTGTGTGCATGACATATTAAATGGCCATATTTTACGTAGATCACGGTATACCATGTTAGCTCATGACGGTAAAATTTTATACGTCGGTTGTGGGCATAAATCATGTGCATAAAAGACGTCATTTTGTTTATCAGTTTTGGACCCGTATTTTGGCCAAAAAATCAACTCGCCTTCTTTGTCTTCAAAGTTCTCTGGCAGTATACTTAACAATGTTAAATCGTGCACCCTCCTGCCTGATGCCAGTAGCTAGTGAACAGGTATGACGACAAACCGCAAACAGATTTTTGTCGTCGAAACTATATGACTCCATGAATTTCAGAAGATCAACCATTTTCCACGATAGAGGAACCTTGCTTTTCGGTTTTTCGAAAGTATGCCTTTAATCGTGTGAGCCACAATCGGGTGTGAAGCTAAGTGGGCTCCTATGTGGGTTTGCAAATGTGACTACTACTGATTTATGAACTAAAATGGTACTGGGTGCCAGTTTTTACGAACAGTCTAGTGAAGCCAACCAGTTTTCAACCAAGCCCTGTAAGTTTAGCACACGCTAAACAAATTAAATCGCACAAAACTCGAAATAAATGATCTTGACAGCATTGCGACACGCGCTGAAGAGTTTTGTGCAATTTTGTTTGTATATGCGTGCGTGAGCGTGTGCTAAACTTGAAGTAGCTTGGTTTTGTTTGTATGTGGTTTGGCTTCACTTGACTGTTCGTAACGCTCCGTCTGTCTTTTTTTCTTGGTCTTAGGTCCTGGGTTGGTAATACTGATCACAGGCGGCTCGTGACTAAATTGTATGGGTGTTCACTTGAAATAAAACAATGAAAATACATGACGTTATCAGATTCCGGGATTCAGGGATTCCGAAGACTCATTGTGCACCCTTAAAGCAATTTGAAATGCACCACATACGTAATACTACACAATCTGTTAACCTTCGTAAAATATGCCTGTTTTTGTCAACGCGGTCATTGAACTCGCGTATAGATTTTCGGTACTTACGTGGAATCTAGTGCCCTCGAATATCCTGTAAAATAGTTTGTTACTCTCATCACAACCACACAACTACGGTGTTTTCACATATTGTTCGGATTTAAACACACGCGTAAATGTTTTGGTTTTCGTCGTTCATGTTTGCGTAAGGTCAAGGTCCCTTGTCCCTTAGCCAGGGGGCTTGCAGTGGGTGGGGCGCGGCGCGTTAATAACCTAGCGGTCGCGGAACCTCAGGTTCCAAGTCAATCGAGGGCCGGCACCGCGCGAGTGAGCACACGTGCGTGTTGAGACATGCCACCGCCGCCGACTTGAACGCGACGAACGAACGTAACAACGTGTTATTTTATAATTATAAGTAACATAATTTTTTAAAACGTAAAAATCAACAAACCGCCACAGCTGCTCAGTTTATGGCTGTTTAAAAAATGCCCAAAAGGACGTTGGATTATCTTTTTTTAATCTGCCCGCAAATTGTGAACGATAAGTTTATTTTTTTATTAGGTACCTACTTTAGGGTACCTACTTTACATTATGAAGATGTAAGGTACAGTACAATGTACAAAAACAATATTTACAAATGCATGTTACTTATTATTACCTATACTTTTAACGGGATACCTACTGCAATTTACATCAAAATGAAAGACTGGTTTGAATATATATTTTACAATGCACTTGCTCTGAAAGTGCGCCTTTTCATGGGTCAACATGAACACAGATAGCCCTCCATTCTGTCCTTAAAACTTCAAAAGTTAAATTGAATTAGTTAATAGTGAATAGAAAACTGGCAGATCAATTTTATTTATGTGTGGTGTTATTCATAATGACGCTGACATACATTGTATGTGAAGTAAGCATGTACTATATTAATATCGGTTCACTTTACTCAAGCGACATCTGGTGAGCATTTTTTGCCTTCATTGATGTATTCTTGGCGTGACAGCCCTAGCGCTACACGTGCTGTGTGTGAATGAATACAAGTTATACGATAGACAGAGATGCACAGAGTAGGCACGTTTCTTATGCCTAAACGTCGTTTTTGCTAGGAAGTCCAATTTCTGTACTTGTACTATTACTTATTCTGTGCCTTAGCCTTCAATTCAAGCCGAATTTGTAACGTTTTTGCACACTTTTTAATGAACACCACATTATAATTATCCATTTTAACACTCACAAGTACTAACTGATAAGTACAGGTTATTTCAACACGTATTAAATGATTATTAATTAGAAAATACCCGAATTTGCATTCGCGCGCATGCATTTTAGTTGACCAGTGTTTGTTTATATAGGAGTGGCAACGTCGCGCGCAATCACTGTCGCGCGGCCGGGCGGCAAAATTAACCGGCAACGTGGCGTGAGCGGCGCTCCGAATTTGGCTATTTTTTCATAGAAAATCTTCTGTTTCACGCGCAGGACTGTGGCGAACTTTCTCTTTCACTTTTATTGGATTTCGTATTAGGAAATGTACTGAGTCTTGTTCCATAGGAGCACAATCGTGAGCGCTCCGCTTGGCGCGTTACCTATGAAATGATACAGTAGGATGATGGGTATAGCGCCTACCTATGATCTTGTAATGTGTAAAGGTAATTATTTTATTGGTATTGGTACAGTCGTATTTTAAGATAGATTTTAAATAGTAATATTAATAATGAGATTAATGAGTACAATTTTGTTATAATTATTTGTGGGAGTTCACTGCACCAGCGCTCCTTAGGGCGAGCCGCCTCTGATACTGATACTTTTTTGGGTTGAACACGTACACCACCTCCGCCACGCTGGCCAATACGTATTTAGAGTAGTTTTTCTCTAAGAGGCCTGTAGAAGCGCTAATTGGGAATCATTCCAGTTTTACAGTTCATTGGCCCAGCCCGTACAGTCCAAACCTGCAAATTGAGGTTGTTTACCCCCGGTGGAGGTAAGTTGGTTTCCAGACCAGATGGTGAGAGAGGTCTGGGATCTTCCATGGCTGTTGGGTTGCCCGTTGCTTTAATGCTGGCGTCCAAAATGCCTTGTGCCAGTCCGGAGCTATTATAAGGTAAACTCCCGTCGACTGCTGAAGGTGACGGAGTACTCTTGGAATCAAAGCTGGGGGTGGGAATATCCAGCCTAGGTTGTATACCCAACTTCGACTGAAGGCATCTGTGTACAGACTTCTCAGATCCGTTGCATCCTCCGATACGTATTTTGTGACAACTGCAGATCTCATCGATGCAAACAAGTCTATGTCTGGAGTGCCCAGGAGTTGGAAGATGACGTTTGTTATCGAGGGTTTCAGGTGCCACTCTGTTAGATTTTTTGATCTGGAGAGACTGTCCGCCAGGCCATTGTATGGCCCAGGGATGTAGCGAGCTGTCAGGGAGCAATTGTAATGATTGCACAAGTGTAGTATGTTCAATGTTGTGTCTAGAAGCCTTCTTGATCTTGTGCCGCCTTGCTTGGTTATATACGCAGCCTTTACTTTAAGGAGAGGTGTTGTTTAGTAGTGGCCCAGCATTCGGAACCATGGAGTATGGCGGGTCTGATCGCGGTCTTATATAGTTTTCCTTTTACCCTCAATGGCATTTTAACATCGCACATTACTCCCGTGAGTTGTCTCCATTTTAACCATCCCGCATATGTTCATATTCATATTCATTTATTCATTGTTATGTCATGCATACATAATAAGGTGGTACATTTTTGGTTAAGTTAATTCATGACACCCTGTAAGGGCTGTTCTATGCTCGACGTCTTTATCGATTTTTCCGTCATTACTAAAGATGGAACCTAGGCACTTAAAATGGTCTACCCGTGGGATCAAGGTGTTTCCGGCAAAAATTTGAATATCATCTGTGTTAGTGTTTGTCTTCAAAAATGCACGACATGTGTTCAGTCTGTTTTCTACTAATCTTTAGGCCATTCTCCTCCAGAGCTTCAATGCATAAGTTAAAGTCGGCTTGGAGTGTGTCTTTATCTTCAGACATAAGAACGACATCATCTGCATATAAAATATTCCAAGGCAGTGCTTTTTGACATTTTTTAGTTAGATAGTCCATAGTAACTGTCCTGTCCTGTCTAGTCCATAGTAGTAATTTAAAAGTAATGGGCTTAGTGCAGAACCCTGGTGAAGTCCAACCGTTATAGAGAACTTTGCAGTGGTCCCCGCTGGAGTTACTATCTGAGTTGTTACATCCGTGTACATATCCTGAATTAAAGCGATGTATTTTTCGGGTACAAATTGAGCTCTTAGAGCTTCCCATATCAGGTCGCGAGGGATGTGGTCAAAAGCTGTTTCTAAGTCTATAAAGACCATAAGAAGGCTGGTGCGGTTGGTTTTGGCCTTTTCAAGCAGTATGCGGATTGTTTGGGTCGCATCAGATGTACCCTTTTCTGCGACAAACCCACACTGGTTGGGAGTAAGTGTAATTATATCATTTATTCTATTATTAATGATCCTCTCCCATATTTTAAGGGTATGGGACATAAGTTTGATTGCGCGATAATTGCTACAGTCCCTCACGTCACCTTTACCCTTGTAAAATGGTATAAGAAAACTGTTGCGCCACGAGTCTGGTATTGGATCGCCAGCGATAAGCTTGTTGTACAGCTCGTATAGCCAAGGCATTCCATTCTATCTTGTTTCAGCATTTTCTAAATCTCTACAGGGATCTCGTCTGGTCCTGTGGCTTTGCGGTTCTTCATTTGTATGATCGCTTTTTGTATCTCTTTTGGTGTTACGGATGTAAGAGGCCCTTTGACGGATTCTGGTAGTTGTTTGGTTTGTTTTCTCGGGTGTTTAATGTTTAAGAGGTCTTTATAATATTCCACCCATCGGGATCTAATGTCTTCATCGCTGGTAAGAATTTTATCGATGTCATATCCTTTGTGTTGTTGTGTCTAGTTTTTGCGATCTTATGTATATCGTGCGGAGCACGCAAAAACTTTCAACCCTTTCAAGTTTATCATAGAACTGCGCGTTGGCAATCTCTCTACTGATGGCCACATGTTTCTTGGTGTCTTTATTGTTATTTATTTCCTTATATTTTAAGCGTTCTGTCTCGTGTCCTGTAGATTGTCATGTTTTAAAGCATTGTTTCTTAGCTGCTACCATGGTTTTAATGGATTCGTCCCACCAGTGCGTTTTTTTGTAAGGGCCTTTTCTTTTCTTAGTTCTGCCCAGATGTACAACTGCAGATTTTTTCTTGTAAACAAGACATCTGAAACTTATTCCACATGGTGTTAGATGATATGTTTGTGTGATCTTTTTGCTTAAAATGTTGTTTTAAATCTTCAATTACTGGTATACCACGTTTGCTAATACATAGTCAATTTGAGTGTGATTTCCGCCGCTGTTGTATGTTATCAGGTGGGTTTTGTTCTTTTTGTAGTAGGTGTTGATAATAGCTAGTACAAGACTCATAGCAAATTGCAGAATCCTGTCTCCATCACTGTTCCGTGCTCCATAACCAAATCCACCGTGATGACCCTCATAACTAGTGTTATGTTCTCCAACATGGCCATTAAAGTCACCTCCTCGGTGTATTATTTCGTCTCTTGGTAGGCCAAAGACTACTCTGTGAAGGTCATCCCAGAAGATATCTTTAATTGAGTCATTGCTTCCTGTTTGTGGCGCGTAAGCCGAGATGATATTTAGGCACGGTTGGTTGTCCAGAGCGATTTTTACTCGTACTACCAGTATTCGGTCGTTCACTCTATCAACGTTTACTAGTCTCTGTGCAATTACGCCCACTCCGTTTGTATTATTGGTTTCGCCATGGTAAATTATCTTATAGCCGTTGCCTATTTTTCGACATTTTGAGCCCTTCCACTTGGTTTCTTGCACACAGCATGCATCTATATCTCGTCTTGTAAGAACGTCGTTCAGTTCGGCACTTCTGCCACTCGTAGTGATACGCATCTGTTGCATCGACCGTCGCTTCCGGGGGACGCCCTAGTATTTGTGCTCGTATTCTTTCGTTGTGCTTTCATGTTTCGGACAAGGAATGAAAAAATTGTATTGTATTGGTTTTACGGCCGGTTGCCACCTGACGCCAAGGTGTAACCCTCGTGAAGGGCTCGGAGGCCGCCGTTGACCCGAAGGTTCATCCGCCGCCTCCCCTACTGTGTGTTCCAGCCCAACACCCAGCACAACTGCAGCCTCGCCTCCGAATATGTCAGAGAAGCCTGCACCCGGGGTTTAGTTACGGAGTTACCGTCTCCGGCCTTGTGGTCCGCGGGAGGTATTTTATTTCCCTCCTACCCGCTGCAGGATTTCTCCCACAGTGAGCATTCCACTATCCGCCACCTGTGGATGCGATCTCTAGGGAATGAGGCTACCCCGAGACTACGACTGCCCCGAGCTTTCTGTTTACCCGAATGCCCCAGGTTATGCCTATATATTCCAATCGCTGAGTTGGTTCCAGTTGGGACTTTGTTTTGTTGACTGCCCAACCGAGCTCCTCCAATTACTTAACTACAAATATTGCTTGGTTTGCTAGCGTGTTCGGATTCGGATGACACACGAGGAAGTCGACTAGATAAACTATCATTTTGACGTCTGCAATCTGTCTGAACCAATGTGCTAACCAGTTTGTCACCCTTGAAGAGGCGTGTGGCGCACTTGACAGCCCGAACGGGAGACATGTCATCTCGTAGATTCTTCCTTCGTATGCCAGAGACAGGAATCTGCAATGCGTTGGTACTATCGGAACGTGATAGTAGGCTTGCGAGATGTCTATTTTTATCATGTAAGTAGTCCTTTGGACTCAAAACGGTTGGTATCCGGTAGTGATTTAATAGCTTGAATCATGGGGCATATATGTATCGATTTAACCTTTTTGAATTGAAAATTGGTAGGTGGTGGTTGAAACATCGTTGAAAGGAATCCCCTTTGATGTTTGCTCTCGCGAATGGCTCCATTTTTTAACATCATTTGGATTTCGTTTCTCATTTCTCTGGTGGAACGGATCATGAATGGCTTTCGATATTTTGATACGTTTACTAATGGTGGCTTCTTTTGAAAGGGGATCCTGTAACCTGATAGTATTTCTAAAACTAGTGATGGGGCTCCTATTTGGGAACACGATTTTAAAAGGGGCAACAGTTGACCTGCCCTGAAGTCATTGTTTCTTTATGCCCTTCCACTTGTTTCTTCCTTTGTTTTTTTTATGTTATCATATGAGAGGTAATCGAGCAGACGGATCACCTGATGGTAAGCGATTAATTGCCTTTTTCGCCATACGGCAAGTTTCTTTTAGTGTTGTTGTTGGAGGTAGAAGGAAAGTATCTCGTGTCCTGTTTTGATGGCCCTCTAGTTTGACCTCTTCGATCATTGTACTCGGCTCTCTGAGGGATCCTGCTGTCGCCTCTAGTAGACCGGTACGGTTTGAAGGATTTTATGAATGGAAAATAGTAGTTTATGCGACTGATCCATAATGAGAGGCCTTAAAATACGAGTGTGGTTTTATGAAACGAGCGTTAGCGAGTTTCATAATAGGATCACACGAGTGTTTTAAGGCCTAATTATGTACAGTTGCATACACTACTTTATCTACACACACATCATAAGCAGTAGTACGTAACAGTAAAAAACCAACAATAAAATGACAACAGCAATGGCGGCAATTCGATCATCCGTCACGACGAATGGTTTTTTTTTTTAATCATAGACAAACGAATGTAGTCCCTATACTCACATCACTCGAGATCAAATGTCGTACGGTCTGTATTAAAAAACGTACTGAATTGACGTTTCGTATCGATAACTGTTTTAATATCTATGGATACTAGAATAGAGACCCACTTGAACTTTGACAGCTGTTCCAAATTTAAACTCATAACGATACAAATTTATCAAAAATCTGTACTGTAATGACATTACAGTACAGATTTTACCTACTACCACAGACAAGAAAGTTCTCATAGTAAAATCGGTTGTAGTAATGCTGGTCATTTCCTACGGTTTCTGAACGCATTTTAGAGCACTAATGACATGTGCGTAGATAAAAACTTTTGCATGCCTCCTTGATCTTTTACCGTTTGAGGCTCGGGCTCTCGGAACAAATGCGACTCTGAAGGCGGTATGCTGTGGAGTAAGTACTTCGTGTAGCACCCTATTCTTTATTTTGTACGTGTGTCTTCTTTGTTGGATAATTTCTGCTCGACGACCGCAGACACATCTGAGCTCTTGCGAAATTTAGAACCCATCGTAAGGTCGGCTTTCTCCAGAATGGATAAGGAAGTCCACTTGGGTGTGATACCCGCAAACTGGTTGTTAACTTTCATGGCTGAGAATACCGGTGTGGCCTGAAATTGTTTTTGAACATCTTTATATTTTATATTGGTCCAGTGATCAGTCCCTAGTCTCTGACTGGACCCTAGTCTAGGACTGGATCCGCCTTTGAAAACTTCGTTTCTGATTCGGTTGTATGAGGTTTAATATCAAACAACGGCGAAGCATCAGTCGGGTGTAGGGATGGGACGCCGGTAATATTCCCGCTACCGGTAAGTTTCCATATGGAAATATTACCAGTAAGTTACCAATGTTACCAGTAACATTCCCAAAACGCGGTAAGATACGGAACCGATGACTTATTATACGAAAAAGGAAACCTAACTATTGCTTTCTTATTAAAATAAGTTACATAAAGCTACGTGAATGTTTGTGCGTGGATATATGTATATCTGTCTCTTTCACGCTTATTAATTATCAGCATTTCTTATCTTAAGAGTCCGCAGTAAGCTCGATTCTCCATACAAACGTAGTTACGCTCTCATTTTAAAACTACGTGTTGGATTGTAACGAAACTTTGCATGTTCAATGAAATGAGGTATATCTATGTCTGAAATTAGTTTACGTAGCTTCAGATACCATAATAAAAAAGATACAGCTAATTTAAGTTTTTCATACAAAACTAGTTTTTGCTGTATTTACTTTGTTTTATAAATTGGAACCATATAAACTAATTACAGACATAGATATACCTCATGTCATTGTATATGCAAAGTTTCGTCACAATCCAACACGTAGTTTTAAAATGAGAGCGTAACTACGTTTGTATGGGAAGGTGAAATTCGGCCGAGCTTACTGCGGCCTCTTAAATGCGAGAATGCTACCTGCGGTCTTGGGTTTGGGTCAGTTTTATCTAAAACACGACTCGGAGTGGATGTACTAAGTATTTGTGATAACTAGTTGCAGTGCAAAATGAAACCAAAAGGACTAGTGTAAAGTCATTTTACGGAAAAGACGTTAAATAATAGAAAAAGTTACATGTGTAACTTCTGTAGTGTTGTGTACAACTTTCAGAATGCTACAAAATTCGCCATTCATATTCTGAGGTGCAAAAGTACTCCCCAAGATGTTAAGGAATGTTTTAAAACATTAAAAACATCGACAACTTGTGAGACTTTGGTGTCGAGAAGCAGTGAACGTGCTTCCACCAGTTCCAACGATTCCACGTCGGAAGATGTTGTAACAGTGAGGTCACCTTTAATGGATAAAGATGAGCAGATGAATATACATAAAGCTGTGGCAAGAGCAATGTATGTGACTGGGACGGCTTTTGCTCACTTCGAACACCCGCTATGGAAAGAAGCCTTACATCTGATAAATCCTTCATACGATCTGCCTTCAAGAAAGAGGTTTGGTACATCACTGTTAGATGAAGAATATACTGACTTTCAAAGTGACATGGTGAGGAAAAGCAATCAAGCCAGTGTTATCCACTTAGCTATTGACGGATGGTCTAACCTAAGGAAAGAGTCAATTTTAAATGTGATACTCTACGCTCCGAACCCTCATTTTTATAAATTCATTGAAACAAAGGAACACAGACACACAACGGAATATTTATGCGATGAAGTTACAAGCATAATGGAAGAATTTCACCCAAAAAAGTTCGTTGCGGTCGTAACAGACAATGCTGCAAACATGGTTAGATTTGGAAGACATTTAAATGAAAAATACGAACAAACTGTTTGGACTGGATGTCTGGCCCACTCACTCCATTTATTCGTGGGAGATGTATTGAAACTTTAGGGAATTCGTAAAATTTTTGCATTTACTGTTAGAGTTATTAAAACAATAACCCGAGCTCACGTTCTTGGAGCTCAGTTTCGAAGAACTGCGGAAGATAAAGGCATCAGTACTTCTCTACAGTTACCAGTCAAAACATGATGGGGAAGTTATCTAGCATGTGTACAAAGTTTTATAAAGTCAAATATTGTTTTACAAAATATGATTATCAATGAATCAACGACATCTTTAAGACCTTACAAAAATAAAATTCTAGACGAAGACACGTGGTTGGAAACCTTGAAGTATTTCTGAACCTAGTGGTCCAGTGGATTTTCATATTAGAATCGGAGTGCACTTAGTCTACCAGGCATTCAAGGAATTAGATGCATGGTTAAACAACGTGCGAACAGTCAATCTGTTTGAAGGTAACTTCGGACTTGAAAACGAAGTTTGAAGGAAGGAAGACAAACGCTTTGAAACCCATTCATTTTGCAGCTACAATATTAAATCCCAAGAATCAAGGCGGGCAACTAAACGAACAAGAAAATTTAGATGGATGTGAAAGAATATTTAACTTTGGAAATGAATCCACTGATGTACTTATGCAACTGTCAGACTACAAAACGCACAAAAACCTATGGGAAAAAGAGTTTATTTGGAAGATGGCAGCAACTACAGAGCCGGTGACATGGTGGCAAACATTATTTGCCCATACAGATTTGGGTAAAATTGCTGTCATAATTTTAACCATTCCTGCCACCTCAGCAGCGGTAGAGCGATCGATCTCTACGTTTTCCAACATACATTCTAAAAAAGAAATCGATTGAAGACTAACACGGCGGGAAAACTAACATATATATCCCACAACTGGAAGTTAGCTCACCTATCACTACCGCGAACTTGCAGATTCTTCCGATACCGATTCTGAAGATATTTTTTCAGACATCGAGGATTTGGAAGACGGCGAATTAAATGCATCTGACTAGGCGTATAAGAATCCTATTTCAAAATTGGTCGGTAAACTCTTAACATCTAAGAATAAATCTAAGACTGATAAGGATGATTCGTTATTCAGATATTTTATCAAGGTTTTATTTTTACATATTTTGTTTTTTTTTTGTAATTACGTAAAACGTAAACCATAAAGCATAATATACCTGATTATCCGTAGGAAGATATTTTTTGTAAGAATATTGTTCATTATGACATGGCTGATTTAATTTACTTTATTTGTATTAAAATTTTGTTGTGAATCCTTATTAAGGCGCCGTAGGTTCAGCGAAGTTAAGCGAATAGTGTTTTTTAAACAATATAATGCGTCTGTTGATAATAATATGGTTTAAAAAATACGAATAGTAATCTTGAGGCTTTTCTGCAGGGAAATCAGTGTTTAGAAACATGATTTAGCATTTTTCGCTCGATAGAAAAAAATCACGAACATAGGTCTAAAAGGGTCTAAAATACACTTAAAATATTTGTTATAAATTACGAACAAAAGCTAAAAATATTAAAATGGCTTCTAAAAATCGGCAATATCATGTTTGAGGGAAATCAGTGTTTACTTTTTTATTTATTTAAACGGCCAAAAAATTAAAATTAAAAAACATGATTTCCGCGCTTCCGAGCACGCACTTCCATCTCGCTCACGCTTATGCTCAGTGAGAGGGAGAGAAGACCATGAACCTACGGCGCCTTAACGGAATAATACCATAGATCTGACTATACCAATTATTGCTGTTATTAAACTGATGTAAGTACACATTATCTTTTATTTTTGACCATCATAACAGTTTAAATACTAAGAAACCAAATTCTGTGGATACTTTCACGGAAGTAATGTTACCAGAAACGTTGGAAAAATACTTGGTAACTTTGGGAATGTTACCGGTAACATTGGGAATTAACTGTATCAAAAAAGCCCGATGTATTTTTAAGTTGTAAATAGAATCAAAGTCAAATATTAAAGAATTTAAAGCGATAAGAATAAATTTACACAAATTATTTTACAACATTTCCGTATGTTACTAATTGGCGGTAATGTTACTGGTAACATTACTGGGAATGTTTCCACTTTTTGGTAAGTTACCGGTAGCGTCCCATCACAAGTCGGGTGTACCTTTCTTGATGTTCCAGTCTTGGCTGACTAGAGATCTATTAAGTGCTGCTCAGCTCTTTGAATAACTTCTTTGACCCTTTCTTCAGTTTCTTCTGCAGTTTCCATCTCCTGCGTATCCTGGTACTCACAGCTGGATCCATGTAAGATCGGGGAACGTTCATGGGTCATCTGTGCAAGTGTGCATCCTCATAGGTGCTATCTGGAACCGACTCGAACGAATTATTTAACGCCGGCCCCTTGTGCGTTGGCTGTTTCAATTTATCGAGTTTTTTGTTTTGCTCGGCCTGCATTTCTATAAGTTTCTTGAAAACCTCCATTTGTTGCTGGAGAACAGAAAACATAAGGTTATCACTACTACCTTGCTGGACGGTGCTCTTTTTGGTAGAAGTTGAGTCATCTCGTGCCTCGAATTGGCGCTTTAATCGCTTTGGGGCTATGCTGGATCTTGACGTTCCTCCCCCTTTTCTTTTAGCACATGGAGTTGAGGAACGGGATGTACCACGAGCATCCTGGCTCATATTCTGCTCATCAGTCAGCATTCTGGAGGTAATTTCTCGATTAGTCAGTTTGCCTTGGACACTAAGCTCCCGTATATTGTCCATGAAGGGCTTGTATGACGGAGCATGAAGTCTTTCTACAATGCTGTGTGGTGAATATATAAGCGCTCTTCCCAGCGGCCAGGTCAATAAAAGCTTCCGAATGCCCCGGTAAGCTCTTTCGGAGAGATCTTTAGCTCCCGAGTAGAACGCTCGTACCAGGTCGGTGGTCGGCACGCCAAACCTAACCTTGCTATCCGTACTTGGAGATATTTGTCCACCAAACAAATCCTTGCAAGTTAGTTCAAGGACTTTCCATTCTTCCCAATCGTTTGGGTAGTTGTTTCGTATTGAATTTACTATCAAGGCGAAGACCTATTGTTCGTAGTCGTCTTTTGGATTTTCTAGGGCTAAATCGCCCATTGTTGTCATTGCCATCATCTGCAATCAAAAGGATTAACTGTAATTAGTAATCCTTGTGCGATGAAACAGGTGTTGTCTTACTAGACGACCAGCGGGCATACTCGTTACTACTATGTAAGTAGACGCTTAATTACTCTCAGACGACGCTTGGTCGTTGTCTTGTAAGGCGACACGCCTTTCAAGAGGTGAGTGTACTCGCCGGCCCACGAGGCGACAGCGTGGACGTCGGCCTATTTATGAGGCTACAGCGTATACGTCGGCTAATGAGGCGACATGGCAGACGTCGGCCTACGAGGCGACTGAACAAACGGCCGGCAAGGCGACAGTCGTCGTCTGATGAGACGACATTCGCCGTGTACCCACAAGTACAAAACAAAATATATAAAATTGGCGGTGCCTATGGGAGATCACTGCGTCTCGTCGCTGGGCCATGGGAACCGATCAGAATTATTGTCGCTCAATCGAAAATAAGACAAATTACTTACTAAGGTATTAATTACACTTGTTAACGAAAAAATATTTGCGCACGCGTTGTTCGGCTGAGTTACAAAAGCGACAAGCGTACTGAAGAGCAAGCAGCCACCAAAGAGAATATAATCACTACGTTTTAAGAGACGGGACTCTCATACTAGGAGTGTATTCGAAAATTGAATGCAGTTTGCATGGCAAATCAATACCAACATGACCAAGCGAAGCGTCTTTTCTTTGACAGACGTCAAACTGACATTTCAAGAGTGCCAACCCAACAATTAATACACAATAGTGGCGCATCTATAAAAGTAGTTTTATCGATATCGATAAACCCGCTTTTATCGATATCGACAAACCCGCTTTTATTGATAAAATTGCGGGCGTATTTTAATAATCGCAGTTCATGTTACTTCTGCCTATTATTTCTTAAATAGGTACTTTCACATTAGGTTTAAATAGAGTCCATATTTACGAGTCCAACGAAATCTTGTTCAGTAAATGCTAAACCAATTAAATAAATACTACGTTGGCTTTAAATATGAACCCGAACTTAAATAAAACACTTTTACTTTTTTCCAAACCCTTGTAATTGTGTTTTTATTTTTATTTTGTGGCAGATTTCTTCAACCGGGTCTTTTTTTATTGAAAGCTCTGGAAATGATTCCCACATACATATTTTAAAACGTGCAATCTTTCAATAGGAACATATATCAGGTATTTGTTCCCCACAGCCTTGACCCACTGCCTGCATCTAAAAAAATAGTTATATTTCATTAATCATTAAGCAAGTTAAAATAACAAATCAATGGTGAAATGAATCACGGTCAAGAGTCCTTATAAGTAGATAAACAAAAGGATTATTATACTGCAAATATTAGGTGATATTTTTGAGTCTCACAATTATTGGAAATATAAGAAAATACTTCAGGGAAACCTCCATTTATCGATAGATATAGTACCCCACTAGTACTCAATAAAAATGTTAATAAACCATCATAATTTTGTTTGTAGCCAATTGTAATGATATTAAACTAAATAAATGACTAGTTTTCTACTTACCGGTCTTCGTCCAATGGAAATTTCGCCATAAATGGACTCTTAGTGCTTTTTTCGTGGCTTGCTTTAAGTCCAAACACTTTACATCTTATAAACCGTCTTTTCGGTGGCATTTTTTTTGTTGATATTTTAACAAACAACACGAACACTATTTGTAACACACAAAATAACATTAAAATAGCCAAAAGTGGAATCCGTTGCGCAATGACAGACACAATTTACACAGGAAGCAATATGGCGGTATAAACCACAGAGTACTTGTAACGGAAACGACACGCAAATGACAGCTCCGCCATTATTTATTCAGCAAACTCCATACAAAAGTTTTTTTTGTACTGAGTTGCGCAAGGCTGGCAGCCCCGCGCTGGCATCGGGCGGCCGTTAATACTATGGAAGCGTGGTAGATGGCGCTAGTAGACACAGAATTCAGTAAAAAAGGGCTGAGTTACAAGGGTGTTATCTCAACAGTGGTTCAAGCGAAGGCACGAACACCTAAATATTATGTTTTTGATTTTATTTAGACTAATAAAAATAATATACCAAACAGTATTAAATGGGCTTTATTTGTCTAAAATTATGAAAGGAACACTAATCTAACTGTAAGATGTAAATTCGCAAACAGAACATTTGATCATATTACTTCATATTGTAATTAGGCAGTACATAGCGCCATCTAGTAACTAATAGATATATTACATTTGGCAGCTCTCATTTCACGCTGTTTGTTCCTAATCCCCTTTTTCGTCCCTAAAAGGGATGGTCACAAATTAAGGCGTATGACTTATTTTTGTTTCTTGTTCCTCCCATCTTTCTAAGTTGGGCCCCGAAGGAGCCCTTAACTAATTACCTATAGATATATACAAAAAATATGCAAAGCATGCAGTCCTGAACCTAACAACATACAAAAACTAACTACTACACGTACACGTTTCATATTCTGATATATAAGGTACATAACTGGAAAGTGTCATAAAGATTCATCCAGTAGTCTTTGAGATTAATTGGAACGTACATCCATCCATCCAAAATTTCACAAATATAATATACGGGCTATATTTAACCTCAATTTCAGCCAATTCAGCTCAGTATTTGTATTACCGATTATTTTATATTATATGTATAGATCAGTATGATGAGTATTAAGGCTTGGCCAAACACAGGGCGCGACGCGACCGCGGCGGCATTAAACTTTAAAGAAGCAAATAGAAAACGTATGTTTTGTTTACAACAACAATTTATCTCGATATATTAAGTCAAGTAGGTACAAAAACAATCAACAACCGTTGCTAGGAGACAATAATCTTAAATAGGTTTTAATGCAACCTTCTTACCATCCCCATTCCTCATGGCAACTGTAGTTATTCCATTTGTTAGCAGCACGCTCCGGCTAGCTTACACAGTTCTTGCAGCCGGGGCTTGAACAGAGGTTTGGTTAGGAAATCAGCCAACTGATCCTTAGTGGCTATTTTCTTGACTTGTATATCCTTTTCTAGAACACACACAAAGAGATGCCTCAGTTTTATGTGTTTCGTTTTATGGTGAGTCTCGTATGATGGCGCCTCAGCTAATCTTATAAGTTATAGCAGATTCACTGTCTATGTAGAGCTGAGTGCTCTCTTTTGTATCAACGGTCTTCATAAAATTAATGATCCGAAGTACTACGTGTTGTTCAAAGATGACTACACCGGCTACCGTATGGTATATTTCCTGAGGCGCAAGTCAGAGGTTAAGGATAAGCTCGCCTTAATGTTAGCTCAGACCAAAACTGCAGGACATACTATAAAATGCCTACCTACTAAGCGACAACGGTGGTGAGTTTGACAACAAGTCCATTGGAGACCTACTGGACTCTCATGGAATAAATCAAAGATTGGTAATGCCCTACACGCCTGAACAGAATGGCGTAAGTGAACGCGAAAATCGAACTCTGGTAGAAACTGCGAGGTCTATGATGTATGCGCACGAATCGATGCCACAAGAACTTTGGGCAGAACTTATAAACACCGCCGCATATATCCTAAATAGAACTGGTCCAACAAGAACAAGCAACAACAAGTCACCATACGAACTTTGGAGTGGAAAGAAACCGACTATAAAGCATCTTCGCATCATAGGCTGCAATGCCTTCGTCCACATTCCAAAACAAAAACGAAAAAAGATGAATAAGACGGCCATCAAAGGAAGACTTGTCGGCTATGACGAAGATAGCTACCGAGTTTGGATAACTGATGGAAAAAGGAACACGCTCGTCCGTTCGCGTGATGTAACGTTTGATGAGAAGCCATTATCCAGCAGCGTTGTTCACCCACCTTGTGCAAATAAGTAATGACGCAAATACGAAGGAGTACGCACTGCAACTGCCGATGGATAATGCCATCAGCACCGAGGAACCAGCTTCACATCTTGACGTACATCATCACCCATTATCAATCCAACCCGAGTTAATACTACCTGAAAGCCATGATGCAAAGATCGACACTTCGAGCTCCAGAAAAATTCGACGACTATGTGTGCAATGTTCACAGCTTCGCAGATCCCCAGTCTTACAGAGAGGCTATTGAGAGTCCTCAGAAAGAAAAGTGGACGGATGCGATGGAATAAGAGCTAGCATCACTCAAAGACAATGACGTGTGGATGCTGACTGACCTACCACCTAAGAGAAAGGCGCTTAGCTCAAAGTGGGTTTTCCGGATTAAAAGAAATCCCGATGGTTCTACAGATAAATACAAAGCACGCCTAGTCGTAAAAGGGTTCATCCAAAGAAAAGGTGTTGACTATGACCAAACGTTCAGTCCGGTTGCCAGAATGGGCACAGCAAGAGCGCTTATTAGTGTTGCAGCTAAGGAAAGATTGGTCTTAACACAGTTTGATTTCTCAACGGCATTCTTGTACGGCCAATTACAAGAAGAGATCTACATGCAACAACCAGAGGGCTTCAATGACGGTTCAAAGAGCGTTTGGAGACTGAAACGAAGTTTATACGGACTTGAGTTAGCCCCACGTTGCTGGAACTCTTGTTTCGCTGAGATACTTTTGGATCTAGACTTCAATGTAACGGCGACAGTTGTTTGTTTGTAAAAAACGTTAATGGAATCCCTTGTTATGCTGATGATAGTACAGGTGATGCCTCTTACACCGGCCGTACCAACATCTCTCGGGAAATTGTCATCGAGAGCCGGAACAAACTTGTGTCTGAAATTGAGACTTCCCTAAATGAAATCTCTGAATGGGGTCGACTTAACTTAGTCCGTTTTAACCCTACCAAGACACAGGTTTGCGCGTTTACCGCGAAAAAGTTAAAGTTTGTCGTGTCACCTCGTTTTGAGAGCACTCCCCTGACTGCCGCAGCCAGTATCGGAATCCTTGGCGTCGACGTTTCGAGTGAAGTCCAGTTCCGCGGGCATTTAGAGGGTAAGGCCAAATTAGCCTCAAAAAAGCTCAGTGTGCTCAACAGATCGAGACAGTATTTCACACCGGCCCACCGCCTGCAGCTTTATAAATCGCATGTCCGCCCACACATGGAATACCGTTCTCATCTATGGGCAGGGGCACCCCAATACCAGCTTCTCCCTCTGGACCGCATCCAACGACGAGCAACTCGAATTGTTGACTGCCAGCATATTTCGGATCGGCTTGACTCCTTGGCGCTGCGTAGAGATGTGGCTTCGCTCTGCATTTTCTATCGCATGTATAACGGGGAGTGCTCCGAGGAATTGTTCGGATTAATCCCTACCGCTTCTTTTCGCCATCGTCCAACGCGACAACATTACCATCCTCACCACTTAGATGGTTGGCAGTCCTCAACTGTGCGCTTCTCCAGAAGCTTCCTGCCTCGCACAGCTAATCTGTGGAATGGATTGTCGCCTGCGGTATTTCCGGACCGATACGACCTTCAAACCTTCAAGAAAAGAGCGTACTCCCATCTTAAAGGCCGGCAACGCACTCACAACACCTCTGGTCTTGCAGGTGCCCATGGGCGGCGGTAATCGCTTACCATCAGGTGATCCGCCTGCTCGTTTGCCTCCTATCACATAAAAAAAAAAAAAAAAATGGAAAGAAATTGCTCATAACGTTGTACGTGTATGATGGCCTGGTAGCTGCTACGGATGCAGAAGTAACAGAAGTTTTTCTGGCAGAGTTGAGGAAAAAGCTGAAAATAACTACAAAGCCTGCATCCTATTACCTAGGCTTAGAAATTGAACAAGATAGAGATGGATCTATAACTATTAAACAAGAAAGTTATACAAAGAAAATTCTGGACCGATTCCATATGGCGGACTGCAATCCACTTTCAACTCCTATTCAGAAGGAGTCAGTAACATCGAACACTGAGTCAGGGAAAGTGGTAGAACAAACGAAATATTTTCCATATCGTGAAGCAGTTGGTGCTCTGTCATACCTTATGGTTGGAACACGTCCAGACATAGCATTTGCAGTTGGCATGGCTTCCAGAAAACTTGAGAATCCTGACGAATCTGATTGGTCAATGGTTAAAAAGATTTTAAGATACTTGAAAGGCACAAGTAACCTTGGTATCAAGTATCATAGGACAGGCCACTCGACCGAAGACTTCATTGTTGGTTAAAGTGACGCTGACCACGGAGGAGATCAGCAAACCAGCTGGTCAACCACAGGTGTGATATGCTTGTATGCTGGAGGAGCCGTGTCATGGTTGAGCCAAAGACAAGCATCTGTGGCGATTTCAACAACAGAGGCTGAGATTGTTGCAGCCAGCGAAGCGACGAAAGAACTTGTTTGGCTACAACGTATATTCACTGCTCTTACGCAGCTAAATGAAGTTCCAACACTTCTAATTGACAACGAAGCAGCAATTCGTCTGGCACACAATCCCGAGTTCCACAAGAGAACTAAACATATAAGAATAAGACATTTCTTCGTAAGAGAAAAAGTTCTTGAAGGAAATATAATTGTGGAGCGTACTAGCACAACCAGCCAGTTGGCAGATATGCTAACAAAAGCTATGCCAACACCAAGGTTGATTCAGTTAAGGACTTATTGGACTAACTGAAATCTTCTCATGGAATTAATGAAGATGACAATAAAAACCTTAATTGAGGGAAAGTATTGATGTCGAAACCTCCTTCGAAGGAATTTCAAGTAGTTGCTAAGCAATTAATGTTTTTTTACATGTCAATGTCACTCTCTCAATATTACCCGAGTATCGATAGTCGTATTAATATATCTCCATACTTTAACTCTATTAGTTTCGTCTGTGACGTGCGTGTCATTTTGACGTAGAACTCTCTCGTGTGCGCATAATTGACTTGTCAGATTTTCGACAGAGCGTTCCTTCTTTGGCATTAACAGCCAACTGGACTTAAATCCTAGGTATTCGGAGGGTAGGGTATCTAGGATTTTACACATTAGATGGATCTCTGGTAGATTCGCCTCATTGCGTAGCTCCATACACATTTCGCTCCAAATATTCTTCAATGCTGACACATGCGTAATTATGTCATGACTTGGGTCCCTTTTATAGCTGAAAAATTTGAGGCATAGGTCATAGGGTAGAGGAACCAAAAGATGAACGGTTAAGCGATTATCCCAACTTTGGGATTTTTTTGTGGGAGTTGTAACCTAGTTTGTACATATTTTATTTTTTTATCCGATTAAGTATATAGTCGAGATTAGATTTGCCTATTTTAACCTCTCCTATTTCAACACAGTATTTAAAAAAAAATGCTTTTATGTTAAAGTATGCCTGTTTGCCCAGAAGATGAACGCTGTGCCCAATGAGTGAACATTTTGGCACCAATAGTTGAACGAAGAAAACGAATGACCGTGCAGCTGTCCAACTTTGCCCATATTGTAAATTTGCCCACTAAGTAAAAAACCACCAGGAGCAATATAAGACTGTTTCAACTGTTATCAAACCGTGAATTGTATAATTATATAAAAGGTACGATACAATAGACGGCGAAATTGGGCAGTTTTAAGCCGTTATAAAATATACGGTAAAACTATTTTTTTTTGTTATAGGCTATATTTTATCGCAATTAGGTACGAATAAGTATCACGATGGAAATAACTAAAAAAACACATAAAAACATCTATCTTTATTGCACATTTTTTCACAAGGACAAGCCGTAAGAAATTAATCAACTTTTATTAGAAAATAGAAAAAACACAGCGTTATCATTAAAAAAAAAATACACGATTCTCATTTCCATTGAAAAATACTCAAGCAATATTACCTGTTTATTCTGGAGGCGTTCTTTAGCGTATAAGTACCTACCTATTTGTTGATTATGATAAAAATATTTCCTACTGTAAGTGTTCTATGGTGTTCAAGGTAATTAAAAGGATAAGTACTTAATAGATAACTTACAGATCGAGCCTCAAGAGACGTTAGAGGAGGTATTTGAGGTGGTTCGTTTTCCATACAAAAAGTTATTTGACATTCGCAGGCAAATGGCGTGATATTTTAAGAAACTTATGTCATAAACTTTTATAAATTGGCTTTCCATTTACAAACATCCAAATTCACACTTATAATATTAGTAGGTAGGATAATGAGAACAGTAGGTAACAAACTCTTGCTTCTGTCATCTCATTGGTTCGTTACTAGTGGCTCTGTGAGCTGTAGAAATCGTGAGCATGTTTTATTTTAAATTTATAAAAAGACGACAAAAAAAATATAATTAACGAACCTGCTCACAAAATTTCACGAGAATCGGTTGAGAAATACGATCTGTAGAGGAGAACAGCGGGACAGACACCGGACATAGGTACGAATGATTTTCGGCTCAACCTGAACCATAGAACTTTGTTCACTTCGCTCGCTCGTTCGATAAGGTATGTATCAGAATAAACAACAAGTTTGTGATATTAAGTTTGAATCCCAATATGTATTATTAAAAAAGTAAGCATGTATTCCGTTAATTGCATCCACTTAATTAAAAAAAAAGTAATAACATTTCAATATATATTTGGTTTATAGTCGATCAATGAAAAAAAAAGGATAAAATTACAATGAAATGTGCAAAAGTGGGCAAACTTGTATTTATAATTTTTTGCCCGGTCAAAAGTCGCCAATATATTTCACCTATTAATAATCGTTACTCATACAAAGAAAACTGTTAGATAAATAAACCGAAACGATACAGTTAATTTGAAAATTATATAATTAACTTAATAAATGCCGGGCAAACTTGCCAAATTTCATGTATCTTTGATATTAAGAGTTCATTGTACTAACCCCTGCCTAAAACTTGAACGAATAAATTTTGTTCGTTCATCTATTAGGCACGATAGCAAAGGAATGAACGAACTAAAATCAACAGAGTGTTCACTCATTGGAAGCGAAGCCAAAAGATGAACGAACAAATTTTGTTCGTTCATCTTCTGGGCATGATAGCAAAGAAATGAACGAACTAAAACAAACCCCAAAATAACCGTGTTGCGAATGGATAGTCACGTTCAACTTTCGGTTCAAAAATCAAAGGTTAAGTAACGATTAATTTAAGCCATAAAAGTTGTATCTACCTTTGCAATACGATTTTATATCAGCTTTTGAAGAAACTATGCCTTGCCCAGTAGATGAACACCGTTCATCTATTGGCTCAGGTACACTAAATTGGAACCATTAGTTGAACGCTAAATATCTCTTAAGTTAACAATAAATATGCAATTTGTGATAGATAATCCATTAAAGGCATTAATCAAGAATCTATATCACGCAAAACAATGCATGTAGCCAATTTATTCAATTTTATACGTAATTTTGAGCTTAAATTTGAGAGCGCTAACCTTAACTAATTCTCCATATAAACGGTGATTTAGGCGCGAGACCTCGGCGCGGCGACCGCTCACCGCCGCGTGTGTGTGGCAACTGTCTGGGTGTTTAAATGCCAGCCTCGGTAAAGGGATGACGCTTTAGGAAAAAAATATTGCAAGTGCGTAAAATGTGTCGTGATTTTTTTATTTCAATTTTTCGACAAAACGTTTATCTATTGGGGGCTGTTCATCTTCTGATTCCACCACCCTAGGTCTTGTCTACACACGTACCTCCAAAGATTCGCTCTAATTCGTCCCACATGTCTTTCGCATAATCAAAGCGCACAACTTTTTGCAGAATGTCATCGGACATGTTTGTCGTAAACAGAATTAAAATAGCACTGTTCAAATATTCAAAAGCTTGAAGATCTTTCTCATACTTTGCTTGAGCACCAGCCTTTTCGGTCGACGCCACGGATGGATTGATTTTCTTTCCTTCGAGGATATCCATACCTCCGGGCATTGCCTTCAGGACAATTAGTATTTTAAATCTCCATGTTTGTAGTTTTTGGATTCTAAGTTCCCGATTTGAACTTTGCTCGTGTTTAATATAGCTTGTTCCATATTCTCTGCTACCACTTTAAAGAAGATCAAATAGAAAACGTATGTTTTGTTTACAGCAACAATTTATCTCGATATATTAAGTCAAGTACAAAGACAATCAACAACCGTTGCTAGGAGACAATAATCTTAAATAGGTTTTAATGCTACCTTCTTATAGCCCAAGCACTTTATTTTCATTAGTATGGAAAAAAATGCAAATTTGGAAATAATTCATAACAGCAGCTTTTTTGCGTGTAACTGATATATTATCACTTTAGTAATTACGTAGACACAAAATCCACCAAAATATTAGTCATCAAAAATCGATATTTAACCAATTCCTGAAAAAAGAGGAAAAATATTAATAGATATTTTAATTTTTGTTTTGGTTAATTTACAGGAGCTCTTCAAGAATAATAAGTAAATCACACAAAAACATAATGGATGTGTCATTTGTTTTTATATATTTACTTCCCGATGGAAATTTTGGTGGATTCTTGGATAAGGCATCTTAGAATAACATTTGAAAATCAAACAAACAAAAAAAACGCTGTTATAAATTAATGTTTGAAAAAAACGTAATTTTCCTGGGGTATTAACATTATATACATGCTAACAGGTTACCGACGTCAAACAGACTGCGTCCCGCCGGCATCGCGCCCCGCTTCTGTCGCGCCCCGCGCCGCGTTGCCACTTGCGTCCACTCGGCGCGAGCGCAGCGCAGCGCGGCGCGGACGCGGCGGCACGCTGTGCCGCGCTGGGTCACATCAAGGAATGAGCGACTCTCCGCGCGCGCATCCCATGGGTTGTCTCTCGAGCCCCGTGGGGGGCTCGGGAAGCCCCCCACGCTTCTGGCGGGGTCGGGCGCCGTCCGCTACAGCGGACGGGTGGCTGGGGTGGGCGTAACGCCCGTCAGGTCCAGTGGGGTCATCTGCTTCGTCCGTCGGCGAGGTCGAGCCCTGCCGGGTGGGACTCCTTTAGGAGAGGCCCAGCGAGCGACCTTCGAGCCGACGGCACTGCAGGAACATCCTTGCGTCGAGTCAGGGGGTGGCGGGCGGATCCGGGCGGATCAAGTCCCGCGGTAGTGCCCTCTTGTCGGGCGGCCGGGAGTGGTAGGGGGCTATGTCCTGCAGGTGCGTCCGGCGCGAGCCGTCTGCCCGCTCGAACATAGCCCTAGCCAGTCTGGTGATGAAGTCGTCCAGGTGTTCGACTTTCAGGTCACGGTGGAGCACTTTGTTGCTGACGTAGAAGTGCGCGTCGGCTGCGGTGCGGAGCGCCAGCGACTGTTGTGCGCGGAGTCGCTGTCTATTGCACTCTTCCACCAGCGCGTACCACGCGGGGGCTGCATAGGTCAACCGTGACCTGATGCGCGCGCATGCTGTATCCGGGAGCGAGTCACGCCCGCATCGCGCCGCGTTCGCGCGCGCGATGAGTGCGTGTTGAGAGCGCGAGGCCGGCGCGATCCACGCGCGCCCTGTTTGAACAGTCATCGCGCCGGCATCACGCGGCGCGGACGTCGCGCTGCGTCGCGCACTGTCTGGCCAAGCCTTTACTACCAGTATGCTACCAGTTTATGCGATACTGATACTACGTGACTTAAATTGACATAACTTTTTAATTTATGAACCGATTTTAATAAAACACTACATGTTACAACATACTACACAACACTAAATGTTGAGGGAAGTCTAGCATAATATACTACTTAAACCCGCATCCAAATCGGTTAAGCTGTTTCTGAGATTAGCGTGCACAAACGCACAGATAAACAGACAAAAAAAAACAAAAATCATTAATTTGGGCTCTTTTGCGTTTATGAAGGCCCCGTATAGAAGTTTTCATAATATATTTGCCATGTACGAGGGTTGTTTGATAACTAAACTACCCGTTTATGAAAAAAACAATCAGTCGTTTTTGTAAATATGCATTTATTTTTCTACGTAGTCTCCTTTTAACTCTTTAGTCTTTACATTTATTCCATCTATACTCATGCTTCAATAAACCATCTAAAAAGTATGATTTCGGAAAGTCATTAAAATAGGCTTCTGTGGCGGCAATGACTTCGTCATTTGATCTAAATCGCTTACCACCGAGCCATTTTTTCAGGTTGGGAAACAAAAAGAAATCGCATGGGGCCAAATCTGGAGAATACGGGAGGTGAGGCAATAGTTCGTATCGTAATTGTTTAATTTTGGCCATCATGACTCTGGGCGAATGAGCTGGGGCGTTATCGTGATGAAACAGTACTTTTTTCTTCTTTAAATGGGGTCGTTTTTCCTTCAACCGGTCATTCGCCAGACAGGCATTTTTGTATGTCCTCGCACTTAATTTAGCAGATTTTATATTTTTGGATCGTAGAAGGTACTTGTATTGAAGTGTACATGAATTTTCAAGTACATATTCAATAACCTTCTTGGACAAAAAAAAATACCAATACCCCCTTCTCCTCATTAACACGTGGTGTCCCACTTCCGAAATCACTTACATACTTATTTTCCCTGATGATATACCATAGGAAAGTTGAACGAAAGTATTTTTATTAAATAATAGATTAGATATCCTCTTTATAAAAAAAGTATTACATATATTTAATAATATATAATTAAGATATGAAAATCTAGAACTGTGTCCCGAGACCCGTCCTCATGCGCGCGGCGCGTTAATTCTTGTTCATACGAGTCCATTGAAGTAAGATACCTACGTCGCTAACACATTTCGCGTAAGCCGTCAGTCGTGCCCAGACCCCCGTGGTGGAGAGACGGGTGAGTGTTGTGCGGACCACAGACAACGAACGTAAGTATCTCATGCACGCATTTTGGTATTCGAGAATTCTCATTAACACGTTCAAGTTTCAAAAATCAACCAATAACTCTAAAGCTCTGTGAATTATTGTATACATTAAGAAACTCAGTATTTACCAGCTACTAGATCTTCCAGTTTATTACATTTACCTACAATGAGTTATATTTTTTTTACCGCTATATCCTCATTCACACGTCTCATTCACGCGTAAAAAGTGAACGCGTTAATGAGAATATCTAGAAAATATTCAGTTTAAAAAGGTTTTTGATATATAATAGTTGCTTTTATGAAATGACCAATAATGCGGCGATAGGAAGGAGGCGTTTAAGACGCTCAAATATTCACCCTAGAAAGCCAGAAATTCTCATTAACGCGTCGACTTTCTCATTAACGCGGCTGAAATTCTCATTAACGCGTCGACTCTCTCATTAACGCGGCACACAAATTTTAAAACCTTTATAGTTACTTATCCGCTAATAATTATTAAGTGCCACATGAACATTTAAGTTTGAATGGTTGATTTATCACTACATTTGATATAAATGTTATCAAAAAGCAAGTGGAAAAAAAGCGACGCGTTAATGAGAATGAGAACCAATTACCACCAATCTGGAGAATGACCGCAACACAGCTTCAAATTCATCCAATAAATTGGCATAGTACTGCCCTGTTATCGTTCTTCCCTTATATATGTATAATACCGTATATGTATAATATAATATATATACATATATACATATATAATATAATATAATATAATATAATACCTTATATATGTATTCTATAATAATATGTATAATACCCTGCGAATCCCAGAAAACGGTGGCCATGACCTTTCCAGCCGATGGGACGGTTTTTGCTTTCTTTGGAGCAGGTTCACCCGGTAAAATCCACTGCTTTGACTGCTCTTTCATTTCCGGTGATGAACCCACGTTTCGTCTACGGTCACAAAACGACGCAGAAACTCCTTCGGGTTACGTTTGAAAACTGCTAAACACTGCTCCGAAGTAGTCAGTCGGTTCCGTTTTTGCTCCTCCGTGAGTAAACGCGGCACCCACCTCGCCGATACTTTCTTCATACCCAATTTTTCTTCTAATATGTTTTGTACTCGCTCAATTGAAACGTTTACAGCATCAACGATTTCTCGAAGTTTAATTCGGCGGTCGGCTAGACAACTTTTTCGATTTTTTTAACCATATCGTCTGTAGTCACCTCAATTGGGCGGCCTGGGCGATCCTCGTCAAAGACGGTTGTTCTCCCTCGCTTAAACTCGTTGTACCAGTATCTAACGGTTGTCATAAAAGGAGCATATTCATGGTAAACCGCCTGCATTCTTACCTTTATCTCATCACATGTTTTCCCTTCCAAAAACAAAAACCTAATTACAGACCGAAACTGTTCTTTCTCCATTTTAACAATTTTACATTCACGCTTTTATTATTTATCTCATCACATGTTTTCCCTTCCAAAAACAAAAACCTAATTACAGACCGAAACTGTTCTTTCTCCATTTTAACAATTTTACATTCACGCTTCCACTGAATCGCTGTCAAATGAGAAAAAAAAAGAAAAGACTGCGGTTTTTTTTTAATTTTTTCGCCTCTTAAGAATGGCTTAAAAAGGTGGTATACATATTTTCGGCCAGTGATATTAGTACATTTAGAAAACGGCTACATATCAAACAGCCCTCGTACAGACACCGATCAGTTACGATTTTATCATATGTATTGATTGGGTTTTTAAATATCTTTTTGTTTATTTTATGTGACTTTATATTCCTGTATATATGTACTTGTTATTTATTGGTTGGTCAAAGTAAGGCAATTAATTTACTGTTAGAAAATAAAAAATGTATTTTTGGCAATTTTTATTATATTTTTAAGTTGCGTTTTGTACTTGTTATATATTGTGTCTTCTTTCTTTAGTTTTTGAATGTTTGTGTTTTTCTTGTACATACATATCTGTATTATTCTCAATGTGTGCATGCTAGCTTTTATGTTTATATATGTATATGTTTGCATGTTAGAAGATTAGGTTTTTATATATTTTCATATCTCATGCTCTGAAAGTGGGTAGTTGCTGTTCTAAAAAGTGTGCAGAAAGTGATACGTTTCTGCTATCGTGCAGATAAGTAATGTACCTACTCCAATTAGTCCTCGCCTTATAAGCATTATGCGTGAACTAATTCTAATAAATATCATAATTCATCATTCATACTTAATTCATTTATTGTGTATTACAGGTAGTTTATACAGATGTTACAAATAAATTACATAGTTCTCTGTAATATGTCTTACGACGTACAATGATTTAGTTAGAGATGAAATACACCCCTAAACTAATATAGCTGCTTTAGTATGTCAAATGCATGCAATTATAACATTTTATTAAAATACAGTTTATAATATTAGGTGTCTATGTCAAAAAAATATAATAAAAATGTTTTGTGATGTCACGTCTATGTCAAACAATATATCATTTATTTATACATCATTTATAGTCCCCCAAATTGACAAATATAATGTTCATATACCTATCGATCTTAAATGCTACTTATTTCAAACTAAATACACCAGTTAGATTAAATTGTCAAGGTCTCCATAAAGAATTCATTTAAATTATAATAGCATTTCTCTTTTAATAATCTACATAGTTTTACTTTAAATAATGTCAATTTTTTCCCCTTTCAGTTTGTCCCAATTTGTTAAACATTTTTGGAGCCATTGTATATATGGCATTTTTGTAAAAACTAGTTTTAGATTCTGATGGAGGAAGAATTTTCAGCACATTTGTAGGCGGGCGAGGATGTGTATTCATTTTTACAGTGAATCTGTTATTGTGCTGCTTTACAAAAGTACATGATTCATATATGTATATAGCAGCATAGTGTTAACAGGCCTAGTTTCTTAAATAACGGTCTACAGCTTGTCTGTTGATTAACTTTACACAGTGCTCGTACAGTTTTCTTCTGGGCTTTAAATAGAGGCATGAGATCACAAGAAGCCGCATTGCCCCAATGTATAATTCCATATCTGAGATTCGAGGATACGTATGCGTGATATGCAATGTGAGCTGACTGCTGTGAGACTGTTTCTTTAAGTCTTTTTAAAACGTATACATATCGATAATTTTTTTTACACTGATTATTTATGTGTCGTCTCCATCTGACATTACTATCTATTTGTATACCTAGAAATCTTCAGCAAATAGGACCATCTGCTCATTTACAACTTGAGGTAGGTCATTTATATATAATATAAATAAAAGGGGCCCAAGAATTCTTCCTTGGGGAACCCCATATCTTATAACCTGTAACTGAGAACTTGCCTTTTTTTCTACTCTTTGTTCGTTAATGTAGTGATTTCAGTTTATTGTTGTCTGTTCGTCAAATACGACTCGATAAGAGCGTATTCTGGACCTCTAATTCCATAGGCAAATAATTTCTGTAGAAGTATTTTGTGACAGACGAAGTCAAATGCCTTTGACATGTCCATAAACACAGACATGGCCGGTATTCTTTTATTGAGGCACTCTCTTACGGTTTTCATTAAATCATAAAGGGCTAAATTAGTAGTTCGTCCTTTTCGAAACCAAAATTGTTCGTCAGCTAGGATATGATATTTTTCTATAAATCTATATATAATGTTATGGATTACTCTCAAATATTTTCGAGATGACCGGAACCAGAGCAATAGGCCTATAGTTTTCACAAAGTAGTTGATCTTCTTTTTTGAACAGTGGCTTTACGAGTGAAACCTTTAGCTTTTCAGGAAAAATACCATCGTTAAGCGATAAATGTTGGAATGTTGTCATAACCTGTGCTGTTTGTTGATTTTAGTTTCATTGTTGTTTTATGGATATATATAGATAGTGTTACGGTAGCTTAGTGGTTCAGGCATGCGGCTGTCAAGCGGCGGTCGTGGGTTCAAATCCCGGCTCGTACCAATGAGTTTTTCGGAACTTATGTACGGAATATTTACCGTTAGCTTTCGATGAAGGAAAACATCGTGAGGAAACCGGTCTAGTCCCAATAAGGTCTAGTTTTTCCTCTGGGTTGGAAGGTCAGATGGCAGTCGCTTTCGTAAAACTAGTGCCTATGCCAAATCTTGGGATTAGGTGTCAAAGCGGACCCCGGGCTCCTTAAGGGGCATTACCGGGAATAACGCTAGGAGGATGATGATGTTATTTTATGGATATCAATCGGTGTAGTGGGTGTCAGATAAACAGGGTGTAATGTTTTATTTATTCTATTAACTTTAAGAGAACTGTTGGTATATTGATGTTTTTGTACTTGATCTATGTATGAATTATTAAATGCATTAGCGATGTGACAATTTTTCCGTTACATTTTACTTTTGAGTTGCTTTTCAATATTTATTTATTTATTTATTGACAAATACATTTACGTGACATTACAGTATTAACCAATGCGTCACGAAACCAAAACAACAAATAATACTATTTAGGCGACGAAACGGCGTGGCCCCGTTGCATCGTCGTCTCCGGTGTAGGATTCGGCAGATTGCCCCGGAACCGTCGAAACACTACACCCTTCGGCCAGAAGTCAGCACATGCGACGGTCTCCTGCAGCGGCCGCGGCACGCGCACCACAAACGAGCTGAAGTGCACATAGTGGCGCGAACGCAGCTGGAACACCCTCAGCGAGAAGCCGGTCTTCTGACGAACGTACTCCGCCATATCATCAGCCGTGGCGGAGTAATGCAGGCGCGATACATATAGCGCCTTGCTCGGTGTGGCAACCCGAAGACCGGAACCAACCGGTTCGGCAGTACCACGCTGACTCTTGCGCGGCTTGCGCTTCCTCGACACCGTTGTAAAACCCTCTTTATCCACATCGGTGCGCGAGGCTTCTCCTTTGGAGGAACCCGAACTTCACGCGCTCTTGAGGGCGCGTCTCTCCGGTCGGCTGCGACAGATCGACCAGCTACGGCATCAGCATAGCGATGACGTGATTTAGAGGATGGGCCGGGGGGAGGCCCGGCGCGGAGGGGGCACGCGGGCCGTGGAACGGCATGCGCAGTGTCAGCAACATGCAAACTGACCGAGTCGACACTTGACGCCCGGGCATTACTCTTGAAATTTGACCCCGCTGGTGACCGAGTTTCCGGGGCACTATTACGCAAACTGATAATTTCTCTGCGTAACTCGGCAATGGTAGCGCGCGAATCGTCAAACTTTTTCAAAATTTCAGCCATGCCTGCTTTAAGAGCCACGATTTCCTTCAGCAGGCCACTCACGTCGACATGTTCTGGAATGCAGGACGGCAATCTGGAGATCTCCGTCGCCACGAACTCAGGCAAGTCGCTCTCACGCTCCCTCAGAACATCAATGATGTCCTTAAGGGTTTTTTCCCCGGTTCCGTCTGCTCTCCGGTGAGGTATAAATGTGCCGGCGATCCCGAGGGACTGGAACAGCACTTTCTTCGCTGCGCAGATTTCGGCGGCACTGAAGCTCGCCAAACAGACCTGCTCCGCGTCCATCTCATCTTCCCGCAGTATCCGCAGCAGAAAGGTGAGTATCAATAAGGTCACTGTGGTGAAGACCCGGCATACTTCTTTTTTTTTTACTTAGGAGTGATCTAGCTAGCTGCGTTAATTATTCACCTACGTTACCGCTTGTATTCGCATACGATGAAGAATTTTATAAATAATCAAATAATTTTAATCACAAATTAAGCAAAAAAAATTAAATTCGGCGAGTAGACGGACTTCCCGTGTAGTTTAAGGTAAGTCCGTCTAGTAATGATATCAGCCATACTATGGGTGCTTATATGTTCGTATTCGAATCCTTAAAAAGAATGAAACAAGAGAATGTACTTACTTTACTTAAAAGTGTACTTACTTTAAGCTTGTAAATATAAAGTTTAGATTAGGTATAAACGCAATTTTTCTATATATTTCGTAAATGGGGTGGTAAACCTTTTTTGCCCGACTGCCGAACGAGAGGAGGGTTGTGTTTTTCGAGCGTATGTATATATATGCATGTATGTATGCATGTATGTATCTATGTATGTATGTGACTATGTCTTATTCTTTGGCACGCCCTGCAGCCTAAACCGTTTGACGGATTTCAACTTACGAGGTGTCGTTGGATACCTTAATCGTAGGAGTGGCATAGGCTTATAAATCTTATAATATTTGTAAAAAAGCAGTCTGGTTTTCACGAAAAATCTTTTGATTTCACTTGTTGGCAAATAATTATATTGTACGTACTCACTAGTTTTTTTGTTTTATTGTTAATAAACACAAACATCATGTGCAATGTCGAAAGAAAGTTGGTAACCTCTGATTCAAGGGAAGCCCGGCCGGCATATGACGGATTTGCCTTGTACATAGAAGACGGACTTTCAAACTTAACGACATTTTACGTCACACCTGGCCATAATGCGAGTTTTACTGCCCACTGCACGTACGGGAAAACTCGCATTGTGGCCAGGTGAAGACGTAAAATTTTGTACTTAACACGGGCGGTAATTCGTAAAGCCCCAGAGCGCATATTTATAGCCCTCACCGAACCGAAGTTCGGGCCACAAACACCTGCGATCTGGGGCATTCACGAATTCACCGCCCTAGTTACGTAATGTACTATTAATGTGATAAATGACGGAACGTATAATTACAAAACTAAGCCAATTTCTGATAATTTAAACACAGAATAAAGATAGCCGGTTCATATTTTACTTACGTAGTTACCTTCTCGTACAAAATCTCGTCTTTAACTATTTTTACCAAATTTACTACCAGACACCGTCACACTAGCACTTCGAGTTCCATACATGTAATGACTTGTTTTGGCGGATTGCTCTGAAGTTCGCTGTCACATCGCCATCTGTTTTAGAGTGAGGAAATTAGCGCGAAAAACTCCTTTAGCGACTGGACGCTAAAGCGGGAAACGCTTTCAAATTCAAAAGTTATAACGTGTCGACGGACTTGCCTTGTAGACGAGCTTATCCACAGTGACCTTACTTACCCCGCCACTGACAAAGGGAAATAATTTTATTCTTACTAATTCATGGAAATTATTTTATTAAATATAAAATATGTTTATTTTGTAAATTCATTAATTTTATTTTAGCTAAAATATTCACTAGGCTCTATAGGTGGTGACACATGGAATACACCCACAAACCTTTATGTTAAACTGATAGTTGTGCATGTGAGCTAAGGGAAAAACGCATTACTCTTCAACTAATACCACGACTATAAATTATGTTATTTATATAGTTTTGACTTAAGAGTCTGTCAAGTCGTAGCCCTGGAAAATGGCGGCAAATTATAAAAAAACGCATGCTGGATGCATGCTCGTAACCATGAACCTAGAATACTATGGACGGGATGTGATATACATAATATCACAGGGAGGGACGGAAAAGCTCTTATGCAGCTAAATTAAGAACTCGCCTTAAATTGGCAGATGACTTACCATAAGCAACCTACTAAATTTGGACGGGTATGACGGACAGTTTATTTCATAGGTAAAATTGTTGCCATATAAAGAATTTCATAAAAATGCTGTGGACACGACACGCTTGGCAGACTCGATAAACGAATAGAATACTATTTGATATTTGTTTTTTAAGCAGTAACGCTGCTTTAAAAAAATTATAATAATACTATTTGGTTATAAAAATATAAATTAATATATTTTCTCGAATATGCTCGGAAATGCTCGCCTTACTGTAGCAAAAATAGCTCGCGAAGTACCTCGTTACTGTACAACGCAAATTTAAAAAGTTAAAAGTCATTACTGTTCTTCTTTCTTTTTTCCTCCTATCTTTCTAATTTGGGCCCCGAAGGGGCCCTTACCTAATAACCTATAGCTATATACAAAAAATATGCAAAACATGCAGTCCTGGAATCATTACTGTTCAGAGCTGAGGTACAGAGGGGCTACCGCGAAGTGGAAACCATGGAAACGCAACTAGCAAGTGCGACAGAGAGGGACATATTCGAACGAAGTTCGTTTTCACTTCGCGGTAGCCCCTCAGTTTTAGCGGCTATAAAAATGTATGAAATTCCTTTACTCACTTTACTGTATACTTTTTAACTATATGCTTTGACTAAGACCAATCACTACAAACAGCCAAGTGCTCGTACGTTTAAGGACCTTGCAATTTGTCACAACAAGTTGGTTTTTTAGCGATTATTGTTTATCACGTGAACCCACGTTTTCACAGATGATGTATTTCTGCTGCCGCTATAACAACAAATACTAAAAACAAAATAAAATCAATATTTAAGGGGAGCTCCCATACAACAAACGTGTTTATTTTTTTGCCGTTTTTATAGATAATGGTACGGAACCCTCCGTCCGCTAGTCTGACTCGCACTTGGCCGGTTTTTTATTTCCTAAAGTATTCATTATAAAATAATGCGGGTCAACCCTAGCGTCGATTGGCCGGCGCGTGCGGGCAACGACCCGCGCGTTCAAGTTCGCTCCATTGTTTAATTGCGTAGGCACGTAAAGCAGTAGGTATAAGCATTTTTATTCAGATCTGAGTATCTGTTCCTAGAACTATTATATAATCTGTGCTTCAAGACTGGCGAATTGGCTTGGCCTGCGGTGGCACTGGTGGCAGTCAATAGTAAATTTCACAATTATTGACAACTTTAGTCATAATTAGCTTAAACGCGCAGATTATCTAATATTTCTGATTCAAAGTAGTTAGTATTATTAACGAAAAATTAATTGCCTTTTTTAACCTACTTAAAATAACACTTTCAGCTTTTCAATACTTAATACCAATAATACAGATAAACAAAAATATAACGCAAAGTATTCCTAAGTTCATAAAATAACTATATGCTAAAGTAGTTGTTATATTTTTTATTATGAGTTTATGAGATACGGAACGTACAAGGCATGTGTATGCCATGGCGATGTTATGTTTATATAGCTTTGCGCGTTGCGCGCGCATCGCATCTGCCCGACCCTACCGATATGGCGGATTGGCAGTGAAGGGAAGGATGTTGGTCGTCTTTTCTGAATCGGAAAATATTGATAGTATCCAATGACATAAGATCGGCTTTTTTTAAAATTGAACTTTGTAAATAGTGCCGTGTATATATAGTTATTATATTTGTGGTCCCTTTGTTTAGAATTTATGTGAATAGTGTTTTTATTTTGAGTATTTATTCGATTTCGTTTTTTGACACAGACATAGTTTATTTTGAAATTAGTAAATACGAGGGCGTAGGTCCATGGTCTAAACTTAATAAAAAAAAATATTCCTATAATCGATTTCTCCCGTTACCTTTGTGTTTGGATCTGTCAGTGATACTCGAAGCGCCTGCAATATTTTGGTTGACTCTAGCGGCGGCTGTCATCGCAGTTTCGATTTTACTAGCTGTCATTGACAAAGACAAAAAGGCTGTCTTATAAACGATAATCAATGGTTTTAAGTGCGAACTACGTTCAACATATTCGGTGTTTTATGATAATGTAAAGTTTCTACTGGATTACTAATCGGGTTGGACATAAGCCACAGCGTCGCTTTTTCGAGCGTCAGTGAGATTTGGCTAAAGTATTGTGTTTACGCCTGTTGAGAATCTAAGTGAAACGAAACTGAATGCTTGAGCCCCACGGTAGCCCAATGAAGTGGCCGGGGTCGGGAGCGGAGGAAGAGGCCGGCGAAGCAGGATTGCAGAACGCGCGCGCCGCGCAGGCCCGCTCGCAGTCGCAGGCCCAGGGCCAGGACGATGCCAGCGTGCACTACGTGTTCCAGCGCGAGCGGGAGCGCGAGCGCGACCCTCACGACCAGGAGTTGGCTTGCTTGGCCCCTAAGCAGCGCTGGGCTGTGGGTGACGACGCATGCTTGGAGGTTTGTATAACTCTTTTCTATTCCTTGTTGACTAAAGCTAGTGATAACTTGATCTATTGAATTGAAAGTGACATCTGGGATATCATATTTACGTATGTATGTACCTAAATTCTTTATTGTACATGGTATAGAACACAACAACAGAACAAATATTACAAATAAAGCATGTGTCTGTTCAACCTTCGAATTAAAGGGCTAGTAAACAATAAAGTACTAGCTTGATAATAATAATAATAAAGCCTTTATTGTTCCTTGACTAAATGCTTAACAGGTTCTTACAAAAAAATAACATGTAATAAAATTAAGTAAATTATACATTAAGTTGTGGCCACATTTCGGGCATAGGTCTCCTCCACCTGTTTCCATTTTTCCCTCTGTTTCGTGATTTCAGTCCAGTTGCTACCCAGCGGTCCTTTGGTCTGCTTCTTTTACCTCTGACTTTTGGGCCTTTCCACATTGTGACTGTATTTATCCATCTTGCATCTGTTGTGTGTATCATATGGCTGGCCCATTTCCACTTTAGACATTGTGTATGTTGTTCTGCATCAATTGCTTTTGTTTTATGTCTAACAGAGCTGCTTTTTTGCTTTTCATGTTTGGCATGGTAGGAAGCTAGAGTTCATTATGTTTGTTGTGTACTTTATTGGAAGGTTCAATTTAAATATTTCCTTAGAGCTCCAATACTTCCTGCATAATATTTTGTAAAACAGCAATAAACAGGTTTGGCGAGAGAGGCGTCTCCTTGTTTGACGGCTCTATTGATGTTGATTTTTGGGCCAAGTCTGTCAAGTTTTGCGCAACTGGTATTTTTACTGTAAATATCTTGAATGATGGTACTGTATGTGGTTGGGATGTCTTGCTCTATAAGTGCTTGCCAAATGCTCTTGTGTGATAAAGAGTTGAATAAAGGTAAAATTGATAATATTGGTTTGCTCCAGATTGGTATCTTGTTTTTGTCTGCCCAAGTGTTCCCCATCATTATACTAGTATTGTTTCTTGTAAAATTCTGATGCAATATTAAGCATGTCCTCTCGTGTTTGTGGTCCCTTTGATATTTTTTTGCGAATTTATAGTTGGTATCCAGTTTTTCTCTCGGTTCAGGTGTTTAAAGGCTCTTTTTTGATCATTGCCCTCTTGATTGCCCAGTTTTCCCAGTAGATATAGGCATCATAGTCTTTTTTCAGAAGTTTATTAATGCATTATTACAATTAGCCAAGTTCTTTTTCTCTTCTTTTATTCTTAATTTTTTGTGTGAATCTCAGATTGTTATCTAATTAGCTGTTCAGTTTCAACTGACAAGATTTTATATCTTGATTCTTCTTTCTTCGATATAGGCTTTGTTGTACAGATGTTTAAATATTGGTGTAAAAGACCGATTTCTTTGTTTTGTTCGTTTTCTAGATCCATTTAAAAAAAAAAATATATATCTTTATTCTTAGACAACTTTAGGTCCATAGGATGTTAGTAACACGATTTAAACACTTAATAACCTATGTTAGAATAAAATTAAGAATTAAATAAAAAATAAGAATTAAATTAGGCTAAACTGGCAGCAGGTTCACCGAGGTACACTCACACTCGGGGCGTGCAACTCGTTGAACCTGCCGAGCACGGCGCTGTCCTGCCTGCCCGCCACGACCTGCAGGAGGCTGTTGGGGCTTCCCCTCACTCGGCGTATTAAGGACGCAACTTTCTTGCGCATGAGCCCAAAAAAGTCGTCTGTGTGTGCGTCAGCGAACATGCCAGAGGCACTGCAATTTTACCTGTACTGAAATTTGCTCTAGATTTCTGTTGGTTGTGCAGTTTTATTGTGGATCTTATAAGTCTATGGTCACTGGGAAAAGTACTGTTATTTAGAACTTGTATATTTGTGAAAAAATTCGTACAGTTGCTGGTGATGTAATCAATTTGATTTCTATTTTGAGCATAGTGACTGACATTTTAAACCAGCCATAATCTGGCCAAGGAAAGATGAGCATAGAAAAGAGCGGCAAAGTTTAAAAAAAACAGTGTGTTGCAACTCTGTATTACGTGATAAAATAATATTGATACTTGAACAATTTTAGCCACCTTGTAATAGGCATGATGACACATTTTGAAAAACTGTTCTATAATGTTTAGAAACATTAATTATGTACAACGAATAAGATTTTTCAAGAGAATGTAACAGTTAAGTAGGAAAAAAATGCATTTTAGTTTTTAAATTTCATATTGGCGCTATAACGCTTGTCAGTGTCATGGCGTCCCGAGTGACGTCACGTATGTATAAAAAGATTATCAAAATAAATAATAATCCCTTACTTAATAAAAAAATATGAACAATTTTCGAATTCTATGATTAAAAATGCACTAAGAAAATACCATATTTTAGTGATTTTCAATTACTGTCATCATGCCTATTCTCTTGAAAAGCAAAAACATCCAAATTTATTATGGAACAGATACTTTTTTAGTTATAAGTGTGAAGATTAGGAAATCATACAAATTTAAGACATTTGATAAGGGCCCTTAATTTGTCAGTGTTCATTCTGACCAGAATCGTTGGGGATATCCTGCGTCACCATGGCTTGAACTATGAACTTTCGCATTTTTCAAATTAAGGGTTAAAACCATTTACCTGTTGCCATATAAAAAAACTCTCATCTTTCCCTGACCAGACTCTATGATTGTACTGACATACTTTTTGAGCCACAGATGCACGAAATTCGTTTCAGTCGATTGGCAAACCACTTGAGAGAGCCACTGAAATGGTATGCAAGTGTTGACAAGCCACTGCTTGATATACGAATTATTTTATTAGCACAGTGAATCTTCCGTTATTTTATAGATATCTAGTTATGGAAACATGAAGCCGGCCATTTACTAAATTTGTGAGGTTAAGAAATCAGTCGAGTATTTCGAATATAAGTATTCTATTGTACGTCGAAATTTTGCATGCGATGATGCGACTGCTACTTTTCTGTCAATGTGTATATCAATTATCTATACATATAAATGCCTATGTCCTGACTGACTGACTCACTCATCAACGTACAGCCGAAACTAATGGGACTAGAAACTTGAAATTTACACCAGGACTTCCTGTTATGACGTAGGCAAGGGATAAGACGCGATTTTTGGAAATTCTTGAAAGACTTGAAACTTTGAACTATGACCTTGAAACTTTGTAGGAAGATTACTCTTTAGAATACAAAAAAAGTGATTTCTGCGTTTAAGAAAATTCCACCCCTAAGGGGGTTAAATAGGGGTGCAATATTTTTATGGAGGAAACATAATTTTTTAAACTAGTTTTGTAACTTTAGGTTATTTTTATAACGTGGGCTAGGGACAAGAAGGGATTTTTGGAAATACCTGCCCTAAGGGGGTCAAATAGGGGTGCAAAGTTTGTATGGGGGAATCTTTTTTTTTTTTGAGCTAGAGACTTGAAACTTTGTAGAAAGATTACTAATTAGAATACAAAAAAAGCAATTTCTGCGTTTAAGAAAATTCCACCCTTAAGAGGGTTAAATATGGGTGCAAAGTTTGTATGGAGGGAACTTTATTTTTTGAACTAGAGACTTGAAACTTTGTAGAAAGTTAACTTATTAAAATACAAAAAAGTCATTTCAGCGTTTAAGAAAATTCTATCCCAATAGGGGTTAAAAAAGGTTGAAGGTTTTGTACGGGGGAACACGAGATTTTTTAAAGAGATGTACTCTTCATTAACCTGTCTCCATTTCTCGATTTCCAGTGCTGAGTTTAGGATTGTTTTAACAGCCTTACGATATTTAACTTTTTTTTAAATCTCACTCATAATAACTAAGATCCCCATCAGGTAACTGAAGGAATAAGTATTAAGCATTCTGCAAACCATTCCCGTAATCTGATTGGATAATCTTTAAAAATTCTTTAACAATCGCATATCAGTGGCAGTGTCTGCCACTGTTTGAAATGTAATATGTCTAGACCATTTTAACTAAGAATAAAATTCACTTACCTATTTTATGTCTTTGTCATCATCAAAAATCTTCGCGGACGAAGTCGCGGGCGGCCGCTAGTAAATTATAATTGTGCTACGGCTCGTACCAATGAGTTCTTCGGAACTTATGTACAGAATATTTACCGTTAGTTTTTCGGTGAAGGAAAACATCTAGAGGAAACCAATTAGAACTTAGACCAATCCCAATAAGATCTAGCTTTCCCTCTGGGTTGGAAGGTCAGATGGCAGTCGCTTTCGTAAAACTAGTGCCTATGCCAAATCTCGGGATTATGTGTCAAAGCGGACCCCGGGAATGACGCTAGGAGGATGATGTGTATATCAATATTTTAAGCAATAAACTAACGAGCTCTCGAATGTTTCTATTTCTAAAAATACTAAGATTTTGCAACAAGTTGTGACTCCACACCCCAACGGAAAATAAAGTTAACCTACGAATAAGTCAACCCTAACTTCATCCCATCAGGCGGCGGGCCGTACGCTTGTTTGCCACCGTCGTTGTATCAAAAAAACTTGAATATTCATAGTAAAGATCGTATCTCGCGAATCCTGCGATATTTTCATTTACTTTTTCTTTCTAGTGGTACTGCTCCCTATAGACCAGGGGTTCCCAAAGTGGTCCAGGTGGACCCCCAGGGGTCCACAGGAGACTCGATGGGGGTCTACGTAGGCGTGACAAAAAAATGGGGGTGCACAATTCGTAAGTGGGGGTCCACGAAAATGTATCTGGTTTTGATAGTAAAGAACGAAAACAGATATTATTTTTTGTGTTATTTTTATAGCCTTGATGACTGATAAATACATGACAGCTTTATTACGCTGCTCCCCGATTAAAATTTCGGTAAAATAAACTGACATTTTATTAAAATTACACCATTCTCCTCCAAAACTTGTAGACTGCAAGTTTGCAACAGATCGCGAGCGTCTCCAGACTTAGGTAATCTTCACATTTTTTGCCGAGTTTTGGGAATATGGTAGAAATGTGGTGTAGGGGGTCTACCAGAACCAGTTAACTTTTGAAAGTGGTCTATGAGAAAATAAAGTTTGGGAACCCCTGCTATAGACTGTATCGATAAGTATAAGGGCAAAAGAATAATGAAATATCTTCTTAAAATGCATTTTTCTAGAAATAAATCATAACGACAACATAAAAACTTTCTAATAATTTACAAACAAGATAAATAAATCATGAAAATGTTTAGCCTCTGATGATATCTCTTATTCGCCGTCGAACGCTTCCCATTAAGTTTCGCACAACCTCATTTGACACCATCAGCCTTCGACCAATCTTTTTTGAAATTTTCTATTGAATCTGTTGCTATGAATTTAGTCCTTAGCTTTTGCTTCATTATAGCCCAGAACTGTTCAATGGGACGGACTTCTGGGCAGTTTGGTGGATTACTATCCTTTTGCACAAATTGAACGCCCTTAGCTGACATCCACTCTCTGGTTTTCTTTGCGTAGTGGCATGATGCCAGGTCGGCCCAAAAAAGTGTGCCTTTCTTATGCTTTCTGATCATGGGTAATATACGTTTATGAAGGCATTCTTTAATGTAAGTATCGGTGTTCATAGTAGAGGTTGTAATATATGGAGTTGATTTTAATCCGCATTCGCAAATAGCTTGCCATACCATGACCTTAGGGCCAAACTTTTCCACAAAAATCGACGAAACGGATTCATCGAGCTCCTGTCCCCTCAGTTTAGTGTAAAATTGCGGGCCCGGCAGAGTTCTGTAATCTAATTTTACATACGTTTCGTCGTCTTGGATAATGCACTGTTTTTCCTTTGGTAGAAAACTATTATACAACTTACGGAGCCTGGGTTTTACAGAAGCAGCTTGTTTTAGGCTACGTTTGGGCTTTTTTGTTTTCTATATGTCTTTAAGTTATAGTGCTTCTTAGCCCTTTGAATCATTCCAATTGAACATTTCAATTTTTTAGCCATATCTCTAACGGACATACTGGGATTGCTCTCGTAACATCGGCGTATTTTTAAATACATTTTTGAGTCGTACGTACCAACACGTCTACCAGATTTTGGCTTGTCATCGAAAGATAACTCACAACCATATTTTTTGATGGCATTTTGTACAGCTGAACGACTAACGTTTTCAAGTTTTGCCAACTTTCTTATGGAAATGCCGCGTTCGTGAACATATTTGTGCACAATATTTTTTCGTTGTTCAGCAGAAAGTCCTCTCATTTTCACGGTTTTTGACAAATTGGACTTCATTTGTTTAAAAATATAAATAATACCAGTATGCCAGGTATAAGAACAAGAAAAAAGGACATGCTCAAAAAGAAAAAGTAAGTATAACAGTTGAGTAAAGTTGTCCTCATCATTATCGATACAGTCTTTATAAACTACCTAACTAACTTTTGCCCGCGGCTTCGCCCGCGTAGTAAGTGTAATTTCCGGCAATGGCCTACTCCTACTAACTTCCCCTATGAATAACCCTTCGTCATAACCTATTATGGTAAAATTATTTTTTATTTACTATTATTTTTATGCCCGTGTGGTGTCGGATTAGAATTTCACCACCCCCTTTTTTCCCGTGGGTGCCGTAAAAGTCGACTAAGGGAGCAGGGTTGAAGTGTGTTGTGGGTGATGTGCTAACAACCTATGCAATATCACATTTTGTGGATCTTTTATACCCACATTTATGCTAAAAGTGGCGCTGGAACATAAAGTTCATGTGCTCTGCCTACCCCTTTTGGGAATAAAGGCGTGAATGTATGTATGTATGTACGTATTTTTGTTATTAAATTTACAATCATGATTAAATGAGAATCTGTCCTCTGGAATAAAAGCTAGTTTATGTTCATGATAATATTGAAATACCAAAATATGTCCACGAATTTCAAGTCAAATTTGTGGCCCGGACATTGCTATAGGCTTGTTTCCTAAGATTTTTTCGATGCCATTCGAACCAGTATTTGGAGGGGAACAACAGTTTGTATGGGAGCAACTACAATTAATGAACATAAATACCAAAAAAATGATTAAATTTTGCGGCAGCCAAAGTGCTTAAGGTTAAACATCACTGGTTCCTGTCAAGCTGTTGCTAACAGATGTCGCGATATATAATTTCGATGGTTGCTCATCATTTTACGCAAAACCGTGACCAGTACCAACATGTGTTTCAAACTGCGGAAGCCGAAGAGCGTGCTACGTATAAATCGCCATCAATCTGCACTAATCAGTGCTTCTTTTTAAAATGTAGTCCGAAGATATGTATAAAAGTGCTTTTTCGTGAATTTACGCAGACTAACGTAACTAAATGTCACTTCAAAGTCAGTCATTGTCAAACCTTTTTCATAAATCAAACTAGAGGGCGCAAAACTAAATCTATAGTAGCGCCTCTATTAGGAAATAGTGAAACTAAATGTTCTTGTGGCTGGCACTCTAGAATGCAATATGAACTCACCTGACTTTTTCACTCGTCACCTAATGTCATACGGTAGCGCAGTAAATCTCTCTTTTGCTTAAATCTGTCTGTAACGCCATCATTGAACCGGGTTCAAATCCCGACGAAAGTACTTCTTTTTTGTTTTTCTTTTGGATTTTCTAACGAATATGACCGTCTTAACTAATTAGATTGACTAATAACGTGTAAAAAAAAATTTTCAATGTTTAATTTTTTTTGATAAGCATGTTTGTATCTCTCCGATCAAATTGGAGAAATTTTAACACAAGGCCAGGTCAAAAGTACCCTAAACCGACGAGCATGTATGAGAAATATTATGATAGTGAGTGAAGCGAAAGTGGTTTGCCAGGATCGTAGCAAATGGAGATCCGTGATCTCTGCCTACCCCTCTGGGAAAGAGGCGTGATTATATGTATGTATGTATGTTTGTATCTAGATTATCCACAAATATCCCCTATATTTTTGGCGGACATATTCTTACATGTTACATACCTACTACATATATACTATTTTGAATAGGTATATCCTTTACAAAGATGTTACGCCTTTGATTTAATTGGAAAGTCATGAATATCCATAGGTTTACAATTGACAAATCAAAGCCCAACCTTTATCTATTAAACCCAATTCCATTGACATTAGACGAATCGTGCATAAATCTTTATGTTATTTGAATGAAAACCATTTTGATTAACAACAACGTAATTGTTTAATTTGAGACACATTAAATAATCGAAATAAGTAACACTAGTACAGTATTTTAAAAGGATCATAAACGAAGATATGTTCCCTAGAAAATCTAATGTTATACGGAATAAGGTACGTAAAGTAAGATACTTAGTATATTACTTTGATCTGTTATATCCATATTGACTTGCAGGACTAATTAGAAAGGCTAAATATTATTCACAAAATGTTTTGTATTCGCCCGTAAACTCCGACTAAAATAATTAGACCTCAAAATTGGTAATAACTTTGCGTCACCGGACGAATATGGTGACCTTTGTGAATAACGGGCGAGTTTGTTATATCCTTCTTAGGTATATCAAAACTGTTACTGGCCAGTCTCTCGAGTCCCGTCCGAGAGCGCGTCGGAAAGAGAGAAATATACCATTTGACAATATGGTACTGTTTTCGATGATTGTCAAAATTCAAAATTAGATTTCTACTTTTTTGGTTTGAACACGCGTTTATGTATCGTGTGCTTGATGCTTTCACAGTTATATGAAAGATTCATCAGTACTAATGTTCAGAGGTGGACATTTCCTTACAAAATTATTGAATGTCTTGTTTAGGTAAATATGAGATGAAACTTATCTGTCGAACCCACGACCATCGCGTCGTTTGACAGTCGCATGCCTGAACCGCTAGGCTACCGGAACGATTCCTATATAGAGGAGAAATCTGTGATTTTTTTGCGTGTTTGTATGTAGGGTATAATTTCCGGAACCACATCCGATAAAAAAATATTTCTGTGGTGATGGATGAATGAACTTTCAGGGCCCTATTTAATAAACATTAGAATCCTACAATTTTGTATAAAAGTGACATATTTGTAAAGATTTTCTTAGTAAATCTTTACAAATACCTATGTCACCTTTCAAATGTATGCAAATTTCCGCGTCTCTGGTAGTTTCGAGCTCACAAGATTTCACGAGAACCGGTTGAGAACATGTAGAAATAATATTTGCGCAAGCTTAAATGAAAAACTTCGTTCGCCTCACTCGCTCGTTCAATTAAGTATAATGGATATTTGTTATCGATTCAGTTTTTAATAATTGTCCGAAAATATATTTTTTAAAGGCAGATTCACGAGCATATACTCATTTCGGTTACGGTATACCGGTATGGGACCGGTATTCCATTACGATAGCGTTATATTGTAAAAGTTAGCCGCGCCGCCAACATAACGGTACCGGAACCGGAACCGTGTAGATATACATATCGTTACCGGTTTTTTTACTGTATTTACTTACACTTTTATAATGCCTTTTCCAAACTGGTATACTTATGATACCGTTTTTTTTTCTTAAGCTTTTCTTCTCGTCCATGAGAGGAGGTCTGTGCCCAGCAGTCGAACGTAATATAGGCTGATCTATTACTATGCCAATTTTCATTAAGTCATTATTATAATCCTCAAAAACGAAAAAGATATATGTACATATGTATAAGGCATTAAATATCGGATGATTCTCAATACCGGTATTGAAATGTGATATTGGACCACAATACCGGAATTTCGGGACTTCAATATTAATACCTATCGAAAATGTATATACACGATGATTCTTAATCCGTGATCAGGAGTCGAAAAATATTGATAAACAGCCAAAACGGATTTCAATGGATGAATTGCATGCAATTAAATCACTGTTTAGTTACTTCAATTTAATGATAATGTAAACACTAATATCCACTGAATGTTTGGTCACCCTACATTTCTTGAAGTTAAGTAGATACGTCAAACACACATACGTCAAATTTTTGCAAAATACCGTTATGGTGACGATGATTTTGAATTATAAAGTGATTCCTTATTCAGGTTTATTCAGAAAAAGAAAGAACGTCTGTATTAGGTAACTTCGAGTTAATCGTGTTTGGTATCAATTACAGAATTAGAAAAATTGACTCGTTTCACGAAGCTACAATACAAGTAACGAATTACAAGCGGAAGTCTCTTTTCAATACCTTTTGATAGAAAGAGACTTCCGCTTGTAATATGTAACTTGTCTTGATCACGAATTAAGAATCATCGTGTGTATTCCTCGTTTAATACTATAATAGGATAAGATAGGATAATAATTTGTTATTTTACGTATTCGCAAATTTTGGTTCGTCTACTTCGTCTGCATTACTTGAATTTACATTATTGGAAGTTTTGCAGCTTTTTTAGTTTGTTCGTCAAAAAGTACAGTCGCCATCAGATATATTTGAGTGCTCAAAAATATCTGAACACATCTCTTATGCCTCGACAGTAAAATAAAAAAACTCATCTCTAAAAGCAAAACCAACCTTCTTACTTAAAAAAAAGTATTGAGCTGTTTGCGAACACTGCTTTTATCTGTTCAGGGAGCGATGGTGTATTTGGAAACTGTCTATACAATAGAATCAGCGCGTATGTGATACGGCATGTGAAACCCAAATACACCTTCCCTCCCTGAACCTGTTGTAGTAAGAGTAAATGAATAACATTTCTTTTTTACATTTATTTAAAAAACCAAAAGTTTAAGAAAGTTTTATGTCAACTAACGTTTTTGTAATGGGTTAACAACCCGAAAAACTACGTTTTTGTGAAAAAAAAATAAACTTACCAGTAAAAAAGACGAGGTATTTATTATTACCTAAATTCCCTATTTACGAGCACGGTGTTCTACGTTCATTCATAAAAGTTGTCCGTTTTAGCGGAAGCCTATTTTACCTTCGAAAATTTCAAATTATGCTCCCACCACTATCATCATTAGAGCGTAAAAGTGATTATTCTTCGGTAGAAAAAGAATGGAGCACAGACATTACAAATAAAATTATTCAAATAAATGTAAATACTTAACTTGATTATGCGTTCCTTTTTTTTACAATTGCATGAAGTTATTATATTTTTTATTAAAAACCAGTTTCCGCCTCCATGGACCCGGGATAAAAACTATCCTTTATTTTAATCTCGGCTTCTCTTAAGGCCCAGCATACTATACAAAATGGCATTGGAATTGTGTTGTGTCGGAAATAGAGTTGACATTCGTTTGTTTTAAAAATTGCCCGAAACAAAACAAATTCAGTTCTATTTCAGTTGAATCGGTATAATTTATGGGCCTTAGGAGGTTAAACTATCATCGTGCAAAATTTCATCTAAATCGGTTGAGCCGTGATCGAGTTACAAACATTCAAACATCTATATATAGAAACATCCAAAATTTTGCATTAATAATATTAGTAGGTTTAAAAAGTAATTCGATATTGGTCCTTTTCAGTTCCGGTATTAGACTAGTGGAAAAATCGGTCCGGGATTCCGGTATTTCGGGATTCCAAGATGGCTGTTTGTATTCCCTATATGAACGTTAAAAAAAATAATTAAATACGTACATCAGTTTTCTCCGGGCCATTTCGATAGTTAGCTGCACCTTTATATTTTACTACCATAAAACTACGGTTACGGTGAATTTTTCCGGTACCGTAAACGGTTTCATAAAAGATGTAAAGGTGCGAATTCGACCCGCATAAGAACAAAAAAAACTGTATCGAAATAATACCTGTTTGGAACCGGTATTATAAGGTATCACTAGGCATTAATAAATACCGGTAACCAATATTTCTAACGCGGCGGGGGCACCGTTGTGTTGTCGCGGCGCGGCTAAACCTTACAATATAACAGTGCCGTACCCAATTAATGGAATACCGGTCTCGTATCTGCCTAGCCACCGGTCGTAACTGACATCAGTCCCTGCACCGAAGAATGCCTACGAGTATATAATTCTACCCTCACAACATTTTATAAAGAAGACTACTTGTGACTTAGGCCGGTTCCCAATTATCAATCCACTGATAGTCTTCCTTACCGACATTTGACACGTTTTAATAATCTGTCAAAATGCTTGTAAGGAAAACTATCCGTGGACTGATTATTGGGAACAGGCATTAGTTAATTGACATTTCCGGTAATCTAATCTCCGGTAGTTGAACACTTGAACAGTCGATTCATATATAGGTTGCAGTAGTTAGTTATTTTACTGTCAACTGTGTAGTCGACTAAAGCGAACGTTTTAAATTTAACAAGTTCACTCCAAATGCACAATTGAAAGAAAGAAAGAAAGAAAACATTTATTTGTCTGTTATATTTAATGCTACATTAATTAACATTCACTCAATCGAAACTAATCAATCCAAGTTGCAAATTCATTTCCTATAATATCATACATCAAATCCTATATACATATGTATGCGGCCGGTGGCACAGATTACTTTTCCATGTTGTATCTTACTCCTTTCTAATAAGACGCAAAATGTATGCATAATTATCGTTGCGTGGACTTTAGGTTATCGTTCATGGCAATCTCAATAAATAATCACGAATAAAGGCAAACCATTGAACTTCATACATTGTTCTTTGAAATTCGTTCTATCAATAAACAAATGACATAGCTCTTACGTCATTACCAAAATGAGTAGCGTAGCAATATAAAATGAATGCCGTCTCTTTCACCAGAAAAAAACGGGATTGTACGATGGTGTCGCCGTCTGGTGAATATAATTACTACTATTGACCCCGCTGTCTAACTAATTTTGATTTGATATCAAAGACATCTAGTGAAGGTTTTGGGCCACGTGCTGTCATGTGACGCGGCCATGTCATTTACACGGACAGTGTCTAACTCACGCACACATACAAGGCTCGGAGTAAAATTTTATGAATTTCAAATGGCTATATTTTGAATATTACTGGTTTGTACGTGTATTTATTCAAACTGCGGGAGAAGAGGGTCATATATTATCTAAATATTACAATTTCAAGTTCCTGACATCGATAGATTAGACGTCTAGTCCGAACGAAAATTGTATGGAATTCGTCAGTGATGTTGCACCTTAACTTATAAAACGTAACCAGATCTTCGTGCAGCACCTTGAATGTTATTACGGATGCAGGCAGTTTCCCAATGTCTCCTACCCTCCCGTCCCGCCGCGCCGCCCGCACTCGCCTACGTACAACCGATTAATGACGATCGAGATGGCACCAAATACAAACTTTAAAACCTATAACGCGGATCTCGTTCCATACCTCAAAAGCAAAAATAGAACCCTTATTTATAGGATCACGTGTGGCTGTCTGTCAGTCCGTCTGTTACAAACGATTTGCTACGAAAAAACTGGATCGATTGAATTGCAATTTGGCACAAATACTTTCATGAATTTTCATGTCGACAACATTACATTTCAAAATCTATGCGATTTTCGTAACTAACGTCCCAAAAACCATAATAACAACGCCTATATTGATATTAAGACGCCACGTTGGAATGTAAAATAGTTGTTGTTTTCGTAATCAGCGACCCGATACACCATAGAAACAATAGATGCCGATGTTGATTTTCAGATTTTGTCACCACAAGTCCCACTTTTAGGGGTTGATTTCTCAAAAAACCGAAAACACTTGTTTAGGTACTCATTTATCGTTAGGATAATTCCTATGAAGTTTCGAATAAAATTGTCTAACTAATCTTTTTTCCCCATGCATACTTTGGACCTCCTTTTTAACCCCTTTAGGTGTAATTATTTCCAAAAAGCTGAAAGTACTTTATTTGTAAATGAATAAGTAATCTGTCACAAAGTTTTAAGTACGTAGCTAAAATAAAGTTTCCCTCACAAATACTTTGGTCCCTCAGTTAACCCCCTTATGGGTGGAATTTTATAAAACGGTGAAAGTACTTTTTTTGTATCAATAAGTAATCTTCCTACAAAGTTTGAAGTCTCTAGTTCAATAAATAATGTTTGCCCCATACAAATATTGCATACCTATTTAACCCCCTTAGGGGTAGAATTTTATAAAACGCTGAAAGTACTTTTTTTGTATCAATAAGTAATCTTCATACAAAGTTTCAAGTCTCTAGTTCAATAAATAATGTTTCCCCCATACAAACTTTAGACCCCCATTTCACCCCCTTAGGGAAAGCATTTCCAAAAATCCCGTCTTATCCCTTGCCTACGTCATAAAAGGAAGTTCTGGTGACCCAGTAGTTTTGAGTACAAAATTTGCACCCATATTTAATCCCTTTAGGGGTGGAATTTTATAAAACGCTGAAGATATGTTTTTGTGTCCTAATAAGTAATCATCCTACAAACTTTCAAGTCTGTAGTTCATAAAACAATGCTTCCCCCATACAAACTTTGCATCCCTATTTAACTCCCTTAGGGATAGAATTTCCGAAATTCTCGTCCTATCCACTGCCTACGTCATAAAAATAAGTTCTCGTGTAAATTTCAAGTTTCTAGTCCCATTAGTTTTGAATATAAAATTTGCACCCCTATTTAATCCCCTTAGGGGTGGAATTTTATAAACGCTGAAGATATCTTTTTTGTATCCTAATAAGTAATCTTCCTACAAAGTTCCAAGTCTCTAGTTCAATAAATAATGTTTACCCCATACAAACATTGCACCCCTATTTGACCCTCTTAGGGGTAGAATTTTCTAAAACGCTGAAAGAACTTTTTTTGTATCTTAATAAGTAATATCCCTACAAAGTTTTATGTCTCTAGTACAAAAATAATGTTTCTCCCATACAAACTTTGCACCCCTATTTAACACCCTTACGGATAGAATTTCCAAAAATCCCGTCTTATCCCTTGCCTACGTCATAAAAGGAAGGTCTGGTGTAAATTTCAAGTTGGTAGTCCCAGTAGTTTAAAATACAAACTTTGCACCCCTATTTAACCCCTTTAAAAATAAAGTTTTGTAAAACACTGAACGAACTTTTTTGTATCTTAATAAGAAATCTTCCTACAAACTTTCAAGTCTGTAGTTCATAAAACAATGCTTCCCCCATACAAACTTTGGACCCCTATTTAACCCCCTTAGGGATAGAATTTCCGAAATTCCCGTCCTATCCATTGCCTACGTCATAAAAGAAAAATCTGGTGTAAATTTCAAGTTTCTAGACCCAGTAGTTTTGAATTCAAACTTTGCACCCCTATTTAACCCCCTTAGGGGCAGAATTTTATAAAACGCTGATAGTGCTTTATTTTGTATAAGTAATCTTTCTACAAAGTTTAAAGTCTTTTTAGTTCAATAAATAATATTTCCCCCATACAAACATTGCATCCCTATTTAACCCCCTTAGGGGTAGAATTTTATAAAACGCTGTAAGAACTTTTTTGTATCTTAATAAGTAATATCCCTACAAAGTTTCATGTCTCTAGTACAAAAAATAATGTTTATCCCATACAAACTTTGCACCCCTATTTAACACCCTTACGGATAGAATTTCCAAAAATCCCGTCTTATCCCTTGCCTACGTCATAAAAGGAAGGTCTGGTGTACATTTCAAGTTGGTAGTCCCAGTAGTTTAAAATACAAACTTTGCACCCCTATTTAACCCCTTTAGAGGTGAAGTTTTGTAAAATACTGAAGGTACTTTTTTTGTATCTTTATAAGTAATCTTCCTACAAACTTTCAAGACTAGTTCAACAAACTATGCTTCTCCCATACAAACTTTGGACCCCTATTTAACCCCCTTAGGGATAGAATTTCCATAATTCCCGTCTTATCTCTTGCCTACGTCATAAAAGGAAAATCTGGTGTAAATTTCAAGTTTCTAGACCCAGTAGTTTTGAATTCAAACTTTGCACCCCTATTTAACCCCCTTAGGGGTAGAATTTTATAAAACGCTGAAAGTGTTCTTTTTTGTATCTTAATAAGTAATCTTTCTACAAAGTTTCAAGTCTCTAGTTCAAAAAATAATGCTTCCCCCATGCAAACTTTGGACCCCCTTTAGGGGTGAGTTTTGAAAAATCTTTTCTTAGTGCTCCCCTACACCTTATAAGGAACCTACGTGCCAAATTTGGAATCTCTAGACCCAGCAGTTTGGGCTGTGCGTTGATATGTCAGTCAGTCAGTTTCTTCATTTATATATTAAGATAAATAGTTGTATGATAAAATGCGACCGTTGTAAGATTATCGAGATTTTTTTAGAAATTTGATGATAGCATACTCCTAGTCTACGAGTAAGAGCCCACGACACTCAACCTACTTCGATAAGACTACCGGATGATACATAAAGGGTGGAAGAGAACTTAAGTAGGGCATGCAATACCGGACGATTCTCAATACCAGTATTGAAATTCGGTATTTAGCCTCAATACCGGAATTCCGGTATTAATACCGGTATTGGGGTATTTTAAATTCATTAAAAATAAAACAAATTTCTGTAAAATCAGTTTAATTTATTAATGAAAAGAGTCTCAGTTGTTGAATTAAATTAATTTAAAATAATAATATGACATCTATGCATATATTAAAGAACAATCATACCAAAATAATTAATAACAACCAACTTTTATATATAAAACATGTGATCGTCACCAACAAAGCAATAAATTATTTATTTAACTATCATCATTATCATCAGATCCCCTTATCAGTGGTGAAAATCTATTGAAAACACTAAGTTTGACACCACATAATTTTTACCTACATTTTTATTTTAACCTGTAGAATTTGATGTAAACGACGTACTTGATGAGATGACTTATGACATATGTTGAACCAACGGGCTTGAAAAAGTTTTCATTTGATTGTTAACCTCCATAATAGGTAGGTACTTAGTTGTCATTTATTTGTCAAAATATGTTTCGTGTCATATAAATAATTTTATTATTCAGTAAAAAAACATTAATTTCCTGGAAAATCGTGCTGAATTTTGCTCAGTTTTAGAAGGAGTTGATGGCTAAATTGAAAATAAACCTATTGCGACGCGGAAATGGTTCGTATATTTAGTATAGCTGAGCAATAGCTGGAACCCATCGTCGCATGTACTCGAAATAAATATTGTGTCACAACCGTAGTGTTAGATTTCAATAAATTTTCACCACTGATAACGGGGTCTGATCATCATCATAAATATGAGAGCCGGGCTCTTGTCGGTGGAGTAACCGCGTTCTTCTCTCTGCCACTGTTTTGAGCTCTTGGTATTAACACAATAGACTAAAATCAACAATTCTATATTTAAAGATTAATAAATAATAACAATTACTAACAGAATATTCAGTCTACTGTGGACTGAAGAAATATAAATTATTTAATTGAACAAACTTATTCTTAACATCCTAAGCTAGGATGAAGTCTTTCGTAGGAGTCTAGCATGAGATCTATGAGTTCTCACTGATTAACTAAAGTCAACCAGATTTAAATAAAAAATCAACAAGTTCAAATTAACAGTAAAAAACCTTGATAAAAAAGCGTCAAAATGTAATTGAAATCATCTAAATAAACAATAATACACATAAACAAATATACTACTTATATTTTTCTTGATTTCTTCCCACATTCTCGAAAAATAACATTCAGGAACAATCTCAATCACTTATCACAACAGTCGAAGCACTCGAAAGTACCCAAAGGAACCGCACAATACAAGACAGCTTACATTACTTTTGACATCGTGGCTATTTTGCGACTAAATTGATATTTGTCAACATGGTGTTTTGACTTCCCACCCTGAATGCCAAAGTAAGTGGGATAACGACAGACCATTCATTGACCGAATACCTAATTATTGCACTTGATCGGCCCGATAACCTATGAAGGAAAAATACCAAGCGCTGACCGATATAGTTAGGGAGCTGGCGATCAAAATTTCGATATGATCAGCACACAAGGCAGACGTTATTCATAGTGATATTTATGCTCTAAGAAACATCAAGGACCTTGTCTGCCACCATGGTGGCGCTGCGTTGTAAATTTACAGCGTTTCAAAAATGTTAAAAAAAAGGTGTGCTATATTATGCGCACACGTCAGCTTCTGGGGCTGATGATCACAGTCATCCTGGAAACACAAAGAATCGAAAAGGCAGACATCCAGGGCTCTAACTTTTGTAGTATTCAATTTTATTATTTATTTTTATGATAAAAAAAACTGTATATGAAGTGCACACTTGGCAGATTTGAATTGTTCGATCAAAAACAATGAGAAGAACCACGGAAAAATAGTCTGCTAACATGTTGCCTCTGCGTTGTCTATTGACAGTGCTCCAAAAATGAAAAAAAAGGTGTGCTATAATATGCGCACACGTCTGCCTCTTAGACTGATGTTTGAATTCCTTATGAAAACCAAGAAAACCGATGAGGCAGACGTTCAGGCCTCTGATATTCCAAAGGCAGGCCATTTGATTTTTTGTAACCCGACGCTCGCGCCAAACCAAGCAGGTATAAATTGAATTGATCAAAATGCTACAGACAAGACCACATCCCGCCTTCATTCTTGTTTTTTTTTAAACGAGGAAGGAGACATGAATTAGAGCGCCGATATGGATAATTGGCAAGGTTTCTCAGATACCAGCTATGACGCTTGCTAAATACTATCGTTTTTTTTTTCATTGCAAAAAAAGGAGTCTTTGTTAAAAATCTACGTATTTTACAAAAATAAAACGGGATGAAAAAAAGTTAAAGACTGTTCCTATCCAGATCCTAATCCTATTCAGATTACATTCAAGCATGCAATTTAAAAAAACTAACTTTCTAATAAAAGTTCCAAGCGCATTTCGTTTCTGGTTGGCATTGAGAAAAACTATGATTGCATAGATTTCAGCTCCCGAAGTTAAATCGTTACTGTGAGTTTAAAGGACAATATTAAACAAAATTGAATAAAACTAAAAAATAGCAATAATCCCATGCAATACCCGCTGTCCCTTGATTCCGTGAATTTCAAACAGTTGTACAGCTGAAAATCAGTGAGCAAAGTGTCTGCCACATTTTTTTTCGAATCCACGGAGTCATAGTGAATCAAATGGGCGCAATGAGAACCGCATGCAAATGACTTAAGTAGTAGAGCTTTTTTTTAAACATTTTTACGACTACGTTCCATGATAATGCAGAGTCCTGAATGTCTGCCTCTTCGATTTTCTTCGTTTCCAAGATGATTGTGACTTGTGACCATGAAGTCCAGAGGCATACATGTTCAAATGACTTAATACCCCGATTTTCTTAAGCAACTTCAATCCGCTGTAACGCGAAAACGCAGCGACATAGGACCTTAATTGATTGGACCAAATCAATTCTTAATGATTTAAACTGCAATCCACCTCGACGTGAAACGTGTGCAAATCATATTCCGAAATGCTCGAGCTCCCGAACTAATACGGGTGCTTGCCGTTTTAAACAAATATTAAGATGTCATAATCACCCAATTATAAATTAAACGTAAGTTTGGCGAAACTAATTTAAGCTTAAATGTACCATACTTTTTTTTTGAGAAATAAAAAAATATGTAATAATAATAATAAATAAATATACACGGCGTTATAAAGGCAATAATAAAATATTTACAAGATATAGATATGAGTTTACTAGATTAAACAACCTATATTTCATAAATAATCAAGAATTGTAAATCAAAAATGAATACCGGAATTCCGGTATTAGTCCTTCGCAATACAGGTATTGAAATATCGGAAAAAGCAAAGGCGAGATTCCGGAATTCCGGTATTCATGCCCTAGACTTAAGTCCTTCCCGGAAATATTGAATCGTTTAAGTGATATACAGTAGATTTGTAATGGTTAGAATCATGAATTAAGAAAAAAATTATAAACCCACATTTACTACTTTTTACTGTCGTGCAGTGTTGACATCAATCTGAACTAAATCAATCCGGATTCATCAATCGAATTGACGCGTCAAGCCGAATTGATTCAATTCTGATTGACGCGTCAATCCGATTGAATCAATTGGAATTAACGCATCAATCCTCAATTCGGATTAAACCAATTCTCAATCTAGATTAACCATAGTCCCTAAGATTATTTTCATTTTCAAAGGTGTCCTTTTTTGGGACTTACTGGACTTACAGTCGATATCTGAGGTTCCCAGAGGTTCGAAAACATGTTCCAGTACGCTTACCATGAGTTTGACAATGACGGCTTACGCTAACGAGTATCGAGTTTTCTATCTGTGCATCCCGCTCGTACTGTCAAAGTGCAATAGAGATGCACAGATAGAAAACTCGATACTCGTTAGCGTAAGCCGTCATTGTCAAACTCATGGTAAGCGTACTGATGTTAGTATTGACAGATGTCCCTTTTTGGGTCATTTTTCGAAATTGGCCGATTACGTTCATATTCGTAATAATCGATGACGAAGATGGGTCCCGAAAACTGTTTCCGAAGTCAGTATTGAAAGATGTCTCTTCCATTTCGGGACACCACTGGAACAATAAAAGGATTAGGATCATGCTCTCTTTCGCACTCGTACGTTCTTAGAAAGCATCTTGTTATCAGCAGGGTGGCGTAATACAGGTAGTAAAATATTGCCGTTGAAGTTGAAACCATGTTTTGCTCCTCAGATATCAATTTTGAATGCAAGCAGTCACTTTCAAAGAATGTCACTAAAATGTGCCAAAAATTTTAAACTTTCAATATTGCAGCTGAAAAGATGTTTAGAAATCTCTGGTTACCTCAGATATCGATTTTAAACGCAATCGGGTAATTTCTAGAAATGTCCCTAAAAAGGACATCTCTCAATATTTCCCTTGGAAACAAGTTTCGAAACCTTTGGGCACCTCAGATATCGATTTTGAACGCTATCGGTTAATTTCAAGGAAAGTCCCGAAAATGTTCCAAAAAGGACATCCTTCAAATCGCCGTCGGAAACATGTTTCGGAACCTTTGGTAAACTCAGAAACCGTTTTTGAACGCATTTGGTCAGTTTCGAAAAATGGCCTAAATATAAAGGACATTAGGTAGGTACATACAAAGTAATCGTCAATCCGAATTGACGATTGAGGATTGAGGATTGACCGATCAATTCGTATTAACGATTAGTAATCGTCAATCTTCAATCACTAGATTTAGAATTAGTTTCGTCAATCGTCAATTCCAATTGATCGGTCAATCGTCAATTCGAATTGATTTTTTGCCAACACTGCTGTCGTGATGACTCTAATGCATCTGTACTCCACCACGCTAGATTCAGAGCACGTCACTTCGTTTGTTTTGTGACGGTGAAGATGAAATACGCATAAATGTCAAATAAATCAAATAAATGCTGAAATATTCATATCAATTACTTTATTAATTATGGCTATATCTCACGGAATACTTAATTAAGCTGGAAACGGCCCGTTAGCTAGTTAGTTACTTCGGGATCCTGCGTAGCCACCCCAACACAACCATAACTGAATTTATACATGTTAACACTACTGCAAAACGCATCTAATTGGTAAAAACTCTTAATTCCATTATGAATTCAACAGTTGAAATTATTAGAACGAAAACTAACTCAAAACTGCATGACTTGCGGTCTAATATCCAATGCAAAAAAAATGTCAAATGACCGTCAATTCTTTATCAATTTAGGAACCAATTTCGAAAGGGGTTTTCAAATAAGGAGATAATAATGTTAATAGTCTTGATACATGCTCTCCTTCTCGCGTAAAAGCGTGTGTGAGCGTGACGCACTTATGACGTAAATTGTCATTATTTTTTTATTGCATAATAAGGGGACCAGTTCAAATGAACTTGACGTTTGATTACGTCCAAAAATAAAGGTCTTATGTTACTATGACACTCTATGGTGATACAACTATTTCGAAATTTAGAATACGAAATTGAGGTGAGGCTAAAATCATAACTATCGATATTTTATATTCTTAGCATATAGTATAGTATGGTATTGTTAAGTATGTTTAAAGTTAAATACATTTATGTAAGAGGCTTCTGTACTTATTAAGAGTAAGAGCGTTTGCGTACTGCGGCCGATCCGAACCTGATAAACGTGTCTAGTCATAGCAGTAGTGCTATTTCTGTGAGTTTCACCCGAAGTAATCGGGTACCAACATTTTGATCTAGTGCGTGACAGCAGGTTCCACGCAGTTCGCAAGTGCTTTAAATGGAGATGGTACTGAAAGCAACTGTCAGACAAATCGTGTAGCTCACTAAAACATCCTCACAATTGTTTTATCAAAATACGCACAGTAGGGTAGACTGGGTACAGTTGTGACAATTTTGGTTTGATCGCCACTAATTTTGTTAATTTACTAGTTAGCTAGGAGAAAAGTAGCTTGACTCTTAATTTGTACATTTTTCTACGTAAATATACTTAAATAGTTTCTCTAAATACGCTGTATTAGTCATAGCGATCAAATGAAAAAAAAAGGAAAGTGTCACAACCGGCCACAACCCAAGGACGGTTGTGACAGTGGTTGAGGTCGGTAGTGACAGGAACAAAAATGCAACAAAATGGTTTATAATGACTTTTATTGTTAGAAATATGACCATAACACAACATAATCTTCATAATATTTCGTATAGAAAGTTCATTAAATTATTTATTATTTAATTAATAATTAATAAAAAAATAAATTACGAAAATTTAAAGAAGTCTCGCTTTCACGTCTTCATATAAGCATCTTCACATTTACCAGATCAGACATTTATTAGACCGCGCTCTTTCGGTATTCCGCAGGCGTTTTCTGGGTATCTAAAAGCAAAACAACAAGAAAATATATGTCACAACCGTACCCACAAAATTTGTCACAACCGTACCCGACGCATACTTTCGAAAACAAAAATTCACCATGACTTTGCCAATTAATCTACGTAAAAAGTAACCACCCGTAATTAACTACTAATGTTCAACTTATAACAAAAAAAATCCGAGGTTATCTATCTGTATACAAATAACAGTGATTATTAAAATTAAACGAACAAAACAACTTACTTTTGACTGTTGAAAAGCAATGTGGGCCCCTGCTTACGTTAACACCGCGCGCTGGGTGACGCAATACCGGGGAACGCGTTCAGACTTGAATGCCGCTTCTCTCTCCCTTAGAACCCTTGCCCGCATTCCGTATAGTTTCGCTAGTACGAAGACTGTCACTACCGTAACCTGGCACAACCGTACCCAGTCTACCCTACAGTAGTGAGGTAGGGCACAGCGAAATGTCATCCCGCTCGAATTCGGAGCAGCCCAACTGAGGAAGTACCTCCGCCTTGCAGAAAACCACAGCCATAATAACACTGCTACTTGCTCTGTAGTAGTGTTGTGTTCCTGGAGGTAAGCAAGGTCGCCAGAGCTCCGGAGGATGCGCTGTGTTGAGAGCGAGGGAATTTGTTCCTTCAGCTGTCAACGCGGCGAATCCTCAAACATATCAAGGATTGGCAACGTACATGTTACTCCTTTGGAGTTGCATGCGTCTATACGCTGCGGTGTCCGCTTACCACCAGGCGGGCCGTACTCATGTTTGCCACCGTCGTTGTATTAAAAAAACGTACAAGTTTTAAAGACATTTTAATATATACAAGGAGGATGTGACAGGGAGACAAAGGATATGACATACTCTGATCATTATAGTAATAAAATTGCACATTTAAAGTCCTCTAATATACCATGCCATTTGTTTCAATAACAAATATTATATCTTTGACATAAATACATTTTTAGATTCACACACAGTATTACAAGACAAAGACAAGAGAAGTAAGTTAAATCTAAATCTGTGCGGTGTCACGAAATGGGCCCAACTCAGCATGATGCTGGCTTTGTAGCCAGCGCTGGTCTTCCGTTGGGGGGTGGTCCCCCAAGTGAGGACACGGAACGCAACACACGTATCACGTTTTTCACATCAGCTATTGTGACAAGGGATTTTTCTTCACTGCTAGGAGGGATCAAAGTGGCACTTTTCTGTTCCAGGACATGTTGTTGCCAGAATAAAAAAATATATCCCAATGAATACATAAAAATAGTATACCTACACAAAATCGATTACTTATGTTATTAAATCGTTTTTTGCATTTTTTTCATCTTGACTACTATTGTTAGTACTACTAACGTAATAAAATACAAGTAATTACATGTTATTCAAAGTTACTCTATAATCAGTAGCTTTATAATAATTAATTTAATACAGCTACTCATCTAATACATGTGTTTTATTACTGATATATTTCATTATCCTCATAGGTGATGTGAAAAGCAGTATGAGTCACACGGATGCAAAATTATTTCCAACTTGGGCGTGAACACTTAAATCCCTCACTACGTTCAGGATTCAACGTTAGAATCCCTCACTACGTTCGGGATTCTATTCCGGAATCCTTCGCTTCATTCGGGATTCAATCTACGCCCTCGCCGTAAATATGCCGTTTTGCTCCCTTGTGACACAATCTACTATTACGTCACACCTGGCTATAATGCGAGTTTTACTGCACGCTGCGCGTACGGGAAAACTCGCATTGTGGCCAGGTGAAGACGTAAAAGTTTGTACTCAACACGGGCGGTAATTTGTAAAGCCCCAGAGCGCATATTTATGGCCCCCACCTTCGGTTCGGGCCACAAACACCTGCGATCTGGGGCATTCACGAATTCACCGCCCTAGTTACGTAATGTACTAAATAAAGCACTTCATGAGATAAATGTTCCTTGTCTTTAGTGCTTGATTCGATTAGCTCATCTCATGAGCTTATTTAATGGATTTTGTGGGAATCTGCTTTTCCTTCCGGATCCGGTGGGAAACGGCAACCGATTACATTGAATTAACATTTTTATTTCAATAAATAAAAAAATAATCGGGGAGAACCTAACACAAATCGACCTATTCAAACCAAATTTAATTCAACTCGAGACGAAAATTTACACTGCATTTAATTAAATTAGTATATATTACTAGCTATCTATACTTATAGCTCGTAAGTAATTCTAATAATAAATATGTTTACTGGATGACAATTAACGAATGGACTACAATCAGCTCTGTCATATTAAAATAGGTATGAGGAAACTATTTTATTGAGATCGAACTGCATCCGAGATACAAATAAAGTAATATAATTATCGATAAGTACATACACTAGGCATGGTACCACTCTAGTCATACTTGCAATCGCCCCGTTAAAATGACAAGCGCGAATAACGCGATACATTGCTGTGACATTACGGTAGTTCCTTAGTCCTTAGGGCGCGTTGCACCGACTTACGATTACAGATCGATCAACGTTAAATATGGCGCTGACAGCTGGCAGTCCATCGAAACTTGTCAAACGTTCCATACATTCAGATTTTAACGAACACCGCTTACGATTACAGATGGTTTGGTGCAACCCACCCTTGATCTGCGGCTTTGGCTAGCAAGCAATGTCAAGCATGTATGACGTTTCTATCTTACTAACGGAGTAATGGCGAATGTCAATCGATTGCGTTATTATTAAAAAAACGGTTATTTCAGTATTAACCGGTTATAGTAAATCACTTTCAGAGGAACCTTTTGGTCTTTGCTTGCCTTTCGGCACGAATAAATGGCGCAGCGCGGTACGTTTTTATTTTTAATACGGCAAAAATCGTCACCGACAGCCAAATGCCAACTGATCTGCGTTTCAACTGCGATTGACAGTTACATGATTGTCTAATCATATACCCGGCTACGCGTACCCCGCTCACTACCGTTTCTATAGTATTTACTATTTCTATGCCATATCTAAAACTATCTTCACATAACGGTGTTCAAATGTCCCTCCACTCCTTATAATGCACGCTGCAGCCTGTGCCCGAGTATGTCGGTGCACATGCGATTGCGTCTACTCTTCAACATTTTTCCTACGCAGATTGACGAAGGCAGCAATCAACCTCTCATTTCGTCCGCAGTGTCGCATTCAGTTTTGTACACTATGTCTTTAACATAGCCCCACAGTAAGAAATCTAAACAAGTTAGATCCAGAGACCTGGGTGGCCAGCGGTGCAGCGCAAACCTGCCGATCCATTGGTCTCCAAACTCATTGTTCAAATTTCATTCGTACTTCATGAACAGAATGAGCTGGTGCACCATCTTTTTGAAACCAAGTGAGTCGTCTTTCAGCCAGTGGTAGGTCTTCGAGATAAGTGACAAGCTCATTGTTTAAAAGATCCATGTATCCGTGTCTGTTTAAAATTGGAGGCAGAAACACAGGTCCTATAATAGTTTCTCCATGAATTGCCGCCCAGACGTTAACAGACCAACGATACTGGTGTGCTGTAAATCGGTAAGCGAAAGGATTCTCTTCGGCATACACCGTTGCGAGTAAATAAGCTTTCGTCGCTCCAAATAACATGCTTGTAGTCTAGCCGCAAGTTGAAGAACGGATCCTCCACGTTGGTCATTCTGAGCTGTTCGTGGTACAATAGGCTGATTATTGGCGACGCGATCATTAGCACGTAAAATCGTCTTTCGTCCAGTTGTACAGTCACCAGCAATAACATCTGCCACAACATAGCACGCATAAATATCTGACACGACTCTATGTCTAATGCCATAAGGACGTGTCAAATATTTTTGCCGGCTTTGTTTCGGCAGATATTGATGCCGGTGACTGTATGTGGTGATGGATATGTTTCTCGATATCGTCTTAAAGTTTCAGCCGCATTATAGTTGCATGTCGATGCCGCGTATAAGAGCAAATTGAAATAACCACGAGCATCTAACAAAGGCATTTTTATTTGAAGAATTATGACACCGTCTCTCAAAAATCAATTTTGATTTTGTCATAACAATGACTCATCTTGCTGATTTCTAACCGCGCAGAGGTTCGTTAGTTATCAAAAATGATTTGATTCTAAATATTTGGGTAATGTGTCGCATGTACGTTTTTAATCAAATAAAAAATAAAGACAACCTATTACTTACATGAAAAATGTGCCTGCTCAATCAACCAGGGCACAGTTTCAACTCGAGCATGATTTTGTGAAACGAGCTAAAACCTTTTTATTAGTCCAGGTAACCAAAGATATTTATGAGAAAACGAAAGAGGTTACGATATCAAGCTTTCTTTGAGTGACTAGGTTTTGAGTGGTTGTCAATATCAGTCAGCATTTGCACTAAAGTCGGATTTTTAAGTAGGCGAACTAACTTGACAGCTGAAAATGTTGTCAGCCATAGGAAAAAATAAATAGTGATAGGTTTATGTCGATACAGACATGTCGATATAACGTTGTACTACAAATCTGATTCAAATTGTATTTTATCAAGTAATCATAAGTCGTGATAACTCTAACACTCAAACATACTTGCGTAATATTAGGGATTAAACGGTGTTAAACGAACATTTACAACTTACGCCTCAAATTTGGAATACAATGCAAAACGAATGCTGTTATTACATTACAGGCGATTGTGGCCACTTCCATTTAGGTTTAGTAAATAATAAAATAATTTCGTCGTCGTCGTCGTCAACGTAAATTTAAGAGCCGGGCTCTTGATGGTGGAGTAATCGCCACTCTGTTCTTCTCTCAGCCACTGTTTTGAGCTCTTGATAGGACATTAAATTAACTTTCTCTTTAGCTTGGTCCAGAAACGCACGTCTTGGTCTTCCCCTGCCTCTCCTTCCTTCTATCTTTCCTTCAATTATAGTTTTTGAAAATAATCATGTTTTAGACATCTTGTAGGTATACATTGTTGAAAAATATATCTATTTTATGTTGATAACTTAACTGGAGTTCGCTGGATGCGTGTGGCGCAGGACCGGTCACTTTGGCACTCTTTGGGAGAGGCCTTTGTCCAGCAGTGGACGTCTTTCGGCTGGTATGATGATGTTATCAACTTTACCAGAATCTACATATTTATTTTTACAGTTTAATTAGGAATTTGAATTCATTACGTAGGAACCTACCTTGCATAGTCCATCTACCAACTGTGTCACTAGTAGAAAACGAATTTAAGAAACTTAGAGCATTAAACCAACCGGAGTGGCAATTGACAGGCGTGGGGAACGCCTGTCAATTGCCAAATACGTATGACCAGTGGTCATACGTATTGTATGGACTGACGTTTATCTGACGTAGCTATTTTCACGTTCCGTACATTTGATTCCCCTCCCCCGCAAAAATCGGCAGACTTTTTATGTATAGAAAATGACACATGTGACCACTCCTGTTGGTTTAATGCTCTAAGGTAAGAAATAAATATAATTAGTCTCTCAGCTGCCTTCCAGTGTCACGGTTGGTGGAACAGACTACATAAATCTTATTCGTATTGGCAAATCGTACAATAATTGCCCAAAGATCTCTTTAGAAACCAAATTTCTATAAGCTATTATTTACATAACTTTTACACAAGTACAAGAATGACGACAACACTATTATACAAACTGCTTTTACTAAACCTCTTGTATTTACTGGATATTTTAAATATATTTAGATATTTTAATAAATTTTTAGCGAAACTGTAGCAACATTCGTGTGCAATGATCTCTCAAGTTAGTTCGCCTAATTAAAAATTCTATTTTAGATGTGGTTAGTTTTATTCATTCAAGGAATTACATTTATTTACTTCATCCAAAAATGAAACAAGCGGTGCCACAATGAGAATCGCGTCCGCTAATCCTGCAATGCTTCTTACCGCGTTGCAAGAACAAAGATTAGATAAACGGCAACAAATTAACATAATATCCTGTCGTGTAGGTAACGATTGTTTACTTGTAAGTTCATTGACCCAGTCACCTGCCTAGGGTTGGCACAAATAGTTTTTTGCATGAATGTTTAAAAGGCTATAAGTTGAAAACGGCTAAACGTATTTACATAGTTTGTATGGGGGAAATATAGTGCTAAGGCTAACTAATTCCCATTTCCACAAAAAAGTCCCTCGTGGACTTCCACGCTGTATATAATTAGTGACGTCATTGATGGATGAACACGAAATGGCGATGCTGCAATGCAAAAAACCTCGCAAGGCTATAATAAAAAAAAAAACCTCTATCTAGTATGATTAGACTCCCAAGTTTCGTTTGTTCCTCGAAACAGGAGAGAGGTAGGACTATACGATAATGCAGTGCTACAAGCCCCCCTGACTGGCCTTACCTCCGTGGCAGCAGCATGATACGATATGAGCGACGTCTCGTACTTAGGTATGTGGTATGATGTATGATCGATCTCCTCAGAAAACCAAAGCTCATTTGAAAGATCATCAATTTCTATGTAATAAAAACCTCTGCTGCATTTTCCACAGTGGAGTAAGTAGTTGCTGCCGCCATTGAAGTGAGCCCACGACACTAAAACCAGTACCTTCTGCAGTCTGATTCCAACTTGTACCTTAAGGGGACACCGAGCTTCTGCCGCGAATTGATTTTAGGTATTCTATGCGCTCCGTGCATTTGTGTGTGTGTCACACAGGCAAGAGCGAGCGGCGGCTGGAGCTGTGCGCCGATTGCCTAGATAGGACGCAAAGAATGGCGCTTTAAATGCTTTCAGTGAGGGTGCTACCAATATTTACAAAATTTTGACAACCAAACGATTTCAAATAATTGTATTGGTGATATGCACATTTAGAGAGACCTTTATGCAGATTTGTCAAATTTTTATTTATAAATTTACCGTCCGTAGGTTATAGTATCTACATGAATGACAAGTTAGTATTCAAAGGACAATAGTTAGCTCAATAAAATTAACTCAATAATGTTAAATAACAGAACGGCTAAATAGGGTAAAAATCTTAGTAGGCACCATTCTTCAGGGTTCCATAGTCAACAAGGAACCCTTATAGTTTCGCCGTGTCCGTCCGTCTGTCCGTCTTCGGCTTAGCTCAGTAACCCTTACTATTAGAAAACTGTAATTCAGCATACCCATAAATCAATCACGCTGGCAAAACAGTAGTACAAAAGCATGTTTTTTTTTTAAGTGTACCTCCCCTACACCAAAGTAGGGATGTAATTTCTTTTTCACCTCAGCAGCTCGAACAAGCATATTTTGCTGCGTGAAAACAGTGTGCAAAATGCGATTTTGCTCACTCCGTGAGATAAAGTAACTTTTTAATTTTGGTGCATAGCACTGACATTTCGTCGTACGGGGTCTATTACAAGTTCAGAATATTTAAACTTTATTAGCACTGTCCCTTTCATTCCTTTACGAAAAAAGAAAATGGCAGACATAGGTCGATGCATAGTTCGACCATCGAATTTCAAAGTAGACCCCCAAAAAAAAACGGATACAAGCTAATACGTTCGAAAACTATCAAATTAACAAGTTTAAATTACCAAAATAATTATACAAATGAATTTTAAATTGAAGAATATTTAAATAAAAGATCTCAGAATAAACTCCATTTTTCACAACAAATAGGTAAACATGATTTTTATTATGCTAGCTAATTAAAAATTCTAGTTTAAACAATTTAAATTTTATGGACGTATACAACAGATGCAGTTTCCGAAAGCAAGCGCGGGGCCCCGCCCCTTTTAAAAAGTTGCGCGCTGTTAATTTGTTTGAGATTTTATTACGTAGAATTTATTCGTCATTCTTGCGTATTTGATATTGGTATTAAATATAAAAACTACTAGGAAAAATAAATTCTCTATCTAACTAGGAAATATCGTTACGTGACGAAAGCAGTATTTTAACAATAGTACGGCTAGTTTTTGGTGTTCACGCGAGATACACGTAATATGCTAATGTGTGCCCTTTGTGATAATGATAAATATAGTAAAATCTGTGAATTTTAACAATAACACGGTTAGTTTTTAGTGATGTGTTGTTGTCACGCGACACTCGTATTATACCTACTTAGATACTGAAATATCCTTTGGTTTCTGGCGCCTTGTCTCGCCTTTCTAGTATTGAATAACGGCGCGGCCGGCGCTGAGGAGTTAAAACAAGCAGTTAACTAACGCCTAATTAAGTTTTCTTCCTGAATAATCTTGAGACGAATAGGTACGTGATACTATGATATATTTTTTATGTGAATATGTTCTCACTGCTGAGGTGAAAAGTTGTATGTGTTACTCGAGAGCAAAGTATTTGCATCTCGTGCTTTTGAGTCATTAGTTGCGCTCAAGATTCAAACTTTGAATCACTAGCTACGCTCGTGATTCAATTTTAGAATCTTTCGCTTCCTGAGGACTCAAAATTAGCACTCGCAGCAAAAACAAACTGCTCTCTTGTTGCACAAATAACTATTTTCTCGTTAAACCCATAGTGTAGGGTATCGTTGGATAGCTTGTTCAAAAATAATATGGGTTTACAAACGTAATTTCTACTCAGCGATTCGTTTGCGAGATATTGGGCTTTAAAGCCCTAATTTTTGTTCGAGTCATGTGTCCTCCCCACTGCCGGCTAAATGGCTACTACTGGGTATTTGAAAAAAATCGTGGCAATAGTACATATAATGAATTTAAAAGGAAAACTATCATGGCTAAGTAGGCATAGACATAACTAGTTAGTTACCGAGTAATAGTCAACCAACTTTAAAGGTCCACTTTTAAGTACAAATTTGGCCGACGCAACCGCACCATTTACGGCATTTACTTGGCGTGTGTCGATGTAACAAATACAGGCTTTAGGCTAGTGATCAGAGCCCTACCTACGAAGCTGACGGTCCTAGGTTTAAATCCCGGTAAGGGCAAATATTTGTGTGATGAGCTTGAATATTTGTTTTTATATCCATTAAATATATCGTGGTCTAGTAACTGTAACACAAGCCTTATTGAGCTTCAATGGGGTTAGTTCGATGAGTGTAGTGTTACTATTTATACTGAACACTTTTCGAATATCAATTGACACTGATAATTTAAAAGCGAGAACTTCTACGGATCGGAGTCGGCTATAATAAAAATTTTTTTTTGGAATATCATACATATTTCGTTATCATTCAAATAATTATTTACTTTGTAGTAAGTTATTGCTGATGAAAATGTATCGAAATTCTGATAATGAAGTTACAAACTAATGCAAAATGTTGTTCGAAAAGTGAACCCTGAGCTGATTAAGGTAAAGCCACACGAGCGTAATTTGCACGGAATAATTGGGAGCTAAGAGTCGCGTAATTTCGGTTCGCCCATAGATGGATATTTCGGTTTGCCCGTATATGGGCGGACCGAAATTACGCGACGTTGCTCTCAAGTTACGCCTACCCTCACCCTTAGGGCACACCGGGAATGACGCTAAACCCTGATTTTTAATTCCGCGGTTTCAGTAGTCGGCAACATTGTTACTAACGTAATACTAGTACATTATTTTTTTAGCCGAGTGATCTACTAAACCAAACCATGACTGATGACGGGTGGTGGCCACGTTGGACGTGGGGGATACGCCTGCTCGCTTCTTAGTTGCGTAAATTTTATCATTTTGTTTATTGAAGGCTTCCTCCACAGTAAAAATCGTTTCGTCCGAAAATAGGATTTCGCGTTATTTTTTACCTGAGTACCGCTTTAACAGTGCTCTCGATTTTTCCGAGAAGCCCGAAGGCGTAACTCTTCATTTATCAGTTTATCACTCTTTTAACTGTCGGTTTGCTGAGGTCCATCTGAAGACTTCAAAGTTTTACTTGCGCACGGGATATCTTCGTATTCGCTCCTTCACGGCTTTGATGACGGCTGTAGTCCGAACCGAGCGTGGATGCCCACTTCTCTTTTTATCTTTGAAAGAAGATACTTCCCGATATCGTTTTATGGTACGATATCTGAAAATGGCGGCAATGTCAGTTTTTTATTTTTTTTATTGATGAGATATTCGAAATTCAAATGTGATACTTATTTTTCTAGCCAGGGTTCAAATTTTGAAATTCGAACCGTGTGACAGAACTTATGATCTGCCTAAAGTCTATTTTTTTATTCCGTAGACTAAAATGACAACCACAAATGTCAAACGTAGAAATAATGTGACCAGCTATATACAAACAGTGCTATCTTTGATATCGGTTTGTGAATAACCGATAAAATCTAGAATTCATTTTAGATTCTAAGTAAACGGTAAATAAAATCTACTCACAAAATGATACGAAACTACTAATGTACTCAAACATTTAAAATGACATTGACGTATCGCCTATCTGACGCGACGCCATTTTGGTTTACGTATTTGGCCTACGTTATTTTACTCTTATAGTGATCGGATGTTTTAAGTGCGTGATGTCTCGTTTTTAGCACGTCACGGATTATCCACTCATTGTGTTACAGACGCTTCATCAACAAATATATAAGTACCTCCCAATCGTTTATATTCGGTTACTACCGGTTGTAGCGCATCCCTATTTATAAGACGTAAAAAACTAGCAATCCATGAAATGTCATTTTAGTCTACGGAATAAAAAAGTCTTGCTCTAGACATAATTATAATTAGTTATTCGTTTTTAACAATGATGTAATATAAAAAGAGGTAGATACGTTGTCTATACGAAATACCGTGTTTAAAAATGGCCAGGCTTACGCACACATGAGAGAGCTGCGAATATTGCAGTTACACACTTAATATGGGTATCAAATGAGAGCAGGACGGTATGCTTATTTCCGGGAGCGAAAAAGAGACAAGTAAATGTGTTGCAACGTACGATGCAGAGAAACATAGACTTGTCTCTGTTTCTCTAACAGAAATAGCGTACTTTACCACATAGCATGCCGTCTCGCGTACATTGGCTGAGAATGGACAAAGAGTATTAATATTTCAGACAAGACACTTTGCCTCTTAATCATATTCTCGTTTCGTAGTCTTGTACATTTGTCTCAATTTAAGATGCTCGGCTCTTCACACAAACATAGTTTTGTTCTCATTGATACCCTTGACAGTGTCGAAATATACGTTTTTTGCTGGCATAAACGGCCGTCAAGGGACTGTAAACCTGAGTACCTGTATGGTTTTAATTTCAACTCTATACCTCCATGCTTGATCCTATAAGGGTTCCGTTTTACCCACGGAATACTTACGAGTAAATAAGATGGAAACGGCCTGTTAGCTAGTTACTATGGGATCCTGATTAGCCACCCCATCACAACCATAACTGAATTTATACATGTTAACACTACTGCAAAAAGCATCTAATTGGTAAAAACTTTTAATTCCATTATGATTTCAACAGTTGTAATTATTAAACGAAAACTAACTCAAAACTGCATGACTTACGGTCTAATATCCAATGCCAAAAAAATGACAAATGGCCGTCAATTCTTTATCAATATAGGAGCCAATTTCGAAAGGGGTTTTCAAACGTGTGTGAGGGTGACGCACTTATGACGGAAATAGACATCATTTTTATATTGCAAAATGAAGGGACCCGTTCAAATGACCTTGACGTTTGATTACGTCCAAAACCAAAGGGCTCATGTTACTATGACACTCTATGGTGATACAACTATTTGGAAATTTAGAATACGAAATAGAGGTGAGGCCAAAATCGTAACTATCGATATTTTATATTCTTGGCATATAGTATGATATGTATTATTAAGTATGTTTATAGTTAAATACATTTATGTAAAAGGCTCCTACTTCTTAAGAGTAAGAGCGTTTGCGTACTGCGGCCGATCCGAACCTGATAAATATCAGTCTAGTCATAGCAGTAGTGCTATTTCTGTGAGTTTCACCCGAAGTAATCGGAAACCAAGATTTTGATCTAGTGCGCGACCTCAACCACGCAGTTCGCAAGTGCTTTAAATGGAGATGGTACTGAAAGCAACTGTCAGAGAAATCGTGTAGCTCACGGAAACCTCCTCACAATTTTTTATCAAAATACGTACAGTACTGTAGTGAGGTAGGGCACAGCGAAATGTCATCCCGCTCGAATTTGGAGCAGCCCAACTGAGGAAGTACAGTCAAGTGTATAAATATGGGTGCATACAACTTACCCATAAATATCTCCCATAACTCTTATGTCAGTGAATTAAGGTTTTGGTACTTATTAATGAGAGGATGTTATCGATACATATTTTTGCACTTGACTGTACCTCCGCCTTGCAGAAAACCACAGCCATAATAACACTGCTACTTGCTCTGTAGTAGTGTTGTGTTCCTGGAGGTGAGCAAGGTCGCCAGAGCTCCGGAGGATGCGCTGTGTTGAGAGCGAGGGAATTTGTTCCTTCAGCTGTCAACACGGCGAATCCTCAAACATATCAAGGATTGGCAACGTACATGTTACTCCTTTGGAGTTGCATGCGTCTATCGGCTGCGGTGTCCGCTTACCACCAGGCGGGCCGTAATCTTGTTTGCCACCGTCGTTGTATTAAAAAAACGTACAAGTTTTAAAGACATTTTAATATATACAAGGAGGATGTGACAGGGAGACAAAGGATATGACATACTCTGATCATTATAGTAATAAAATTGCACATTTAAAGTCCTCTAATATACCATGCCATTTGTTTCAATAACAAATATAATATCTTTGACATAATAGTATTTTATGCAACTGTTGTATAAGTAGGGTCTTAAAACGCGAGTGTCGTGAGTTGCGATGCGAGCCTTGGCGAGCATCGCAATTAAAGACGCCACGAGCGTTTTAAGACCCAAGTTATACACCGTTACATACAATATTTTTTCTACGACTAATTTTAAATAAATAGATTTTGACTTTTCAGGCAGTAAGTTTTCCGTTAGTTCTATGACTACTCACGGAATTTCTTCAGTGATGCAGTTATTTTCTTCTATGTCCATTTAAAAGGAACGTACACATTTTTCTTCACTTCACAAACACGAATCAAATCTTAAGAAGTTATTAATAACGAATAGTTATCATATTTCGTCTTTTAATTTTGAACTCGAACTTTGGTGGGAAATTGGAAACATGACACATTGACACCTCTTGTTTATGGTCTGTTTTGTTCTTAATTTCAACTTCCCAGTACTGTCATATTAAGAATGAGGTTTTTCTTAAGTTGGCAGCAATGCCTTTAGTACAATAATTTCTTTGAAGTAAAAACATTCAATGGTTTGTTAAGTTGGTATTAAGTTGGTATTTAGGACCTAATGTATTTTGTTGCTAAATTAGTGTTGATCACGTAACTAATACTACCCAGGTGTAGAAGCGTATGGCTGCTAAGCGTATCGTTTTGGCGACAAAACAGCACGGTTGTGCCGTACTGTTATGGGGAATAGAGTATAGACTTTTCTGCAGACTTATTTTGTATTAGTGTTCGGGACTATGTAAATGACAGATAAAAGTACAGGAGTAGAACAATACAAAATTCAAAATTCAAATATTTATTCTGCAAGTAGGCCTCAAGGGCTCTTTCGCATGTCTGAGCTTACAAATTCAATAAATTAATTAACATTACATGAGGGCACATAATTCCCGAGAGATGTATAGAGTCTCCGGTTCCATTATATCACAATAATCTTAATAATAAGGAGATGTAATGTCTCCAGCGTCAAAATGAAATACAATAATAATAATGGAGATGTAAAGTCTCCAGCATCAAATAAAATAAAATAAGTAAGATATAAAGAGTCCCTGGTCAAATAATTATTGTTTTGGATTAAACTAATGCTATGGTATACATAATAATAGTGCACGTAACCAATATGTCAAAATCAAAAAAAAAAAAAAAAAAATTACAATAAAAGGCCAAACAAAATTGACATTAATTGAGACAGCCAGTAACAGCGGCGTCCGCAAGCAACACGCGAGTCTCCAGTACACGACTAACAAAGTTACGACGGCTTTTGAGACTGAAGGATTTTCCAAGTTTCTTTGTCTTCCATATATTCTTCGATCTTGTAGTATCCTCTCTTCAAAAGAGCATGTTTTATATATTTTTTAAATGAATAATAAGGAAGATCCCATATGTCTTTGGGTACTTTGTTGTAAAACCTTATACAGTTACCCAGGAACGATTTATTAACTTTCTTCAAACGAAATATTGGGACAGCTAATTTATGTCTGTTTCGTGTATTTCTACTATGGACATCAGACTGCTTCTTGAAGTACTTTATATTTTTGTGCGTATACATAATCACGTCCAGTATGTACTGTGAAGCTACTGTGAGGATACCTATGTCCTTAAAACGTTCTCTCAGCGAGTCTCGAGAGCCAATGTTATAAATCGATCGGATCGCTCTCTTTTGAAGGACAAAGATAGTTTCTATATCAGCTGCTTTCCCCCAGATCAATAAGCCATATGACATGATACTGTGGAAATAACTGAAGTAAACTAGGCGAGCCGTCTCCACGTCTGTGAATTGCCTGATTCTTCTTACAGCATACGCGGCAGAGCTGAGCCTATTTGCCAAAGCAGAAATGTGGGGTGCCCATTGTAAGTTACAGTCTAAGGTGACATACACCATACATTTTTACAGCACCTTAATGAGATAAATATTCCTAGTCTTTAGTGCTTCTATTCACTCATCTCATGGGCTTATTTAATGAGGCGGTATACCTAATCACAAAGAATTCAGTTCGAGTTAGTATTTCGCAAAGTATTCCAGATCCACGAGCTGTCATACTCTGTGCAAGTTCTTGAATTAATATAATTATAAGAAAGATTTTAACCTGTTCCATTAAATAGTGTACTTCTAGAGTTGGAATAGCCCCTGGGTTTAGATATCTTTTGTTACTATTCATTGGTATGTAGTCAGATTTAAAAAAAATGCTTGGAGCAAATCGTGCTTGATTTTGTCGGAATCTGCTTTTCCTTCAGTTGCTTCCATACATTTTTCATTTATAGGTATGTCGATCCGGTGAGAAACGGCAACCGGCGTTTGGTGAAAATTACATTAAATTAACATTTTTATTTCAATGAATTAACAAATACCCGGGGACAGCCTAGCACAAATCGACCTATTCAAACCAAATGTAATTCAACTTGAGACGTGAATTTTAACACTTTGCATTTAATTAAATTAGATACGTATAGCTCGTAAGTAATTCTAATAAAAAATATGTTTACTGGATGACAAATAACGTTTGGACTACAATCAGCTCTGTCATATTATAATAGGTATGAGGAAATTATTTTATTGAGATCGAACTCCATCCGAGATACAGTAGTAATACAGATACACTAGGCATGGTACCACTCTAGTCATACTTGCAATCGCCCCGTTAAAATGACAAGCGCGAATAACGCGATACATTGCTGTGTCATTACGGTAGTTCCTTAGGGCGGGTTGCACCGACTTACGATTACAGATCGATCAACGTTAAATATGGCGCTGACAGCTGTCAGTCCATCGAAACCTGTCAAACGTTCCATACATTCAGATTTTAACGAACACCGCTTACGATTACAGATGGTTTGGTGCAACCCACCCTTAATCTGCGGCTTTGCCTAGCAAACAATGTCAAGCATGTATGACGTTTCTATCTTACTAGCGGAGTAATGGCGAATGTCAATCGATTGCGTTATTATTAAAAAAACGGTTATTTCAGTATTAACCGGTTATAGTAAATCACTTTCAGAGGAACCTTTTGGTCTTTGCTTGCCTTTCGGCACGAATAAATGGCGCAGCGCGGTACGTTTTTATTTTTAATACGGCAAAAATCGTCACCGACAGCCAAATGCCAACTGATCTGCGTTTCAACTGCGATTGACAGTTACATGATTGTCTAATCATATACCCGGCTACGCGTACCCCGCCCACTACCGTTTCTATAGTATTTACTATTTCTATGGTTTTACCCTTATGATGAACTCTAAAAACAGAGCGTGTAGAACATTTTTCATACGAAGTGTTTAAAAACTTTTTTTAATTTTTGTTATATTTTTTTATAGGTAGTCTGTGGTAACGCAGTCTAATTTCCGACCTACCGGCGGATTATTCCCATTATCTATACAAAAGTTAGAGCATACCTACATACCTGGAGTACCCTTTCAGTAACTTGCCACTCTGTTGAAAACTTTGCACAATGTGCAAAAAAACATACAAAGACAGTTTCACACAGGGACCAGAACCGATTACCATTAAAGGGTATTGGATTGGGTATTTGATAGAATTGTTAAAACCCTATCAATTCGGCAAGCATATCGATCGACTTACCGAAACCATAGTGTAACCAAATTGATAGAGTTAATTCAGGTAAGCGCTTACCAACATTAAAACCCCTTCATAAGGTTACCCTATCGCGGGTTTTTAGAAAACAATGAACCTATTTTGATATCTGCACTCTTTATATAAATCTGGGGGCACGGCAGTGCCCCCGCCAAGATGAGGCAAGCGAAGCGCAACGCAAGCGCACTACTTACCTACCTTTTCTCGAAGCGGTTTGTCTTTTTTTTGAACCCTCGTAACTTGGGTTTGGATTATACCAGATAAACAAAATTCTCGGGATACGAGTATGATGTCAATAGTGGACTTATTATACATATAAAGTTTCAATAACATAGCTTACTTTAGATTTTATTGATATTCAAAATATGCCGATTTCGTCACTGACTCACTGATGTTGATCATCATAACCTCTAGAGTACTTCCTGAAGTCCTTGAAAGCTGAAATTTGGTATGTAAGCTAGTATATTAGTACACAATAACAAAATAATTCAAAAAATTGCGATTTCTACCAACGCTGCCAACCCCTTAAAGTAGGGGATGGAACTTTGTATGAGACTTACGCAAATTTTGATGCTAGGGGTCTGAAAATTTATATAGGGACTCCTTGTTATACATAATTACCTTACAAAAGGGAATGAGATCCCACCAAAAACATTACATAAAGTGATTGCCAAGACTCCCTAGCTCATACATAGTTTTCAGCGTTAAAAAGATATCAGAACATAAGTAGCGCCAAGCTTCCTCTCCTACACAGCGTAACTCTACCACTACCAGCCACGCTCTACAAATTCTATATCTTAGCTAAAAAGTATAGACACGCGTGAGAGTCTATGCGGCGACCGGGATGTGCCCAACAAAGCTATACTTTTTAGCCAAGATTTAGAATTTGTAGATATTAGAGTCTATTTTTAGGTGATCCACGTGCAAACGAATCATCACGAAATGCCCTATAGTTATCGAACTAGCTCACAAAATTTCATGAGAATCGGTGGAGACTTGAGAGATGCGACCTATAGAGGGGGCAGCCGGACAGCCAGACATACGAAAGCATTTTTGCCTTAAGGTTATACATCGAACTGGCTCACAAAATTTCACGAGAATCTGTTGACACTTGAGAGATGCGACCTGTAGAGGGAACAGACAGACAGCCGGACATACGAAAGCATCCTGAAGATTATAGAAGCTAAAGTTAATCAATGCAGTTCCAGAGGCTCTGAGGTCGTCTTGGCCTGGATACCGAGCCACTCGGGTATTGATGGAAACGAAAAGGCGGACTACATTGCGTAACAAGCAGTCGCTTGCGGTGATAAAGCCCCATTTAGAATCTGCTGCCATGACCTTCTTTCCCTCCTTCAGCAAGTTTTAAGGAAAAAGTGGAACGTCCGGTGGCGGTCTAGCAGCAGACGGACGGGCGCAACCTATGCTAAAGTTCAACCTGTTTTACCCCTGAAAGTCTGGTTTTCTAAAATCCTTCTTAGTAAACAAGCAACTTCGACAATTATTCGCATGAGGCTGAACCATTGCTGTACCCATGTTCATTTGAGGTGGCTCCGTATTCGGGACTCTTCCCTGTGTGAGTGTGGTCTAGACGAGGGCAGCTTAAATCACTTTATTTTGAGTTGCCCCCGTTTGGACCATTCTAGCCTATACGCTGGCCTCATCAGAAAATCCCCCTGCCTGCCCACGTAGTGTCCCTTCTGTTTCCGAATCCTGCTGTTTTCCGGCTGATTTCAAATATCCTCTCTCTCAATAAATTTAAACTTTAACTGTTCCTACCAGGCTATAAAATGATTTATTGTAGTATGTACTATGTACCTATTCGTATCCATCAACAAAATCTGGTCAAATCGTTTTCTTGTTTCCCCTTCCTCTAGTTCATTTTTCTGACGTGATGCTGGCAGAAATGTCCTATGACGGTTCCCATAAAAAAAACAATAGTCGTTATTTTTACCTTAAGGGCATGTTATCCTAAATAGAGCTATTTTACATTCAATAATTAACAATGAAATCTTGAGTTTAATGATGGGATATTTATATAAATATCCCATCTATATCTATCCATATATATCTTATAGTTTAAAAATCGCCCTTGTTACTTTTACAAACCAAAATACGAAATTTTAAACTTCGCTCGATCATATCATGCCAAGAAAAAAGGGAATATTCTGATCTTATTTCGAGTCATACATAAACTGGGCGCAAAATTGACTCAAGTGATTAATGACAAAAAATAGGCAATGATGTAAAGAAGATCTTTTTACGGACACTTTCTTTAAAAATGGCTTTAAATTTTTCTATACATAATTTATCTGAGAAAGTGACCTGCGCGTCTCGTTTTAGTAGGTAGATGGTCGCGCGGCCTCGGTGTGGACGGACGTCTGTAGCGATTTTTTCATTTTGACAACCGTGATTTTCGCAAATTTAATACCAGCAACCAGATAATAATATGATTTTAGGGAAAAAATATAAGAGAAATAATATCATATTTAGAGAAATAATATGATGTGGTTGGATAAGCACTCAAACTAGATGATATGGTATTTTTACAAACTCACTAATGAATTCAAAAAACATGCCATTACAACGCAATTTTCCACATTTTTCTTCTTCGAGCCCTTTCTCAATGTAAAAAGTTTCAATTAGTTTCTTTAGTATGAGGAGTATTTTTTTATTACACAGGCCACATCTAGACGCACGGTAGTGTGTCCGCCAAGTTCGAGCAAAAAAAAGCGACACCGGCCGTGGGTTATATTACACGAACCATTTCGGGCCAATTTCGACCACCCTATAACTCAAAACATATTTTATCTACGCATATGAAATTTCGAGTGTCTGTTGACATCCCCTTAATTGTCTAGAATACAAAATTTCTTTATTCTACCTATAGCAGTTCCTGAGATATTGACGTCAGAAAATCGCTATTTTTACTATACACTCACTGACTCACTGACTCACTCATCAAAAACCTAGACCTCTTCCAATGGTCGTACTGACTTGAAATTTGGCATGGAGATAGGTCTTAAGGTCAAAGTAAAGGGAAAAATCTGAAAACGGCCAAGTGTGAGTCAGTTTTAAAAATAGCGAAGGTGTAACTTTGTTCTACTATGAAGTCATAATAAACTAAATGGGTCTATCTTCCAATGGTCTTTCAATGGAATCTTAAAGTTCAAAATACAACCATAAGATTACGCAGCGATCGGCCGGCGACCGGCTTCTTAGAATAATTTGTGCAGTACATGCAAAACTACACGAACATTTTTTCTGTCGAGCGTGTATTTACTTTATGAAAGATTATCACTATAACTACAACAACATAGTACTCGTATAATAAAACAAAGTCGCTTCCCGCTGTCTGCCCCTATGAATGCGTAGATCTTTAAAACTACGCAACGGATTTAGATGCGGTTTTTTTTAACAGATATAGTGATTCAAGAGGAAGGTTTATATGTATAATATAATTTAATATAGTATCCGAGCGAAGCCAGGGCGGATCGCTAGTTGAGAATAAATCCGGTTAATTTCAAAATCGATGTCCTCTCGGTCTCTAAATACGAATTCGAAGTCGGAAATAATTCAAAAAGTGGTCGCATTATTTTCATTTTTGAAATATTTGTTGTAAATTACGATGCGCGTTTTTTTTTAAAGAACAACATACGTTTTCAGGCTTTTCGAGAAATGATGTCCATTTTGAATTCCAAGATGGCGGACATTGTTTTTCGAATTTAAACTTTCGTGAGACATGTTGAAATAATACTAATACAAGGTTCAACTCACGTATTAAATGTCACTACGGGCGACATGTTTCGAACTCTGCGGGGGTTCATCAGGATGAGTGTTTTCGCGGCGGTTTCGCTTGAATCTTGTCGTGATTCAAGCGACACCGCCGCGAAAGCATTCATCCTGAAAAAGAACTCCCGAAGATTTCGAAACATGTCGCCCGTAGTGACATTATTGACATTGTTTTTCTTTGAAGTCATCACGGGTGTCGCTTTTAGGGTTATCGAGGGTGCAGATTCCAACAATTATTGCCTGCGAACTTGGTCATTTTTATATTTAAAAAAGTGAACACAATTAAGCAGTTTTTCTTTAGTACCTACCAGTATGTTCAAAATTGATAACTAAAGGGCCAGAGCGTCTCCATTGTCTCCAAGCAGGAATCCGAGATCAGAATTGAAAAATTTGGCCGCAACACTGTGGCCTGAAAATCTGACTTTCATAGACATGATCGAAGGTTTCATAATATATAACAGTTTTTTTAATGCTACTTATAAATTCACGTATTCAATGACATGACAGGCGACATGTTTCGAACTCTTCGGGAGTTCTTCTTCAGGATGAGTGTTTTCGATGATTGTTTTGAAGAAGAACTCCCGAAGAGTTCGAAACATGTCGCCTGTCGTGACATTTAATACGTGAATTTAACCGTGGTTTTATTAGTAGTATTTTAGACATGTCTCACAAAAGTTTTAATTCGATTATGGCTTTTTTTTGCTTTAGGTTTTTACTAGCCATTGTAACCCTTACGTGATTTAGTAAATAAAAAACCGGCCAAGTGCGAGTCAGACTCGCGCACGAAGGGTTCCGTACCATTATCTATAAAACAGTAAAAAAAAGTTTATCGTATGGGAGTCCCCCTTAAATATTTATTTTATTTTGTTTTTTAGTATTTGTTGTTATAGCGGCAACAGAAATACATCATCTGTGAAAATTTCAACTATCTAGCTATCACGGTTCTTGAGTTACAGCCTGGTGACAGACAGACAGACGGACAGAGAAGTCTTAGTAATAGGGTCCCGTTTTTACCTTTTGGGTACGGAACCCTAAAAAACGGAAGGTCATATTTCAGTTATAGCTTTCGAAACTCTGACTTAATAGCGAAAATAATATCTTCAAATATAGGTACAGATTTGGTCTTGCTTCCCACTTTTTATAATAGGGATGATGACTAAATTTTTTTATGATGTCATTTGAACCAGTTTTTGGACAGGAACAAATGTTTGTATTGGAGGAACTACAATTAAAGAACATAAATACCCAAAAATTTGAGACAAAGATTAACCTCACAGGCGGCAGCGCAAAACGTTTAATACTGAAAGACAGACAGGCGTAACGTCACAGCCGACATTTGTTAATACAAAGTACCTACATGTATCGTCGTATGGAAAATCAGGTTCTTAAATTGTTGTTTCATTCGCGGAATACTGCGTTTAAGTACATAATTGTTGTACAATTTTGTTTCTATAAAAGCCTAAGGATTCTATTGGTACCTTTAAATTTACTCTTGTACAATAAAAAAAAAATCTAAACTTTCAAGGTTCATATCTTTTTACGATTTTAATTATATTTTATTATTTATACTTTATTACGGTAATTTGATGGTTTACTATACATTTAGCATCACTACGTTATCAATTTGAACATGAGTCATCATGCCTATTATTCATAGGTATTCATCATGTTTCATCTGACTGTCGGGGCATGTACTATGCGAGAAGGAGCGGGGCAGCAATAGACGCATCAGCGCGGCAGGTGCGGGGCGCGCGGGTGATTTCTGTTTTTCCCTGGCGGTACGCGCCCTCTTAAATGGCGTAATGACGTCACTCACGAGAAAAAAATGGTGGTTGGTGTTTTCGGTCACTTGACATATAAGTAGATAATAAAACTACGACTTAAATTTTGAAATCCATCATATTTTTTTATGTTTATATAACCAAATAGTATTATATTCGTTTATCTTAAAGTCAAAACTATACAAATAACATAATTTCATTATTTAATTGTTATAGACGAAAATAGCCTATTCAAATATTTCCATACTTTTTTTTTTTTTTTGGCCATTTTATTTCCTTAAATAAAAATATTTACAAGTTGGGTATTTAAATTCTCTTATACTATTCGAATTTTATTTAAGGACCTCTCTACGAGTAAAGGCCTCCTCCATTTTACTCCACATTTTTCTGTCTTGGGCTTTTGATACCCAGTTTTCACCTGCTACCTTTTTTATTTCGTCTAGCCATCTCTCGGGAGGTCTGCCTCTTTTTCTTTTTCCGAGAGGGCCATCCCAATGTGTTACTCTTTTTGTCCATCTATCTTTATGCATCCGTGCAACATGGCCTGACCATTTCCATTTGCTTGTTTTGCAGTGAGTTAGAGCATCTATTACCTTTGTTCGTTTCCTTATGCTTAAGTTGGTTTGTTTGTCATTTCCATACTATTTGTATTTATTATTAGTATTAGTTGAAGAGTGGCTGTACGCGTATCTGCCTTGGCTCACATACACAACCATAAGTTTAAAAAAAGGTTTGTGGGTGTATTCCATTTGTCACCACCTCATAGACCCTAATGAATATTTTAGCTAAAATTAAATTAATGAATTTACAAGATAGACATATTTAATAACATAAATTCCATGAACTAGTAAGAATAAAATTATTTCCCTTTGTCAGTGGCGGGGTTAGTATTGATATTTATTATAATTAGTTCTCGCATAATGCTTATAAGGCGAGTACTAATTAGAGTACACTACTTTTCTGCACTAGAGCAGAAACTGATACGTTTCTGCTTTCAGCACACTTTTTAGAACAGCAACGATCCACTTTCAGAGCATGATATTTAAAAAAGTATTTCCCTCTGTCAGAGGCGGGGTAAGTATTGATATTTATTTGAATTAGTTCCCGGATAATGTTCACTAATGATAGTGAAGTAGTGTCCGGGAATTCACTACTTTTATGCACTAGAGCAGAAACGTATCACTTTCAGCCAGGGCTCGTAACCGGTTTAAAAAAACCGTTCAATTTTGTTCATGAACCGTTTAAACTTTCGTTTATTTGTAAACCCGTATACTACAGTAACGTTTTCATAGAGAACGAATTTATTTCGGTTATCGTTATTCAAGAAGAACAGAATTTAAAACGTTCCGTGTAACTATATTCTACTGGTAAATAAGATGACATTATTTGTCAATCAATTTACTTATGTATAATAGTTTCTTCAACCAGCAATGCACTGCTATCGCATTACGTTACAACTATTTGTTGTGATAAAGTCATAAATTCCATTATGTTTGATTGATTGACATTGACATTTAGCTAGGCATCAAATATAAGCAGTTTAATTAACACAAAGGATTACTTCTATAAGCACATCGTGCTTGCAGCTTGTAGCTGGTACCCCAGGAAAATTACGTTTTTTTTCAAACATTAATTTATAACAGCGTTTTTTATTTGATTAATTTTCAAATGTTATTCTAAGATGCCTTATCCAAGAATCCTACAAAATTTCCATCGGGAAGTAAATTTATAAAAAAAAATGACACATCCATTATGTTTTTTGTGTGATTTAATTATTATTCTTGAAGAGTTCCTGTAAATTAACCTAAACAAAAAATTAAAATATCTACAATACAATACAATACAAATACTTTTTGCACACCTCACACAAACAAAGCAGTTATAAAGAGAAAGAATACAATAACATGTACGTAGAGGTAGACAACAGGCGGTCTTATCGCTGAAGAGCGATCTTTTCCAGACAACCTTTGGGTATTGGAGAAAGAGATAAAACTAGATTATGTAGTAGGTGGTGCAGAGATTATATTTAGTCAAAAATCAAAATATTTATTATAAATACACGTACATAAATAGCTCTATATATAAACATACATACACAATCATACATATATACATAAATCAGTCAGCCAAAAAATAACAATAGTAAAGACAATCAGGGTTAAGGGATAGACGAATAATGTTCTTTAAGAAGAGATTTGAACTTGCCGATAGATTTTGCTTGTCTTATATCACGAGGGAGAGAGTTCCACAGTCGAATTGCCTTAAAGGTGAACGAACTACTGTAAAATTTGGAAGATGACGAAGGCACAGTTAATAGAAAATTGTTAGAAGATCTAACAGATTTAAAATAACCAAAACGCTCTTTGAGATAGCGGGGAGTTGCAGGTTACTTACTAAAATGATAATATATCAGCTAACAATTGTTATGAATTCTTTCCAAATTTCCGTTTTTTTCCATACTAATGAAAATAAAAGGCTTGGGCTATAGAGTATTTGCTTATTTGTATTTCTTTATATATTTATTGTTCCTACATTTTAGGAGAAAATTATATTGTTTTTAAAATTTGCCTAAATCAGCCCATTTCTAAGCACGGAATTAGAAATTCATAAAGCATCATGTTTATGTGTGTTATTTTATTAAATTGCATATAGTCTTCACATATTTACGGCTCTTGGCTCAATAAGCATACACCTAAACATAAGAAATAATCTATAAATTAATAATAATAAGTCAACATTACATAATTTTACTGTCATAAAGGCTTGTCGAATAATCTATGTATTCTACATAAAGATTAAATAACAATACAATACAAGAACTTTTTATTGCACATCTTAACACAAAGAGATATAGTATAATGGAAAAACAGCAGTAAACAAGAAATAGGTGTGTAGGTAGGTGGCGGGGAGGTATGTAGGTAAAAAGCGATCTCTTCCATACAACACAACTGAAAGATTAAAATGCATAGAGTATTATTCGTTATCTACTCAGATAACCCATCTATTTTATATAAAAATATTACAAATGAGAAAGAAGTATTCGTTGTATGTCGGTCGTAGAAAACCGGTTAATAGTACGGTGGCAAAATCGCAAAAAGTCGTCTCCTTCACGATTTTCGTCGACATCTCTTCTATATACCTAAAACTGGTATGGATGTGTTCCTTGTTGTCTCCAGGTTACGAATCTGCCGGTTTTAGTTAAGGGAGAGGGGGACGGACATAGCTGTGACGTCACAAAGATGGCCACCTACGGTCATCGAATTTTGTTCAAATCTCGGGTTCTATTTTACTGATTGCTTCGTGTGAGGTGTCATTTGAAAGCTTATTAAACGTACTATAATTGATTTCTAGAACGCTATGACGTACAATCAACAGTTTCTTAATTATTAGAAAAAATATGATTTTTTTACCCCGCGCGTTTGAACGAGTACTGATAAAACATGCTTGTAACTCAATAAATAATAACTTTAGCGTAATAAAAGTTACTATAAAAAAGGTAGTTAATTTTATAAGCTTTCCAAAAAATATCGATTTTGTTAGTATTCACTAATAAATAACCAAGTAATAATAAATTTTGTGAATTACGCACTAATTAACTATCACCACGCTCGTCTCTGCTAGCGATCGCTGGCGTCACATCGCGCCTTTAGAAACTCTTTTTTTGTTTTCTGAGTAATTATACGACTCAGACGGTCATGATACGCACCTAAAGGAGTAAAATAAAGGCCACCTCAGGAACTTTTTAACCCGAGCCGAAGGCGAGGCGAGTGCACTGAAGCGTACTTTTTCACCCTCCACACGGAATTTTACGTCTTCCTTTGGCTGACAAGTGAGATTGTTATTACCAATTTACCCCCGGTTGATGTAAAATTAGTCTAGTTCCTAGTATTAAGTTGAAAATAATTAATAAATCAATGAACGCAAGCAGCTTTATTAAACAACTAGCTTCCGCCCTCGACTTGGTCTGCGTGGACCCGGGATAAACTGATCACCTAACTGACCTATATTTTAATCCAGGCTATAAACTATCTTCGTACAAAATTACATCCCAATCAGTTGAGCCGTTTAAGCGTGGTTGAGTAACACACATCTAAACATCATACATCCAAACTTTCGCATTTATAATATTAGTAGGACTAGTTTTTGCCCGAAGTTACCTGTGTTGTACTTTGACTTGTACTTTCCAAATCTGACTTGTTTTGGTTATGTATTTCCTCGCAAAAGAGAAGTGAAAAACCGCTATAGCAAAAGCGGCAGAGAGATTTGTAACTGAAACGTTGCACGCACCGAGTGTGTGTCCGCTTGGTGTGTTTGAGTCTTGTATGTGATAGAGTAAGGGGAGTGTGTGGCCGCGTTGGCTTGCCAATCGGGCCTTTGGCCCTCAGGTTCCCTTGTAAAACACTCGGCGGGTATGGTGTCCAAGAGACCTTCGTCCCTATACGGAGAGCTCGGCCTGCCGCCTCGCTTACCATGCCGCTCTCTTTCGGGTCTTCGGCCCTCAAGGTGTCCGCGCAGGCTCGCGTGGAGAGCGCGCTCTGAAGGGACGCTTCAGACCTGCGGCCCTACGGAGCCCAGCCCAGGAGTAAAGTATCCGAGAGCGCACGCACTCTGGAGGGTCGCTTCCGGCCTTTGGCCCTCCGACTCACGTAGAGAGCGCGCTCTGAAGGGACGGATCGGGCCTTGCTCTTAGATTCGCTGGTAAGGCACCGCACATTCGCACTTAGGAGTAACAAGGTGTCCGCGTGGGCCCGCCTTTCAGGCCTTTGGCCATCTGGCTTGCGAGGAGAGCCTGCTCTGAAGGAACGCTTCGGGCCTTCGACCCCACGCAGAGCTCGGCCTGCCGCCTCGCGTGCCATGCTGCTTTTTCGGACCTTCGGCTCTCAGGTTTGCTTGTAGGACACATAGGAGTACTAAAGAGTACACGTGGACCCGCCCTTTGGGCCTTAGGCCCTCTGGCTTGCGTGGACAGCCCGCTTTGAAGGTACGCTTTGATGTAACCAAGAACTCAGGTCCCGACAACCAGACACTATTGCAATTGAGGGAATCAGTTGGTCTAGTCGCTTCATCTGCAGGGCTATGTGCTGACGGTACGTATCTCACGATAAGGCCCTCATTCATCCTTCTAGAGATAAATGATGGTAGAAGCTCTCCAGAGTTAAACCAAATTATTACAATTTCGCTATCAACCCATGAGTACTGTGCTCGTATCTTCAATCTGAGTAACTTAGCTACATATAGTACATACCAGACGATTTCCGATAGTTGCGCCCAGTAACTCTAACCGTGGTATTTGTAAGTCCTTCTTATCCATTATCGGCGCTAATCTGGATTTCCCCAAAACAAAACTCACAAAAATGTCATAATCATCTGTGTTGTATGCCCTTAAATAGACGACTGCAGCATATGCTTGCAAAGAAGCATCTCAAAAACAATGCAACTCATACTCCATTTGTTTGTTATCAATGTTAATGCCAGTGTAAACTCGAGGAATACTGATTTTCTTTACTTTTTGTAGACAAGTCAAAATCAACTGCCACTTTTCTATTATATCTGCACTAAGAGCTTCGTCCCATTTTAGTTTATCTATCCAAAGATCTTGAAGTAATAATTTGGCTGGAAGTACAATCGGAGCCACTAATCCTGATGGATCGTATACTGACGCTATTATTTTAAGTATAACCATTTTATAGTGTAGTTATATTTTGACGCCTTTTGATAACTAAGTAGGCATAAGTTTTGATTCGTCCCTAACAATGTCCCATTCAATACCTAAGATCTTTTCTTTCGCTTGATATCGGTATTACTGTCGGGTACTTCTGAGGGATTTGAATCCCAAGCACGAAAATTCATAGATCTCTCCTCAAACGTAGGCTTTGCTGTTTTGTAGATTGTCAGAGCGTCTTTAACGTTTTTTGTCCCCGTGACGATTGTCTACTTAGATACTACTGATATCTATATATTAATATCTTTTTGTGATTGATTTAAGTGGTACCTTCTAGTGGCATTTAGAAGAAAGGGACTAAATAACCCCAATTGCCTCATCCTCTCTTGAGCATTTAGGTGAATCGTATATACCTATCGATTCTAATTCCCACAGCTGTTGTAAGTTATCATTTCTAAGTGGCATATCTGGCTCATATAGATAATTTTCTATTTCTTGTCAGTTTAAAAGTAGGTTATAACTGAAAGCTCATCCTTGGTTTCCTTATGGAAAGAAACTTTACCGGACCAAACCCATCCAAGACCTGAATCAACCAAAAACAGGTCTTGCGCTACTTTTACTTTTCTGTTAAGCATAAACGAATAGTAATAATCGTTTCCTAATAGGATATCTACTGCATTATCTCTTGAACCATCATCAGCTAATATCAGATGGTCTATGCTGGCCATAAACTTGAAGTTGGGAATTTCACCATAATGACAGACCACGTTTCTAGTTATGTGAGGTAAAATGTTGGCATATATAGTTTTAGTTTGTTTAACCTAGTCCACAATTTAAATTCAACCATTGGGCTCTCGATAACTGTAAGGCTTTTAACACCAAAGGTGAACGCTGACAAACGATTTTCTTCAATAACTGGTAGCTTCAATTCTCTTGCCATATTATGACCTTATATATGACCTTTGACCGCTACAATCCAGTAATATGCGACTAATTATATGATGAGACTTACTGATATTGCAAATTTGAGCAGTACAGGTTTGAAGAAGGGTCACCGATTTGTCTATAGTAGCGCTAAATACATTCGTCTGATTTGGCCCTTCCTTCGCTGACTTGTCACTTTGCAAGATCTCTCTCCCAGATGCTTCTTCTTTTTTCAATGGGAAAAAAGCGCGGTTATGCTGTCCGAAACAACCACAATGTATGCAAATTCTTTTAAATGTACTGTCTCTGCTTTGGTGATTCATCATTCGTTATCGTTAAAGTGTTCACCATGACAAAAAACACAAGTAATTTTGGAGTTTTTGGCGATTGGTTCATAGTGCTTATCAAATGATCATTAACGCTGATTTACTTTATTAAAACGATTATTGGCGTACTTCTAAGTATAGAATATTGTTTTCGTGTTAGTACTGCATGTTGTCCACTGTTCATTGACCGTACATGAAGCGTATCCAGAGTGAACGCATTCTCTTTAGTTTTATTATTTGGCTCCCTTTTTAGTCTATTCGATGTTTTTCTTGCAGAATTTATGTTCTAAATTCTTACGAATGATACCAATAGTTTCATCTTCGGAATCAAATTTAACTCTCATTTCATAAATAAGGTCGCCGGGGAAATGTTCCATAAACATCACACGCAGATGATTGTTATTGAACTCTTTTCCAAAAGACTTCACTACTCGTAGACGTCGCTCTATTTCGTTAGGAACATTACGACAATCCTTTGCTGTATTGACAGCGGCTTTAATCCGTTAAAGGGCCACGTAATGAGCATCAATAATGGCGGCGGGTTTACCATATCGATCTTTAAGGGTGTCGATCGTGTAATTTTTGTTTGTAGTAGAGAGTCCTTCTATTGCTTGCCTAGCCTCCCCGGTTAACACTTACTGTAAATATAGTATCTTGTACTACATCATTAAGATTTCTACTGACTACGTTTGATGAAAACTGATCCCAAAATTCATGCCACTTTAGGATGTTGCCATCGAATTGTGACAATTCCATTTAAGGTAATTTACTGGCTATTAGCATGATTTCAGTCTGATGTGTGAAAGAAGTGCTTGTTTTATGAATTTGAGACCTGGTTTCTGTCTCTGCAACTAACTCACCTCCTCCTCAACTCCGACAGCTCATCAGCTGATGGCGACAGAACTAATTTGAAATAGTTATACATCTCTGTAACAAACCTCTCATTCGTAACTTTCAGCTTGGATGATACTACAAAGGTCTCTTCAGTATCTATATCATTAGCTTTTAGCTTCAGTACTACATCACTGAACTCTTTCAGTAGTAATTGAACCGATCCACTTATCAGTATTAAGCGAGTTCGAACAATATCCTCCATATCAACTCTCTTTTTCAATTATATTATATTAAATCAAGATATACAGCTATATGACAATCCTTTCTATATATTCGCCAATCTGATTACTGCAACATAGCACAATTTGCTTATAAACTTTATAGTTTATGTAGGCCACAATAAAATGAAAATACTGGATAGGGATTTTAATGGATAGTTACGTCACTTTTCTCTTTAACTAAAACATGAAATTTCTATTGAAATAGACGCATACTGTTTATAAACTGTTTACTGTGATTTTGGCATTAAACTGTTTTAATAATATTTACTGTGCTGCATAATCATACTGTTCTGAAACTATTCACTGTATAGTTCATTTTTTATTATTATTAGAAAATCTGTTGTAAACTTGTAACACCTATATTCAGTATTAAGCATCCTAAGGTTTATTCTTCTTTCCTCATTCAATCGCTTGCACCGACCGCGCGGGCAACGATAAAACATGACGTCAAAATGAGGCATGGCGCTCAGCAACCAAAAAAAAAATTGCACAAATATTACTTTAATAATCGAATCAAGAATCGATTAACATCATAAAACGACTGATATACTGATAATTAACTGATTTGCTGATAACATTCTAGTTGTTCTGGGTTCAATAAGCTCCTCCACCATGTCGTTACATCACATTGACTGACTACTGCTGATTGGTAACTAGAACTGAATACTGACTATGCGTACCTGCAATATATTTGCACACGTATTTCTGTGACTGATCATACATACCTGCAATATATTTGCACACGTATTTCTTTGACTGATTATTTCTGTATCTAGCATAAGAATGCATAGCTATCTGAATGTGGATGAAACATCCATTAGTGACCTCCAACCTCCCCTTATAGTCACCCCTTTCCTCACACTATTTACAACCCGTAGGTTACCACACTGTATAACATGTGCAACTGAATTAATCTGAATATTCTGAATGTCGTCTTGTTAATGTATTGTATACCAATTGTATACTCTGAATCTCTGATATTGCTTTACTTCACATCATTTTGCCATAGCTAAAAGTTGTATACCCTGAATCGCTGATCTCTGATATTGCTTTACTTCGCATGATTTGCCATAGCTAAAAGCACGGCGCGAAATACATAACACACAACTATTGAATCATGTCAAAAACTCACCAGGAATCACAGAAACAAAACTAATCCATAATAAAGCTACGAACAGCTTTATTATGGATTAGTTTTGTTTCTGCTTTCCGCTTCGCTTACCGTCAGATAATTATATTGACACGCCAATATTGACATTTGGCAGCTCTGATTTTAAATTCACCGGTCACCAAAGAGTACGGATAAAAACCGAATATTACCTATCGTTTGACCAGTCGATCCTCGGTCTCATGTTTTCTCATACACAAGCTTATATACATACTGATTTGATACTTAAATCGCGGATCTTCGCGACATCGGTCCTTCGGCCCTCAGGTTTGTTTGTAATGCATTAGTACTCGCGTGAAGAGCACGCTCTTGAGAGATGGTCTGGGCCTTTGGCCCCGCGAGCCTCACCGCTCGCCTTCGGGCCGTGTTTGTCTGTTCGAACTTGTTGCCTGCGAAACTGCTACTGCTTGCAGCTGCTGAACTATGGAGCTCCATAGTTCGCAAAACATATCAGTCGACAAGCTATATATGAAAATATCTATACGCATCTCCAGAGAAAAAATATGGTTACATATAGCTGTTACTAGAAAGGTAATGTAACGAATAACCACGTGCAAATGTCTTCAAATTCAACCGCAACTTGCACTCAAATGAAATGAAGTATGCGCGGGCGTGGGGTACGGCAAGAGCAGCCTTGTTCCGAGTTTGGCTCCTAGTCCTCGGGCTGGATTTTGGCGAAAGCTTGCGGCCTCCAGCCAAAGAAGTTATGAATTTAAAATGCCTCTTTATTGAAACATATTTATCTGCCTAGGGGGCGTGTGCGAGTTGTGCGACTCAAATCAAGGCGTCCCCTGAAACACAGTATTTACGACTACAGGAACACACAGGAAGGCGTGGCGAGAGCTTATGAAGGCCTTAAGGGGATGCCTTGATTTGAGTCGTACACGCTCCCTAGACAGAGACACGCTGATGCCTTTCGCCCACGAGAAAAAGAGATGTAACACTTTTCGGGAATCGCTGTTGTGGACTCGATAAATATCCAAGTTTTATAAAAATTTCATAATGTGAGAATTTAGATGAGATAAAATACTATAGTAAGTATTAACTTGATTGTGTCATAAAATAATGCATCGTTTGAGTAGGCTGGATAAAAAAAGGAAAATACAGACCAAACTTTGGGTTTTTTTCTATAGAGGAAATTTTAAGCAATCATGCATCGATAAAATCAGATGAACAATCATATAGTCAATAATCATATATCTGAAAACCTCTTATTGTTTCTTAATCTAGTCAGAACGGCGTTTCAAAGCACGCGATAATTTCTAATGGACCACCTTAAGCACCACGGGGATGCCCTAGGGCAACAACAACAACAACAGCAACACCAATAGGAACAACAGTACCTTTCATTTGGGAACACCAAAATTGAACTCTCATAGTATCTAATCATACGCATCGTGCCGGTTCCCGCGGACTTGCGTTACGGAATTGGCCATAAATGACGGGTTTATTATTAAACGACAACAAATTGCATATTATTGGAAAGCTAATAAAATGTTTGATATTTTTTATGATAACATTTATCACGCTAAAGTATCTCTTTCTCGAATAATGATGGTAAGAAAGCAGAACTAGTTAGGTAAAAAAAACATTTTTTTTAATTATTTTCCAAACGGTTGAATGTACGTTACAGATCTCGTGGAATGAATTATAGAACATTTAATACGCATTCAAATGACACCTCTCATGAACCGATCAGAAAAATAGAACCCGAGATTTGAACATAAAATCGATGACCGTCGGCCGCCATCTTTATGACGTCACAGCTATGTCCGTCCCCCTCTCTCTTAACTAAAACCGTTAGATTCGTACTCTGGAGACAACAAGGAACGCATCCATACCAGTTTTAGGTATATAGAAGACGTGTCCACGACTTTTATCAATATTGGCCAATTTCCGCCGTACTATAATTCTGTTCAACAGAAACAAAATCTGCTAAATAACGGTTTTGTCATGAAACCGTTCTGAAACCGGTAACCGAAACCAAGAACGCTAGTTATTTTAGTTAGGGGTGAAGAGCCAAAACCGGTTTGAATGAAAATACCGGTATCCGATCCCTGCTTTCAGCACACTTTTTAGAACAACAATGACCCACTTTCAGAGCATGAGATAAGAAAAGTATCACCCTCTTACCTGTGACCTTATCAAGACCTCTGTTTATATGTATACTATTCTTTGATCGGCAAAGATAGGTATTGCTTCTCTATCGCACTCACGCTTCGGGTATATTTTTGTTGCCTCGTTGTTCTGGAAACTTCTTTTGTGCACGTAATTATTTGAATACGTAAAATGTATAATGTATTAATATTATATATTAAAGTAGACTACTTACGATTGATACGTTATTCCCTGGCTTTTGTTGGCTTTTTAATGTAATAAGTGCAAAATCGCATCACACACGATGCCATGGTTTTACTTTTGCGCTGCAAATCTGATAACTGAGACACGTTTACACGCGTAGCCATTGACGGAGTGAAGGCGAGGTCCAACAATTGACGTAGTTTTAGTGTGCCACAAGTGGCGACTTGACGAGCGCTTGTAACATATCTACCTCTTTTTATATTACATCATTGGTTTTTAATATATATGTTGATTTTACATTCAACAAAAAATAAATAAGTACACCCTAAATTTGGACAGTACGGCGATTTAAAAAAAAATTTCGAACGAGAATGTACAGCTGTCACCCGCGCACAGTCCTTCCTTGGGCGCATAATCTGTAGTTAAATGAGTTTTACTTACTTTTTCTTCATGCGGGCGTTTAGCAGTCTTTTTTCGGCAACCTCTTCTTTTCAGCTGAAAAGCACGGCCTTTGGCCTCGCTTGCCTCGCCACTCACCTACGGGACTCACCTCGCCTCGCCACTCACCTACACGGGATAGTATATATGTGTCCGTGAGGGTGAGGGCTCGCTTGCCTCGCCGCTCATCTTCGGTACTTTGGCTACAGGTTTCGCTTGCAAGACACCTAGGGAATGCAAGTGTCCGTGGGGGCTTGCCTTTGGGTCTTCGGCCCTCGAGCTCGCCTAGGGAGCGCTCTCTAAAAGCATGATATTAGGGCTCAGCCTTCAGCTACACTTACCTCCCCTTTTACCTTCGGGAATTTGGGCCCCAGGTTTCGCTTGCAATACACCCGAAGATAATGAGTGTCCGTAGGGGCTCGCATTGAGAGCGATCTCTAAAGGGATGCTTTGTGCCTCGCTGCCACCTGGGGATAGTGAGTGAAATTCAGTCCCCGAGCGCTCTCTTAAGGCTTGATTTGGATCTTTCATTGTTATGAAAAGCTCGGCCTTGGGCGTTGCTTGCCTGGCCGCTCACCTTCGGGACTTGGGCTCCAGTTTCGCGGGACAGTGTCCGTGGGGGCTCACCCACGGGCCTTCAGCCCCCGAGCTCGCATAGCGACCGATCTCTAAAATCATGCTTAGGGCCTTTCATTCCTACGAAAAGCTCAGCCTTCGGCTCCGCTTGCCTCCCCATATACCTTCAGGAATTCGGCCCTCATCAGGTTTCGCTTGCAAGTTACCTACTCTGACATAACGAGTATCCGTGGGGGGTCGGCCTCGGGCCTTAGGCCCTCGGTCTTGCATTGTGACCACTCTCTGAACCATTGCTTTAGGCCTTTAATTCGAATGAAAAGCTCGGCCTTGTGCCTCGCTTGCCTCGCCGCTCACCTTCGGGATTTTGGCCACAGGTGTGACTTGCAAGACACCTGAGGATATTGAGTGTCCGTTGGGCTCGCCCTAGGGCCTTTGGACCTGAGGCTCGAATAGGGAGCGCTCTCTAAAGTGATACTTTGGCCATCTATATAATATCATTGGAGAACAAGTTTATGAGGGTATTTATTTAGATTCGAAGTGAACTGTATAACGCACACCGCACAGTCCATTTAAATTAAATCTTTATGTATGGTTAAACATAAGAATAAATATCATGTACTTAAATCATAATTTATACGCGTACGAAGTCGCGGGCAGAAGCTAGTAAAATAATAAAAATAACGGGTTATCGAAGTCCAGGTTTTGCTAATTTGATTGGTCTAAACTGTCTGTTGCGAAAATTACTGGAATATCAAGTAAAATCAAGTCTCCGAGAATATTGATTCTCTCACCATTCAAATTTCGCAGTAAAAATAAGGCTTGCTATATTATTATTTATTACAGTTTATGAAATTCATTCGCACTTTATTTTATTTCAGAATCAAGACAAGTGGAAGAATTGCATTCCTGTTGCTATGAACAACATGCATCACCAAGGTCCAGTGCAGTTAAAAAACACTCAAACAAACCAACAGCAATTTATAAATCAGGCTATTGCTTCATCGGTCGGAAATATGGCTATGAATCCGTCAGTTATTGGAACTCATCCTCCGCACCTTACCTCGAACATGGTCCACACCCAACTAGCTCCGCTGCAAAACCACAATATGGGGAATAATTTAACTATACAAAGCAATGCGATGATGCTACCTCCCCTTCAGGGTATTCAAAATGCACCGCAATTGGGCCAACAAGGTCTGTATGACATACACCAACATCACGGGAACGCCTTGCAAGCCATGAATGGTATGGGCAAAAATGCAGAACATCTTATGTATTTAAGCCAAGCGGGAATGATGGCGCCGGGCACAAATCAGTTCCTACAACAAGGGCAAAACCAGCTTGGCCTGACACCAGTAGCTGGCATTCGAAATCAGGTAACATATTTAGTTTTAATAGCAAAATATATGTTTTAGGTCTCGGAGAATCTTGAGATGTTCTCTATAGCCATTCCAAAGGGCTGTGATGTTTCACCTGCTACCCTAAACTTTCAATACAAATGGCCTCGGCCTGCACGTCTATCATGAGACGGCCGCGATATACTTTCGATTTTTCTCTCGAGAGAGCTCGCGCGCCGCCGCCGTCACGTGATAGCCGTGCTGGTCTTCGTCTCGCCTTATCTCGCCGGTGGGAAAGTAGGTAATGTCAATCTGCGCCACTTCATCCTACAGGTTAGCGCACACTTACCGCCCACCCGGCGTCACCTTTTTTTTATATATCGATGTGGAAATGCTTTAAGCATACCCCCGGTTGCGAAATAGGGGGTTATGTGGGACTCACTAATACATAGCATACCCACTAAAACCACACTGGCGTTTTCCCGCATTGCCGTGAAGAGGGACGTCATGGGATCGCGAACATTCTACCACGACGCCCCCCGGCCGCAGTGCTTACGCATCTGCACCCGGCGTCAACCTAACCTAACGCAAAGCAAACACGTAACAGCGACGTCTCAGCAGCACCGAGGTTGCCGCGAGGCTTATAGGATTGATATTGCAGCTAAATCTACCTTTCGGGACATTTTCGATGCCTCTGTTATTTCGTTCTGGATAAAGCTAGAAACTCGAATTTCTAGTGCCCGGAAATAGGAATATATTTTATATAATATTGTCAATAACACTAAAACCTGCCAATAACAGCATGATGTCGCTCGTCAATACCAAAAAAATAATAACACTACTATTTATTTTGTTAATATGACCTTGCAAGCATGAACAGACCAGACCGGACTCCCAACAAGCTTAATAACAATTGTGTAAAGGCTGAAATACCTCCTACACGGCTGATTTATCCCGCTTATACACAAATAACAACTTATTGCAAGGGATATAATAACGTTTGATTTACGAAAATAATACTCAAGAGTAACTAGAAAAAAATTGCGTTCATTTAAATTTTATATCATACTAGCTTCGGCCCGCGACTCCGTCTGCGTGGAAATCATTTTTATCGTAGCTCCATACAAACTTTCACTTCCTATGATATGATTTCCGGGATAGAAACTATCCATGTCCTTCCCCGAGACTCAAACTATCTTGCCAAATTAACGTGAAGCGGTAACAGACAGACAGACACACTTTCGCATTTATAATATTAGTATGGATTAAGTATATCTCGCGTCTATATTACGTCTTCCATTTAAGGGGCTATATTGAAAAATATCCAGTTGTTTGAATCGCCATTCTGACCTTACTAGGTGACAATGAGACCTGATTTTCGGTATCCTGCTGTTTCGGCAAAATATTTTTCGCCAAATTTCACTTCCCTCAAAACTTATGGCAGTAGTTTCATTTCCCAAACGAACAAATAGCACATTTTTGTTTCGCATTTTGTTCATTTGGTCATAATGTCATTTGGCATAATTTTGCTTTGTCAAATGTTATTAAGACAAAAGTTTATTAAGCAAACACTTTGTTCGGGCTAATATTGTTTTCCAAACAAAACATTTGTTCAAATTTTCATTTCGCACATTAGGTACCAGGGTGGAAAAAATGGCTTGTCATAAGCGAACTCTGTTTTTGGTCGGTTAGGATAGGGTTCACTTGTGTCCCTCAGACCAGAAATAGACGGCGTCGATTCGCTGGAGACTCTCGATGAAAAGGGCGAAACCGACGGCTTGCTTGCATGCATGCTGCTTATTTGGATTATAATATATTGTTACCTAAGTACCTATAGTACAAAAGAACATAAACTTACCTGTAAATTATTTACTTTTGTTTTTTACCAACTACCCGCTTAGCAAAATTAATAAATAAATGAATAAATAAATAAATAAATATAAGGGGCCAATCTTACACAAATCGAGCTAGTCCCATAGTAAGCTCAGTAAGGCTTGTGTGTCTATTATATATATCGTCGTCTAGTACCCATAAACTAGACGACGATATATATAATAGATATAAATACTTAAATACGTAGAAAACATCCATGACTCAGAAACAAATATTCATGCTCATCACACAAATTTTTGCCCTTACCGGGATTCGAACCCAGGACCTCTTGCTTCGTAGGCAGGGTCACTACCAACTAGGCTAAAGCGGTCGTCAAATTATGTAATCTCACTCAAATAGATTTCGTATGCACTACACAATTAGGATCTAAATCATATGCCATGCAATAATTTGGAAAAAGAATGTTATGCTAAATAATACGTTTGACCAAATGAAACTTGACCATGTAAAACTTTGCCAAATAATAATTTGCGAAGTAATATTTTGCCATAGGAGATATTGCCAAGTGATATAATGCGAAACAATAATTTGACTAGTGTTTTTTTGGCCAAATGATCATTTGGGAAACAGTTTTTGGGAAGTGACACTTTGGGAAATGATGTTTGCCCATACAATAGAGAACCCTGATTTTCAGATATATGTTTGTTGATCAAATTTAATAGACACACTATTGCTTACCTCTTTATTGAAATTGAAATTCATTTATTTGCTGAACCATAATACGTACATTCCCGCGGAAAAAGAACAAAGATGCGTCTTAGTTTTTAGATCTTTATCCAGTGTACGTATGCGACTTGATATCAAGCGACGAAACTTCGATGAATGGATGATATTTAACTCGTCTTTTTGCTGGTATATTGAAATTTAATTCCTTCATAATAACATTTATAATAATCTCATCATTATAGATTTCGCGTTTTTGAAAGCAAACGCCCCCAGGAAGGGAGCGTTTGCTTTTGCATTTGATTTTGTTTCCTTTTCTGTCAAATGTCATTGCCATAATTTTGTCTCATGCCCGCGCACCGCCCATTACGCCGCCGGCCGTGAGCAACGCTTGTCGTATGTCGCTCCAGCTCCACGGCCTAGAATTACTTACGAATTTAAATTATACACCAGTATAATTTAAATTCGCCATTCGAAACGAAACGAGCCGGAGGTCTATTTGTAATGGCCGCTTGGGCGCTCCTAGAATCGCACTCACACGTGCACAATAATTGTTTATTGTGTATACTAAGCATCACAATTTTCGACATTTTCGGTAGCATTCTCGTACTCCCGAGGATGATAGGTGAATTTAGCAACTGTAGAACGTACAAACGGGTTCAAATTAGGGAATGCAATACCCGATGATTTTTAGTACCCGGGTATTACCCGACATTGATGTTCGAAACCCGGGTACCCGGGTATTACCCGGACTACAACGAAAATAGTATTAAATATTGATTTTCATGGTTTTTGCGGGTATTAAAGAATGAAAATAAATTTTATTACTTAATACACTTTTCATTTATTAATCACAATCAATAACAACTCAAATTATTAAAAATGCTTGGCATGTTACGTTTGCTGGCGGAAGAAGTCCATTCGTCCATGGTGATGTAAAATTTAATTCCACTTGTTTCTTTTTTTTTACAATTTCTTGTATGATTCTTTGCTTGACAGATTCACTTCTGTCGAATACCTTTTTTCTAATCGTGTTCGGTGACGAAGGCAATTGATAGCCAGCACTTTTAAATAGGCTTCACAGATCTACAGAGTTTGCTTTGCAAACACTTTGAATGGGATTCCATCCAGAACTATCAAATGTGTCACGATCCAATCCATTGACTGTTCACTTTTGAAATAATGATCGGTTTGTGTTTTCATAACAGGAAGTTGATCCTTCTGGGTTACAGTTTTTGCTTCACTAGAGTCTAGTCTAGAGCAGATTTTTTATTTGACCACTCACAACAGTTCAATATTACATCCACCAATCACAACTCTTTAAAAAAACATTAGTATTTGCTATCTACTAACCAGAATACAGCTAGACATTAAAATCGACCAATCAGGAAAAAGAATTCAATTCAACATTGGGTGTTTTTCAAGCGTGGTTAACTACATACATGAGTCATGTATGCAGTTAACCACCACTTGAACGTTTCGATTGAGTTATAGACTATATAAAAATAAACGCCTCTGACCGACTATAACTTATAGTCGGTCAGAGGCGTTTATTTTTTAAATTATTGTAAATTAGGGAATGAAAAACTCCTAATGTTTGAATTGAATTCTGTTTCCTGATTGGTCGATTTTAATGTCTAGTTGTATTCTGGTTAGTAGACAGCAAATACTAATGTTATTTTAAAGAGTTGTGATTGGTGGATGTAATTACATGACATAAGCTATGAAGATTGAGCGGGATAGACTACGCCGCTATTAGACGGTCAGAGGCGTTTATTCGTCTTGTGAATATTTTCTATTGTATCTGTGTCAAAACAGTTTATTAAAAAGAATGGCGCCAAATTGAACAATCTTTTCGCCTTGGTATAATTGTTGATTGTGGATGGATAATCTTTGTTTTTACTATTTTCTCGCAGTCGAAGTGAAAAGTAGTGTGTATAACTCTGGTCTAAAAGCCATATTACCCCTCGAACTATTTCCCCTCACTTCGTTCGGGAAAATATCCATCTCGTGGTAATATGGCTTACTTTAGACCCTTGTCGTACAATCTACTATTTTATAAATAATGCTTATGATTATTTTTTACACTAAAGTTTCTGTATATTATCAAAATGTATAGCGAAGCTTAGCATTTGTTAGAAAATTAATACATTCGACAAGCAAAATCATTTCAATGAGTTCCCATAACGACCCTGCGATAAACCTAGTTGAAACCCCGATTTACGCCGTGCAAATCAGATTCCATCTTTTTAAAGGTTCTGGGACAATTTGGGCTCACATTGTCCCAGAACCTTTAAAAAAATGGAATACAACAACACATCCGCTCCACCCAAAGTGGTCATCCACCTCGATCAGCTCAGCTCCTACTATCCAGCCCGAACACAAAACACAACTAGAAGAAGCATGTGGCTCTCCTTACTTTAACCGAAGAGGATCGTAGACAGCAACGCAACACAACTAGAAGAAGCATGTGGCTCTCCTTACTTTAACCGAAGAGGATCGTAGACAGCAACGCAACACTACTAGAATACGCATGTGGCTCTCCTTACTTTAACCGAAGAAGATCATAGACATCAACACAACACAACTAGAAGAAGCATGTGGCTCTCCTTAATTTAACCGAAGAGGATCGTAGACTGCAACGCAACACAATTAGAAGACGCATGTGGCTCTCCTTACTTTAACCGAACAGGATCGTACACAGCAACACAACACAACAGCTAGAAGAAGCATCTGGCTCTCCTTACTTTAACCGAAGAGAGATCACAAGATTAATCAACCGACGACATAAACTCCGGGGTGAAGAATAGTTTGACATACTCATAACCGAACAAAAGATACTATAGCTTGGCAATCTCGTTTGTGACACTCCCATGGTCCGCGCGGGGGGCAGGGGACGTTGACGTGTTACTCGCCGCTACACACGACAAGATTTACGTAACGAATATGTCTTGGGATATCCCTAACAATATTCTAATTTGTTTAGAAGAATATTGTGAAGTTGTGATACCGAGTAACCATAAGGAATAATTGATTAGTTGATTTATGTAAGTAATTGATATATTTGACGGCCGTTTAGCCGAGTGGGTAGCACTACACTGCCTACGAAGCTGAACGTCCCGGGTTCGAATTCTGGTAAGGTTAATTTATTTGTGTGTTGTGGACGAATATTTGGTCATGAGCCAAACGTATTTATGTACCTATGTATTTATCTGTATAAGTATATTTACCGTCGCCATTGAAGTTGGATCAACCTAAAGTTTTAACATTGAAAATTTTAATAAATCGCTTCAGTATAAAATATAAAAAGGCGAAAGTGAAACATCGCCCTGGTCACATGAGTCACTGGGGCTACGTGGATGATTGAGATTTCAAAAGACGCCCCTTGGCAATGTACTCGTTGCCAAGGGGCGTCTTTTGAATGTAAAATGTAAAAAAAAATGTATAATATAATTATAGCTTTTTGTAAAATCGCAAAAATGTCGAATAATGACGCATGTTTTTGGGGTCTTTTCGTACAAAATCGGCAATATCTTGAAAACGAAAAGCGATATCGGAAAAATGATTAAAAGTGTTGCTCGGGGTATTGAGTTTTACTGCATTATGAAAAAAAAAACCTTTGTTTCTCTTATGGTCTAGGCAGGCATCGAACTGGCGTTATGGCCAAGTGTGACGTAAAGTATATTTTTGTTGATTTCTCCTCTTAGGAGGAAGTGAATGTGCAGATATTCTTTATAATCTAATTCTTAAATATCGTGATGTTATCAAATATTGACATTTTTTTATTTTTTTTACTCTTTCATTAAAAATCTGAAAATGAAAATGTAAATATATTTATTCATAAATATAACAAACAAATTATAGCCTTTCCCCCCTTAATATCTATAGTGTTACTGTTAATGGATTTTTTTAGAAAAAATATATATTATGCAATAATATATATTACGTTATATAACAAAAAATTGAGGTTGTCCCTATCTCATAAGTATTTTTTTTTAAATCTTAAAAATAAAAACATCAATTTAACCTTGTTTTTTTTTTTGAAAATGAGTTACTATTAGGTACATATGACATCCAAATTTCAAAGAAATCGAACTATCGGTTTAGCTACAAATAAATAAAAACTTTTTTTAATTTTTGTTCAAACCAAGAGAATTACAGGCTTGAAATTTGGTAAATTGATATCTTTTAATAAGACAATTAAAAGCTCCTAAGAAAGCTATACATTTCAGCCAGGGGCAGTTTCACTATAGGATTGCGGCTAGACCCTTTGTATAATTATTTATTTTAACGTTCGCTTTGTTGAGTATATCGACTGCTTTATTTGGCGCGGATGGTTGAAACAAGCCAGAATCACATTCTCAATTATTAGCTTAATTTTCTTCCTTCCACTTAATTAATAACTCGTATTTTTTATATCTGAAAATGTAAATGATAATATATTTATAAATAAATATAACACATATATTAAAGCCTTTCCCCCCTTAATATCATTGCGTTTTTTTGTTATAAATACTGCGTTTAATAATTTGCACTGACTTTTTTGCACGGCTGAGTGTTTTGGTAAGACACCAATCAAATTGTTCAATGGTAAAATTTATTTATTAATATCCGTTTTAATTTGGACTCGGACGTTTTTTTATAAAAAACACATTAAAACACCAGAATAGCAACAATATACGTAGGTAATTAGATACTTACTACTGGACAAATATTGATTCCAAGTTTAAAAATCTCGCGTTTTACTGGACATTGGACTAATAAATCTTCGCTATGTTCGACTTACTGATCTTTGATGTATCTGTTTTTATTTGTGATAATAATATATGTCGACGCGTGAACAATATTTAAAACAAATACTGAAATACGTAATATACTGGAATATGTGTTATCTATAGGTACGTTTGTGGAGTCCGGACTGTTCATGCTTGCAAGGGCATAGTACCCAACTTCTTAAATACTAGTGTTATTTTATTATTATCGTATTGACGAGAGACATCATTCCGATCTTGACACGTTTTATTGTTATTGACCATGTACATCACTGACAATGTTACATTAATATTCCTTTTTTTTATTGTTTTGTTTTGACGCTTAGAGACCGTATACATCTCTACGAACATTGAATAATTATTGATTGTATTTGGACGCTTTAAATTTTAAATTATTATTGTGTTAGATTATAATCTTTTATTGTAAGATTATTATTTTTATTGTAAACTACCGTTTGACATGTAAAAGTGCCCTTGTGGCCTATTTGCAGAATAAATAATTTGTATTTGTATTTGTTGGTATTATTCTTTGGCAAAAAACTAAAGGAATGTTAGATACCATCATAAGTGAGGAGTTTTGGACAAATAGTTTGTGTCAAGTAGTTGTTTATGGCAACGGATACACTTGATACGATAGTGAAGCGAGCAATAGAGACTCGTATATTGCATGATAATTCTTAATGTCTCAAAAGGGTATTAGTCATAAATCAGTAGTAAGTATATTGTTAAAATAAGTTGAGACCATGAAAAAGATGGGACTTTATTGTTCATAGAGTCGCCTACGAACAATATTACAAATAATGATCTATGGAAAGGGTGGCACAGAGTCGAATATTTTCTTCATAGCTCAATCGACAGTGAGTAAATTTTGTTTTGTTGAATTCATTAAAATCATTTTCAATGTATCAGAAGGTCGTGAAAGGCACGATATCTGTGAATTCTTTTAAAAGGCTATATACATTACTAGCGGCCGCCCGCGACTTCGTCCGCGTAGATTTTTGATGATGACAAAGATATAAAATAGGTAAGTGAATTTTATTCTTAGTTAAAATGGTCCAGACAATTGTTAAAGAATTTTTAAATATTTGGGAATTGTTTGCAGAATGCTTAATACTTATTCCGTCAGTTACCTCATCATCATCATCATCATTATCAGCCTATATACGTCCCACTGCTGGGCACAGGCCTCCTCTCATGTATGAGAGGAGTTACCTCATGCTTTAATCTAATTTTAATCTTTGGCAAAAATGACTGCAAGATATAGCGACGCATGGATTTGGAGCTAGAAAATGGGGATCTTTGTTATTATGAGTAAGATTTTAAAAAAAGTTAAATATTGTAAGGCTGTTAAAACAATCTTAAACTCAGCACTGGAAATCGGGAAATGGAGACAGGTTAATGAAGAGTAGGACATCTCTTTAAAAAATCCAGTGTACCCCGTACAAAACCTTCAACCTTTTTTAACCCCCATTTGGATAGAATTTTCTTAAACGCTGAAATTACTTTTTGTATTTTAGTAAGTTAACTTTGTACAAAGTTTCAAGTCTCTAGTTCAAAAAATAATGTTTCCCCCATACAAACATTGCACCCCCATTTAACCCCCTTAGGGGTAGAATTTTCTAAAACGCAGAACTTTTTTTGTATTTTAATAAGTAATGTTTCTATAAAGTTTCAAGTTTCTAGCTCAAAAAATAAAGTTCCCTCCATATAAACTTTGCACCCATATTTAACCCTCTTAAGGGTGGAACTTTCTTAAACGCAGAAATTGTTTTTTTTTTATATTCTTGTTAGTAATCTTTTAACAAACTTTCAAGTCTCTAGCACCCAAACTTTGCACCCCTATTTGACCCCCTTAGGGGAGGTATTTCCAAAAATCCCTTCTTGTCCCTAACACACGTTATAAAAATAACCGAAAGTGACAAAACTCTAGTTTAAAAAATAATGTTTCCCTGATACAAATATTGCACCCCTATTTAACCCCCTTAGTGGTGGAATTTTCTTAAATGCAGAAATCCCTTTTTTTGTATTCTAATGAGTAATCTTTCTACAAAGTTTCAAGTTCATAGTTCAAAAAATAATGTTATTGTTATGAGAGGAGTTACCTCATGCTTTAATCTAATTTTAATCTTTGGCAAAAATGACTGCAAGATATAGCGACGCATGGATTTGGAGCTAGAAAATGGGGATCTTAGTTATTATGAGTAAGATTTTAAAAAAAGTTAAATATTGTAAGGCTGTTAAAACAATCTTAAACTCAGCACTGGAAATCGGGAAATGGAGACAGGTTAATGAAGAGTAGGACATCTCTTTAAAAAATCCAGTGTACCCCGTACAAAACCTTCAACCTTTTTTAACCCCCATTTGGATAGAATTTTCTTAAACGCTGAAATTACTTTTTGTATTTTAGTAAGTTAACTTTGTACAAAGTTTCAAGTCTCTAGTTCAAAAAATAATGTTTCCCCCATACAAACATTGCACCCCTATTAAACCTCCTTAGGGGTGGAATTTTCTAAAACGCTGATATTACTTTTTTGTGTCTTAATTAGTAATCTTTCTACAAAGTTTCAAGTCTCTAGTTAAAAAAATACAGATTCCCCCATACAAACTTTGCACCCCCATTTAACCCCCTTAGGCATGAATTTCCAAAAATCCCGTCTTATCCCTTGCCTACGTCATAAAAGGAAGTCCTGGTGTAAATTTCAAGTTTCTAGTCCCAGTAGTTTCGGCTGTGCGTTGATGAGCGAGTCAGTCAGGACATAGGCATTTATATGTATAGATTATATTATGTGTATAGATACGATTTGTTTGTCTTGACATCCAATAACTTTGCCTATCGGCGGACTCATCGTTGCATAGCAACCTCGTGTGTGTTTTTTTTAACCGTAAACAAAGTTTAAACTGACTTCAATTTAGTACTCTGCCAAGCCACGAGAACGTTTCCTATTTTTTTTTACAATTTACTACATGAACTGATTTCCGATAGCAAATGCGTTGATTACTATAGAAAAAAACCGAATCGCTCTATGTGGGCCGATAATATTTGAGGACTTCCATAGATTCCCCAAGATCATCACCAATGGCTCTTCATTAGTTCCTATTTCAATGGAATCTTATCAGAACCTAAGTACTTTTGCAATTTTAAGAAGGTACATAATTGAGTCATTCGATAAGTCATCTGTGGTCTTCATCATCAATTCCTCGCCACCAAATTTATGATTCCGGATGTAAATACACGAGTTATAATAGAAAACACCAAAATCACTATACGCGTGCCTAATAAAATTGAGGAGCTCCCTCAATTCCTCATGGATCCCATCATCTAACTGAATTTTGAATAAATGGGACCCACCTGGAAGTATATACATACGAACAAAAAAAAAACTTGGAATCCGCTCATCAATGACGGAGTTCTGAGGTAATAAACATTGAAAATAAATAAATACAGCCTAATTGAGAACCTCCTCCTTTTTTTTGAAGTCAGTTAAAAAACACCGGGTTGCACTCCGCGAGTGCCGGCAGAAGTGAAAACTTGAATAATTTTAATTTTGCAAAAAAGGTCTCTTCCTCCCCCTTCCCTCCCCCTGCGTGCCAATATATCTAATAACAAACCTTATTAGTAGTACGCTATAGTTCAACTTAACTCAGCAAAATTGATGAAGGAAACGATGCAATCAAATACCATTTTGTTTTTGCCATTGCCAAATATTTTTCAAAGGTTATCTCTTTAGGAATAACGTCTAAATTCGAACTATTAGAATTTGCTCAATAGCAAAACGGTAAAGGACGCGTGGACAAAATAACAAATTTATTTGCAGAATATGCAATTGCAAAAAGTGTTTAACGGCTTTATACTCTTACGAATAGTGTTCAGTATTGAATGAAGTCGAATCGGCTAACAGCAAAATATAAAAGTTTGATAAAACAAAATGGAATTTGCATTTACGGAAAATGTGTAACGACCTTATACTGTTAACAATAAAGTACAAATTAGAACTGGTTCCCCTCCGTTAGCCCTAATAATTTCATACCCAATTTTACAAGCCCTAATTTCATTAACCCTAAAATCACAAACCCGAATTTTCATTATTCCTAATTATTCATTAGCCCTAATTTCAGTATCCCGAATTTTCATAATATCTAATTTCTCATGACCGAATTCTCACTAAGACTAATTTTATTTGACCGATTTCTTCCTAGGCCTAATATTGCAATGCCTAATAATGACTACACCTTATTATCAATGTCTCTAAAATCACTAATCCGAATCTTGATTTTGCCTAAGTATTGTAGCCCTAATGTCATTATCCCGCATTGTCAGTAGTACTAATTTTATTTCACTGTTTTTTTTTCTTATAATGTCGGTTCTGGCACTTCGCCGGCCGCTGCCGCGGCACGCTCGCTTCGCTCGCTCGCTGTAGGGTCGCAGTTCTACCTAACACTCCTCCTCGCTTCGCTCGTCGTCGTACCTACACTGACCTGCCTTAGGGTAGAATAGGTGGGTAATCCGATGTCTATCTAGCTCACTCTTATTAGACAGAGAAGTATCATGCGAGAAAAAATGAGAGAGCTCGTGCGCCGTCTTGTGATAGCCGTACAGCTAGTCGACGCCACCCCGCTGCGCGGGGTGTCTATTTCTGGTCTGAGGGACACAAGTGAACCCTAACCTAACCGACCACCTAAGATAGAGTTCGCTTATGACATCCCATTTTCGTCCGCCCTGATAATGCACGATCCAATAATCCACGTCCACGAAAACTGGACACGGATTATTGGGCCGTACATTATTTGGCCGTGCATTATTGGCTCCCATTTTGACGAGATTAGGACGTCTATCATGGGACGGCCACGACATACTCCGCGGTAAAAAGTACCCTGTTCATCAGGGATGCATTAATTAGTACTAGTCAAACATTAGAGCAAAAGTTAATAGGTCAAGTGATAGTTAGGTGTGACGAAATTAAGTGTAGTGAACATTAAACATAGTGATCATTCGGCACATTAATCATTAGGCTTAGAGTAGTCATTAGGAAAAATGATTATTAGTTTCCAATATATTAGCACACTTGATGTTTAGTATTAGGAATGATTAGGAGGGATGAAATAAGGCGCAGCAAATAATTATGCTATAAAAATTAGTTATCCGAATATTAGGGCTAATGAAAATTATATCGAACGTTGTTAGGTGTTCCCCACCGCCCCCAAGCCTCTTCCCGAATCTCTCACACAAAATCTGTCGCGAGTTTAACAATTTTTGCCCCTCCCAAAAAGTGCTCAGCGCCGCTAAAGAAGTTTTCACTTCAAAAATATTATTATTTAAATTAACTAGGTAAAGTTGTTTCGCATGTTGCACTTTCCTCGCGTGAGTGAGTGAAAAGTTTTGTGTTTCACACGGGTGCAATAGTTATTTGTTATGCAAGGCTGCAAATTTGTTGTTTGGCGCAAGTGCTTGTATTGAAAGCCGAGCTAGCGAAGGATTGTAAAATTGAACCATGAGCGAAGCGAATGGTTCAAAAGTACAATCCTGAGCATAGCGAGGCTTTCAAGGCACGAGACGCCAAACAATTTTGCTGCCGAGCGCAACACACAACTTTTCACCACACCACCGCGAGGAAAATTGTAGGTAAATGTAATGGAAGTCATTTGGGCCTTATACTCATTTTTAATAAAGGTTTGTTTACATCTCATCAAGATCTAGCATTTTATAAATATTAAATGTAACATATATATTTTTGCATCTTTAAATAAACCGCACGCTTTCTTACACTAAAAATTGTTGGGTACTCACGGGTAAACTAAGGCTCAAATTCGCTTATGCTTTTAGCTATTAGCTGTTTATCTTCTGCACTAAAATCTATAAATAACCACCATTATTTTGGTTTTACTGCCTGTGGCTTTAGAACAAAACTAAATTAAATGTAGGTTGAGTTTTTTCTTAAAGTAACTATTCAAACGGTGGGTTCCAAATTTGGAAGAAGCGAAATTTATTGAAACATAAAACTACATTTTAAAATTATTTATTCGTATTTTATCCTTATAAATCAGTCGAAATATTAATATTTCGTATGTACCTACTTAATTAAGAAAGAATAGGTATTATTAATTTTATTTTATCAAAATAATAACAATTAATTCAAACTCAAACTCAAACTCAAAATTATATTTATTCAAGTAGGCCCAGTAACAAGCACTTTCAAATCGTCAGGTAGAAACATAATCTTAAGCTAATTACTTCGAGTAATTTATTAAACATAAAAAGTAACATTTAAATGAAATATTTAAAATTTTATATAAAAAAATACTAGTCTTGAATGTTTCTAGAAAGACAATCTAATGTCAAAAAATAAATAAAACGAGAATAATTAATTAAAAACACAATGTCAAATTTTTCCAAACGGAATAAATAAATTATAAATCCAGTCAAAATTAGTCCCAAGAAGTTTTATCATTCATGTAGTCTTGTGCGCTATAATAAGCTTTAGAAATAAGTTTACGTTTCACATAGTTTTTGAATTTATTAATAGATAACTCAGTTACGTTTCCAGGAAGTTTGTTATAAAACCTTACACAATTACCCATGAAGGATTTTTTTATTTTTTGGAGCCGAGTGGTGGGCACCGCGAGCTTATGCTTATTTCTAGTATTAATATTATGTATGTCACAGTTTCTCCTAAAATTGACAATGTGTTTATGTACATACACAATATTTTCATAGATATATTGACAATGCAATGTCATGATATTAATATTTTTAAACTTATCCCTAAGTGAGTCTCTCTGTTTCAATCTATATATCGCCCGAATAGCCCGTTTCTGCAGAACAAAAATCGAATGAATGTCCGAGGCACTGCCCCACAATAAAATACCATATGACATAATGCTATGGAAGTAGCTAAAATATACTAATCGAGCTGTTTTCACGTCTGTTAATTGACGGATCTTACTCACTGCAAATGCTGCAGAACTCAGTCTATTCGAGAGATTAGCAATATGGGGACCCCATTGAAGCTTAGAATCTAACGTTAAACCAAGAAAAACTGTGCTATCAACTAGTTCCAATTCCTCATCTTTCACAAAGACACTCCCTTGCTCGTGTTCAACGTGATTCGTGACAAATTTAATACATTTAGTCTTCTTCTCATTTAACAATAAATTATTAATATTAAACCAATTTACTACTTTAGAAATAGCATTGTTTACGTCATTGCAAGCTTTTTGCTGTCTTATAAGTTTGAAAATAAGTGAGGTGTCATCAGCAAATAATACTATATCATGGTGGGTCTTTACGAGATATGGAAAGTCATTTATGTAGATAAGGAACAGGAAAGGTCCCAATATTGATCCCTGCGGTACACCCATCGAGACCAATGACCCCGGTGATCGCTGTCCATTCACTTCGACCCTTTGTATTCTACCATGTAAGTATGACTTTAGTAAATTCAGTGCTGATCCTCTGACTCCATAGTAGTCGAGTTTCCTGATCAATGTTTCATGACAAACGCAGTCGAAGGCCTTGGATAAATCACAGAAGATACCTAAAGCGTCTTGTGATTCCTCCCAGGCATCGAAAATGTGTTTAATCAGCTCGACACCAGCGTCGGTTGTCGAGCGACCCCGGGTAAATCCAAATTGCATGTTATGCATCAAATTGTTTATATTAAAATGCTTTATTAATTGCGACAAAACTAATTTTTCAAAAATTTTGCTAAATGTTGGGAGCACAGATATTGGTCTGAAGTTAGTGGGGTCAGTAGTGCTACCCGATTTGAATAACGGAGTGATTTTACTATGTTTCATTAGATCAGGAAACTCGCCGCAATCGACACTGTTGTTAAATATAACTGCCAAATCAGGCGCTATGATTCCTATAATGCATTTGAGTGCATGAACAGAAACTCCCCAGAGGTCACTAGTTTTTTTGACATTAATCGATTTAAACGCCTTTACTACATCTGAGAAACTAACGTGTTCAAAATGGAGGTTTGTATTACATTCTGGGGCGTTTTCTTTCAACAATGTAACGGCAGAGGAAGGTGATGAATTTAAATACTTAGTTGTGGAGACTGGTATCTCAGTAAAGAAATATTCAAATTCAGTAGCTACTTCCAAACTAGAATCTACAATTCTGCCATCAATTTTTATTTTAAGATCAGTCGGTGTGTTTTTCGATCTGCCAGTCTCCATGTTTATTACTTTCCAGGTTGTTTTAATAATGTCAGAGCTATTTTTTATTTTCTGAGATAAATAATTACGCTTGGCAACATGACAATCTATTTTAAATTGCTTCGAATATTGCTTGACATGTTCTTTAAATTCATCACTCGTATTAAACCGCCGTTCCTCATATAAGGCATACAGTACTTGTCTACGTTTATGTAAGTCCGCAGTAGCCCACTCACTAAAAACTGGTGCACTAGTAACCACGGCCGATTTGCGAGTAAATACCGCATTATAAAGTGCCATAAAAGTATGGAAGAATGAATTGTACATGTTATTAGGGCTCATATCGGAAGACAGAAAGGGTAGCTCCTGAGCTAGACTATGTTTCATTCTTTCCACACGATCTGTGGTTACTGGTACAAAAGTTATTTGTTTTTTCACGATATTTTTCCTTAATGTCTCAAATACCATGAGTTGGCCTAAGTGATCTGATTCTAATTTGCTGATTATACTTTTGTTACTAGGAAAAATATTAGTGAAAATGTTATCTATACATGTTGAGCTAGTAGCAGTCACTCTAGTAGGCTCCATAAATACGTGGTTGAGATTACCAGATTTGAAAAGACTCAACAATCTGACACTTATTGTTGAATTTTCCAAAATATTTACATTGTAGTCGCCGCATATAAGTAATTTCTTTCTAGAACGCGATATTTTAAGAAGCACAGATTCCATTATGTTTTCAAAGAGTTCAAAATTACTTACTGGCGGCCTATATACACAAACAACGATAAATTGCTCAAATTCTACTGCACTCAGTTCTATGGTCCGTTCAACAGACAAGGATACAATGTCCTTGCGTTCCTTAAATTTTAATTTATTATTTAATATAATTAACGACCCACCATGTATGGAATGAAGTCTGGTGAACGAACTACCCACCTGGTGATTATTAAATTGAGGCATTAATTCATTACTGGTTAACCAATGTTCAGTTATACATAGAATATCAATATTGCAATCATTCAAAAAAAGTTCAATTTGTAAATCTTTCCCTCTAATACACTGAATGTTTTGATGTACCAGGTGGATATAATTTTTATACTTATTTAAAACTAAATTGCCAGAGACAGAGTACTCTTTTGTCTTAAGGTTTAATTTAAATTATTAGTTAAGATTGGAACCAATTCCAAGTTAACATTGGGCTGCTCAATAGGAGCTGAGTTATGTGCCAAATTCTTGGCATAAATGTCAAGTAAATAGGATAGCGACAGAGCTATTTGTCTCTTACAATAATTGGAAAGGTAAAACTTACCTTCAGTCAAAAAAAACATAGGCAAATGTTTTTTACTAACATATTTGTTCATGTCAATTATACTAAACTTACTACTATATGTACAACAGTTATATAGAGATATATTTAATTTATATCTAGTGTCATTCTCCACTTTTGACATTTGACTACTATATGGGAATGTGAACAAAATAACCTTTTTCACTATAAGAGTGTTTAACTTTTCCAAGAATTCAATTAAATCAGTTTTGTTCACATTACCCCTGTTTCCCATAAGAACTAGCAGTGTTGTTTCTGAATGAATATTCTTGTCGTTAAGAATTTGATTTAACATGTTATCTAGGCTACTATATGGCAGACAATTGCTAATTGTGCTAAGTCCCTTTAGGTGATGGTTCAGAAATGTGCCCATATTACTTCCAATTTCATCACAGTACATAATTGCATTAGAGCTAGGTGTGCACTTAGGTGTAGTGTGGAGGGAGCTTTTATTATTAATTATTGGCATAACACCATCAGTTTCTGAACGCACCTTTCATTCTGTATAGAAAAAAGTTGGATCTCGAGATCGACCGTCACGTTCCAAATTCAAAAACTCTTTCCACGCTAGCGGATAAAATGGACTTCAAGCATGTTTAACTGCATACATGAGTCATGTATGCAGTTAACCACGCTTGAACGTTTGGATGGAGCTATAGTCGGTCAGAGGCGTTTATTTTTTTAATTATTGTAAATTAGGGAATGAAAAACTCCTAATGTTTGAATTGAATTCTGTTTCCTGATTGGTCGATTTTAATGTCTAGCTGTATTGTTGTTATTTTAAAGAGTTGTGATTGGTGGATGTGATTACATGACATAAGCTAAGAAGATTGAGCGGGAACGGGATAGACTACACCACTATTAGACGGTCAGAGGCGTTTATTCGTCTTGTGAATATTTTGTATCTGTGTCAAAACAGTTTATTAAAAAGAATGGCGCCAAATTGAACAATCTTTTCGCCTTGGTATAATTGTTGAATGTGGATGGATAATCTTTGTTTTTACTATTTTCTCGCAGTCGAAGTGAAAAGTAGTGTATAACTCTGGTCTAAAAGCCATATTACCCCTCGAACTATTTCCCCTCACTTCGTTCGGGAAAATATCCATCTCGTGGTAATATGGCTTACTTTAGACCCTTGTCATACAATCTACTATTACTTCTCGTGTGTTAAAAACAAATAACTATAGCGCGCGTGTCGATGTAACAAATACAGACAGGCAACTATAACCTAACAGTTTTATAAAGCGTCGGCCACGGCCATATTACATAATCTCTACGGAACAAAGCCTCTTTCTCAGCGACTTCCTCTTTATAACTTATAACATTAGTATAGATTCAAAAGAGTCTTTTCGCATAAACTAGTAACAAGTGTTTATTGTCTTGAGGAATAGGTTTCATTATTATTTTATCGCGCAATCACACCAATTTTGGTTGTAGCACGCTGTTTTTTTTAATTTTTTCTTCCTCTTTTCTAAGCTCATATTCCATTAGCCTGACTGTAGTGTTACATAGTATGAGTTTAGTACGGAAGGATATCAAAGTTACATTTGTACCAAATTTCGTACGTGGGGTCTCTTAGGAGTATACACTATACAGGGTGGAAATACGTAGATTTTGGGTCAGTGAGGGCAGCTACCAGATCCCGTGTTGCTAGGCGAATATGTTCTTAAGAGACCTTCCTTAGATTTCAAATTAATGAAGATTGGCGTTTACAGATTCTGGAAAAAACATACAGGGAGCGAGAAAATGGTCATTTTTGACAAACTTTTTTTTGATGCCAATCGATCCCATTCCTGTCCAGGATCAAAAGCTTAGATGGGAACAAAAAGAAATTACCGGCTACAAAAGCCATAAATCGAGAAAAACTTTCCCCATACAAATTGTATGAAAATTAAAATAGTTTTTTATATGTATTTTTTTTCAATCGATTTCATTTCTATCCAGTATCAATAGTTTCCTTGGGGTCAACTTTCGGTAATGTACAAAAAGCCAGAAATTAAAGATAACTGTTTCCATACATGTGCTATAGAGAAAAAGTAAATTTTATTCTCATTTATCTGTCACCCTAATTCGTCCTCCTATGCTGAATGACTGTATGAAAACACTACGGTTTTAAAATTATAACTAACAATAAAAGGGAATTTTAAGTTATTTCTCTTAAATTCTTAACAACAAAAAGCAATGCTCAAAAGCCAATTGAAGCCAATTCACCTTAAATTAAAAAAAAACAGAATCGATTGATTGATTGCAATTATTACTGTGATTTTCATACCGTATTATGATCCTTCAATGAAACAGAACTGATTAGCGTTGATGATTCTCCATAGCAAATGTATGAAAATAGTTTAATTTCCGGCTTTTTTGTACATTAGCGAACATGGACCCCAAGGAAACTATTGATACTGGATAGAAGTGGAATCGATTGTCATAAAAAATACATGTAAAAGAAAACTATTTTCATTTTCATACAAATTGTATGGGGAAAGTTTCTCTCGATTTATGGCTTTTCTAGCCGGAAATTTATTTTTGGTCCCATACAAGTTTTTGATCCTTGACAGGAATGGGATCGATTGGCATAAAAAAAGTTCGTCAAAAATGGCCATTTTCTCGCTCCCTGTATTTTTCCAAAATCAGTAAACGGCAATCTTCATTAATTTGAAATGGAAGGAAGGTCTCCTAAAACCATTATCTCAGCAACACGGGATCTGGTAGCTGCCCTCACTGACCCAATAGTTATTTGTGTCACAAGGGAGCAAAATAGTATATTTACGGCGAGGGCGGTGTATTGTATCCTGAATGCAGCGAGGGATCCTACAATAGAATCCTGAGCGTAGTGAGGGATACAAGTGTTTACGCCCGAGACGAAAATAATTTTGCCACCGAGTGACACATACTATTTTTCACACCGACTATGAGGAAATTTAAAAAAAGCTATTGTTAAAATATATCTAAATTATGTTAATATTTATTACTAATTTTTAAATGTTACGAAATATTTATAAATTTTTATACAACGTTGTTGTAGTTAAAACTTGAAATATGTTAGTTTTGAATCGACTACGATGAAATTACAATCGATTATTTTATTAACATCTGTGTTCAATTGGCACATTGCGTACAAATGTTCCAATGCCAATGTATAAATTAAAAAAGTAGCTTGAACAGAAAAGTAGCGTTTTGGTCCCTCTCGTCGTGGAGCAAAACTTACTTTTCCGAATGAAAGGTGTGAAATAGTTATTTGTTATGCAAGGCTGCAAAGTTGTTGTTTGGCGCAAGTGCTTAGTATTGAAAGCCGAGCTAGCGAATGATTGTAAAATTGAACCATGAGCGAAGCGAATGGTTCAAAAGTACAATCCTGAGCATAGCGAGGCTTTCAAGGCACGAGACGCCAAACAATTTTGCTGCCGAGCGAAACACACAATTTTTCACCTCACCACCGCGAGGAAAATTGTAGGTAAGTGAATGTAATGGAAGTAATTTGGACCTTATACTCATTTTCAATAAAGGTTTGTTTACATCTCATCAAGATCTAGCATTTTATAATTATCAAATGTAACATAAATATTTTTGCATCTTTAAATAACCTCACGCTTACCTACATTAAAAAAGTCAAAGTATTGTTGGGTACTCACGGTTTAAACTAAGACTCAAATAGGTACGCTTATTTCACTTTTTCCGCTAACTTAGCAGGCATCAAAATTCATATATGTATATATTCTGCACTAAAATCTATAAATAACCACCATTATTTTGGTTTTACTGGCTGTGGCTTTAGAACAAAACAAAATTAAACGTATATGAGTTTTTTCTTAAATTAACTTTTCAAACGGTGCGTTCCAAATTAGGAAAAAGCGAAATTTTTAGAAAATTAAAACGACATTTTAAATTTGTTTATTCGTATATTATCCTTATGTCAGACAAAATGTTAATATTTCGTATGTACCTACTTAATTAAGAGAGAATAAGTACTATTAATTTTATTTTATCAAAATAATAACAATTTATTATTGGCATAATACCATCAGTTTCTGAACCCACCTCTCATTCTGTATAGAAAAAAGGTGGGTCTCGCGATCGACCGTCACGTTCCAAATTCAAAAACTCTTTCCACGCTAGCGGATAAAATGGACTTTTGGGCGCAGATTTTGAACGATAAAGCAAGCCTTTTCGAGCCGGTGAGGTGAAAAATCTATTTCCACCCTGTATACTAGGTGAAATATTTTTTGGAAGCGGATTATAGTTCCGGAGATTAAATCCCTAAATACAAACTTACAAGGCTACAAACGAGTAATACAGAGGTAAATCTTTACATAATTAATATCTATGACTGATTTGGTTGAACGGATTGCATTAAATGAGTGTTTTCTGATTAGCGCGCCCTCTATGTACTTTGTGCTGAGGTATATTCGTCAGACGCTCCGTTTTGTCCACCATTTGAACGTTTGTGTATGGACCATTTTAGCGCAGGCGCTGTGGTCGGCGTACGTCCTTTGTTCGAAACAAATCAACATTGTAGGCTAGGTCGCCTATTGAGTTCGGACATTGTATTTTTTAGTTTAACTCTAAGGAATACTACTAACTAGTTATTTATGGTGTTTATATCGTGTAAATCTCGCGTCGTCAAGTGTTAAGAGTGACAGTTTCTTTCAGTATATTTGCAACTGTAATGGTGTACATGCTTAAGCTTTAAGCGGTCTGTTCGTATGAAACCCTTGAGTGATTTTTTTTTCGAAGCTGATGTTAAGGATATGGGCCCCGACATGGTATGTCTTAGTGTTGAATTAAGTAGATAATATCCCTGGGTAGTTGGTTTAATTCATAGTATGCCGAAATTATTACATTTTTAATGCAACAGGTCAGTTCTTGTTTTGTTTACTTGTCACCGGCGTCGGCCATTTCTTGGTGGATATTATTTTTGCTTGCGCTAAATTGCTGCTTCTTTAACGTTCTCATAGTTTTTATTTTACCGATCAGTATGTAATACAACTTATGGAATAGCATTTTATTAATTACCATTCATGAGTACTACTACTGAATGCAGTATCCCAGAGTTTATGGATTAATTTCGTCTTCATCAGTCGGTGTTGCCATACATTAACCGGGGAATTGTGTTTTTATTTATTATGTTTTTGTAATTAATGATTTATGCTACTTCGAAATGATCATGTTATACTTGATTTATCCAAATTATCGGAAAATAGCTATGCTATAATCGCCAAGTTACATTATTTAGATCAGCTCTTATAGACTATTTTTCTTTCTTATTATGTTATAATATTTGTATTCACTCGTCGATTTGTGCAACAACGTATATAAAGTTAAAAAGGTTCTTTTGTGTTAAAATCTCATACAAATAGCGGCTTTACCAGCACAACCACAGATAAATTCAATTTGTCATGAACTTACTTTTACCAATGGCATTTGCTTGTGCAAAAACTAGGCGACCATAAAATAAGCGCCAAGCTCACCAAATACAGTTGATTCATCATTATTTTAAGGTCTGAGATAATATTTGAGATCAAAAATGTAAACAAACAACTGTCAATTTCAAAGTGACATTCCAGGGGTATAAAATATTTTTCATCCAAAGTATTCACAACACATAAATTATGCATGATTTTAACTGACTGATACATTTATAAGCCGAAAGACTTTCGGATATCTATAATATTTTGACAGGAATACAAGGAGGAAATAAAACACATATTTATTCACTTGACGACATAATGGAATCAGAACCAGAATTTACATCCATACTAATATTATAAATGGGAAAATGTATGTGTGTTTGTTTGTTTGTTTGTTTGTCCGTCTTTCACGGCAAAACGCAGAGACGAATTGACGTGATTTTTTAAGTGGAGATAGTTGAAGGGATGGAGAGTGACAGGATAGTTTTTATCCCCGAAATCATTCCTTAAGGGGGTGAAATGGGGGGGTAACAGTTTGTATGGAGCTGCGATATAAACAAGTTCAATGCGGATGGAGTCGCGGGCAGAAGCTAGTTTATAATAAATCTATCGTTGACATTGTCAAGCGGTGGTCGAGTCAGCACATTTTGTCTTATTTTCATTCATTTTGAATGTGTTGTTGTTCCTGGTGACATGCCCCTTTGCCTATGCCCAAACAAATTCTGTGGGATTTAGTTCACAATGGTAAGGGCTGCCCCCTTCGCAGGTGGTGCCCATTTTGTATGTTCAGAAATATTTAATGGTTTATCCATCAATATGAATATTTGCCAATAAAATAGTAGGAATCTGGGCCCTATTTAATAAACATTACAATCCTACAATTTTGTATAAAAGTGACATATTTGTTAAGTTTTACTACATGTGCTGTTTAATAAACCTTACAAATATGTAACAAACTTACAAGCAAATAACTTACAATTACTATGATTGTAAATGATGTTTAATAAAGGTTTACATATGTAGAAAAAGCCTGTACTGTGACTTCGATGACAATATTGTACTTACAAAATTGCAATAGTGAGCTACAATTTACATAAAATGGAAGGATACAGCAGACATCTAATTTCACATTACCATTTTATCTACAAAATGTAGTTGTTGAATCTACTTCCCGAATTGTAATCAGCGCTTTGGAGACAGATCAAGCAAACGGAGCAGATATTTTTGCAGTAGCGATAAATAATGAATCATACGTTTTTTTAATTATTATATTACCTTTTAAATTCATGCAAAAGTGTATTATTGAAACAATTGTACATATATTAATACATATATTATTGTTAATATATATTGTATTGTACTGTTTTGTTGTGTAATTGTAATTGATTGCAATACTTCAATAGCTTCCTGTTCTATTATTTCTTCCTCGTCACTATTATTAGCGACTTTTCGTCATCATCTGCATTAGTTGCTGCCGAGTAGGGAGTGTAGTGCTGCCATCCCAAACGTTTTTCAATATTATGCAAGACTATGCTGGATAATATAATTCTAGTTGCAATTATTGGCTGCACTCGTAAATGATTGAGACAAGGAATTTTTTCTTTTAGTATAGTTTTCAATCATTATCCTTGTTGAACGAAATGCACGTAAAAATCTTTCTAATGCCGGAGTTCTTGGTATTTGTATTGGAATATTTGGAGTAATTAGCCACTTTGTTAATCCAAATTTGGTCCACATACTACCATGAGGTTTATGGAATGATTTCCGTTCCTGTCAACAAACGCGGCTTCGTTTTGACAAGGAGCATCCATTGGAATAAGCGAACCATCCACAATGCCTGCTATTCTTGGTATATTATATGTCATAAACATTCTGGGGATATCGAGATAATTTGCAGGCCAGCGGACTTTCTCTCCAAATAATTTACTGACCAATAGCCTAGACATTTCCAATAAGTAATTTTTCTACAAAGTTTAAAGTTTCTAGCTCAAAAAAGAAAATTCCCTCATTGCACCCCTATTTAACCCTCTGGGTAGAATTTTCTTAAATGCAGAAATTACTTTGTTTGTATTCTAATAAGCAGACATCGTAAACTGCGATCGAAATCCATTGAAATGACGTATGACAACCTGTTAGGGATGGCGATGGTTCTAAATTAATGAACTAAAATATTAATGAACTAAAATATTAGGTATGTACTAAAATAATACAAATAATAATATCTGAACAGAATCTGAATCTCAGTTTAATGTTATTATAACAGTTAAATGGTAAATTTTTGTATTGTATTTACAATTTTTATCCAAAACTCTCCAAATTTTTCACTTGGGATAGTGAGTAATAATTTTCGCATATTCGATGGCGAAACAACGCAAACAATACAATCAGCATCGCTTTTTTCTGAAAAAAAAACTTACTTTATTGATTGTAAACCCGCAAACCGAAGATTTTTATCGAGATCGAAAAATATTACTTCGTTTCTGACAAACAAAATAATTAAAAGAAATATACTCTCGTAAATCTATAGACAATATATTTATCAATTCCAAGAAGTTTTAGTTTAATATCATAGATTACACTTATCAACCTAGACATTGATAAGTGTAATTTAATACTATAATAATATTAATGATAAATAAACACATTCCGCCATATAAATGTATAAGTAGCATAATTGACGATTCGAAAGTGCTAGTTGCTAAGCCTACTCAATAAATAATTTTTGACTTTGACTTGACTGAGTAACAACCCTAGTACTTCAATGGATTTCGATCGCAGTTTACGATGTCTGCTAATAAGTAATCTTTCTACAGAGTTTCAAGTCTCTAGTTCAAAAAATTATGTTTCCCCCATACAAACAATGCACCCACATTTAACGCCCTTAGGGGTAGAATTTTCTAAAACGCAGAATTTGCTTTTTTGTATTTTAATAAGTAATCTTTCTACAAAGTTTCAAGTCTCTAGCTCAAAAAAAAAAGATTCCCACATACAAACTTTGCACCCCTATTTGACCCCCTTAGGGGAGGTATTTCCAAAAATCCCTTCTTTTCCCTAGCCCACTTTATAAAAATAACCTTAAGTTACAAAACTCTAGTTTAAAAAATAATGTTTCCCCCATACACATATTGCACCCCTATTTAACCCCCTTAGGGGTGGAGTTTTCTTAAACGCGGAAATCAACGTGGAAACAAACGATTCCGTTTAATTACATATCGTTATCACTATCCTCGCTATTACTGTCACTACTCGTTGTTAGAACCATATTTTTTTCTTATTCAGATCGTAAATCACGTAAAGCACACTTCAAATCCAGTTTTGACACAGCATTAAACACCTGTCGAAATTATAATACAATTTACAAAATATGTGTCATTACAATTATGTGTTTAATAAAGCACATTTCCACACTAAATTGTAAACAATCAATTGTAAGGTGAAAATGTTTGAAGACACGTTAGTATAATCACTGTGTGCACGGTCTTTATCCGCAGAATTCATATCGGTGGGTATTTGGGCTAGGAGACCAGGTTTTTGTAGAAATAAGAGTAGTCCGGATAAGCTTGGTTAATGGTTTAATCAGACCACAGAATAAATCAGGCATAAACTACAATATCTGGAGTGGATGATAATAAAACAATGAATATGGAGTTCCACCGCAACACGTGAGGTGCGAGCGCAACATCGGCCACCATGCCCTTCAATGACAGCTCTGTCAGTTCCGTCCACAGACTACCTATAGTCGATACCACGTATCCTGGCCGCCACCCCAGCGCTCGGTGTTACGTCCTCTTTACAGTTCGTTCAGCAATCAATTAGGCAACACTAGCGCCATCAAGCCAATTCTCTGGATGCGCCGTCATGTTTATTTAACAAAATAATGTAAAATTGTAGCTACAATCATACAATTTTGTAAATTTTTCGGCATGACAAATTTGTAAGTTGTAATTTTTATTAAACAGAAACTTGTAAAATTGTAACCTGTAACCTACAATTACAATTTACAATTTGTAACGTTTATTAAATAGGGCCTAGTAATTGTTTTAATTACTATCCAAATGTTTAAAACTTCTCACCATTACCAACAGCATAAATTAAAACTCCACATATTTTATTTAAACAACGGCAATATGTAATAATAAAATACCTAAGGCTTTTTAATTTAGTAAAATATTTTTGACTATTCATACGATATTATCGAAGTCTGAATATGATAATATTTATGACAGACAGTTTGAGTCCCCCATGGTCCCCTATTTTCTTTGCCTATAGTCCGTTTTTTTAGGATTAAAAATACGGTAAACAAAGAAGCAGTTGTCATCAACCTTTTCTGCTTGGGACATATATTAGATGGTACCCTTCCTGATTTATCCTTGCTTCCAAGTTCACACACCAACTTGTAAATGTTCACCACCACATGTTTCTCATTTGTTACTAATGGTGTCTGCTTGTGGTGAAGGCAAAACATTCAGGGGAGAATGAGTCAAACTTCAAACTTTTTTATTTGCAAAGAATAATAATATACAAAGAGATGACAAAATAGTATTGGGAACATTAGTAAGCTATAAGTATTACAAAACAATAATACTAGCATGCAAATAATTAAAACTTATCTAAAAGGAACAATTTTGTGTCATAATATTGTTTTTCTTGCAATAGTTTTATTATGTTCCTTCGAAACATATTGAAAGGCAATTGTTGTATGTCTGGTGGTAACTTATCAAATAACTTCATGCACATGCAATAACATTGTTTAGTCGGTCTTTTTTGCAAGCTACTTGGACCTGCCTCTGGTTGGTCCATCGCAGTTCGCACGCCACCGCACAGCGAAAAATAAAATCTTAATATTAATTAACAAATAGATACTCGTATAACAATCTCGTAATCTTCAATAATTTGTTGATTACCAAGAAGACAAGAAAAAGAATGTGAGATGCGATTGACGATTTTGACAATGTTGACAGCGAAAAAAACGAACCGATCGTTTCAAACCTCTTCTTCTTCAGGTTTTTAATTATGCAACCTTTCCAGAACTTAATAACGAAATTCAAAATAACAGTCAAAAAGTAAATACTTTAAAAATAAATATATTGTTGTATTATTTAGATATAAATAATGAAAATAATTCTATCATGTTACGGTTGACAACAATTACGTAAGTCTTCTTTAATGGCTGTTTGAGATACTTTGACAGTTGTGTGGCATAAAGTGTCTTATACATAAGACCTTGTGCTTCGTGCTTTATCCTTATTTAGCATCTATTGCTAGAATGTTTTTTGTGGTTATTTTTAATCTTTTCTGTCAGTTTGTTGGTTTTGTTTTTCTGGCATAGGCCTCTAAAGATTTCGGATGGTTTCTACCTTGCAGTAGTGGAGCACTCATACAAGCCCATTTCCACGGCTTGCCTAATATTTGTTTTTAGGAAAGCCTGTAGTTACATACTCTAAACCAGGGGTCGCCAAGTATTTCTAAGTGGGGGTCCGGATAGAGGTGAAAATTTGTTTTTAAGGGACAGAAAAAAGCTGATACCTAATGATTAAGTACCGTTTTTTATTTTGCTTTCGAATCATAATATTAACATTTCGGACATAAATTTTACGTATATTCATATTATAAATATACGTAACATTAATGTTATTACACCAATGGTCTAGCCAGTTTTTTATAGGTACTACTTAGGTTCAAATGCCAAGTGTGTCTACAAGGGTCCATTAATTTTCAAATATATTTGTTCTTCACAAAATTCATTTTTGAGTTAGATGTTTCGCATACATATGTCAAGCTAAACAGTGGCCAGATAGATAGCTAGTTTCTAGCAATTTTCTGAACCATGTTTAACTCAAAATTCTTCATTTGATGCAGTTTTATACATTTGCTAGGAAATAATCTTCTTGCGGTTCTTGCAAGTCAACTACTTCCAGTTGGAGTGAAGGCTTTGAAAGACTGAACAATGTAGCACCCACATCAGTCCATTCTGCCGATGCATCAACTTCATAAGGCGTTTTAAGAAATTAAGAAAGTTCCTACTTCGCTTCATAGCCTTGGAATCTTACACCAAATTGGTTTCTAAGTCTTTTGCAAAGATATCTAGCTTGCAACGAAAATCAGACACATGTATCATATCAAATAATATTTTCCCATTTTTAGCATCTAACAAGTGAATTCAAAAGATTTTTCAAAAAACCCAACTTGTTTTAAAAAAAAATTGTATAGCCCATGTCACTCCCACGATTAAGGGTGATTTGCACCAAACCGTCAGTAATCGTAAGCAGCGTTCGTTAAAATCTGAATGTATGGAACCTTTGACAAGTTTCTATGGACTGACAGCTGTCAGCGCCATATTTAACGTTGATTGGTCTGTAATCGTAAGTCGATGCAACCCGCCCTAAGAGGAATCCAACGACACCTCATACGTCGAAATCCGTCAAACGGTTTAGGCTGCAAGGCTTGCCAAAGAATATGCCACATACATACATACATACATAAGGACATACATACGCTCGAAAAACATAACCCTCGTCTCCTTCGGGCAGTAGGGTAAAAACATAATATATTTTTAAATATCTTTCAGAAAAGCCACATGTAGCACATTGCGCTCGTTTGTGATGAACTTCAAGTGTTTCCTTGCTCCCTGCGTATCCCTGAAAGATGGAGGTTACATGTTCTATTATAAGCCAAAACTACCAGTAATCAACTTGACCAAGCTGCCCATTACTACTTTCTATGTGGCACTAAGTTTTCCAGAAATACCTGAGCTCTTCTTATCCCCGACTCTTAGTTTAGAGTACTGAACTCTTTCTTTTTTTTTGTTCCGGGTTGAATTTTCCTGCGCCGCCACTGCATTTTGTGCCTTTCTTCTCCACATAGGTGGGAATTCATCCTGCCATCTTTTGTATTGTCCAGGCAAAATACGGTTTTGAAAAACATTAATTTATTAATAGCGTTTTTTTGTTGACTTCATTTTAAAATGTTATTCAAAGATGTTTTGTTCAAGAATCTGGCAAACTTACCACCCAGAAGTTATTATATAGATTTAAATGAAGCATGCCTTGTCTTTTTCGTATGATTTATCTTGAATATTATAGAGCAAATGTAAATGATGATGATGTCCCGTGTGGTGTCGGGCTAGAATAGCACCTCCCCCTTTCTTCCTGTGGGTGTCGTAAGAGCCGACTAAGGGAACAGGGTCGAAGTGTGTTGCGGGCGATGGGCTAGCAACCTGTCACTGCGATATCACATTTTGTCGATCTTTTATACCCACATTTATGCTAAAAGTGGTACTGGAACATAAGTTTCATGTGCTCTGCCTACCCCTTTTAGGGATAAAGGCGTGATTGTATGTATGTATGTATGTATGTATGTAAATGTAAATGAACCGAAATAAAGACATAAATATTTATTAATATTTTTCCTAGCTAACCAAAACTAACTGGCCTAAGAAACTGTAGGTCCTGGCTTCGAATCTCGGTAAGGGCAAATATTGGTTTGATGAGCATGTGAATGTGTTTCTGAGCCTTGGACGTTTTCAATGTTTTTAAGTATTTATATCTATTAAATATATTGTTATTTAGTACCCATAACACAAGCATTATTGATCTTACTATGTGACTAGGTCAATTTGTTTAATTGAATGAAAATAGAATGATTAAGGTCCATAAGCAGCAACGCAGGCTTCGTCAATTGCGTAGAAACAAACATACATCCCCCTAGGCACTTAACTAACAATGATAGAATCCGCAACAGGCTTCGTCAATAACACGTTATACCCTGAACTAACAAAAAGGACCGCCCCGGATCGCTGGTGGCCTAAAAGTTCCCATGTCACTGGTGGCGTTGCCACGCTGAATGGCCAAAGAAATTGGTTGGTTGTTAGTTGGCGTGATTTATATGCCCTTGCCGAATTACAGTTTTCTAGTTGTAAGGATACTGAGCTAGCCCGAAGACGGACGGCCATGGCGAAACTAAGGGTGCACGACGTTTTATATAATTGCACTTAATTTATTTTGGTTTGATATACCATTGCTTATTATAATGTAACGGATGGTATAACATTGTTTCAGATAATTTTCAAATGATAGAATGTAAAAACTGATATAATGATTTAAGGCTATAATTACAATTATTATACAAGACATTTACTATGTTTATCGCTTGGTATAAAACGTGTTTGTCTTAATGACTTACTTGACGTAATTCATCAATGCTATAAATTTCAGGAGATATAAGTGGATTTAAAAATAAACAACTTTCGACATAAACAAATCATTAAAAATAATGATATAATGAGTACTAAATGAATAAGCGAGACCTTTTGCACTTTCAACATATAGCATAATCCACCTCAAGGCAGGTCTCAGGTAGGTACGACGACGAGCGAAGCGAGGAGGAGTTTTAGGTAGAACTGCGAACATACAGTGCGCGAGCCGACGAGCGTGCCGCGGCAGCGGCCGACGAAGCGCCAGAACCGAACATTTTTTTTGCATATAATACTTACATTACATATTATGTAAGTACTTACAAACGTCTACGGCGGAGGGCGGTCCCAGAAACGAAAGCGGGGCTCCATCAACTTCTTGGCAGACATTGTTATATGAAAGTGCAATTATGTTAAATATGATGTATGTTAAACCTTATTTATTTCATAAATGCGTTAAATGAAAATGTAATTATTTTAAAGATAAGTATGTGAAACATATTTATGTCATAAATTTATACGTTACGTTATACGAAAATAGAATTATGCAACTTGCAAATTATGTCATTTTGCCTAATATATCAATTGATAATAGGCATGATGACAGTAATAGAAAATCACTAAAATATGGTATTTTCTTAGTGAAATTTTAATCATAGAATTCGAAAAATGCTAATGTTTTTTTATTATGTAAGAGATTATTATTTATTTTGATAAAATTAAACTGAAAAATACGGACGTTCGCCATGATATGTTTAACACCAATCAGAGCGCATGACGTCACACTTGTATAAACAAATACTCATAACGGTCACCACAGATTACAGAGAAAGGCAGATAGGCCCTAATAAATTGAAGGTTTTCTATACATCCGATCTCTTCTCACTTACGTACTGAACGACTAGTAAGACAGGGATAGAACCATGTTATCTGACAGGTCTTCACACGTCATTGTCTCCGCTTTCTCGCTCGCACGACCGCGCAAGACTTGTAAACTTTTGGATTCATGATCATTCAGGTAGCAAACGTCAAAGGTCTGCGTTCTGTTTATATAAACGTGACGTCACTCGGAACAGTGACAAGCGTTTTAGCGCCAATTTGGAATGTAAAATCTAAAATGCATTTTTTCCCTACTTAACTGTTATTTTGTCTGGAAAAATCTTATTCGTTGTAGTTAATAAATGTTTCTGAACATTATAGAACAGTTTTTCAAAATGTGTCATCATGCCTATTAGTTATTTATTAAAAAACCGTTGTATCAAACGTTACATTATACTAAATAACCTTATGCCAATTTAATGTATATCAAGTGTATGTTAATTTTTCCGTCATTATATGAAACATTACACACCCCGAAACTAAGGGGTTCCTTGTTGACTACGGAACCTTCAAAACGAACCCTTATTGTGCTTCTTCGTCCGCCTATCTGCCACAACGTTGTTTCTTAAGGCCGAGCCACACCGGCTGCGTGTGCAGCACGTATGCGTCGACGTCAGCGTAGACGTGCACAGCACCCCTGTCACACCGGGTGACGCGCTCGTCTACGCGCGTGTCTACGGCGTACCTGCTGCAGAGAGCTGCACACGCAACGCGTGCGCACGCTGCAGCTCCGCGGTGTACCAGCCGCGATTTGCATTCCATTACTTATAATATTAGCATCATGTTCGATAGCAGTTAGTCTGACGAAGAAGAAGCACTGTTCTTACTGTTATTTAAAGATACTCCTGCGACATCCAAAAGGGTTTGGGTTTATAAAATTGACGGAAGAAGAGGAGAACACAGTGAATAACACAACTTATAATATGTCGTGAACTTGAATCACTCGAAGATATTTGATGTTTTTGTATTTCCACATGTCAAGAGATTCTTTTGAAGTTGGTCTCGTATGTTAATCTAGAGTAAAATTATTTGAAAACACGAAAAGATTTTAACATACAAGCTTGGACTCCCGATTCATCACAGACTAGATACTCGTAATGATCGATGCACCGATTTGTTCCCATATAAATTTTTTGTATGCGACTTTTTTGTAGTCCTTGTGTCTACCTAATGTTATAAATACACTCATATTGTCGAACAACATCAATTAGTTTTCCTTTGGTCTCCATATTAATGATGGAAACCATCACGCGTACCAGCGAATTTGTAAATAAATACAAGAGAGCTGCGCGTACACACGCGCAGCACCGAGCTGCGCGTGTCCGAACCGGTCCGGTGTGTCATCTCATAGGGAACGTCGACCAATACAACGTCATCACTGCACGCAGCACGCAGCCTGTTTGTCTGCCTGGAGCTGCGCTGCGTGCGCACGCGTTGCGTGTGCGTGCACGTCAACGCACACGCATCCGGTGTGTCATGTCGTATGGGGATTCATACATTACAACGCAGTGGTGTACGTGCTGCACACGCACACGTGCTGCACACGCAGTCGGTGTGACTCGGCCTTTAAGAGGCCGCAGTAAGCTCGGCCGAATTTCACCTTCCCATACAAACGTAGTTACGCTCTCATTTTAAAACTACGTGTTGGATAGTGACGAAACTTTGTATATACAATGACATGAGGTATATCTATGTCTGTAATACATTTATTGAAAAAAGAGACTTAAAATAACATTAAAAAAATTACTATCTAAACTTAATATAAAAGCCTTAAAAATTGATTAAAAACTAAACCACTAAACTAAAATAAAAACTAAAATATATCTAAAAAGGGTCCCCGTGGCATTGTGCCGAGGACGCTGGCAGCATTTCCTCGCTGTATCGCGATGCTGACGTGTTGAGCGAGGAAGCTGCCAGCTCTTTTGCCCCGGTGGCGTCGACTAACCTTTTCGCGATGTTTTTGAAAAGGTCAGTTGCCCCTGGACCCCACGGACCGAGGGTCTCGACGCCAAAAGGCATGAAGTGGTATCTGGCGTCGAGACCGCTGTATTTACGCCTTTTCAGCGGCTCCGCCGCCTCTGCCGCCGCCCCGGCTTTTTGGGTTGTACCGTGGAGATGGGACGGGGCCAGTGTGTCAACGCAGGTTGCGTCCCACACCAGGACCCGGCCCATCTTCCACGGTATGAGGGTCATTCCGTCCGGTCTCTTGCCGTCGTCTCAGGCAATACCGGTCGGTTCGAGGATCGCCGGTACGTTCACGGTAGCAAGAGACCGTGAACGTACCGGCGAGAAGCTGGTCGACGTCACTGCCATAGGGGCATTTGTGCGGTGCACATATTGGGACCCCGAGGCGCAAGCTGACCGCTATTCGGAGGGTGTGCGCTTCCAGGAAGGTGCCGGTACTAGGCGAGGGGTAGGCGCTCAGCCAGTGGCCGGAATCCTTGCATCCCACTGCGGTCAGACGTGCGCGCTCGGCTCCTGAGCTGTTATGGAGGAGAGTAGCATACTGTAATTTGGAGATGGTATCGTCCCAGCCCTTTTGGGATTTGGGATTTGATGGTGTGTCTTCCCCCGGGCAGGCCGACAACCGTGCATTTTTAGCGACGCCCAAGCCCGCAATCTCGTAGTTTGATGGGGGATCCCCAAGGATTTTACCTACGAGACTGTATGAGCTGTGGACGGACGATAGAAATGCTGGTAGAGCTACACATGAAATTTTTCGCAATCCCAAGCCTCCGTGCCGCACAGGAAGGGATGCTTGACACCAAGAATCTTCGCTGAGTTTTAAATTTAATATGCATTCCAAATTTGATTTGATAAGAAGGTCAATTGGTGTCAGTAAATTTTGGTGTTGCCAAAAAGGGCTGCAGCGAAGCATGTATGTGAATTTAGGTACAAACAGACAGAATTTCATAATAAAAAGAGCCGAATGGGTGCTGTGCTGATTTGAAGTAAACGATCCGAGCAGTTTTGAAATTTTGAAATGGTCTTATTTATGTGGTCGGGAAAGGCTTCATCGAAAATGGGGGTCCCTAGGAGGTTAAGTGCTTGCTTGGTTTCTATTTTTATATTTGGAGCCAAATTGTTAAATTTTTCTATGACGTCTTGTTTGTTAAGAGTTGGGCTGTGTAAGTAGAGCTCACATTTATTAAAATTTAGTTCTAGGCCAATGGTTTCAAATTTATTTTTGATGGTGAAGAGGTCTGACAGTACTGTATCCACGTTACCTTCTAGGGTGCCGTCATCCAAATACCAGACATTGAATTTAGAGTTTAAATTTTGAATGATTGGGTTGATTGCCAAACTGAAAATGGCCGGCTCGAGGGGATCACCCTGCTGGCATCCGACTTCCGATGAGATTTGATTGGCATGGTACATTAATTTAGATGGGTCGGCATAGCTGTGAAGGAGGTAATTGTAAAGTTCCGGTATGTGGTTTCGGACTTCTGCCAGCAGGGAGTCTCTGTTTACGGAGTTGAAGGCGTTTTTTACGTCTATTTTCAGTAACTCCTCACATTGGTCGGTGCTAAGGGAGGTGCGTAGAGCGTGGACCGCTGCCTCACATCCGCCTCTGGTCCCGAAGCCTAGTTGTATGGGTTCGAATTGTTGTTGTACCTTCGATAGGATGTGTCGGGCTGCAATTTTTGAAGCCAAGCGTCTAAATGTGGAGCCTACGGCAATGGGTCTCACGCCGCCGTCTTTTTTCGTCAGAGCGATGAGGTTAGCGCCATATAAAACCGGAACTATATCCGCATTTACTCCGCCAACCAGCATCAGGTTTATGATGTTCTTCAGTGATGATGCGAGTTTCTTGCCGGCATCTCCCACTATGTGTGAAGTCAAATCCTTAAGGTGTTGGGGAGAGATCCCATCTAGTCCGGCTGCTGACCCGGTTTTGAAACTGTATATTCCGTCCATGATATGGTTTTTTTCTATTTGAAGGCATTCCAGGGTTGTGGTTGGAGGATCCAGGAATGGAGTTGTTGCTGGAGCTGGAGGATGTTTCGATTGTAAGGCCGAAAGCGTGTCAGGGGAGTCGGGAGATAATACGTCACTAGAAAAAAGTAACCGGGCAGCACCTTTTAAATCTCCGTCACTGATTTTATTTTCCACACTTTTGCCTAAGTTGTAAGGCTTTTATATTTTTGTTTGTGGTGTGAGAGCTGGGTCTAGGGGTGTTAGACAGTTGTTTTTAATTTTTTGGGTTAATGATGTGTGGTTGTCCTCGGTTGTGGTGTTAGTGTGGAGACTGCAGTAGGAGAAAGTGAGAAGGTCTTGCCAGGTATCGTAAGTGTTTTTTTCTACGCATTTGTCTATTAGGTGGGATAAACGTGTAGCGACACATGTTCTGGCTCCGCGTGGAATTCTTTTGATAATGGGAGTGTTATTTTTGAGATAGCTGAGGTGTATGTGAAAAGTACTTGATGGATGGGTAGGGGAATGTTGTGAATTATCCGAAATTGGTGGTTGAGTTGTATTGTGATATGCAGTTTCTGTGTACTTTAGAAAAGTGGATGTTTAGTCCCCTAGAACTTTGGAACGATTTATGGCATAGGTGGCATGACTTCGCTAGGGACGTATTACCTGATTGGGGTTGGGTTTGGTTGGGTTGCATCCGCACAAATCTAAACTAGACGATCATACACACTGCACGTATTATACACATAACTAAGTTCTTACAGAAGGCGGATATTTACGACAAAATATGACATATCAAAATAAACATGTTTACGCTTTCTGACTTTGACAAAATTAGTAGGTTGCGCAGATAAAAGTTCATAGAGCGCAAGCGCTATTTGGCCGTCGCCTGAGAAACGCGTGCTAAGAGCCAATCAGATGTTGTGGTGGTTCGTGAGCAGCTGGTCACCCCTGGTTACCGCTGGACAACTGGTTTTGGCGTCCTGTCAAATGCCGTGCCAGGAAAATATATTTAGGAATATCCTCAGAATGGGTGCTTGCTGTAGGCTGTCTACACTTGTGCGGCGGAAACGAGCGTCCGGGGTGTGATTGTGCATAGATTCGCGTGGTTAACGCTATTCTTCGAATTTAATGATATATATATAATTCACGCCCGACTCGACAGAACATCGGCTTTTTTTTGTCTGTAATTAGTTTGTATGGTTCCAATTTATAAAACTTAACGAAATACAGCTAAAACTAGTTTTGTATGAAAAACTTAAATTCGCTGTATTTTTCTTATTATGGTATCTGAAGCTACATAAACTAATTACAGACATAGATATACCTCATTTCATTGAACATGCAAAGTTTCGTTACAATCCAACACGAAGTTTTAAAATGAGAGCGTAACTACGTTTGTATGGAGAGTCGAGCTTACTGCGGACTCTTAAGAACTACTTATGCTATCAATTTTAAATCTGTAATACTGGTAAATGAGCATGTATATAGAAAAGGAAGAATTTGAAAATATATTTAAACTTTCTATGAAAAATAAATTAATCATCTGGTTTTTTTTGTATGGTTCGTATATGCTCTCTAAACTGAAATCACAAAAAAAAAACAAATGTAGACGAATTAAACATTTATATCGAGCGTATTTGGATGCTTTTCTCAAACATTATGCAATTAAATAATAAATATCACCTCTCAAACCATTCTGTATTTATGTATTTGTTCTTCGATTTTGGCGGCAACAAGTTATTCATTACTAATTGTTATCATCGGAACTCATTTTGAAATTTTATTTATAAAATTATATCAACCACTAATGGGTGGGACTACTAGAGCAAGAGCCGCTTGAACGTTTGGAAGCGGCTATAGTCGGTCAGAGACGTTTATTTTTTTAATAATTGTGAATTCGGGAATAAAAAACGTGTGTACTAAGGGGCTAAATATGCTTATTCGAGCTGCTGAGGTGAAAAGTTGTATGTGTTACTCGAGAGCAAAGTATTTGCACCTCGTGCTTTTGAGTCCTTCGCTGCGCTCTAGATTCAATTTTAGAATCTTACGCTTCCTCAGGACTCAAAATTAGCACTCGTAGCAAAAACAAACTTTGCTCTCTTGTTGCACAAATAACTATTATCCTCGCTTGCTAGGCATGCTTTATCCCCGCTTGCTAAGCCTAATATGACGCACTTTTTGAGAATGTGAAGTGTAAAAAGAAAACTGAATCGACGTTTCGTATCGATTACTGTTTTAATATCTATGGATACTAAAATAGAGACCCACTTGAGTTTTAACAGCTGTTCCAAAGTTAAACTCATAACGTTACAAAAATATGTAAAGTTATAACATTAAAGTACAGATTTTACCTACCACCACAGACAAGAATAGTACATTTTTGCAGCGGCCAGAAAGTAGCAATTCGTGGATGAGTTGAATTTGTCGGATGAAGTAAAGCTGAATCCGACAATAGAATCCACGAATTGCAGTCCCCCCCGAGGTAGATATAGTGCTTTTGTCCAAAAATGAGAGGAAATCCAATAACATTAGCAATAATCTTAACCTCGTAAGGCCCAATCAGATTTCTGGTCATATCTCGAATACCTGTACGAATAGCATGATAATACTTCGGACAAAAGTTTCTACATAAAATTTCCTACGAAATTGGTTATATTTAGTTTTACTCTACGGTCAATCCTTTAGGAGCTACAGGGTGTTAAAGTAAACAAAGAGATTAAAAAAATAGTTATTCGAAGGTGGGGCTAGATCAAAAGATCATGAGGGTAACCTACCCACACCAAAGCCGAAGATGCTCCCTCGTCTGACCCCGCTCCCCTCGGGAAACGCACTGACAGCGGTGGCGGAGCGGCGCGGTGTGGCGCGGAGGCGGTACTGGTTGTAATGTTCGAGCTAATATGAAACGATCCGCACAGAGCGGCGCGGCGCGGGGCGGGTCTCCTGTGCGGACCCTTTCGTATTAGTTCGAACATTACAACCGGTACCGCCTCCGCGCCTCTCCGCCACTGCTGTCAGTGCGTTTCGGCCTTAAACCGCACCCGGACTTTCCGCCTCACTCGCGGCCTAAGCGACGCAGCCAGCGACCCGCGCATCCAGATGGCGTTCAAGAACGTCCTGCTAGCATCCGCGGCGGCCTATAGGGCCGCGTCGATGCCCAGTACCCCCGGAACGCCGACCAGCGAGGGAGCCGGAGATGTCCCGTTCCCCAGGCCAATCGAGCTGATCCAGGGGATTCTCGGCCAGCTTGGCCCGCCCACCCAGGGCGAAATCACAGCCGAATTTGCGGCCGTTACAAACTCGGCCGCCGACTTAGCGCATTTGAAAATATCCATAAAATAAAAACAACTCGACAGATTTCAAATATTTTAAAATAATATATTAAACATATAATATAAATTACAAAATTAATTCATAAGTTCAAATCTCTCTCCATTTGCTTTAATTACTTTCTGCATTCTCCCATAGAACACCCAGGGCGAAATCACGGCCCACTTTGCGGCCGCTACAAACTCGGTCGCCGACTTAGCGCACTTGAAAATATCCATAAAATAAAAACAGCTCGACAGATTTCAAATATTTTTTAATAATATATTAAACATATAATATAAATTACAAAATTAATTCATAAGTTCTAATCTCTCTCCATTTGCTTTAATTACTTTCTGCATTCTCCCATAGAAGGAATTACAAACGGCACACAGTACCTCATCTGGAATATCGTTCCATATCTTCACCAACCGATGCTTGAAGGAATTTAATTCATGCCTTGTGTGCATGATCTTACTCAGCATAAATCCCCATATTGAAAAATCCAACGGATTCAGGTCTGGTGAAGATGAAGGCCATTCTTGCCAAGGTATAAAGTCAGTCAAATTCGTTCGACACCAGTCTTGAGTGCGTTTGGCTTTGTGAGCTGGAAAAAAAAATCAATTAATCACTCCCATATAACTTTCGGGCATTTTCCAGCAAATGAACCTGCAATACGTTTTGAATGTTGATCTTGGTTCATCTTGGTTGATTTTGACTCCTCGATCAATGAACAGCAGTGGTAACTTGCCTCTAGGCGATATCGCACCCCACACCATGACAGCCGACGCGCTTTGAAATCGCTGTACAGCTAATTTGTCCACTGGTATGTACCTCAACGAAACTCCATACACGCGATCATTTTGTTGATTGTGGCTATCTTGTAATTGAAACATTTTTTCATCCGAAAAAAATAATGTCATCGCTCTCGTGCCATGATAGTAGTTCCTTGCATTTTGTCACTCTAGCTTTTTTCTGGGCGTCCGTTAATCCGTGAATTTTTGTTTCTTGTAGGCCTTGAATCCAAGATCATGTCGCAATATACGACTCATTGATCGTCGGGATATTTTCATATCTTTCGCGAGTTTACTTGCACCTTGGGCTGGATTTAGCCTAATACTCTCACGAACATTTTTGATCACTTTTTTGACACGAACAGATGGTTTACGTCCAGGTTTGGGACTGATTCGTGAAGACCCTGTTTCATTGAATCGCTTGATGATCCGCGGTATGAACCTTACATTGATATTTAAATGTTTCAGCTTCCTTAATATCTCGCACGGGCGAAAATTTTTCATGTGCAAATTGACAACGAGCTCACGTTTCGCGCATTGTTGAAAACAAAAGAAAGACAAATAAATGTCGGGATGAAGTCTCGAGATCACAAAGACGCATAAATTGTCTATTTAAAAACATATGTATACGGTAAAAAATTTGGATTATGTTTAATGGTAAGATTAAATATAATTAATTTATGTTTAATAAAAAAACGTTATAAGGCTAGGATACTTAATATGCCCAACCCTGTAAATACCCTGTAGCTCCTAAAGTATTTATCGTAGGTGGAGTAAAAATCATTATGACCAATTTTGTGGGAAATTATACGATCAATTATAACGCTGTTCCTACAGATATTCGGGATATGTACGAAAATCTGGAAAAAGGTACCTTCAACCCCCCTCTACACCCTCAGCACAGCCCCCACCCTCGAGGACTTTCAGTATGTTTATCTGGACACCACAAGGTATCATTGTACCAATTTACAAAACTACACGAATTATTTCCCCTGATTGCCCATACTCGGCTTAATTTTATCAGGCAAGGAATTTCATACACTGTCCTGGCCGCTAAGACTGTACCAGTAATGACTTTTAAATTTGCGTTCTACAGTAACGAGGAACTTCACGTACTATTTTTGCTACAGTAAGGCGAACATTTCCGAGCATATTGGAGAAGAGTTCTTATAATAAAATCGGTTGTAATAATAATAATGCTGGTCATTTCCTACGGTTACTGGACGCATTTTAGAGCACTAATGGCGTAGGTAAAGTAAAATGTATATTATATTTTATTGTATTTATGTACGTTTAAATAAGTATATTATATTAGGTCATGTATTTTCCTTACTTAGATCTACCAAAAAGCTTTTTTTGTACTTTTTGATGGTGCAATAAAGTTTAAATTAATAATTAATAGCCCACTTCTAGGAAAGCAGGTTTGAAAGCACTATGTATTATGGTAATGTCTCGCAATAGATGGTCTCGTTTCTTCTGGGCCTCACCTGCGGATCTGTTCAGTTTCCAGCCTACAACGATGTACTTTTTTAAGCTTTTATTTAACTTGAAATACTAACTAATATTGTATGTTGTACAGTCGGCCACACTGTTATATTACATAAAATTATTTCGTCTTTGGGTACCAACCCCTAAAGGTTAAAAAACTCTACATTCATCGGTTTGTATATTTTTGGTTGCAGATTGCACCTGCTGCAAAAAAGTTATGGGACAAGGGACCAGGAGCTGGTGGTGACAGTAAGGGTCCGCCGCATCTTCCTCCTTTGCAACTAAACCCTGAGCAAATGTGGCGAGATCCAACATGGTCAGCTCAAGGTCTGTATCCTGTATACTTCGAAGTTTGTTTGTATTATACTATTTTTTACTGTAGATATATGATACTGGAGAATAGAGATATGTAATACTGTATGGCAGTTCGCGGGCAGAAGCTAGTTTATATTATATTATATATTTGGGAATGTAAGTATGCAATCTGCTGTGTCATGATGTCAATATTTTGTGCTGTAAAGCTATAAACCCAACGAACTGCTTTGTCAGACTACTGGACATAATACACAGATTGAGATAATACCATGGACGTATACCTAAACTGGACTGAGTACTAAGTTTTAATAGTCAATGAAAATTGAACCATATTACTGTCACTTGACCTATCAACTTTTGCTCTAATGTTTCACTAGACCTAATTAATGCATATTTCTTCGAAACAGTGAACTTTTCGGGTTTTCTTTGAATATCATCACACCTAATCTCGTCAAAATGGGAGCCAATAATGCACGGCCCGATATTCCGTGTCCAGCTATAGTGGACGCGGATTATTGGGTCAAGGCGGACAAAAATGGCTTGTCATAAGCGAACTCTGTCTTATGTCGGTTAGGTTTGGGTTCACTTGTGTCCCTCAGACCAGAAATAGACAACCCGCGCAGCGGGGTGGCGTCGACTTGCTCTAGGGCTATCACTAGACGGCGCGATCTCTCTCGACTTTTCTCGCACTCTATACTTCTTTTGTAAGTTTTATAATAAGAGAGACACGGATAGACATCGGATTACCTACCTATTCTTCTCTTATCATCAGCAGCTTCTCTTATCTTATGGCAGGTCAGTGTAGGTACGACGATGAGCGAAGCGAGGAGTGTTAGGTAGAACAGCGACCCTACAGCGCGCGAGCCGAGCAAGCGAAGCGAGCGCCAGAGCGCCGCGCAAAGCGCCAGAATCGACATAATACGAAAAAAGAAAAACCCGGTGAAATAAAATTAGTACTACTGACAATTCGGGATAATGACATTAGGGCTAAAATACTTAGGCAAAATGAAGATTCGGTTTAGTGATTTTAGAGACATTGATAATAAGGTGTAGTCATTATTAGGGTTTGCAATATTAGGCCTAGGAAAAAATCGGTCAAATAAAATTAGTATTAGTAAGAATTCGGTCATGACAAACTAGACATATTGAAAATTCGGGATACTGAAATTAGGGCTAATGAATTATTAGGAATTATTGAAAATTCGGGTTTGTGATTTTAGGGTTAACGACTTAAGGGCTAGTGAAATTAGGTATTGAATTATTAGGGCTAACGGAGGGGAACCATATTCTCGTGCAGCAGCTTCGGTGGGGGGTAATGAGGCACTGTTGGTCTTATTTTTGTATGATGAAGATACGTATTGTCTTTATCTCAAATCGTTCAGACTGGTCTCTTTTTTTTCATATAGAGCCATTACAAACATGTTTCCTGCTGTAGCAATCTCATCTTGATGTGCATTAGGGTCTTTGAAAGCTTCAATAATTGGTTGCAAGTCTTTGTTCTTCTGCAGGACTTTAAGAGATTTCAGTTTCCCCTGATTAAACAATGCAGATGTAGTATCCACAACCACTTATCGCTTGCAGGAACAATATAATATGGTCCAATAGGATTTTCTCAGCAGCCAGATGAGAGGGTTGTACAGGCTATACGTGATCGAAACCTTTCCTTCCTCGGGAGCTTGCCATTTAAGTTCCGCGTCCATGTGTGTATGTGTGTGTGTGTGCGGTGCGATGCAGTAACCAGTTTACCTATAGGTAAGTAGCTAGTGTGCGCTGGTGTTACTGGACCTTACACACACACATACTACAGAAAGTTAGTACATTGTTGCCGATTGGAATGTGAAGAGCCCTTAACTGAGACCTTTTCCTTTTTTTGCAATCTAGCTATAATAACTGTTCAACAATAAAAACAATAATCAAAACGTGAATTGTCTGTGTTCTCGGTCTTTATTTAAATAACTTAAAATTAAGTGAAATTCACTAACTGCCAGCCTTTTAATAAAAAAGTAAAGTTTTGGAGTGGAGAAAGTGAATTTTGCAGAGACCGCTGAAATATGTCAATTTTCAACTCGTGCTTGAGAAAGGACGACGGTTCTTCAAAAATAAAAACTAAAAAGTGATATTTGTAGATAATTTTAAGATCTTTAATTTCTGTAAACAGACCATTTACTAAAAGTTAATAGTTTCCGAGTTTTAAGCAAAAATCGGAAAAAAGCAGTTTTTTTTACTTTTTTTGCGATTATTTCAATGTTGCGTCGCGAAATTTTGTTAGCAAACCTCAGATTCGGATTCAGCACCCCAAAATACATATAGGATGAAAGAAATCAGATCTACCCCAAAACTTTCCTAGTAAAAACACGATTTGACTGGATCATATGACTTGTCGGTCGGTCACACTTTTTTATCGCAGTACTCAGTCCAGTTTAGGTATACGGGATAATACAGAGTTGCATTCGTTCTGACAACATCTTTCAGAGCTAATTCAACTGCTTGTCATAGATATAAGAATAAAATGAAATAAAACGCGCTTTTTTGTATTTCTAGCTTTAGAACATAATGTTGGCGTACCGATGATGAGCACTCGTAGGGGAGTCGCATTCCCAGGCGGCGACGCCGGGAGCATCTTGTCGCCACGTGATACAGCTGGTCTCGGTGTAAAGATGGTGGAGTATGTCTTAGGAGGATCTCCTACAGGTACGTGAATACTCATCTAACTTATAGTACATGTACTCGGAGAGCAAAATCATGGTCCGGGAGTTTTTACCAAGTACGGCGACCCTTCAGGGGTCTAATGACGTAATGACGAAAAGGGAAATGATGATCATAGCGCTGGTACCAGCGGCCCAATCGCGTGGGCAATAATCGAACGTGTCGGATAAAGTACGAAAGTAGATCTATTCGTTACACAAATATTCTTGCATTTTCCGGTAGCCAATGAAAAAAGAAGTATTCCCCGATTTTATTAAGTTACGTTCGATTTTATTTATTTAATTATCGTATGGCAAATCAGTTTATTTAGAACCGGTGAAATCTTCCAAGATACCTAACGGTTGCTAGGTTGTTGCACTTATGTCGATAAGTAATGCACCGAGTTACTAAAATTTCATCTGACGTTTAGTCAAACGCATCAAAGTCTTTTTATTTACACGGAAAGAATGTTCACAAGGTTGTTGCCGTTAACTTGCCGTTTATATTATCATCACCCTGCTAGTGTAAAGGAGCCTGGGGTCCATATTGGCACCTAATCCCCAGATTAACTGATAATATTTATCTATAGTGCGTTTTTTAGGATTAGAAATACGGTAAACAAAGAAGCAGTCGTCGTCAATCTTTTCTGTTTGGAATAAATATTGAACACACACGGTTTGTTACACGGAAATTCAACCTTGCTGCAAAGTTCACACACTAACTTGTAAATGTTGACCACCATTCGTGTCTCATTTGTTGTTATACGGTTGTTGTACGGCGGAAATTGGCCAATATTGACAAAAGTCGTGGACACGTCTTCTATATACCTAAAACTGGTATGGATGTGTTCCTTGTTGTCTCCAGAGTACAAATCTACCGGTTTTAGTTAAGGGAGAGGGGGACGGACATAGCTGTGACGTCATAAAGATGGCGGCCGACGGTCATCGATTTTTGTTAAAATCTCGGATTCTATTTGTCTGATCGGGTCATATGAGGTGTCATTTGAAAGCATATTAAATGTTCTATCATTCATTTTTTGAGTTCTGTAACGTACATTCAACCGTTTGTAAAATAATTTAAAAAATAGAACTTTTTACCTTAGACGTTTTGCTTTCTTACCATCATAATTCGAGAAAGAGATACTTTAGCGTGATAAATGTTATCATAAAAAATATCAAACATTTTATTAGCTTTCCAATGATATGCAATTTGTGGTCATTATGGCCAAACATGGCATTTATGGCCAATTCCGTAACGCAAGTCCGCGGCGACCGGCATGCTGCGTATTTTATTTATTTATTTATTTATTTATTTATTTAATTATTATGAGTATGATTGAATTACTATAAGAGTTCAATTTTGGTGTTCCCAAATGAAAGGTATTATTGTTGCTATTGGTGTTGCTGTGGTTGTTGTTGCCCTAGGGCATTCCCGTGGCGCTTAGGGTGGTGCATTAGAAATTATTGTGTGCTTTGAAACGCCGTTCTGACTATATTAAGAAACAATAAGGTCTGATTTTGAGATATATGATTCTTGACTATGTGATTGTTCATCTGATTTTATCGATACATGATTGCTTACAATTTCCTCTATAGAAAAAAAAACCAGTTTGGTCTGAATTTCCCTTTTTTTACTCAGCCTACTCAAACAATACATTATTTTACGACACAATCAAGTAAATACTATAGTATTTTATCTCATCTAAAATCTCACTTATGAAATTTTAATGAAACTTCACCAAGTTAGGTATCTATCGAGTCTACAACAGCGATTCCCGAAGAGTGTTACATCTCTTTTTCTCGTGGGCGGAAAGCATCAGCGTCTCTCTGTCTAGGGGGCGTGTACGACTCAAATCAAGGCATCCCTTTAAGGTTTAAGGAGACATTTACACGTGGTGATTCGTTACATTACCTTTCTAGCAACAGCTATATGTAAACATGTTTTTTGAGATGCGTATAGATATTTTTATATATAGTTTGTCGACTGATATTTGTTGCGAACTATGGAGCTGTAGTTCAGCAGCTGCAAGTCGTTGCAGTTTTGCAGACAACAAGTTCGAACAGACCAACACAGCCCGAGCGGTGAGGCTCGCGGGGCCCAATGCCCGGAGCGTCAATCCAGAGCGTGCTCTTCACGCGAGTACTAAGGCCAAAGACCCCGAAGGGTGAGCTCACGCGGACATTTTACTACTCCTAAGTGCATTACAAACAAACCTGAGGGCCGAAGGACCGAAGTGTACCTTCAAAGCGGGCTGTCCACACAAGCCAGAGGGCCAAAGGCCCGAAGGGCGGGCCCACGTGAACACTTTACTACTCCTAAGTGCCCTACAAGCAAACCTGAGGGCCGAAGGCCCGAAGGAGGGCAGCATGGAAGGCGAGGCGGCAGGCCGAGCTATGCGTAGGACCGAAAGCCCGAATCGTTCCTTCAGAGTGGGCTCTCGACGCAAGCCAAAGGGCGGGTCCACGTGGACTCTTTAGTACTCCTATGTGTCCTTCACGCAAACCTGAGTGCCGAAGGTCCGAAGAAGAGCAGCATGGCACGTGAGGTGGCAGGCCGAGCTCTGCGTAGGGTCGAAGGCCCGAGGCGTTCCTTCAGAGCGGGCTCTCTACGCTAGCCAGAGGGCCAAAGGCCTGAAAGGCGGGCCCACGCGGACACTTTGTTACTCTTAAGTGTCTTACAAGTGAATCTAAGGACCGAAAGCCCGAACCGTCCCTTCAGAGCGCGCTCTCCACGTGAGTCCGAGGGCCAAAGGCCGGAAGCGACCCTTTAGAGTGCGCTCTCGAATACTCTACTCCTGAATGTGTTACAAGCGAACCTGAGGGCCGAAGGCATGCACGCGAGGAGGCAGGCTGAGCTCTTCGTAGGGCTGCAGGTCTGAAGCGTCCCTTCAGAGCTCGCTCTCCACGCGAGCCTGCGCCGACAACTTAAGGGCCGAATACCCGAAACAGAGGGCATGGTAAGCGAGGCGGCAGGCCAAGCTCTGCGTATAGGGACGAAGGTCTGTAGCATCCCTTAAGGGTACACTCTTGGACACCATACCCGCCAAGTGTTTTACAAGCGAACCTGAGGGCCAAAGGCCCGTACGGCGAGCCAACGCGGCCACACACGCCCCTTACTCTATCACACACAAGACTCAAACACTCACCAAGTGGACTCACACTTGGTGCGTGCAACGTTTCAGTTACAAACCTCTCTCCCGCTTTTCCTATAGCAGTTTTTCACGTCTCTTTTGCGAGGAAATACATAACCAAAACAAGTCAGATTTGGAAAGTACAACTCAAAGTACAACACGGGTAACCTCGGGCCAAAACCAGTCCTACTAATATTATAAATGCGAAAGTTTGGATGTTTGATGTTTAGATGTCTGTTACTCTACCACGCTTAAACAGCGCAACTGATTTGGATGTAATTTTGCACGAAGATAGTTTATAGCCTGGATTAAAATATAGGTTACTTTTATCCCGGGTCCACGCAGACCAAGTCGCAGGCGGAAGCTAGTTGTCTTACAAAGCTGCTTGCGACCATTGTTTTATTATTTAAGTACGTCAAACCTGGCCATAATGCGAGTTTTACTGCACGCTGCGCGTACGGGAAAACTCGCATTGTGGCCAGGTGAAGACGTAAAATTTTGTACGCAACACGGGCGGTAATTCGTAAAGCCCCAGAGCGAATATTTATTCACAAACACCTGCGATCTGGGGCATTCACGAATTCACCGCCCTAGTTACGTAATGTACTATTATTTTCAACTTAATACTAGTAACTATACTAATTTTACATCAACCAGGCATCAATTGGCAGTAACAATCTCACTTGTCAGCCGAAAGAAGACATAAAATTGTGTGTGTGAGGGAGTGAAAAAGTACGCTTCAGACAACTCTCCTCGGCTTCGGCTCGGGCTACAAAGTTCCTGAGGTGGCCTTTATTTTACTGCTTTAGGTGCGTATCATGACTATTCATGACCGTCTGACTCGCATAATTACTCAGAAAACAAAAAAAGAGTTTCTAAAGGCGCGATGTGACGCCAGCGATCGCTAGCAGAATCGAGCGTGGTGATAGTTAATCGGTGCGTAATTCACAAAATTTATTATTACTTGGTTATTTATTAGTGTACACCAACAAAATGTACATTTTTGGAAAGCTTATAAAATTACCTATTTTTTTATAAAGACTTTAATTATGCTAAAGTTATTATTTATTGAGTTACAAGCTTACAAGCATGTTTTATCAGTACTCGTTCAAACGCGCGGAGTAATAAAATCATATTTTTTCTAATAATTAAAAAACTGTTGATTGTACGTCATAGCGTTCAGAAAATCAGTTATAGTACGTTTAATATGCTTTCAAATGACACCTCACACGAAGCAATCAGTAAAATAAAACCCGAGATTTGAACAAAAATCGATGACCGTAGGCGGCCATCTTTGTGACGTCACAGCTATGTCCGTCCCCCTCTCCCTTCACTAAAACCGGCAGATTCGTATCCTGGAGACAAAAACTAACACATCCATACCAGTTTTAGGTATATAGAAGAGATAGATGTCCACGAAAATCGTGAAGAAGACGACTTTTTGCGATTTTGCCACCGTACTATTAATGGACTTTGTTTCTGTCTCTTTGCTTTTAATGAAGGCAAAACGTTCAGGGGAGAACGAGTCGGTCTTTTTTGCAAGTTACTTGGGCCTGCCTCTGGTAGCTCCATCGCAGTCCGCGCGCCACCACACACTGCGAAAAATAAAATGTTAATATTAATTAACAAATAGATACTCGTATAATAATCTCGTGATCTGAATTTAATAATTGGTCGATTACCAAGAAAACAGAAAAAGAACGTGATACAATTGTCAACTTTGACAATGTCGACAGCAAAAAAAACGAACCGATCGGTTCAAACCTCTTCTTCTTTAGGTTTTTTGTTACGCAACCTTTCTAGAACTGAATAACGAAATTTAAAATTACAGAGTCAAAAAATAAATACTTTAAAAATAAATATATTGTTATAAGTATTATTTAGATATATATAATGAAAACACTTCTATCATTTTAGGGTCGACAACAATGATGTTAGTCTTTTTTAGTGGCCGTTTGAGATAATTTGACAGTTGTGTGGCATAAAGTGCCTTCTATAAAAGACCTTGTGCTTCGTGCTTTATCCTTCTTTCTAATGCAAAAAAACGCACTATACACACTAATATTATAAACATAAAAGATTTTATTGATTGTTTGTTTGTATTGAATAGGCTCCGAACGCTGGACCGATGTGAAAAATTCTTATACCATTAGAAGCCGACATTATCCCGGATATGAATATCATACGTTACGTATGCTACTTTTTAGCGCGGGAAAATGCTTTAAGGCGGAAACGCACTGACAGCGGTGGCGGAGCGGCGCGGTGCGGTTCGGAGGCGGTACTGGTTATAATGTTCCAGCTAATATGAAACGATCCGCACAGAGCGGCGCGGCGCGGCGCGGTATTCTGTGCGGACCCCTTCTTCGAACATTACAACCGGTGGCGACACCGCTGTTTGGCGTTACGGTGTCAATCACCGCCCCCTAGGAAACCGCGCCACCTAGTTTCATAGACAACGTTCTAGTGACGCCATTCACCGCTGTATTACGGGCGCTATATGACGGTGCCGCTATCCTAGGAAACCAAAGCTTAAGGGAAAACGGAAAACTAACCGTGCGAAGCCGGGCCGGGCAGCTGGTTAATGATATAAACAGTATTGATTTTGGCCATTGTTATTGAATTGGGGGAATAAATATAGGCAAATACTTGGATATGTCATTTTATATGGGGGCACGGTAGTGCCCCCGCCAAGTCTAGTAAAACAGCGGAAGGTCGGTACCATCCTTTTCTCGAAGCAGTTCAGGCCATTTTCGACCCCCCTATAACTTCGTTGTGGATAAAACTAGAAGTCTGAATTTTCAGTAACCAAGCACGCATTGTATAAGAGTCATACACAAAACAAAAACAAAATTCGTCTCTCCTGTGGTCAATAATTAAGAGCACACGTGCATATAAATAATGATTTTATCGATTAGTAATATAGAAGAGGAGACGCCGTTTATGCGGATTAAGAGTCCAAACAAAAGTTAGGCTTCGTAGCCCTTAACTTAAATAATGTCCACAGGAAAGACGTGAACCTAAATCTCTGTATGACTCATAAAGACTATATAGAAGGAATATTATGGGAAAACTATAAAAACAAATACAAATTCAGTCCAGTGTTCTAGATACACCAACTGCATCAATTACTCTGTAATCCCATAAAAACATATGATTACAAATCAGTGAATGGGACAAGAAATTAAAAAGCAAGAATGATTAATTTGTATGTATGTATTGAACACAATAATCTACAAAAAGAAGTGAGATCCCATAAAAAAACATTCCATGTAAAAAAGAGGTCAAGTCTCGAAACTCTTTCACCGTGAAAAGTTGTGAGATATTTCGTAGCGCCAAGTGCCAGGCATTCCTATTCATCTTTATTTGCTTGCTAAATAAAATTCTGCGCATCTTATTTGCGAATTTTTCCAAGGAAATACTTTTTCTGAGTATTGATTTCCTGGTATCGAATTGAAATCGGCCTTTACATAAGTTTCGTCATCAATAATTAAGCAACCTGCATTTTGAACTAACAGGGTGTACAGTAATCTAGAGCGTCTCTAACTGCTCTGTTATATTGTTCTGCCGTTCTCTTCGGCGCTTTTTGTACGAAGAAATACGCACTTTTTTTTAGTTTTCTGTTGAACCCTCGACTAACTTTTTGTTCCGTTTTCTTGTCGGATTTCCTTCTCGCAACTTTCTTTCAGTAGTTAAATCTTGTTTAACCGTTTTAGGGTCCTTTGCACTGTTCTCTGACAATGGCACGATTATCCCAGGTATCTACATAAAAAAAATTAACAAAATTAATTCGCGAACGCTTTTTTACTGGATGACATCTTGATGACAAATGATTTTTTTAAAACCTAAGATGGTAAAAAGTTTTAAATTTCATATCTGAAAACTTTTACTAAAACAGGTTCCAAGGTCAGAAAAATAGAACGGAAAATGTTAGCGACAATTTAATAGTACTCGCCCTTTATTCAATAATAATGTTGGGTTACTCACTCGTGAGGCACCTCATTTGTCATACTCATTTCATTGAATTGTCGCATCACTTCACCCTTATTCCTCACGAGGAACCCACTCGCTCCTCAATCGCTCGGTCATTTTACCTCGCGTTTCATTTTTCCCTCAAACCTCGAAGCCTCTCTCCTCGAGCTCCGGGCTCGCCCCCCGAGCCTAACTTTCCCCCATCTACAATACAGTATTGTTTGTAGTGAAGGAAGGTAATTAAGAGTATTGAAAGTAATTGGTGGTACATTGTACACTACACTTCAAAAAACCTTGTTTTTCTGCCGACAGATGCTATTTATTAGATGGTACCTCACCTCATTTGAAGTAGGACATTGTACCACCTTTGGAAATGAGGTGCTCATACAAACTCAATTTAATTCCATGTCCTACCCAACACTATAACTAATAGTTTAATATAATCAATTAATGACTCTGCGCGCCTGATGAAAAATAATAGCAACATACAGACTACGCACTCTGTATTTTGCACTGTGTGACGGACGTATTGCCGGATCACGCAGACGCTCGGTTTCTGGCGCAAAGGCAGTGCCTGCTAAGTGATTTTGCCCCCCTCGAGTTTGGACTTGTATTTTTTATGGATGGTGTGGCTCTACATTAGATAGTTATTAATGTGCAAAGTATGACCACCCTAAACTCAATAGTTTATGATTAAAATAAAATGGGTTCCGTAGTCAACAAGGAACCCTTATAGTTTCGCCATGTCCATCCGTCTGTCCGTCTTCGGCTGTGCTCAGTACCCCTTACAACTAGAAAACTGTAATTCGGCATGGGTATATAAATTAATCACGCCGACAAAACAGAAGAATACAATTTTGAAATAATAGTACATTACTGCAGAGGCCGTGAAGTAAGGGATTGCTGGACGAGCTTTGGGGTAGACGGCCGAGTCGTAGACGAGGCCGGATAGAACGAGTCCAGCAATCCCTGTTCCGGCCGAGGATTGTATAGTGCTTTTCTCAAACGATGTGAGGAAATATTAAAATTAAAATAAATGCCTACAAGGTAATCAATTAAATACTAGTTTGTTGAAATTACAATCGGAACGAAAGTTCAGAAAACAATTGTGTAATTTGCCGCCTTTTTTATTTTTTAAACATGACATTTCAACAAGCCGTTCAAGAACCATGTTTAACCGCACTAAGTATAGTACCATAGATTTTTTTTTATGTCGCAAGTCTGCTTACAGAGTCTAGTAGTGGTTGGCAGTATGTAATTTTTCCTTTGTCACTGTAATATTAGTAAGCAAATTGCACATTTGTTTTCTGAACTTTCGTTCTGATTGTAATTTCAACAAACTACTATTTAATTGATTACCTTGTAGGTATTTATTTTAATTTTAATATTTCCTCACATCGTTTGAGAAAAGCACTATACAATCCTCGGCCGGAACAGGGATTGCTGGACTCGTTGTATGCTCTACCTACCCCAAAGCTCGTTCAGCAATCCCTTACTTCACGGCCCTGCAGTAATTGTAGGCGACCGCATTCGATTAGGTCCAAAAGTGTATACATCTCTTTGTCCTCGACTGTACTATTAGGTTACTTCCCCTACTCGTGAAGTGGGGATGTATACTTTTTTTTCTCCATAAACCTATAGTGTGTGTGGGGTATTGTTGGATAGCTTGTTTAATAATATTATGTGTTTCTTTATTATCATTTTTCGACTCAGTGATGCGTCTAAATGGCTACTACTGGGGATGTGAGTAATTTTGTTGCAGTAGTACCTACATATAATGAAGTTAAAAAGAAAGCTATAGTCAACCAACTAAAAATGTACTTACAAAGGACAACTGTCGTTCAAATTCGGCCAACCCAACCGCACCATTTAGTAAGCGCGCGTGGCGATGTAAAAAGGCAGACAGGCAACTACGGAACCCATTGTACATTCACTAAAAATGATTATATGACTTAAATTATACTTCATAAAAAACTCTTAGACTTAACTTGGGACTGCTTGACCCGTCTCTTGGCATGCGTCGAAAAGCCCCGCTCATCCAACCACTTCGTCACGCAACCCTTTACTTTCCGCGATATTTCCTGATTGGTCAAATGGACACATACGAATCGATCGATGAGAAACTGTGGGTCATGGATTCTGGTGCAAAAGCATACTAATTGATCCCACGACTAACTCATTTTATATGGTATATTTGTTCAGAAGCTGGCGGTGTTTCAAACGTGGGAGGAGGGGAAAAGGTGGCTGGAGTAGTAGCAGGACTGCGGGGAATGGTTTTAGAAGAACGATGCGAAGACAAATCTGCTTCACCATTCGAAAAAGATCTCCACGAATTACACGAGCATGGACCATTACCAAATGGTCTTCACAATGGACAAGAAGATGATAAGGCTTTCAAGTGAGTACACAAACATTTAGCCGTGGACTTGTTAAGTTTAATCAGCAAGATTAATTTCAATTGAATAGGGTAAATCCTGTTATATTATAAATGCAAAAGTTTTGGATGTTTGTTGTAAATCTAGATTCCATCGGCGTGTAAGTTAATCTTGCAATATGGTGAATGTGGTATGGTCACCGGTACTATTATATGCCACCATTAAGCGCGAATAATTGGGTAAGGACCAAATTCTTGGTCAGTAGTTAGACTGGTTAGTCGGTAGTTAGCCATACACGATACTCCAGGCAAAATACGGTTTTGAAAAACATTAATTTATAATAGCGTTTTTTTTTCTTGATTTCATTATAAAATTATATTCTAAGATGCTTTATTCAAGAATCCGGCAAACTTTCCAACCGGAAGATATTAAGTAGATTCATGTAAAGCATGCGTGGTCGTTTTTTGTATGATTTATCTTGAATATTAAAGAGCTAATGTAAATGAACCAAAATAAAGACAAAAATGATTATTAATATTTTTTCTGACTTTTCTGTAGCTAGTTAAATTATCATTTTTTTGATGTCTGAAATTTTGTCGGATTCTGTCGCTGGGTGATTTATTATTATATTTAATTGATAATTTACACAGAAAAAATAAGCTATTATAAATTATTTCCAAAATTGACATTTTTTTCATACAAGTTGTCAGTTCATTGCCTGGACTACGAAATCAACTTATGTTTTGAATATTCTTAAAACAGCGACTACATGTCAATAACCCCAACAAACTTATTTTTAAAACTATGTACACAACATAACTCGTGGTTTAATTTATATAGGAACAGGATACAAGTGAGGTATTTTGACAGCCATATTAGAGGCGGAATTAATTGTTCACGCGAGCCGCAGGTGACCGTGATTAGAGAGCCGAGGATGTAATTATCAAAGCTCACGCGTTTCATACGATACTAAAATTATAATTATATTTTACGAAAATAATTGTGTATAAAAAAAAACTGTAATGGTAAATAATAATAATTGATCATAGGCCAGTCCTTTTGAGTCTAGGTCCTCACCCCAATAGTACACCTCGGACATTCATCGGCCTCATTAAAATCAACTCTGATTTGTGCAACTTAGCCACTACTGAAAACGAACTCATCGACCAAAGGGCACGATAACCCTTCAACCTCAACATATTTGCTCGTAACGTACTTCTTATTGTGTCGCTTTTAGGCTCATGATCCTGGGTATTAAACACGCGTGTTTTATAATATTACGATACTTGTGTGTTATGGTTATATCCCGATAAAGTCACATTGGCACCTTGCAGCAAGATGTGTGCAAGAACACGTTGCATTCTTAAATTAACCGGATTGTATAAAATGTACACCTTTTTTAATTCTCGGCAAATGGATTCTTACTCGACTAAACAAATGAAATCCTTTTGGTAATTAATTGACTATTTCTTTTTGGATATGATATTGAATCGTATTATTTGGTAAAACTATTCACTTTTGATAAGATTTTACATGAATTAGCATAAGATAACGTTTTAAAACTAAAATATTTGTTTTATTCTGTATTGGCTGTTTAGAGACTTCATCTAAGTCTGGCCGAACACAAGCGCGCGCACTGTGCAAACTTCACGAAAAAAAAACTGAAGCGCGCCATTATAGGTTATTTCACAAATATTAATGCGTGTTAGGTTATTATCAACAATGTTGACTTGTGGTGACTAGAAATGTGATAATTAGAATGGACGGCACTGGAAATTCTTGGTGATGTGCCACATGTGAGTAAAAACCTGTTGTCATCATTAAAAGTAAAGAAAACAACTTGGCAGGCCTATAAAATTTTCATCTTATGAAAATGTTTTTTTTGCTCGCAAAATGTGTTGAAAAACGTCGTATGAAACGCGTGAGCTTTAATAATTACATCCTCGGCTTCCTTATCACGCTCACCTGCGGTTCGCGTGAACAATTTCGCCTCTGATGAAATTATCAACATACCTCATTGTATCACAATGTACTATTAGTACATATGTCGAAACTTTAAAGAACCATATGTATAGTAAAACGTTGTACGATACACGTGCGAATAGGTAATGCGCAACTCATGTCGATTTAATTTATCACCATTCGTTGCGAATTTCCTATTTTCGGCACTTGTATCTTAAATAACTATAACCTCTTGCGTTGCACTTTTCTCCATTAGACTACATTTTTTAATCCTATTTCGACAAAATACGTCATTATTGATTATTTTACTTAGTGTCTATGACCCTGTTGTGATCGATTCTAATGTTTTTAATTTTTTTTATGTATGTTAATTGAAACTGGCACGAATCATGCCGCCGTGCATGCCGGCGGGAACATGATTGGTTATTGACATACTCGCTGTTTTAAGATTAATGAAAATATTATTTAATTTCCTCGCATTTTTGGATAAAAGCGCTATGTCTGCCTCGACGGGAACGGAAATTCATGGATTCTTCTCTATTGTCGATCAACTTATCCACGGATTGCTAATTCCGCTCTGTAATAATGTACTATTATTCCGTTCCAATATCGTCAGTTTGTATCATAGAACTACGACGGTACCTACAGTGTTGTTTTTTTGTGGAAGATAAAGAGATTAATGAGGTACACAAAATTAATTGCATTCCAAAACAGCAATTCAATGGATTTAAATCAATGAGCTTGACAGCAAAGGATGTGGAGAAGTTGTTAAATACAGCTCAAGATAATAAGCGCCTGATAACCTAGGTAAATCATTTTTTAATATAGTTGTAACTGCATATCGTGCGGAAAGTTGTGTTTCTCGCACTAGTGCTTTTTACTTCCAATTTTTTTAATTTTCTGTTGTTCCAAGCCAGACATCCCACCAAACAGTTTGATATTCAATTACTTTATATGTTTTTAAGGTTACGTCATTTAGCATTGAAAATGACCTCTAATAAATTTAAAATATATAAATTTGCATATTTGACAAAGAAAAGGGTTTTTCATATTAAAAATCTCCGACGGATTTGATAAAGTTGGTTGATTGAGTATTGCCAATGACAGGATATGAGAATTATTCGAGACCGCCGGTTGAAAGAGTATTAAGCGAGACCGCGGCGCGGGATGTGTGACCGCTAGCTTTTTACACCAAAAAATAAACAAATATTTGAAAACAAATCAAATATAAATAATTAAACAATATCTATCGATTTTTTAATTTTAATGAAAATGAGTTACCTACCATGTGATGTGACATTAAATCGCTTCCCTCAATAGTGGTTGATTTGACTTAATGCTCACAAGCTAATTTAAGCTACGAAAAACGCCTCAGTAAACAGAGGCGTTTTTGCTAACTGCAAGCATGAAGTTTATTTGGCCATAAAGCGTTTTTGCTTTTATAAATGTTCCTAAAGTATTCCAATAGTTACCTATATTAATTACGCAGATATATAAAAAAGATATCTTGTTATTTATGTTCAAAAATGTAATCAAAGTCCTGTTCGCAAAATATGTGTTTTTGATTTTGACTGAATGATAACAACCGATGCCATGTTGAAAAAGTCTGTTAATGAAAAGTAAAACTTTTTTTCTTTCCCTCCTTTTTCATTAATTCTGAGGGGCTACCGCGAAACTTCGTTCGTGTATCTCCCTCTCTGTCGCACTTGCTAGTTCGAGCAAGAAAGACGGAGATATACGAACGAAGTTCGTTTTCGCTTCGCGGTAGCCCCTCTGGATTCAGGATTCAATTCTGTTTGTAGTTGTATGTATTTGTTAATAGTTTTGTGACAAAATGAGCGATTCAGACGATTGTGGAATTGATCAAACACCGCCAGATATACGGGAAAAAGCTAGAGTATTGCAAGTAGCAGTATTTTACCAGAGAAGTCAAAGGAGAAATACATGACCGTCTATGAGCAAGCGGTTTCATTCTCTGAAAATTTACTTTGGCCTATTTTCTTTCTTTACGATTATTTACGAGGGTCAGCTATAATAAAAACCCCAAAAGCCCCTTTCAAGTCCGCATTCTGTGACAGACGGGCAACTACGGAACCCTACCCTGCGCGTGGCCCGACACGCACTTGGCCGCTTTTTTACTAACGTATCTATTTTTAAATGTTATTTCAAGATTTATTTAATTTCCTAGCACAAGGCATTGTAAAACGTATGATACACGAGCGCAAAAAGGAATTCCGACTAGTGTCGAAAAAATTACACTCATCGGAAATCACCTACTGCAGCATGAATAACTATTGCTATTATTAAATCTTAAGACTTTTGACATACAATTGTAACATAAAATGCTTGGGTTTATATGTAATTTTAAAAAGCAGAACCCTTGTATCTCACTTTAACCGTCTTTGGTGAGATCGCACCTTGCATATGCTTGTAAAAAACGTAATTTGCAAAGTCGTAACGATTAAATACTCAAATGGCATCCATACCATTTTTTGCTTTACTCATAAATTGTGTTGATTTGTATATTTTGATTGTTTTTTAATAGTCTTTTTGTATACCTGTTTCAGTCGCACTCCAGGCTCTCGGCAACCATCTCCTGCTGAGGAGGACGGTAGCGGGACTGCGGGAGTCGTTGGCGGCGCCATCCGCAACGGAGACGCCGCCGCATACCCGCTGCTGCCTCCACACGCGATGCCGGCTCCGGCGCCCGCACCGGCTCAATTACACCACATGCCACATCTTTCACACCCCCAGGTTTGTACCTCCCCATAATTGTAACGTGCCAATCGCTGGTTACCTATGTATTTTTTCATGCTTTGTTATTGAGCTTGTTGTCCTATCAAATATAGTTCCAGTGTAGTTGTCAGTCAGTCAAATAAAGTAAAACCAGGGTGAGTAAATCCAGTTTTTTATATTTTTTTGTATAGAGAAATCAAAGAGGCTTTCAATTTGGCTGTAGTATTTATTTTATAATATTTTATGTTACCTCAGAACTCCGTCATTTATGAACCAAGTCGTACAATTTATTTTATATATGAGAGTATATTCTTCCAGATTGGTCCCATTGTTTTTGAAAAGCCAGTTGGGTGATAGGATCCATGAAGAATTGAGCCTTTCGGAACGTTCTGTCCGTTTCCCAAAACACCCGTTCCCAAAACATCCGTTCCCGTCACCACCTTTTCCCAATTAATCCGTTTCCCGATAATTATTTTACCCAAAAGTCATGCTGATGCCGACTATATTGTTAAAATAAAATTCGTATGGCATGTAAGTAAAGTTCTTGGTTACAATACTAATGGTCTATAATTTATGTAGAAAATGATTCCTCTTTAGGTATTCTGTGTTAAATATAGCGGGTTTCTAGGGGGTTTTTGACAAACTGATGCGATGAGAAACGGGTCTTTTGGGAATACTGGTGTCATGAGAGACGGATCTTTTGGCATACCGGGTGTTTAGATATACTGATGCGATGAGAAACGGGTCTTTTGGGATTACTGGTGTTATGAGAGACGGATCTTTTGGCATACCGGGTGTTTAGATATACTGATGCGATGAGAAACGGGTCTTTTGGGAATACTGGTGTCATGAGAGACGGATCTTTTGGCATACCGGGTGTTTAGATATACTGATGTGATGAGAAACGGGTCTTTTGGGAATACGGGTGTCATGAGAGCGGGTGTTTGTATGTCAAATCACCCGGGGATGAAAAAGGGTGTTTTGGCCTACGGTCATTTAAAGAAACTCATATTTTGGAACAAGACCAAGGCGAAGACCAAGGCAATCGGTCCAACAGCCACACGAGCAACTTTAGCTTAGGATACTCTTTATTTTTATTTTATTACGTTTCGTTAGTAAGGCAAGGATACCAACAGCCAAAGTAACTTGTTTTCATTTTGTCCTATTTATTATTTAAATGGAAAGGCCCGATAACTATAACAATAATGTACTTATCTAGAAGCGTGACATAGTGTTAAAAGGGATGTAAGCAGGGGTTATACACTTGACATTTTATTTTTAAAGTAATGTCAGTGAAGTATCTTCACTTACGTTACTTTTGCTTTGTGAAATGGACCTCAAGGGCAAATTAAGTTAGCCAATTTTAATCATCGTCATACAAAGGTCCAAATCGTCGAAAGTTTTTTTTATATTGCAGCACCATCCTGGGATGTTAGGAGTTGCACCACTCCAGGGTCTTCCACATCCACAGCATCCACAAATTCACCCTGGTATGTAAATTTTACCTTAATCTAATCACATCTTTTAACACTTTCACTGCCAGACCTAAATCTAGAACTTATCCCAGACACCGACGAAATACATAAGTAGTAAGTACGGCAACCGCTAGACGAGTTAGGTCACGCTATGAGCAACGCAATATAGCATGCCGATTCACTTGTTTTCTAGGCGGTAGTGTCCACTAGGTGGGCGCACTTATTGCTATGCCGGCGACTCACGAGGCGGGTGCAGGGCTGTGTCAGTCAGTTTCATATTCAATCATATTACCGATATACCCGTATTATTTGTTGAATGTTATTTTTGATGGAAATACCATAAGGCAGTAAAATATTGTTCAACCCCCATTTGTGAGTCGCGGGGAATAACGAATAGCTACATAAGCACAAAAAAGGTGACTGGCTACCAGAGATAGAACAATAAATACAGGCGGTCCAAGAAAGTATTTACTGTGCGAGAAAGATGTGGATCGACACGGAGTAGACAAACTAGGGACAGGAACAAATAAAGGAGACTGGGGGAGGCATAGCATTGGAGGTATATTGTTCAACTATTGTGTTTTTATGTCTCCTGTACAGTGTTGTTAGAAGATTACTCTTGAAGCCCTTTGAACCTTAAAGACTCGCAAACTGAAAAACGATCAAGAACCTTAACGACTCAAGCTTTTAATGAGCTCATAATAGTAAGTCTTAAAGGCTCAGCCTTCATACAGAGCTCAAGTTTTAAAAACGCATTTATTGAACCCCTACCAAAGCTCAAAGGCCTGAGTCAAGCGTTAAGAGCTGTAGGCAGAAAATATTGTTGATATTATTGTGTATTTATTTAAGAATATTATAAACCTATCTATATCGAATTTTGTGGTTTTGGTAAAGCCGTAAAGTAGAGTATACAATCATGTTTTCAACATAAAATAATGATTAACTTTTTTTTCCTAACCGTGGCTCCATATAGTGATTTCAATTATACAGTCGTGGCCCGCTAATTAAGAACAAATATATTATGTAAAATTATGGAAACCGCTTTTAACAATTGATTTAACATGCATCTAGAGACTAGTAAAATGACTATTCACACACACTTTAGTTCGCTAACATAAATAACTGATAAGAATCATACAAACTTGTTGCATTATCAAGTATAATTAATACTGGCAATCTAATTAGGAACACTGTGTTTGAATCCTCGTATCTTCCAAAATAATTGATTAGAACCTACGAGTCAACTGATTTTGAAGTCTCGCATATTCTCTTATTATAATGTGGTTGAACATTTTTGTAAAAATGGGTAAAAACCGGAGTTAGGTGCCAAAGCGGACCCCGGTCTCCTTTAGGGGCATCACCGGGAAAATAACGCTAGGAGGATGATGGTGGTAAAAACCGGAGTTCTGATGACACCATCAGAAAAATCATAGCTCCATAAGAAGCAATGGAGCTATCAGAAAGTCGCTGATCACCTTAAACGTTCGAAAACAATATTTAACGCCATTAAATATTTTAAGACCCATCAAACTTGCCAGAAGGTCGAGCGGAAGAAACGATCACGAAAGACGACCCTCCGAACGGACGGACTTATCGTAAGAATGGCGAAAAAAATCCATCTTTCTTCTGTTGAGATTAAACGTAAATTTTTTGGAGAACAACCCGGTCTGGCGGCTTGTACTTAGGAAACGACTGAACGAAGCAAATTTATTTGGCCGAATAGCAAAAAGAATAGAGACGCAAGAATTGAGTTTGCAAAAATCACATAAATTGGACTTTATCTCAGTGGAAGCATGTGTTATGGTCTGATGAAACTAAAATTAATAGAATAGGATCAGACGGTCAATTCTACGTGCGTCGACCACAAAATACGGCGTTCAACCCCAAGTATACCTCTGTAACCGTGAAACATGGCGGCGGGAACATTAAACTGTGGGGTTGTTTTTCGTGGCATGGTGTGGGGCCATTGTTCCGGATTGATGGTATTATGGACCAGTATGTGTACAGAAATATTCTCGAAAACACCATGCTGCCATATGCTGAAGAAAATTTACCAATTGTATGGACATTTCAACAAGAAAACGATCCTAAGCATACGACGAAATCTGTAAAGGACTGGCTTCATCGTAATCATGTTTCTGTAATGCCCTTTTCTACCAAATATTAATGTCACCAAAGAATTTTCTAATGTAATTCTGTACTTTTAGGTTGTGTTCTTAATTACTTTGCCAGTTTATTTGTGTATGTCTAGAGACATGTTAATATCACTCGTTTTTATTTAATTACAAATAAACCTTTTGCAGCTAATACTTGTTTAAATTTATTTTGAAAACAATCAAGTTAAATAATAACTAATATTCTCATAAATAACAATCCACATTAATGATGAATGTAGGTGTTTTATGACATATTTATATAATACAGTGGCTGTTCTTAATTAGTGGGCTACGACTGTATAAGCTTTTAAAATATGAAGTTTATTTACATACAAGAGTCGTGTACAGAAACTAAGACTGATATAGATACATTAATACGCATCTTTCTTGGGCTATATTAAATCATTGAACATGAAAGAGTAGAAGTGAATTATGATAATATTTACGGATAATTATGACGATGTATATCATGTATTATCTGGTCTAATCCAAACCCAAGTCCAAGTTATGAGTTTTCAAAAAACCGACGAAGCATGGGTTATCTTGGCGTTAGTTATCTTTATACTGATAATGTAAGAGTATTATAGTAGAATGTTCCTAGCAACAGGGTGTTGACAGACAGACAAATAGAGAGGACAATGTGATCCTCCAAAAGTTCCTTTTTTGGATCGGAACCCTAAACATACTGGGTTCGACTTTCAGTAGAAAGATTACGTTAAACATATATTCTGTGGCGCGGATCTTGACTAAAAATATTGTCATTGTGTATAACAATTTTGCATTTACAACATATAACATTTGGTGTTTTATTTTATGCTTTTCAGGTATGACTTTGAATGATTCCATGAATCAACACATCGAGTTGGTGTTACAAATGGAGCAACATCCGCAGTTCGATAATAACAGTTTTGCGACTAATCAACAGGTAAGATATTCTACGTTATTACCTATTTTATAGTAGACGCTTGGATGAATAGTAGATTGTATAACTAGCTACACTCTACTTTTCCCTTCTATTGCGAGAAAATAATGAACCAACAATTAATACACTCGGCGTCAAAAAAATCGCACATCTTCAATTCCTTCCTTCGAGCGATCATTAACCGTATATTAAAACGACAAATTAATAAAAAAAATAAGCTCAAAATAGACTTTAAACCTAGTGTTGTCTCCTGCCATGCGATCTGTCATGGACCTGATGAGCGTCACGATACTCTCTTGAGGGTTGAGGGTTGTTGTACCACAAGTGACATAAATTCGGTCTTCCCGTCGACGGCAATGCCGCCCCTGAACATGCAGGCTCCACCCCTGTAGCCGACGGTTTCTACGGTGCAGGCTTCTGTGTACCGCTCCCCCTATATCCTGTACACCCTCCTGCGCCTATCGGTGGTGTAAAGGCACTCCCTCGTCTCGTCAGAGAAGCGGACATTCCTCCATTGGGCGAACGTCCAATTCTCGTGAGGAGTGCGATACCCTCTTGTGGCAATGGCAATCCGGTGCTGTGCATTCAATTGGGGGCCGGTAGCTGCTCAACTGGGCAATAAATTCCTCTCACGTAGTTCGTAGTAGTAGTTCTTCTGATTGTGGAGACACTCACCGACGTTCTCTCCTCACACGAACCGATCATTAAAATAGAATTTGAACAACAATCGATGACCGTCGGCCGCCATCTTTGTGACGTAACAGCTATGTAATGTATGTAAAACTGTTAGATTTGTACTCTGGAGGCAACAAGGAACACATCCGTACCAGTTTTGTATCATATAGAAGAGATGTCCGCGAAATTCGTGAGAGGCGACGAGAAATAAAAATCTACAAATTTTGCGTTATTGTATTTATGGCTTAACAATTATTTAAATATAGGCATGATGACAGTAATTGAACATAACTAAAATATAATATCTTCTTAGTGAAATTTTAATCATAGTATTCGAAAAATGCTCATATTTTTTTATTAAGTAAGAGATTACGATTTATTTTTATAAAATTAAACTGAAAAATACGGACGCCCGCCATGATCTGTTAAACACCAATCAGAGCGCATGACGTCACGTTTGTATAAACAAATACCCATAACGGCCATTACCACAGATTACAGAGAAAACTTGCGTACTGAACGAATAGTAAGACAGGGATAGAACCATGTTATCTGTCAGATCTTCATACGTCATTGTCCCGCTTTCTCGCTCGCACGGCCGCGCAAGACTTGTAAACTTTTTAATTTATGTTCAGTCAATGAGCAATTGAGCGGTCTAGGTAGCAAACGTCAAAGGGCTGCTTTCTGTTTATACAAACGTGACGTCACTCGGGACGTCATGACACTGACAAGCGTTTTAGTGCCTATTTGAAATTTAAAAACTAAAATGCTTTTTTTTCTTACTTAACAGTTATATTCTCTTGAAAAATCTTATTCGTTGTACATAATAAATGTTTCTAAACATTATAGAACAGTTTTTCAAAATGTGTCATCATGCCTATTGAGTTTCGATATCCTATTTATCATCATCATATCAGCCGAAAGACGTCCACCGCTGGACATAGGCCTCACCCAAAGAGGGCCAAAGTGACCGGTCTTGCGCCACCCGCATCCAGCGGACTCCCGCAACCTTTACAGTCCAACTTGTGGGGGCCTAACCACGCCGCGCCTTCCGGTACGTGGTTGCCACTCGAGAACCTTTTCGCCCCAACGGCCATCGGTCCTACGTGCTATGTGCCCCGCACACTGCCACTCAAGTTTAGCGATTCGGAGAACTTAAGAGGACCGATATAGCCTCATTTCTGATGCGATCACGCAGAGCAGTTGCTAGTAGTAATTGCATGTGATATATCTTCACATCCCGCAAAATTCGGCAGACGTTTTTGTACTTAAATACGACATATAAAGCTACTCCAGTAATGTAAGCTCTAAGGGAGGGTTGCACCAAACCGTCTGTAATCGTAAGCGGTGTTCGTTAAAATTTGAATGTATGGAAAGTTTGACAAGTTTCTATGGATTGACTGCTGCCGGCGCCATATTTAACGCATATCGGTCTGTTTTCGTATGTTGGTGCAATCCGCCCTAAGGGCCCATGCTACTCAAAACAAATGAGTAACGATATGAAGATCGGAATGGCGATCAAAGGGTATAGCAGGATAACCTAAGAAAAATTGCCCCCAGCGGTTTTGGGTCGAAACTATAATCAAACGATGTCTTTTGAGGAGGTAATACGCTGCACAAAGTTTCATCCCTCTGTTACCCCCTGGAAAAACACTCGATTATCCTCAAAACTGTTTTATTTATTTTTTCCTAAACTATGAAAGTGACGAAATTCAAATTTTGTACAAATATTAATGACACTAAAGGCTATTTAAAAAAAAACATATAAAAAATATGAACCTCCTAACAATTTAAATTCTTGTAAAAAAATTAAAAAAAAAATTAATCACCCTGTATAACAAGTTTGACTCTTGGTACACACACCATTTTTTTTCAAATATGAACTAGTTTATATTCTACATGATACAAAAGTTTCATTGACCTAGCCCAGAAGGAACATTGCGAAATTTAAATGAATGTACTATTTAGTAGGCACTTCTCATTATATTATGCTTAATTAACGGGTTGTATGCTGCAAGAAAAAGGTTCTTAGGGGTGACTAGAAGTTTTAAGAAACTAGAAGATGTGCACATAAACGGCACATCAGCTGAAGAGATCTTGGTCTGTGAAGACGGAAGCGAAGACAAGATACTAATATTTGGCACGAAAATTGGTAATAATATCATTAAAAACCTGGACGGTTCGTACTACGCTGATGGCACATTTCATGCGTCACCACGTCCATTCTGCCAACTCTTCGTTATCCACTTGGACAACCAATCTACCGACACGACAATCAATTTGGTTCCTGTTGTATACGGCTTATTACTTTAATAAGGAAAGCAAAACGTATTATCGTTTTTTCTCTTTGCTGAAAGAGAGGCTTGGTGTTAATATAGTCAAGTTTAAGTGTGATTATGAGTTAGCAATTCTAAACAGTGTCAGCAAGGTATTTCCAGAAGCTATTAGAACCGGATGCCAATTTCATTTTAGCAAGGCAGTTGAGAAGATGTCGAGGAGTTTAAAGTTGAATAAAACAAGTTTTGGCCGAACACTAAAAAGGAAAGCTGCTGTTCTTCCATACCTCCCAGTGAATAAAATTAAAACAGCTTGGTTGTCAATTGTACAGGCTGCTCCACAAACACCAGAAGTTTTAAAATTTAATCATTATTTTGAAACTCAGTGGTTTCAAAAAGTGACAACTAACGTAATATGCTGTTCTGAAGATAAATTTAGAACGAATAACGCTCTTGAAGGATGGCATCATCGCCTAAATACGTTGCTGCCCAAAAAAACCCCCAATATATTCGTTTTCTTGAAATGTCTTCGGCAGGAAGCAAACAACAATGATTATAAAATAATGAGGAATATTTTTCATTCCAAAAAAGTAAACAGAAACAAACAATGGATTTTGATAAAAAGTATAATAAGCTTTTGGAAAAAATACGTAACTCAGACATTACAGTAAATAAATTTTTAATCAAAATAATTTATTTGAGAATGTTAATGAAAGATAAGAAGAATTACAAAAATAAATTTGATTAGAACTCTGAGAACTCTTTAAAGGACTTAATGTTGTTCGTGTTATATAAGTATTACAGTTAGGTTGTAGGTATGTGTGTTGACTGGTTGTGACAGGGTTAGGACTGTTTTGAATGGAAGTCTGTACTTTTTCTTTAAGAGCGGGCGTACCGCCAGGGAAAAATCAGAAATCACCCGCGCGCCCCGCACCTGCCGCGCTGATGCGTCTATTGCTGCCCCGCTCCTTCTCGCATAGTATATGCCTATATGTATATGACAGTCAGATGAAACATGATGAATACCTATGAATAATAGGCATGATGACTCATGTTCAAATTGATAACGTAGTGATGCTAAATGTATAGTAAACCATCAAATTACCGTAATAAAGTATAAATACTAAAATATAATTAAAATCGTAAAAAGATATGAACCTTGAAAGTTTAGAAATATTTTTTTTTTTTATTGTACAAGAGTGAATTTAAAGTTACCAATAGAATCCTTAGGCTTTTATAGAAACAAAATTGTACAACAATTATGTACTTAACGCAGTATTCCGCGAATGAAACAACAATTTAAGAACCTGATTTTCCATACGACGATACATGTAGGTACTTTGTATTAACAAATGTCGGCTGTGACGTCACGCCTGTCTGTCTTTCAGTATTAAGCGTTTTGCGCTGCCGCCAGCGAGGTCAATCTTTGCCTCAAATTTTTGGGTATTTATGTTCTTTAATTGCAGTTCCTCCAATACAAACATTTGTTCCTGTCCAAAAACTGGTTCAAATGACATCATAATAAAATTTAGTCATCATCCCTATTATAAAAAGTGGGAAGCAAGACCAAATCTGTACCTATATTTGAAGATATTATTTTCGCTATTAAGTCAGAGTTTCGAGAGCTATAACTGAAATATGACCTTCCGTTTTTTAGGGTTCCGTACCCAAAAGGTAAAAACGGGACCCTATTACTAAGACTTCTCTGTCCGTCTGTCTGTCTGTCACCAGGCTGTAACTCAAGAACCGTGATAGCTAGATAGTTGAAATTTTCACAGATGATGTATTTCTGTTGCCCCTATAACAACAAATACTAAAAAAGAAAATAAAATAAATATTTAAGGGGGGCTCCCATAAAATAAACTTTTTTTACTGTTTTATAGAGAATGGTACGGAACCCTTCGTGCGCGAGTCTGACTCGCACTTGGCCGGTTTTTTATTTACTAAATCACGTAAGGGTTACAATGGCTAGTAAAAACCTAAAGCAAAAAAAAAGCCATAATCGAATTAAAACTTTTGTGAGACATGTCTAAAATACTACTAATAAAACCACGGTTAAATTCACGTATTAAATGTCACGACAGGCGACATGTTTCGAACTCTTCGTGAGTTCTTCTTCAAAACAATCATTGAAAACACTCATCCGTAAGAAGAACTCCCGAAGAGTTCGAAACATGTCGCCTGTCATGTCATTGAATACGTGAATTTAATTGTGAATTTATAAGTAGCATTAAAAAAACTGTTATATATTATGAAACCGTCGATCATGTGTATGAAAGTCAGATTTTCAGGCCAGTGTTGCGGCCAAATTTTTCAATTCTGATCTCGGATTCCTGCTTGGAGACAATGGAGACGCTCTGGCCCTTTAGTTATCAATTTTGAACATACTGGTAGGTACTAAAGAAAAACTGCTTGATTGTGTTCACTTTTTTAATATAAAAATGACCAAGTTCGCAGGCAATAATTGTTAGAATCTGCACCCTCGATAACCCTAAAAGCGACACCCGTGATGACTTTAAAGAAAAACAATGTCAATAATGTCACTACGGGCGACATGTTTCGAAATCTTCGGGAGTTCTTTTTCAGGATGAATGCTTTCGCGGCGGTGTCGCTTGAATCACGACAAGATTCAAGCGAAACCGCCGCGAAAACACTCATCCTGATGAACCCCCGCAGAGTTCGAAACATGTCGCCCGTAGTGACATTTAATACGTGAGTTGAACCTTGTATTAGTATTATTTCAACATGTCTCACGAAAGTTTAAATTCGAAAAACAATGTCCGCCATCTTGGAATTCAAAATGGACATCATTTCTCGAAAAGCCTGAAAACGTATGTTGTTCTTTAAAAAAAAACGCGCATCGTAAATTACAACAAATATTTCAAAAATGAAAATAATGCGACCACTTTTTGAATTATTTCCTACTTCGAATTCGTATTTAGAGACCGAGAGGACATCGATTTTGAAATTAACCGGATTTATACTCAACTAGCGATCCGCCCTGGCTTCGCTCGGATACTATATTAAATTATATTATACATATAAACCTTCCTCTTGAATCACTCTATCTGTTAAAAAAACCGCATCTAAATCCGTTGCGTAGTTTTAAAGATCTACGCATTCATAGGGGCAGACAGCGGGAAGCGACTTTGTTTTATACGAGTACTATGTTGTAGTGATAGTGATAATCTTTCATAAAGTAAATACACGCTCGGCAGAAAAAATGTTCGTGTAGTTTTGCATGTACTGCACAAATTATTCTAAGAAGCCGGTCGCCGGCCGATCGCTGCGTAATCTTATGGTTGTATTTTGAACTTTAAGGTCTACATGTTAAGGTCGACTTTTAAATATATTATTTCAAAATCAAAATATCTACTGGAATGTAATGATACATTCATTCACTGGACGAATATACTGGGTCAAAATATTATTGAAATAATTATGTTCACCGTGCTGTGAGAGCACAGAACGTAGTCCTCTCGTCTCAGCGGAGCGATTGCGATTGACTCCGCCCGCGAACGGCAACAGAAGATATACCAAACTGCACGAAACACGCGACGGGAGAAACAGTATCGCGCTAAATAAAAAAGACCTATACGCCAAATACGTTATACCTCAATAAGTCTGAAAAGGGACTACATAAAAAAACGCCGCTCGTCAAATCACTAGGCAATATCAAGAGCTATTATACACTAAATTTTTACGTAAATTATATGCACGGGAACGGCGCACAATTAAAATTAGGTAAAAATAAGACATGTTTTGGCGATTGTTTTCTATCGAGGCAATTTTGGTTTTGTATGGTTTTTTTCAGACAAATAGATTGCAAATATGATGTAGTTTCTGTATGTTCATTTTCCTGGCATTCGCTTTAGTCTGTCATAGGTAAATATTCAATCTAAGAACTCCGATTTCGCGGAGCGCCCCCTCTTAATGATTTCGAATCTTATGTTTTTATTTTTTTTGTATTTTCAATAACACAAAGTGTTTGCGATTCTTCTTTGCATGAAAGTATGTTAACAGTTTGTTTTTAAGGGGACTTTTTTGTTTAGTTTTCTTTTTCTTTTAATATACACCATTATAAGCTATGTATATTTGTTTAATTAATGTAACGTTATACAGGGTGTGGCCTGTAATAAAAGCAATAAATTTAAGCGATGATTCTACAGAGTATACGCAGTTACCTTATCTTAATGCTCCAAAAGTTGTATTTTACCCGTGAGTGTTCATTTGTAACACGAGCTAGCGAAAGGATTCTATCATTGGTTCCTAATAGAATCCTGAGCGTAGCGAGTGTTGCAACACACAAAAAACCGTAAAATAACTTTACAATGCATTTGCTCAGAAAGTCACCCTTTACACGACTCCACATAGGCATGAAAAGTGCCACTTTTCGCACTAGTGCGGAAAAGTAACTTTTTAATTTAAAAATATCGACCCTCCTTGAATGGAGTTCCACGGACATTCCCCTATTAGAAATTACCTCAGTGGTCTTTCGGGGAAGTGGCCTAGGTAGGAATTTCCACAGTGGTCTTTCGGGAAAGTGGCCTAGGTAGGAATTTCCACAGTGGTCTTTCGGGGAAGTGGCCTAGGTAGGAATTTCCACAGTGGTCTTTCGGGGAAGTGGCCTAGGTAGGAATTTCCACGGTGATCTTTCGGGGAAGTGGCCTAGGTAGGAATTTTCACAGTGGTCTTCGGGGAAGTGGCCTAGGTAGGAATTTCCACAGGGGTCTTTCGGGGAAATGGTCAGAGTAGGAAAAGCCCGAGCGAGGAAATGGCCGATGTGGGAATTACCTTGGTGGCCGTAGGAGGAAGTGGCCCTAGGTGACCGGATCCGTCTCGGTCCCGCAACCAAAATAATTTAAAAAGCATCACTGCCCGCGGCTGCGTTGCCGCCCGCGTTCGAATTTCAAACGTTTAATACAGAATTATCAAGTGAACATGAAATTCTTAGAATACATAATTATAATGTCACGTCATACAAATAAAAAGTCATAGGTACCATATTTTCATACGTTATGTGCCCAATATAAACGACTACGGGGGTATAATTATATCAGCGATCACTTCTGTACTTGCACCGATGGAAACCGAACTGCAGGTTGCTGCGGGTTGGGCTCATTCCACCTAATTTCCATAACGCCTAATACACTAATTACACTAAAGTTCAAATTTCCGTAGGTTCATAATACCTAAATATCCAATTGTCTTAATTGCTACAATGAACAAATTTCATAATAACTTTGAACTAAAACGTCTCATGACCATAATACCTAAATATTAAAATGTACATTTATTTCAAATACCGAATCACAGATACGACAATTTTTTAAAAGAACCTAAGCTGAAAACTCCAGAACATCAAAATCTCATAGTTTCAAAATGCCTAAATTTTTGCAGTCTATGGAGCTAGCTACAGTAACAAGTTGTTTAAAATTATTTTTAATACAGTTGCTCAAAAAGTGTTACTTTTTGTGTCTGCGTAGCGTACGAGAAGCTCAATTTCTCGAACTAGTGCTTTTTACTTTTTAGTTCCAAACTATACTTTCGAAACGCAGTAATTTTATATTAGATTTTTTACTTGGAAATTATGAAATTAAAAACGCTTACGAATACTAGCAGTATTTATTTAAAGTATTCATTAATATACAAATGACGAAAAAATATTAAGAATTTGCATTTTATAGCCTACTCTGTCTTAGGTATCTATGTATGAAATATTTACTTTTCTAAAAATCGTTCTTTGATTTGGCTGAATGATACAAGCATATGCCTAGAAAAAAAAAGTTTAAAAGCAAATCAGCCCGCCCTTTTGAAATAACTTCTAACATTATTTAAACACATTAACGCATATAAATATATAATTTGGTACGAGAAGTTATAAAAAAATATTGAAAATGAGTGATTCAAACATTGATATGACACTGTGCTAGAGCAGCAATTGCCAATGACTGTGTTAATCCAGAAAAATCTAAAAACCAATATAATGCCGTCTATGTAAAATTTATCGAGTGGAAAACCTTACATAACGCAAAGTCTTTTTCAGAGACTGTTTTGATGGCCTATTTTCAAGAGCTGTCTGAAACCTATCGGCCATCAACATTATGGTCAAAATATTCAATGTTGAAAGCTGTTATAAAGTTAAAACATGACATAGATATAAAAACTTACACCAGATTGACTGCTTTCTTAAAAAGGCAAAGTGCAGGATTTCAGAGTAAAAAATCGAAGGTACTAACAGCTGAACAAATTGAGACGTTTATTAATGAAGCTCCAGATCAGCAACATCTAGCTACAAAGGTATAAACTTAAATATAAATCTAATAAAATATGTACACAATTTAAGTAAATTAACTCTAAAAATAAAGTAGGAAGTTAAAAAAAATTGAATGAAATAAACAATTGTCTTACAATATATAATAAATATGTAACTTTGTTCATAGGTTGCTCTTATATTTGGAGTCTGTGGCGCATGCAGACGCGAAGAGGTCACAAATGTATCAGTAAAAGATATAGAAACAAATGGGGACATACTTCTTGTCAAAATACCAAATACAAAAAATAAAATTCCCAGGTCCTTCACTATTGACGGACAATTTGCAGAAATAGTCAAGAAATATCAGAGTCTGCGGTCTTCTAAGGGCAAAAGTGACCGTTTCTTTCAGAATTTTCAAAGAGGAAGGTGCACTGCCCAGGTAATAACAAGTTTGGGAATATGCCGAGAGATATCGCTCAGTACTTAAATTGGCCTGATGCAAATCTTTACACCGGACATGCATTTAGGAGAACCTCTGCTACATTACTTGCCGACTCAGGAGCAGACATAACAATTTTGAAGAGGCATGGAGGTTGGCGGTCATGTAATGTAGCAGAAGGATACATAGAAAACTCCATTAATAACAAATTAAAAATTGGAAAACAAATTGCAAAATCAATTCATGTAAAGTCGCAAGAGTCCACAGAATTTTCGTCATCCACATTCCAATCTGGTCTTAATGTATCTGTTAATACTGAACCTCAACCAGGACCGTCACATGCTAACAACACTTTGGTTACACCCAGCCCTGTTAACCAACCAGGACCGTCACGTGCCAACTACACTTGGATTACACATAGCCCCTCTAACTTTGACCCACAGGAATTATCACAACAGCAGGAACCTGAAAATACACCATGCCTGACTAGTCAGACACTTAATTTACATGGAAGAACTCACAACATAACTATGAACTGCACTAATTGTACCATTAACTATAATTATTAATGAATTATGAAATTATTATGAAAATAAAATATTTCTGATATCAACCTTGTTTTAATACAAATATATATTTTTTTAATTCTCATTTAATCACAAAAGCAAGTCATTCTTCTTAGACCTCATTTGATATAGTTCTCTTTTCGTAATGTTAAACATAATCATCATTTCTTCTAAACATGGTCATCAACGTGGCACTTGAGCAGCAGTTGTAGGTACATAGTAATTGACTGGTTGACTTCCTAGGAGCCGCTTTGAGTGAATATTATCCTTCCGCCAATTTGTTAGGGACCTGCAAAATGTTAATAATTTAGTAACATTTATAGATTTCACCAGCTTCTTGTTCAAAAAATAACCTTAAACATAACTAATAATGTGATTTAATGTTTCTTTTACCTCTAATTATCCTTGATAGTCTTCAAATATTCAAACAATTCATGATATTTTAGTTGTAAACGTGTCCTTGATCACATGTCGCAGATCACAAATTTGGCACTAAAACTCTTGTTGCATGATGTTTCTGTTTGTTGATACTGTAATGTCTTGTACTTCTGTTTTGATAATGTTAAAGGTTCTAATTAATGTCGTTTCAGTATTATAATTATCTGCATTGGGCTGTGGCAAGCTAAATATTATCCTTATGAATACTGTCAGTGTCAACTGCCAAGTGTCAATTTAGTTTCTCAACTCGAGGCCGATGGCGCTGATTCCAATAGTATGTTGTCACTGTCAGTGTCATTTGTAAAGTATGGGTTCGTTCAAAAATAACTTCGAAGCAAGCATATTTTATCGCAATGATAATTTTTATTTTTTGATAATTATTTTTCGCAATTGTATTAAAAAAGTCGTTTACAACACGTGTGAAATGTCTTTTACCACTCGTACCGAGTCTTACCACTCGCTTTCAGCTCGTGGCAAGATACCTCGGTACTAGTGGTAAAAAGACATTCTTTTCACACTAGTTGTAAAATGTACTATTTTAATACAGTTGCTTAAAAAGTGGTACTTTTTGTGGCTGCGTAGCGTACGAGAAGCTCAATTTCTCGAACTAGTGCTTTTTACTTTTTAGTTCCAAACTATACTTTCGAAACGCAGTAATTTTATATTAGATTTTTTACCCGATGGCGCTGATTCCAATAGTATGTCACTGTCAGTGTCATTTGTAAAGTATGGGTTCGTTCAAAAATAACTTCGAAGCAAGCATATTTTATCGCAATGATATATTAATTTATTATTTTTGGCAATTGTATTAAAAAACGTCGTTTACAACACGTGTGAAATGTCTTTTACCACTCGTACCGAGTCTTGCCACTCGCTTTCAGCTCGTGGCAAGATACCTCGGTACAAGTGGTAAAAAGACATTCTTTTCACACTAGTTGTAAAATGTACTATTTTGCGCTGGTATAGTTGGCCGCACAGTTAACTGGCATTTATACAAGGGTCTGTCAATGGTCAAACTGTGTGGCCGATGGTACCTACACTGGAATATTAAGCATTGAAGACAACAATAGCAATAGGATGTTAAATTAAAATACTTGAATAAATACGTTTTAAAAACAATTAGCTTTATTTCATTTTACTCTTTACTTTATAAATCAACCTTACACCTCAATTGCAACTTAGGCTACTTAGGTATTTTTAGTGCTGGCGTCTTCGCAATTCACGAACATTTTTTAGAAATTCAATAGCCGTGATGACCCCTTCATTTAATTCCCTTTTTTGGTGTTTGTACCAGTTATCCAAAATATGTATCATTTCGTTTTCGACTATTCATTGTAAAAAGTGAGTTACGTATACGGTAATCTTGCCATCTTGCTTCAGACTTCAGTTTGAACAAGAATCGAATTAAAGTTGGCTTATGGGGCATTCGAACATTTAAGCGCCTATGAAAGCCCTCCACAGGATTGTTTGCGCGATGTCTATCGCTAGCACAGCTTGTCATGGACGGACCCAGCCGAATCCATTGCCTTTCCATGTACCTCTTAAAAATCAACATGTTAGCAGTATTCGGAGCCATTTCAAGTATTTCTAACCAGCAGTTATTAACTTCTTCTTCTGGTAAATATGGCAAATATGCACACAAATTTAAGACTTCCTGACCTTCTGCTGTGGCGTCTATCTTCACGGCTTTTCCTTTTTTATAAACAGCATGCATAAAATGGTACAAACAGCCTGTTAATTAGACATCAGGAAAAACGACTTTGCACGCATTTATCACGGCGGCTTCGTAGTCACATTTAAATTTATCTATTCTCATGTGCAATGTGTCACATAAATATGAGAATAATTTGTGATACGTCTCTTCTCTCTTATTAGGCAGCAATGCATAAACCACCGGTATTACATTGGTAGATTTACGTGTCTGAACCTGCATCTACATGGATGGTGTAAATTTGGTAGAAGGGTTTTGGTGTCCTCTTGAATGTGCCGTCACCAAAGTACTGTTTTCTTTGCCCAGAACTGCTCTCTATAAATTACCTGCTTGTCGGGGTTGAAAACACTAACATTTTATCATTTGTTCCATCATCAAGTACCAAAAAATCTTGCGATATTATTTTTGGGATTTTGACTTCTTGTAAACGGGTATACTCTGATTTTTTCTCACCCAAAAATTTAAGTCTGTGCCTACGTAACGTGTTCTTTTTTTCGTCGTACGAAAACATGGCGGAATCAGCTTTTTCAAATATTTTACGCACTGGCGACATACTTTCGCACACTTCCTTCTTGCAGGTGTCTAATACAACATCTCGTACATTTTGATCATAATGTGGGAGACACACATGAGGACTTTCTCGAACAACGGTATTTTCCAATTCATTTATTGTAAGTGAAGCACTACATTGATCGGACCGATTAACACATCTCCACATGGTGTATCCTGTTTTTCGGTTTTCATACCCGTAGTTATATCTGTGTGCATCGTACAAAAGTGCACGACCGCCTTTTTGATTTTTTATGAAAACCAGATCCATCGTTTTTTCATGAATAGTTAGTTACTATTTTATTAAACGACGCAATTGAAAGAAACTATTCAACTGACAACGATGGTCTGACGTTTGTACCAATTCATACTTGTAATAGTTATAATATTAGTAGGTACTTAAATTTAAGTGGCCAGCCCTAAAGAAGATAAGTAAAGCAAAGTATACATGATGGTTAACTAGTCTTTTTGAAATGTAGGTATTCTGGTACTTGTTTTGAACATGGTATGTTTTGCGACTATGGTATTGTGAAGTTTGCCCATTATGAAACTTAGATATTGTAAAATCTAGCCATATTGCGAACAAGGTATTATGAAAAGAAAAAGTTAGGTGTTCTGTAATTTAGGTATTTTGACACTAAGGCCTTTTGAGATCTAGGCTAGGACTATTGAAAAAGAGGTAAAATGAAATTTAGATGGAATGAGCCCAACTCGTTGCTGCTCGCATATTGCTTCAATAATATATTATTTATCCAATGCGAGATGTAAATCAAAAATTATAAAACCAGCCGAAATTCAGACTTAACATATTTGATAATTACTTAGACAATTTGACAATTATTGACGAAGCTAGTGATGACAATTATTATAAGTGTTTTTAGGGTTCCGTAGCCAAAGGGCAAAAACGGAACCCGGTATGGATTCGAATTTTAGGGGTGCACTCCATACAATAAAACTGAAAGTCAAAAATAATAATTTCATTGCAAGCCCACGTGTGGCACATGAATCGATAGGCCTTTCAAAATAAATATAAGGTTTCTGAGCATTTTTTATTATTAAGTGAATAAAGTCGGAGATAATCGCCCCGAAAGTCACTTAAATTGTGTCCCTCCCCCCTCTAATTTTTGATCCGTGTATTTTAAAAATATGAAAAAAATGGAAATAGGGCTTATTAAATTCTATCAGCGAAAATTGTTTTGCACAAGATCGGTTCAAAGGTTTTCGAGATATTTCTAAAAAACTGCCTTCCTTAAAGAAAAGGACGTAAGTGCCATGAGATTTCAGTAGCGATACGACCTTTTTATTAGTCACGGAACCCTTGTTGTGCGTGTTCCGATACGCACTTGGCCGCTTTTTTACTTACATACTCGTAATGTATGAGTACATAGTGAAAGTTACGTTATGTTAAGACTGGTAAAGAAAAAAAGGTTTTCATAAGTACAAACGAGTTTGATTTATACTTCTATAAACCCATCTTTTTTAAATCGGACACAAGCAGCGGTCAGATCGCAGGCCATTGTTTATCAATAAGGCAAGAGCCAATTCATATTAATTTCGTAATGTTCCTTCTGGGCTAGGTCGATGAAACTTTTGTATGATGTAGAATATAAATTGGTTCATATTTGGAAAAAAAATGGTGTTCGTACCCAAGAGCCGATATGTTGTTATACAGGGTGATAATTTTTTATTTGTTTTTTTTTACAAGAATTTAAAACGGTAGGAGGTTCATTTTTTTTGAATATAGTCTTTAGTGTCATTAATATTTGTACAAAATTTGAAATTCGTCACTTTCATAGTTTAGGAAAAAATAATTAAAACAGTTTTGAGGTTAATTAAGGGGTTATTCACCCCTAGGGGGTAACAGAGGGATGAAAATTTGTGCAGCGTATTACCTCCTCAAAAGACATCGTTTTATTATAGTTAGACCCAAAACCGCTGGGGGCAATTTTTCTTAGGTTGTTATCCTGCTATATACCCTTACGGTCTAAAATCTTCGGAAATGGGTATATAAAGGGACCACGTTCGCGGTACGAGAGAGTTTTGAGTCTTTGAGTGAGAACTGCAAGAAGAAGAATAGTGGACCCAAGTGATGAAAAGTGGAGTGGGTCTAGTAGTGCAAAGCTTCAGTGAAGTTGAAGTGTGTAACTGTGTCAGTAACTAGCAGGCGCGTACTCAGTGAACTAGTGTGTGTTAATTGTAGGGGTCGTTCATCAAATTACGTCATCGATTTTTGAAATGGCCTAATAAAGTGACTATCGTCATTCAATGGCCAGACAATCCCCCCCCCCATTTTGAAATGACATAATTTATGAATGGCCCCTTAGCACACGTGGATTCACTGAACTTTACCCTGTGTAAGCCACGTTATAACCGTATACTATTTTTCTTAAGTTTTATTAAACTAAGAAGAAACATTTAAAATTTTATTGTTTAAGAACAAAAAATAAGGCATCCAGAAATGTAGCCTTTGGCACTTTGTAATCGACTAGTAGACAGACTGAAACCAAAGGGTAAATACTGGCAATGGAATGTATTTATGTTGGTTCGACGACCATACTATAATAGTACATTACGTAACTAGGGCGGTGAATTCTGCGCTCTGGGGCTTTACGAATTACCGACCGTGTTGCGTACTAGTAGTTTATGCGACTGATCCATAATGAGAGGCCTTAAAATACGAGTGTGGTTTTATGAAACGAGCGTCAGCGAGTTTCATAATAGGATCACACGAGTGTTTTAAGGCCTAATTATGTACAGTTGCATACACTACTTTATCTACACACATATCATAAGCAGTAGTAAGTAACAGTAAAAAACCAACAATAAAATGACAACAACAATGGCGGCAATTCGATCATCCGTCACGACGAATGGTTTTTTTTAAATCATAGACAAACGAATGTAGTCCCTATACTCATATCACTCGAGATCAAATGTCGTACGGTTTGTATTAAAAAACGTACTGAATTGACGTTTCGTATCGATAACTGTTTTAATATCTATGGATACTAGAATAGAGACCCACTTGAACTTTGACAGCTGTTCCAAATTTAAACTCATAGGCAAGTACTCATAACGATACAAATTTATCAAAAATCTGTACCGTAATAACATTACAGTACAGATTTTACCTACTACCACAGACAAGAAAGTTCTAATATTAAAATCGGTTGTAGTAATGCTGGTCATTTCCTACGGTTCCTGAACGCATTTTAGAGCACTAATGATATGTGCGTAGATAAAGAAATTTACGTCTTCACCTGGCCACAATGCGAGTTTTCCCGTAGGCACAGCGTGCAGTAAAACTCGCATTATGGCCAGGTGTGACGTAAATACTATTGTATTTTATACAATCGTTATTATAATGCACGCTTTTTCAGTCGAGTACCACGGTTAGGCTACGACACTTAAAAAGCTAGTTATGTAACTACTAGCTTCTGCCCGCGACTCTGTCCGCGTGGAACTCGTTTATATCGCAGCTCCATACAAACTTTTACCCCTCCATTTCACCCCCTTAGGGGATGATTTCGGGGATAGAAATATCCTATGTCACTCTCCATCCCTTCAACTATCTCCACCTAAAAAATCACGTCAATTCGTCGCTCCGTTTTGCAGTGAAAGACGGACAAACAAACTAACACATACATTCACTTTCCCATTTACAATATTAGTATGGATTGTATACAATTCTTTTTCTACAAGTCAACTGAACTAATTAAACAAACTTGTAGTGCTAGCGGTACACCCCGTAATTGCAAACAATAATTTAATTGCAATTAACATACGGCAGTGTTTAATAAATAGGTGTCAAAATAAATGAGGTTTAAAAAGTGTAGTTCAAACATTTTGGCGGCTGTATTACGAAAAAATAGTTTGACGCGATCGTATTATGTTTTTAACTGTCATTTGAAAAAAATATCGTATCGGCTACCATGGAATGGAATTACGAACATTTTCGGGCGATTATTTGGGTATCCACCGCGAATAAACTTTTATGACAGCTAAAGGGTCAGGCTATATTGTTTGATGCTGGTCGCCCAAAGACGCCTCAATCTCTCGATAAGTCACGTGACGGTCTTAATATTAATATTAGTTCTCGCACAGAGTCAATGTTTTCCGTTTCTGAAACCTTCCTCCGACTGTCGTTTCTTCGGTGGACTGATCACCGGCAGAACGTTTCGCTTATGGATTGTTCATCGAAAGAACGTTTTGTCTATGCATGTTTCATACACCGACCCGCCCCAACGGCCATCGGTTCAACGTGCTATGTGCCCCGCCCACTGCCGCTTAAGTTTAGCGATTCGGAGGGCTATATCGGTTACCTTGGTTCTGCTGCGGATAGCCTCATTTCTGATGCGATCACGCAGAGAAACTTTCTTATGAGGCCCAAAGTAAGCGACCACGTTTCAGTGTCATATGTCATCAGTCAGCACTGGCAACATACACTGGTCAAAAACTCGTCTTGGGACACTGCGGAATATTGGACAAAAAGATGTGCCGTAGCTTCACGAACGCTGCCCAGCCGAGTCGGATTCGACGATTGACCTCTTTCTCGAAGGTGTACCTACCTAACTGGATAGTCTGTCCTAGGTATACAAAATAGTCTTCAACAACAACAACTTCGAGCGTAAAGTGTCCGATTGTAATGCCTCCTCCTCCAGTGCAGCGGTGAACAGTTTTGGAGAAATAACATTTCCTTGCCTGACTCCCCGCTGCAGAAGGAAGCGGAATTATAATAATAATAATAAGTGCTCCGAAGTGCCTTACTATAAATACACACCTGCGCCAGTTCTCGAAAATGGTCGTGCCACGCTCTATTGGGATCGATCTGTCATCACGGACGGGACTATTCTTGCCAATAGGCCTGATATCGTGCTGATAGATCGATCGAAACGCCAGGCAGTGCTCGTCGACATCACCATCCCCCATGGCGAGAACCTCTTGAAGGCCGAGAAGGACAAAGCCAGCAAGTACCTAGGCCTGGCTCACGAGGTAACCGCCATGTGGGATGTTGATTCGACGAACATCGTCCCGATAGTCGTTTCGGCGAACGGTTTGATAGCGAAGAGTCTCGACCGTCACCTAAAGAGACTCTTGCTAGATGGCTGGATCAAGGGTCAGATACAGAAGGCAGTACTCTTGGATACTGCGCGAATAGTCAGGAGGTTCCTGTCTCTGTCGCCCTGACCACCGGCAGCTTAGGCCTCGTCTCGCTGCCGGCGGTACCTACCCTAGGTTAGGTTTTTATAATGGTTTTATGTTTTAAATGTATAGTTTTATATTTTACTTTTTATATCATTATTCTAAAAACCTAGCCTAAGAAGAAGATTAAATAAAGAGAATAATAATACTGTTACGGCAAGAAAACTGTGATAAGGCGCCTAAGTAGGTTTTTTAAGGGGACAATCTTACCCAAATCGACCTAGTCCCATAGTAAGCTCAGTAAGGCTTGTGTTATGGATACTAGACGACAATATATATAGATATAAATACTTAAATACATAGAAAATATCCATGACTCAGAAACAAATATTCATGCTCATCACATAAATATTTGCCCTTACCGGGATTCGAACCCAGGACCTTCAGCTTCGTAGGCAGCGCCACTACCCACTAGGCTAACCGGTCGTCAAATTGAATATCGTCAATTTTAATATCGTTGTTCATTCTGACTTTAAGCGTTGAATATACTCCAAAGAGTTCAAAGATTAGAAGGCTGCTTTTATTCGAATAGTTCTTGAAAACGATATTGCACTTTTACTATTCTTCCAGGGGGTTTCATAGTAGGCGTTCAAATATTTTTCTTTGCTTTTTGCAGGCAGAACATTATTAATGGAGTTTTTTTAATTGCTTCCATTTTAATTGAATTTATAATTTTTGGCACTACTGTTACATGCTTGTCATTAGTGACACTTTTTTTTATTAAAAAAATACGTAGGTTGTATGTTTCGCGGGCTTTTTGTTATTTTTTTGGGTGGTAACTTTTAATATATTTGTCATCATATTATATCAAATAAACATTGTTTTAAATAACATTTAGCGATTAGAAAGTGGTATAAATAAATCCATAAGTAATTTTATTTATAGAGCATGTTAATATTCAAAAGCGTTTAAGGAAGACAATATATGAGACACTAAGCGCTACACGAAGAAAAAACTGCGGTTTTTAAAACGCTCTATGAAAGTGTCTCCTTAAGCGCGCGGTTGTTTTATGCGTAAAACGCTGCGATTCCAAGGATACCTCCTATGTAACCGCTGCGGTAATCGCAGATATCTATGGAATCGCAGCGTTTATTGCATAGAACAACCGCGCGTCTTAAACACGCTCCTGAAGTGACATATTGTCTCTGGCCTCGTTCTGGCCCACAGTGTTTTTAGAATAACGTTTTTTAAGTTCTCTTCAATGTGTGGTATATGGCACGCGTGCAGGGAGCAAAATTCAGTTTTGCTCCCTGCACGCGTGCCATATATATGCTTGGGTAAAAAAGACAGATTGAAAAAAAAAATGCAGAGGGATCAAAAATTAGTTTTTCTCCCTGGAAACGGGCTAGAATAAACTTGTTTTCGAATGGAAGGAGTGAAATAGTTATTTGTGTCACAAGGGAGCAAAATAGTATATTTACGGCAAGGGCGGTATATTGAATCCTGAACGTAGCGAGGGATCCTACAATAGAATCCTGAGCGCAGCGAGGGATTCTAACGTAGGATCCAGAGCGTAGTGCGGGATACAAGTGTTTACGCCTGAGACGAAAATAATTTTGCTACCGAGTGACACATACTATTTTTCACACCGACTATGAGGAAATTTAAAAAAGCTATTGTTAAAATATATCTAAATTATCTTTAACTTTTATTACTAATTTTTAAATATTACGAAATTTTTATAATTTTTTATTCAACATTGTTATAGTTAAAACTTGAAATATGTTCGTTTTGAATCGACTACGATGAAATTACAATCGATTATTTTATTAACATCTGTGTTCAATTGGCACATTGCGTACAAATGTTCCAATGCCAAAGTATAAATTAAAAAAGTAGCTTGAACAGAAAAGTAGCGTTTTGGTCCCTCTCGTCGTGGAGCAAAACTTACTTTTCCGAATGAAAGGTGTGAAAACGTAATTTATGTCATATAATCTTACATCACCCAAACTCTGAACACATTGTATTAGGCCTCGTCGAAGGCTCGGTGGCTATAAACGTCTCGAGTAAAATGACGCCTTTTATGTCGTGTTGTACAATCTACTATTTCCTTCTTATATTTCGCAACATTTTTATGTTTCTACTAGTTTGCTTCATTTTGGTTTTCAAATATCTTACCTAAGGACCGTACCAGCAAGAAAGTGGACTGCTGTAAAGGTAAATATTTTTTTATCCAATACAATATAAAAAAATAGAACAAAATAAACCAAACTTTAACATTCTCTTAATGAACAAAATTAATCCTTATTAAATTTGGAACAAATAAGGTTTTATTTTTTTTATAGGTTGGACGGTATTCAGGCTGTGGTTACTTATATAACCGTATAATAAAATAATAACCATATTCTTTTGACGAAGTTTATTATATTTTCAAAACGGCTAGACCGATTTTGATGAAATGTATGTAAAAAATTACCGCACTAAAGCCAGCTATCAAACAAAAAAACTTCATTAAAATCGGTTTTTCCGTTTCGGCGCTACGTGGTCACATACACAAAAATACCAAGAGTATAAGTAGTAGTATAGGAACCAGATATATAAAACTAGTACTGGAGATACTAACATCTTTGTATCAGCGCAGCACCTGACTCAGCCGAAAGACGTCCACTGCTGGACAGAGGCATCCCCCAAAGAGTGCCAAAGTGATCGGTCCTGCGCCAGCCGCATCCAGCTGACTCCCGCAACCTTTATCAGGTCATCAGTCTACCTTGTGGGGAGCCTACCCACGCCGCGCCTTCCGGTACGTGGTCGCCACTTGAGAACCTTTCCGCCCCAACGGCCATCGGTTCTACGTGCTATGTGCCCCGCCCACTGCCATTTAAGTTTAGCGATTCGGAGGGCTGTATCGGTTACCTTGGTTCTGCTGCGGATAGCCTCATTTCTGATGCGATCACGCAGAGAAACTCCCAACATGGCCCCTCTCCATTGCCCTTTGGATGACTTTGAGCCTTCTAATGAGGCCCATAGTAAGCGACCACGTTTCAGTGCCATATGTCATCACTGGCAACACACACTGTACAAAAGACTCTCGTCTTGAGACACTGCGGAGTATTGGACGAAAAGATGTGCCGTAGCTTCTTGCCGAACGCTGCCCAGCCGAGTCGGATTCGACGCTTGACCTCTTTCTCGAGGTTGGACCTACCTAACTGGATAGTCTGTCCTAGGTACATATTCGTCTACAGATGTAGCACGCCACAAAGGTTTGAAAACGATATTAATTTGTTTGTCTAAAAACATATAATGACTGTATTACTTAGAATAATGGCATGATGCCAAATCTGGCCAAAATAAAGTCGGCATTCCGTGCTTTCTAATGGGAGCAGCCTTTTCTGCAAGCACTCCTTGGAATATAATTCGGCGTTCACACCTGACGGACTAACATTATACTTTTTAGCGAGCTTTCTGAACGTCATCCCCTTTAACTTGCACCAGTCGTGTATTACAATGTTTTTGCTAACATCTAAGTTTATGCGCCCCATCTTAATAATGCTTTAAAATTTAAACTGGTATTTGTCAGTGTCAAAAAATTCACTAAACTGGCCATTGTAAATAACTAAAAAGTTTTTACTCTTTGATGCAAAAAAAAAAATATATGATCGTAAAGTTGTCCACTAACATTCTGGCACGATCCTTAATTTGCCTGATTCAGGTAATCGGCGTATTTTTTTTTATTCGTGATTTACATGAAATTACCATACATAAAGTACATGAAATGATTACTTTTTGAACAGTATGGCGGTGGTGTCGGTGGAGTAGGTGCCATAGGCGGTGTAGGAAGCGTGGGCGGCGTCACGGGCGCTGGCGGTGGTGTCGCAGCTGGCGCTGCGCCTAATCTAGTCAATGGAGCGTCGGTTGTGCAGTCCGGGCCTGATTCGACTCAACACCACCAACCATTTGATGTGCAGGTTAGTTATAACCATCTACCTATTTTACACAAGGAGGCTGATATCAATCACGCCGGCCAAGGGCGGGTTGTACAGTCAAAGGTTTTCATTTTTGAGGCATTTAGAGCTCACTTAATATTGGACGCTAAGCTACTATTAAAAACCAAAGTTAGTTGACACCTAAGTGGCCCAACAATTTAAGACCTTGACCGTATCAACTAACGATTACATACTGATCAACGTTAATATGGCGCCAGCAGCTGTTATTCCATAGAAACTTGGGGATCTTTCCTTACATTCAGATTTTAACGAACACCACTTTCGATTACTGACTGTTTGATGCAACCCATCCTAGGTAGTAAAATAAAATTATATAGGCGTTTTTTTTAGTATAGCGTATATACCCAAAAAGTAGGGGTGTCGTTGGATAAGTTGTTCAAACATGCTATGGGTTTTTCGACTGTTACAAAATATTTTTTTCTATTTGGGGCATACAATAAATACTAGTTATACGTACGGAAGGTCCTTTGCATAACATAACCAATGTTTTGCACCTAAAAAACTCAAATCTGGCATTGATCGCAATGGCATGCGATCTTTCGATTAGTTTGGCCTCATCTTCGTGGCTCAACGGGGGCCGCAGCACGATTAATGTTAACCGCGATCGCACGAATTGCACCTCGAGGTGCGCGAAAGCCGAGTTTACATGACGGGACACGAAGGATAGATCCAATTGCGTAATATTAAGTTTTTTAGGTTATAGGTTGTTGTTAGTCGAGTCGTGTAGGATCTCTATTTAGTAGAATCTGGCAAACTAGGGATGAGACTGTGATTTATTTACAAAAAAATCACATGGCAACGGTAATATAAATATCAAATGTGGCGAACGTAACTTATTGTCTTATCAGTTTGTAATATTGCTGTCTTCTACAACATTTTCATGAAACTTATGAAAAAAGCTATTAATTTAGTTACATAGCACTATGATTAGTAAAAACAGAGGAGCGGGTAGATTTTCTAACATGTACAGTCATTGACGTAAAATACCTAAAGTAAATAGACTCACAATGACGAAATGACAATTCTAGCTATACTTCAGTACTTGCTAATAGCGTTAACATATAACCTGCATCTAGATATTAGATACTTAGTTTTTAGACTTTAAACGCATATTAGCATATTAATGCTTCCAAATTATACTTAGGACACAAATCAAATTATTTTATTAAATATTTTTCATTAGTATTAATTTGCCGTAGAAGTGACTCGATTGGATTTAAATAATTTCATGCAGAGAACAAATACAAATCGGAATGACTTTCAAAATCACTACATAGTATAAAACAAAGTCGCTTTCCGCTTTCTGTCCCTATGTATGCTAAGATCTTTAAAATTACGCAACGGATTTTGATGCGGGTTTTTTAAATAGATAGTGATTCAAGAGGAAGGTTTATATGTATAGTACCCGTGCGAAGCCGGGGCGGGTCGCTTATTTATGTACTAGTGCAACTGACAAAGTCACCTTTTCACCGCCATTGATCTGCTACTAAGTCTGCACATTTCGTGCCCAACACGCCAACGACTTCATATCTAGTCAGTTTCTTCAGTCTAATAGCTGCTGACGTGTGCTGGCATGAGGCTTTATTTCGCATTTGACGTCTGTGACAGTTGGCGTGTGGGGTAATACTTTTTGCTTGTAGCGTGCCGGGGAATAGGTTAAAAAGTTCTACGCATGACTCGTGAAATTGGAATAAGAACTAGGCATTTATATTATGTTTGGCGTTATGTATTTGACGTGTTTACTAGTTCGGTTGCGACACATAATTTTGCAGACAGAAAAGCTTTAGTCGTCTTTTATTTTTTTCAAGTTCAAAAATAAAAAACACGACAAAGTTTCCGGTCTCGTGATATAGCTAACATTGCACGCCGCTAAGGACTTCTTCGGAATCTTAAATTGAAACCCATCATTTTCCCCATAAAACAGTCTAAAACTGACTCTTTATGGTTTTGTTCCGTGATTCTGTCATTTGTAGTAATGAAATGACAATGAGTTCACATAACATTCTTAACGCTATGAATAGAACTTAGTTGAAAAAATATATCCCTTTCCTTTTTAAAAAAATGCTGTTAACGCTGTTATTTATAGAACGTTTTTGTCATTTTTGCCAACCGTCAAGTCCCACAGTCCAAACCAGACTAAACGCAAAAGAGCCGTGAGAAAGAGCTTTTGAACGGCCATTTCTTTTCGGCTGATTATGCATCTAATTACATATACTAAATCAATGCGTACAGTTAAGAAATTTGATTCGCGTACCGCCTTAATTCTAAATTGCTAATGACAATCGATAAATACTAAAGGTTATTTTTCTTCGCAACGCGAACATAACGTATGCCATGTTTTTTTACCGAGTTTTTCGAATGTATGTCGACAACGTGAAATAAATCTTATGATTTAAATTTTTATTTCTAAGGTTAAAGTTGGGCAGGCCTTTCACCCAAATATGCGTCACTTTAAGTATGCAAACGACATTCGCTTTATTTCAAGCATTAAATCAGTGAAACTGTACGCGAATCAAATTCCTTGACTGTACATATAAAGTTTTAGTTACTATGCTATTTTTATTAAATATACACTATTTCTTTGCAAGAAAGTTTACCGATCTTTTTAAAAAGCCTGTCCTTTAACACAACTCGGAGATAACTAACACGCTTTGAACAATCAAAGAAGCGGAGCGTGCGCCTGCCGCGACGAGCGGCAAAATTCCAGCGGCGACGCCGCGCGTGAACGGATGCTTTCCCGGGGAGAGTGAACGATACTGTAATGACATTTTCTCAAAGATCATCGTCGAAAGTGAATTTATTGTTAAAAAATCAGGACGTGAAGTGCATAGTTTATGGTTAGTCAAAATTTAAAAAATAAAAACCTTGCTGGCTTGATTTCGCTCGACTACGATGTTGCATACAAATTTCCTTATTTGTTGTGGTACAAACTTTAAAAAAGTTAAAACCGCCATATAAATAAAAGGCATAGGTCCTAAACAGCCAAAACGGAAGATCAGTAGCTGTGACTTTTTAGTTGTCTCAATTAACTTGTGGCGTTTTCGGAAGAAAAATACACTTTCAACTTATTATTTAAAAAAGGTAAATTTTTCCGTTTCTACATAAGTGGCTTATTGTTTTTACCGAAAATACGTATATAAAATGGACGTGAAAATAATTCCAGATTTAAAAGAAGCTGCAAGCTTAGTTTAGATTGATTATTTGTTAAGTGTAAGTTGCAAAGCCAAAAGACAAATAACGAAAGGGGTTTCGACAATTTCATGAAGCGGCGAGAAGAAATGCATGCCTTATCATTTTCAGAAAGTATATTTTTGTTTTCTGAAACAATTATTTAGAAAATCATTTAATCTATATTTGTCTCACCCGGAAGGTCAATTGCTGCTTCGTATTAATTATGGCGTGCAATATATAATATTTACAATATATTTTTTTACATTAAAATGTGTATTGAATGGTTCATATTGTAACTCGATATGTGGACGGTTACGTTCTGTTTTTTATATATGGATGCGTTAGTTCTGTAGTTCAGAATCGGTTGCCATTTAAGTAAATTCATATAAATGAACTACCATAAGTCGAACAAGGGTAATATATTATCTCAGGAGTTGTTTATGCTCCATGAGAACAGAAATACTTAATTTCAGATTAAAATGTTATAACGAGCATACGATCGAGTGCATCCCGTAGCCATCATCAATCATAATACTTTTTTTATACTCGTCGACTTTAATGTTTGAGATAAGACTTCGTACACCAAACTAAAATCACATACATTTTACTATGGAGGTCCCAACTCAACATTTTACAACTGTTTAGACAACTAAAATAAATTCGACCAATCACGTGGCGCGTTTACTGAACTAAAATGTATTTGACCAATAGGACGCCGTCATGAGTACAGAAGTAAAGTAAAAGACATCGACGACCAAAAAAGAAAAACTGTTGGCTGCACTTCGTTTCAGAAGGGCTTAGATTTTCAATTGATAGTTTAATCAGTTCAGTTGACTCGTATTCGCTATTTAAGTCTCGTACCAAAATTAGGCCACTCAGGAAGCTTCGTGGCCTAAACTTGGTACTTGACTGAAAAATAATACATTATATAACGATTCACAGTGTTTAAGAATCCTATTTTTGTTGCATCTCTTTTTTATTGTAAAAATCGTTTCAATTTATCATTATAAGCACTAGACTAAAACTCCCCCGTCGATACGACATGTAGTTATTGAGGGAAAAAACGCTAAAGTTGGCCGGATAAGGGGTCACCTGAATCACGAAAACAATCATACCAATTAAACTAAGCTAGGTACTTAATTGAAATTGTATTAAATGTTCCGTTTACACTCTTATGACAAATATTCTGACCATTTTTGAACTCTGTAATATAGAGAGTTTACGAGATTATACCAATTTTAGTAATTTTCGTTTCTATTTTATTTATTTTCTCGAGAATAACGCCATATTAGATTGAGATGATTATGTGGAATATACGGTTTTATTCCTTATAGACTGAAAGCTAGCGACCAAATCGGTCACACAACAACATGTGGCCCAAATCGAAAAACGTTACGTTCTCTCCGTAGTGATGTAGGTAGGCTGCGCCCAAACTTATCAGAACAATGCCCACGGCGATGAGCAGCAGGTTGAACATCGATAGGACCGCGTCGAGGCGGCTCCGGCCAAACTGTTTATACGGCCAGGAGCCTATGGTACTCATTACGAGACGCACTTGGGTTATGTACTTGAATTCGAGCGGCGAGTCGACATCACTGGAAACATTGGCTGAGAGTAGGTTTAATCCTAAACTTGGCAAAATTATCGGTTCGGTATTAAATTGGTTGCCCTGTATAGAGCACGAAAAATCATTAAAAAAAACACAAAATGTGATCAAAGAATGTGTGCATTTAAAGATATACCTACATTACCTACAAGTATGAATGCAGGTAAGTAAGTAAGTAATTATTTATTTGTGATACACAGGTTACATAATAGAATAAAAAATACAGAACGCTGTGACCTACCTAAAAGGGGTTGTACGTTGTTTCATGTACTACATTTTCGTAGAATTTTGCTTCATAAAAAATGTTTCCCATATTATCATTTCATAGAATGATCATTTTTTAATGCACTTACTTTGTAGAAGCTTATTTCATAGATTTTTTATTTTTGAGATTATTAATGTTTCGAAATTCATGTTATCGATTTTTAGGTCATATATTATATTTAGTTTATAGAATAGTTTTTTTTAAGCCTGTATATTCATAGAATTTTGTTTGTCATCTTATTAAGCTTAATATTTTCGTTTCATTGAAGGATAAGTTAAAGAAGGAAATGGGAGTTTTCATAACAAGTTTTTCCGCTCTTTTATAAAAAAAATAACCACGATGACGAAAGCGTCTTCTAACCTATCCGCGATCCGAGTCGGTTTTGCCACTAAGTTCCTGTTCCTTGATCCTTGTGTACTTGTAATTTAATTGAAGTTCATAAGAATTTTTGAAAACAAAAAAACTGGAATTAAATATTATATGAAACGGTTCCTATGAAACAATAATCTATGAAATTTGTGTATATGAAACAAGAATACACGAAACATAATTCTACAGTTTGATAAGTTTCTGAAGTAAAAAAGTTTGATAGTAATATACATTGAACTGAATTTCTGTGAAATATGTTTCAACCAAGTGAATAGTCTATGAAACAATATTATTGGAACTGAAAGTATATGAACCATATAATTTATGAAATATTTTCTGAGAAACTAAATTCTATGAAATTTCTGTCTGTGAAATAGGGTGACACCCCAAAAGGTATACAAATGTTGAGCCTTACAAGAACTAAAACCTACAACTAATTCTAATTTTTATGAGCGTTAGATTTACTTAAACTAATATTTTTATAACATATTTCACATATTTCGGAAACTTCTATCTAAAAAAACTCATCGATGCTGTAATATGCTCTCTCTAAAAGTTTTAATTTGTTTCTAAAAATTGAAAATTTAATTTCTATAGGCTTTCTGATAAGAAATTATATAATTTGGAAGCCATGCCTAGTACACTCCTTCTCAGCAAAGCTGTTTTGCCACTCACGGTTTGTATTGCATGTTTGTAACGGACGCTTCTCGAATTCATGCTTAGCCTTAAGGGAAACAGTGAGGAGTTTGATTTTACAAATGTTGCGATCTCGTAAATATATAGGCAGGTTAGTGTGAGGACATTTAGTTCTTTAAAATGTAGTTTGCAACTTTCTGTTCGTTTGAGGCCACATACGGCTCGAATCCATTTTTTCTGTGACCTAAACACCTGCAACTTATTGGTGGAATTACCCCAAAATATAATTCCGTATTCTTAAGATCGAATCGATGTAACCATGGCATGAAAGTAAAGCTGTTTTAGGGTCTGATATTTTCGAGAATTCATTGAGAAGAAATACGAAGCCACATGGTTTCAGCTGTATTGAAACTCCGTTAGCTACTTCCCTGGACAACCTTTACCGATAATCTTCGTGCTGGCAGGCCGCGGGCGGTGGGTGCGGGTTAGTGGAGCGGTGGGTGCGGGGTAGTGGGGCGGGGAAAAAAAAGAAAAAAAATGTGGGCTCAGCGATTTTAATTTTTTTCTCAAACAGGTGCTCTGTACTCCCTGTGCTCCCAATTTTTTTTTAAATCGATCGGGAGGTGGGAAGGGGTTGCCAGCGTTAATTAAAAATACCAAAATAATAATAATTTTCATGTGCAGCTGTATTGGCTTTTTTCTGACGCGAGATTAATTAATATGTAAGCCCCAAAAAAATAGCAATGCAAAAATATCGGTGGAAAGGTTCCGAACACAATCGACGCGCCGTGAGCGCGCTGATACGTTTGCCGGCTGATATCCCCTCCACGTCCGCTTTTGCCTTCCCCTCAGCACATTTTCGTACGAAATCCAACTATTTCAACATTTTTTTTTTCGATACCTTTCCAACGATATTTATTTTATGCATGGCTATTTTATTGGGGCTTACATATTAATTAATCTCGCGTCAGTAAAAAAGCCAATACATCTGAGCCCATATGCCAATTATTATTATTTTGGTATTTTTAACTAACGCTGGCAACCCCTTCCCACCACAGGATCGATAAAAAAAAATACACTTAATGGAACTTACTTAGATAGAAAATAACTAAATGCTAATTATAGCATTTATAAATTAATATAAGTGTGTTAAGTATTTCTCAAAAAAAAATGTTTACTGGATGACAAATAACGAAAGGACTACAATCAGCTCTGTCATATTGTAATAGGTCTGAGAAAATCCTTTCATTGAGATCGAAACCCATCCGAGATAACAAATAAAGTAATATAATTGATTGATCAAAGTAACTTACCTGTAAGTGACCTTCGATCAAGATTATATGAAGTTGACGCCTCCTCTGTGTAACTATGTAGTCATGTACATGACGAGCCAACGACACGAATGTTTAAAGCACGAAGTGTGGGGAAATAAAAAACTTATTACTGGTATCCCTATTTATCACTAGCAACACTCCGTGCTTATATCACCCATTATAGTTCAAAGTATAACAATATAAATAATTAAAATAGTAGGCAAACATATTTTGGGAGGGATTGAGAAAATAACTATTAGGGTTGGGTCTATACAGAGGAGGCGTCAACTTCATATAATCTTGATCGAAGGTCACTTACAGGTAAGTTACTTTGATCAATCAATTATATTCGTTGACGCCTCCTCTGTGTAACTATGTAGATGTTTAAAGACATGGTTGCTTTATTTTAATTATTTATTAAATAAGCAATATTAAATCAGTCTACAGTGTGAATTTCAACAATTACTGTTATATTAAAATATATCTATTTAAAATAATCAGTCTGCACACTTAGTATTTAACTTCAACATTTATAAACAATTTAAAATACTGGTAGGAAAAACATTTTCATTAATTAACGGTCTATTATAATAATCTGCAAAACATCTGGACGACTCCGTCCATCCAGCTGTTTTCCTTATATAATCAATATTCACTCCACTTCTATATGCATGGCTAGTCGACGCATGCCTTGTACTATGAGCGCTAAACATAGACGTGTCTATACCAGCCTCAGTCAAAATTGCCTTAATCCACCTAGCTAAAGTATGCGGCGAGGCTGATGTATGAGGTTTTCTTATAGTCACAAATAATTTGTCAGACTTTCTTAATGACCTAGTGACATCTATGTAATCTTTTAAAGCTGTGGCTGGACAAATACTACTATTGTCTTTATAATAAGGAATTACTAACAATGGTTGTAATCTGTTTTTCCCAGAAGTTTTGACTGTGTCGGGAATTTTTATTTTAATATTTTCATTGGTCATAATAATATTACTTAATCTAATCAAAGACATAGTCTGTAACCTATGAGCAGTAACCAGAGCTAACAGAATAATCAATTTCTTTGTCAATTTTTCTAATGTCAGAGATATATTAGGATATAATTTTGATACATAACTCAAAACTAAAGCCGGGTTCCAGGTCTCATTATATCTTGGTTTACTAGTTCTTATTTTATATATGCCATTGAAAAAACGTTTAATATCCCTTTGCGTACCTAAATCACAATCCAAAGCTGATCTGATAGAGTTTAGGGTTCCATAGGCAGAACCCTCATTAAACTTTTGTGATAGAAAAGAGAGAATTCTTGGAACAGACATTAAAAAAGGATCTGCTTTTTCAAGTTTACAAAATATCCACCATTGTTTAAGACAGGAGTCGTATTGTTTGAATGTATTGTTTGACAGTGATCTTAACATTATATCAATACTATCCCTATTCAATCCTTTTCTTGAGTAGACTTCCCTGATAGTATTGCGGCAACCAGTGTAAGATTTTGGTGTAGCGGATGGTGATCTCTGAAAGGAGATGACAGCAATGATCTAGATGGGTAAAACTTTAATAAACTTGACTTTTTTAATGACATGAATGTGGGAAACCAAGTTTGAGATGGCCAAAATGGAACAACCATTATACCTTCTATTTCTATCTTTTTTAAACATTTTAAAATAAGAGAGAATGGTGGGAAAGCATAAAACTTTAAATTTGTCCATGAAACAGTAAAAGCATCTACTGCCCAACAATTAGGCTCAACATGCCAGGAAACAAATTTTTTACATTTTGCGTTTTCTCTTGTGGCAAATAAATCAATCAAAGGACATCCAAGTTTCGATTTGATTTCATTAAATGCATAATTGCAAAGTTGTCATTCAGTTTGCTCATTAATTCTTCTTGATTCTTTATCTGCTCTATAATTATCTTTAGAAGCTATGTAAGATGCAGTTAAAAATAATTTCCTTTGTTCACAAAATTTCCAAATTTGACGAGCAAGGTTATTTAAATGTATGTACTGTATACCCCCAAAGCGATTGATGTATGATATTGCAGTTGTATTGTCACAACGCAATAATATTTCGCAATCATATAAGTCCTTAGCAAAACACTGTAGGCCAAAATAAATAGCTTTTAGCTCTAAATAGTTTATATGTGACTTTTTTTTCCTCAATATTCCAAAAACCATGTAATGTTTTTGAACCACATACAATTCCCCACCCTGTAAGTGAAGAGTCTGTAAATATTTCAAGTTTATAGATGCCCTCTCTAATTGGATTACTTGCAAAACAGACATTTTCTTTCCACCAATTTAAATCTTCTTTAACTTCATATGTCAGTGTTATTTTTGACTCAAAATTATTGTTGTTCTTTTTAAGATGTAAAAATTTATGGCGTTCTAATCGTTTTGTATACATTAAGCCATATGGTACAGCTGGACAAATAGATATGAATGTGCCTATTAGTGACGCGAAGGATCTTACAGTTGTATGTTTCAAAAGCATAAATGATTTTATTTTATTATGTATCTTAATGCGTTTATCACTTGGTATTGACACAACATAATTAGAGCAGTCTAAAAGAAAACCTAGAAATCGACACTCTTTTGAAGGATGTAAATTACTTTTCTTTATATTTATTACAAAACCCAAGGACTCTAAAAAGTTTTTGCTAATTTTTACATTGTTAGTACATTCCTCTTTTGAGTTACCAATGAATAAAAAATCGTCCAAATAACTGACTGACATCAGGCCTTGTTCTCTGAGATATGAAGTAATAGGTTTTATCAATTTTGTAAACACATAGGGGGCACAAGATAAACCAAACGCTAACACTTGAAATATAAAAATATAGCTTTTTATCAAACATAAACCTTAAGTATTTTTTGCTCAGAGGATGTATTCTTAAACAAAAGTATGCGTCCTTCAAATCTAAAGAAGCTAGGTAAGATCCCCTATTAATTAATTTAATTGCTGTTCTAATGTCTTCCATCTTGAAATGGTGTGTAAGTACATGCTTGTTAAATGATTTTAAATTTAAAATAAAACGTGAGGTTCCATCTGGCTTTGGGACCAGAAAGATCTTAGATAAATACTGATTTTTTACCGGTTCACACATTTTGACTGCACCTATTTTTAACAAGTCATTAATAGAGTCACGTATTATTTGTTTTTCTGCAAGAGTAAAATTATCATTTTTGGGAATATTTTTCTGATGGGGTGTTGAAAGTAAAGGAATTTTGTACCCATTACGTATCCATTCTAGTACAGTCTTATTTTTAAAATAATGGGCCCATTTATTGTAAAATAGAGTCAGCCGACCTGCAAAACATACCTCCTCTAAACTTTCTTCGCTGTCGCTTGCTGCATCGGGCCCCTGCCTCGAGCTGGGCGACGAGGCTGCCACTGAAATTGGGCTGATGCATTGCGAGCTGGTTGCGCAGCTGCTCCTCCATATCGGTAGTAATTTCTCTGCTGATGTCTGATCCTGTTCAGGTAGTTGTATTGGTTGTTGTATTTTCTTCTTTGCCCGCCCTGTGGCTGACTGCTTGTCAGGGACGGGCTCCAATAGTTTAAAGTTTTTGTACTACTAGTTGGTTTTGATTGTAAATCCTTAATTGATTTTTCCAAATCTTTTGATCTCTTTAGGACCTTGTGTAGGTCCGTTCCAAAGAGTGAGTCTTTGATCCCGGTGTTCTCAAGCGTCTCTTTTAAATTCTTATTTAGACCAGGTAGTATCACTGCTCTCCGGGTCTGCGATTCCATGTAATGTAGGTCGGCTAAAAGCCTTATAGAGTCACCCAAGGGCTCTATGTTTTCCTTGTCATTTTTATCAATTAACCTTTTTAATATGACATTTAAATTGGAGATGATTTGTCCAATTTGGTTTTGCTTGTCACACAATTTCTCATCCCGGGTCTTTGCGCTGCTACTCAAAGTAATTTTGATTTCCTCATTCAATTTAGGGGCTTCCAAAACACAATTTTCAATGGTTGGTATTTTTTCTTGAATTTTTTTCTTCACTTCACTATTTAGCCCTTTTTCCAGAATACTACGCCAAAGATCGGCGAGTTTAGGGTTGATATTAATTGTATTGTTTTTTGCTGTGGGTTCGCCTATCAGTTCTAAAATGTTCGGTCCATCCTCAATTATCTTCTGATTTTGACCCTCATCACTGTCATCGTCATCAATGATTGGCACAATACGTCTTCGTTTTCTGGGCTGTTCTTGTTCATCATCACTAGAATCGCTGATAATTCTATTTTTTTGAGGTGCTGTGGACACAAATTCATATTGTATATTGTACCGCTCAGTGGCAATCGCGGGAAAAACAAGAAAAATTTATATATATAACAATCATAGCATAGTATCTCGTGTACTCGCACAGTAGTACCGCGAGGATACATCCAAGCTATATATATTCATCATGTTGATGATGAGAACCAATGTACGGCAAAAAAATTTTCGTGTATGACAGTCATAGCATTGTATCCCGTGTACTCGCACAGTAGCACCGCAAGGATACATTCTAGTCCATAAAGTTTATGATGAAAACAAATGTGGGATATAAAAGAAATCTCGTGTACCCGCCCAGTGGCACCGCGAGAAAATGCGATTAGTTTGCTCATTGTCCATTGCTCGTGTATCCGCTCGTGATACCGCAAGCAATATATGTTGTATATTAAATAATAATGCCCATATTAACATGAGAATCATATCGTATTTCGGAAAAAAGATCGGAAAAAACAACGCCGCTCCAAACATGGCGTTTCAAAGTAATTTCAATACTTATTATTTCCTATAATTATCGATAGTGTCACTCTAGTCATACTGGCAATCGCTCCGTTAAAGTGACAAACACGAATAACGCGATACATTGCTGAGAAATTACGGTAGTTCTTTAATCTGCGGCGTTGGCAAGCAAGCAATGTCGTTTCTATCTTACTAACGGAGTAAAGCGATTGTCATAATCTATTACGTATTTCTTAAAAAAAACCAGTTAGTCCAGTACTTACCGGTGATAGGAAATCGCTCTCGCATGAACCTTTTTGTCATTGCTTGCCGGTGTGCACGACAAAATTGCACAACACGACATGTCTTTATTTTAAATAAGGGAATATTATAAAGCGGCAATTACACTTCGTCTTTCACCTAATGCGGTCGCCGAATTCATTTTAAACTACTTTGGCCAACAAACGTCGTCTGTCCGCCTACTACGGCGACTGGGCAGCTGTCGATCGCCGAATGCGGCCGACTAACGTGTTCTTTACACTTTGGAAAACCTCCATTACTCCGATAACACGAACATAACTATATTGTCTATTTTTCGTACACCTAACGAATCATAATATGCTGAGTCCTATTTTTGACGTAATAACGCCATAATAGTGTTATTTCTAATTAACTCCAATTTTAACAAAGATTTGAAATTATCGCCCTAATCTTAACGAAAAGTGTATTGAAAGGTGCTACGTTGTAACGACGACTATATCCGGACGTGTTCCCACAACGCTCACTTGAGGAAGCAATAAACATACACCTTAACTGCAGTCACCATTACTGCCTCTATGCGATAGAATCGAGCCGAGCGCGTGAAGCCATCAACGGCTTCTCAAACGTGTCAATAATGTCTTATCGATTTGGGGTGTCGATCGGCGCAGAGTTCAAACCGGAGTGACAGCAAGAAGGGAGTATTTTTTGTTGAATTTATAGTCAGGGATTTATAAGCGGTTTTTTCAACCAAAAAAATATGATATGTTTGTCTCCAGTTTCCAAGATATTGCAGATTTTACGTCGTGTGATTGTGCAGATTTTAAGACGAAAAACAATTGCAATGGAAAGTGGCGCATTGCTAAAATATTAAGTTGTAGCCAACGCAATAGACCACCAAAAATAATACGCAATAGAACACATTTGAAGGGTCCACGGAAAGAACATATCTAGTCACTTTGACAACATTTCAAAATATTGCGGATTTTAAGTTTAGAATGATTCAGTTAACCATACTATCTTCGCGATTAGATTCTTTTCAGGTGCAAAAAAGTGGTTTTATCTTAATGTTTACAATTATAGCAGAAGATTTTGAGATAAAAATCTAATTTTTCGAAAAAATTACTGGACATGTTTTTTTCCGTTGACCCTTCATTTGGAATATTAGTACAGTCGAGTGCAAAAATATGTATCGATTAATCGATTACTGAGATTAAGGTTTCTTCCCGAGAATGTAACCTGGCTTACTCGTATAGTCTAAATAGTAGTGACGTTGAGCACAAACGAATAAAATCTTAATAAGTTATTAATAACGAATAGTTAATATAATTAGTCTTTGAGTTTTGAACTGGAACTTAGGTGGGAAATTTGTAATATGACACCTTGACACCTCTTGTTTATGGTCTGTTTTGTTTTAATTTCCTTGCACTTGCCATCCGAACCAAAATAAATCCTGTTCCGAACCTAATCGGATCTGTTTAATATGCATCAATCATCATCCTCCTAGCGTTATTCCCGGTAATGCGCCTAAAGGATCCCGGGGTTCGCTTTGACACCTAATCCCAAGATTTGGCATAGGCAGTAGTTTTACGAAAGCGACTGCCATCTGACCTTAAACCCTGAGGGAAAACTAGACCTTATTGGGATTAGACCGGTTTCCTCACGATGTTTTCCTTCACCGAAAAGCTATCGGTAAATATTCCGTACATAAGTTCGGAAAAACTCATTGGTACGAGCCGGGATTCGAACCCACGACTTCCGCTTGAGAGCCGCATGCCTGAACCACTAGGCTACCGTAGCTCTTTAAAAAGTACCCTAGAACCCTGTAGCATGTATTCCCACGTACATATCGCAACGCTATTATGGCAAGGTTTAATATTCATATATCATACCTTTTTTTATTTTATTAGCCAAATTATTAAAAATTAAGTAGTTCGCTTAGCTACTATATTAGTACATTACTACAGCCGCCGGGAAAGAAGGGCTTGCCGGGTGAGTAGGTTTAGACGGCCGACCGTGCCGAAGCCGGCAAGCCCTTCACGGCTTTATCGCTGTTGGAGACTGAGAGTCAACAACAGCGACATCAAGAATCCGCACGAATAGTAAACTATTTTCTTCTTAATAGTGAGCCATTAAAGTATTAAACTATTTTTAACAATAAAACATGTATTTATTTAAATTATTTATTACAACGGTTATTAATTTCTTTTGTATCAATACTCCGGCCCGTTTGAGATCAGTAAAAAAACGACCTAAGCTAGACGTCAAGCTACTTTTCTGACCTTAGATGCCAAAAAAATGTGACCAAAAATGACTTAGTCCCTACTGAGTAGAACTACCCATTTATGTATTGGTCCTTCGATTTTGGCGGCAACAAGTTATTCATTGTTAATTCGCCTCCGCCCTCAATTCCGGCGGAGTACAATTAGTTTCTTCGTACAAATTTTAAATTTTATGTATAAATATCAACCACAAATATATAATCCAGCTACACGACAAAAGACTTTTCATTTTCCCTCCATAATGTTTTTTTACGGAAGTCGTCCGTATTATACATGTGTAGTGTTCGAATAGACCCTATTAGGGACTGATACACAAACTGATGAGAATCTTAATTTCTATAATAAATAAAATAAATGCAGAGGATATAAATAAAAGCACTTTTTTACAAGCTTTATATTAACTTGACTCGTTCGTATGTAAGTATGTAAGTTGTCCGTCAAAATTTGCAACCAATTTTTCAGTCGCTTGCCGTTATCCGATTGAGCTGAAATTTGGAATACTTATGTAAGTTTGGTGACAATGCAATATTATGATAACTCGAGCTGATCTAATGATGGAGACAGAAGATGGCCATGGGAATTCAGTACTTAACCGACGTAACCCCGTTGAGTTTGGGTTTGTTAGAATCGTCTCAATGAGTACCTACTCATTGTACTTTTCTGTATACCATCATCACCTGATGATGGTATACAGAAAAGTACAGTCGGCAATAAAAGCTTGTAACAAAAATGAAATTTTTGACAGAAACTTATTTACTTTCATGGCATCCGTTCTTTTGGTACTCACGCTATTTCTTCAAAAGTGCAATTTATTCTTCGTCAAATATTGGTCTCAATGGCATATTCATTATTGTAAACGGATCGTTACGGATAGTAACAAAACCGACAGGTTAGATGTGACGTAAACATCACTTAAAACTGCGATTTTTTAAAAATTCCCCTAAAACCTCATAGCGTCTTTAATTGCCACTCCACTCCTCTCGCCTTTCAAGGTGCTACTTATACAACAGTTAAATACTACTCGTATTACATTAAATGTCATAAAATGTTTTTTTTTTCTGTTCAGGAAGTAATTCATGATTACCTTACTACCTAAGTAATTTATTATTGAATTTCGTCTAATGTTAAGTTATGGTTAAAACTTAAATCTATATACTTCGCCAACCTTTTACAATCGCTGTTAGATGGTTAAAATTCTGGGTACATTGAACTACCAGCCACGACAAACGGGTCTTTGCTACTTGCATTGTTCTAATGAATGCAAGTCGTGCGAAAACAGAAATCAGGTTAACGCTGATGAAAACAATTGTGTTTGCGTTTAATATAGTTTTTATATGTTTGAAAACCAGATCTCTAGTAAAGCAACCGTACAATCCATTTATAATCGATTCCACTTTCGCACGAAATGTCAACATCGACATACATTTAGTTATGACGTTTGTTGATTTTCGATTACATTTTCCCAGAGTATTCGATTTTAGTATTTTATGCAACTGTTTTATAAGTAGGGTCTTAAAACGCGAGTGTCGTGAGTTGCGATGCGAGCCTTGGCGAGCATCCCAATTAAAGACGCCACGAGCGTTTTAAGACCAAGTTATACACTAAGACTAATTTTAAATAAATAGCATTTGACTTTTCGGGCAGTAAGTTTTCCATTAGTTCTATTACTACTCACGCAATTTCTTCAGCGGTGCAGTTATTTTATTCTTCGTCCATTTTAAAGGGAACGTACACATTTTTCTTCACTTCACAAACACGAATCAAATCTTAAGAAGTTATTAATAACGAATAGTTATCATATTACGTCTTTTAATTTTGAACTGGAACTTTGGTGGGAAATTGGAAGCATGACACATTGACACCTCTTGTTTATGGTCTGTTTTGTTTTTATTTTATAGTAAATAAAAACTCTTTATTTCGAAAAATTTGCTTATGATGTTGGTACCACAGCAGTATAGTGGCTGATTATAAAAAAGTTAGATGATTTGACGTCGTGGTAAACAGTGCTTTTATGGAAAATGTATGAACCATAAAAGTACACTAAAGAGTGCGTTTATGGGCCATAGAGCATAGAGATTTTCGAGGAGTTATTATCGGTGTCATTGCGTTTGAGCTAAAGCCTATATAAATGACAGATAACGGTACAGGAGTTGAAAAACATAATAACCAATTTTATTATAACCTTTTTTGATATTTTACGACGAAAATAAAATAACCTTGCCACTTTCTCTCGTACCTACGTACTATCGAACCAACTGAATCATGACCCACCATAGAACCTTGTTACTATTAACGAACATACGTACGATCATATGACGTTAATATGTCAGTTAATTGTAACAAACAAGGTTCCATTGTGGGTCAGGATTCAATTTTGTCGATGGTACATAAAACATTTTTCTCAAACATGCAATGAAATGTCGTCGTTACGTGCGTCATATCAGGCTTCGAAGTATCACATTTCGGGCGAAGCAATTCGCGAGAACTGTAAAGGAATTCCGTACAAAATTGAAGGCCTAGGCCGGGAAGTTTTTTTTTTTAATACTTAACTAAATATGGCGTCTGTGTTTATGAACAGGCTAAACAGCTGAATTCGAAATCGGACCAAAAATATCCGTGTGAATGATTTAAGAATAGAAATCTGTATGATTCAGTGTGTTGATGAATAAATTTAAAATATTGTCTATTCGTAAGTCACCAGAGACCATAGACAATATTTAAAATCCTCTGCATTTATTTTATTTATATCCTCTGCATTTATTTTAATTATTACAGAAATTAGATTCTTATCAATTTGTGTATAATAGGGTCTATTCAAACACTACACACGCGTAATACGGACGACTTCCGCAAAAAAAAAAACATTATGGAGGGATTGGAGGGAAAATTAAAAATCTTATGTCGTGTAGTGTATATTTGTGGTTAATATTTATAAATAAAATTTCAAAATGAGTTCCGATGATAACTGCGACGAAGAAACTAATTGTACTCCGCCGGAATTGAGGGTGGAGGCCGAATTAGCAATGAATAACTTTTTGCAAGTACATAAATGCAGGTTGGTTTTTTGAGTGGTGATATTTCTTATTTATTGTAATTTTTATCGTGTAATAAATAAATCTAATCTAATCTAATCTTATTTCATTGCATATGTTTGAGAAAAGCACTACACATGCCTAGCCGTGAAAAGGGCTTGCCGGGTGAGTAGGTATAGACGGCCGACCGTAGGGAGGCCGGATAATGATACGAAGCTTCTTTCCCGGCGGCTGGATTCAGAGGATTCTAGTATAAGTTTTACCGAAACAAAACGTTACGACCGCGTTCGCGTTTAGCTGTCAAATCCCATAAAAATGGTATAACGCAAACGCGACCGCAAAGTTTGGTTTCGGTAAAGCTTATACTAGAGCCTCAGATGTGATTGGACGATTTGGTGGCCGAACCGGATTGTTCCGATAGCTCAGTTGGTTGGTAGCGACGGGCCATGAATGCCTGTGGTCGCCGGTTCGAATCCGGCTCGGAGCATTAAACTTTTTAATTTTTCCTTTAATTTAAAAACTCTTCTCATTTTTTGCCACATCAAAGTCTTGTGTAACTAGTTAAATCGTTTTTGACGTACAGTCGGCCCATGATAATGATGAGCACTTTAGGACTTTATCAAATTAAATCATGATAAGGGAGAGTGACGCGCGAGATGGTTAGATGTCAACCATTTAAATTTAGAACCCATTGTTATGACATTCATGCAAAAGAGTGTAGACTTGTCATTGCATAACTCTGTCTCTGTTCTGTCTGTCTGTCTAAATTCGGAATAGATGTTTCCGACACAATGTCAAACTTGCAAGCCACAAATGAGAAGGTTAATTTCGAATAAGAAAGTATGACCCCTCGTGGCGTTGTCAGTAATTGCTTGCTTTCTAACATTGAGGACTCGGGATCTAATCCCAGACAACGGTCTTTTTTTGTATTTTTATTGTAAGTTTAGTTATTGGTATGTTTGGTATTAGAATAACTACAACTTAAAAAAGTTGACAAACCCCGACATTTAAATTTCAAAGTTCAATATCTCAAAAACGGCAAAAACTATCTCGATCACATCAGCTTTTGGATAAAATTCAAATCGGTCCATTCGTTTAGAGCTACGAACGATGCCAAAGACATAAACACAGACAGACAGAAAACGAATTAGTGCTCCCGCTTTTATGAATAGGATAATATATAACTATTCAAACAAGCGGGAAACCTAATTAGTTTTCTCCTACTTCTACTGTGATTTGTAATTATTCTGGTTCAGAAAAATAGGACTTTCGTGGATTTACATATTTTTATTTGAACAATGTCTTCATATTTATATTGATTTAGACTTTCACGATTTGCGTGTAATTAACGTATTCATTTACATCTTTGAGGTTTCGGATGTGAGATGAGGATATTGTGACACATTCGAAACGTCGAGAGACCTCAAATAGGTAAATGACATACGTTATCTTCATTTAAGTAATGTGAATGAACCCTAATAAATAAAATCCAATATTAATGTAAAATAATTAGGTATTATATTGATTATAAAACAAAATTCAAAATGTATGGTTAATAATGCGTGTAACCGCCGTCTGCGTCTATAACAGCCTGTAGTCTGTCCCTCATTGAGCCAACAAGACGTTGACACATGTCAGTTCCTCGCATTTCCTCCCAAATCTCATTACAGTGTCTGGAAATCGCTTCCTTGGTTCTTTCATGGCGATGATCCCACCGTTGAACCATTAAGCCCCAAAGGTTTTCTATTGGGTTCAAATCAGGTGACATTGCGGGCCAAGGCATGGATTTAATATCCTGATGTCGACTGAACCATTCCCGAGTGACCAGTGCCGTATGTATGGGACAATTGTCTTGGATGAAATCTATTTGGGGAAAGTCCGATTCAGGGTATACGTTTCGCACAGTTGGCAGGATCACTTCGTCCAGTAACTCCACGTAAACATTGGCATTAGCCCGTGTGGGTATGAAGTGAAGTTCACCGACACCGTCACCAGACATCCATCCCCACATATTGGCTGTTAAGCGGCCAGAATTCCTCAAAGGAACCACGTGATCTTCCGTGTAGCGCCGGCGCCGGTCGTATCGCCAGGGAGATAGACGTCCATGGTCGCTTGATTTGAAACATTTTTCGTCCGCAAAAATAGTTTTACTCCAGTCAAATTATAAATACCGGCGTGCGAAATTCAATCTAGCCGTTTTATGATTTTGGGTCAAAAATGGCTTTTTAGCGTGGCGTCTGTAGTGCAAGCCCATTCAGTGCAAATTATTCCTAATCACCTGGGGACAAACTCCGGGACGGGCAGCAATGTGTTTTGTAGGGAAAAATGCGTTTTCTTCATTGATATTTCGAAGAAGAGCCCTTTGCTCGTTGGACAAACATGACCGTCGACCTGAATTATTATGGCGGTGATCATGAACCGTCCGTTCATCAGCGTATCTTCTAACCCACAGATTCACGGTATTGCGCTGGAAATAAATACTTGTTAGTATACTTTTATAATAGAATAGTATATATAACGTTGAAAATGACGACAAAAAGGCAGAAAAAGATAATCAAACTCCAAATAATATCATTAAGTTCAGAAATAAGAATACTAACAGTTACTCCCAAATTTCGAGATATCTCAGAAATAGTATTTCCCGCTTGATACTGGGCAACAATTTCAGCTCTTTCCATTTCGGATATTATCCGAGGCATGTTTTCGATATTTCTTCTGGAAATTATACTTCTTCACACGCATCAGAGCATTAATATGAAAGAATATCATTTCGAAATTGAACGTCACTTGTGACATTTATAAGTCATATAATAACTTTTTAATGCTCAATGAAAGTGAAAAGTTTTAATGCCTAAACTGAGGAGGTTTCAAATACTTGTGACGTTTAAGTACAAAACGTAATTCCTTCCATTTTGGTACGACAAGGTTCTAAGTATGCTCCACATTTTCATGGGCCGACTGTACGTTCATCGTCCATGACTAGGCAGTCATATTTTGTCCGGAACTGGTCGTACATTTTTCTACAACGTGATTTGACTGAAGTTTCCTTTTTGTTTTGAAGCTTGCATAACTTTTAATTTTTTGTACGCCGTCTTGATAAAACAGAATTTTGACAACATGGTTTGACATAAGATTTTTTTAAAACCTATAATGGTCGAATTCAAACCGACCAGATTTTTTAAAAAACGGAGGAGGTTCAAGTCTCTCAAGTCAACGCGTATATATATTTTTTTTATGTATGGCCACGCATAACTTTAAGAGTAGTCCGATTTTGATAATTCTTTTTTTATTAGAAAGGGTATAGCCCAAAGTTGGTCCCACATAAATTTTAAATAAAAATTTCAACCCTAAGGGTAGGAAAACAGGGGATGATTGATTGTTCACTTACTGATTCAAATGTATGACCGCATATGCAGAGTAATCAAAAATTGAAAAATAAAATCTTTTTAACAAAAAAGATAAAAACGCCGCAAAAAAATGATTCCGTTTAATAACCAAATTCTTAAATTAATCTAAGTGTACCTAAGTAATTTTGAGTCGGCGTATAACCGGCAGTCGGCATATAAACAAGCATATAAATAATATTTTTTTTATTATTAACCTTAATAAGTAAGTTCTTAAATTAATCTAAGTGTACCTAAGTAATTTTGAGTCGGCGCCAACTCAAAATTGCTTAGGTACACTTAGATTAATTTAGGAACTTAGTTATTAAGGTTAATAATAAAAGGTTTATTATTTACATGCTTGTTTGGCGCCTACTCAAAATTAATTAAGTACACTTAGATTAATTTAAGAACTTAGTTATTAAACTAAATAAAAAGGTTTTTTTTTTTTGCTTTTCAGTTTTTGCTCGGCGGTTTTATTTTTTTGTTAAAAAGTTTTTATTGATTGCACATTACATTATTGATTGTTTTTTTTTTTTACACTTTAGTAGCAGCAAGATTAGGCAAATATTTCATAACACACCCTTATTCTTACAGTAATAAAGACGTGTACCGAAATATTTCGCTACCTTGGCTGCTACTAAGTATATGAAGCTGACTGTTCCTAATATTGCAGGTACACATAATTAACGGTTGTTCACTTGACTATTCATTACTGGCAATTAATTCCCGCGGGTTGAGCACTGCGGCGCCGAGATCGACCTCGTGGGAAATTAAACTGCGCGGGCCGTCTTCTACCGCCCACCGCCTCTCACCTCTCCCGTCCTTCCTTCACACGTGAATACTTTCTCCAACGCAACAATATTCATATTCATAACACATTGCTCTTTCTTATTACTAATCCAACTACAATTTTATTACAATATATGATAAAACTAATATTATTAATCCAAGAGGCATGTATAAATGTGAGAGAATCATATTAATTACACATAAAGCACATGAGTGGATTTTACTGAATTCATGAGTTTGACCTGAAAGACCTGGTTTTATAAACATGCAAAATACCAAATTTGGAGGGTTCGAAAATATCCGATATTTATTATAATTATCAAAAAATCGGATATTTATGATCAGACATATGAATCCGCGAGGCAAAATTATTAAAGTAGGAAGTTCCTAATAGTGTTGGTAAAGACTCAAGTCCTTCGAGTCACTATTTCTAAGACTCGACTCAGTTTTTAAGACTAGTCATTGATTCAAAGCTCGAGTTCTTTTTAATTTTAGGGGACTTTCTATACAGACTCGAGTCTTCTGTACTCGACTCGAGTACAGAAATGCCTGAGAATTGGCTCTACGAAATATCTCACAACTTTTTACGGTGGAAGAGTTTCGAGACTTGGCGTCTTTTTTACATGGAATGTTTTTTTTATGGGATCTACTTCTTTCAAGCCTTCAAACCTTTTCTGAAACATGACATCATTGTGACATTTTCATCTTTTATTTAGTATAATAAACTTCAAAACTGCGTCTTCATAATACGACTCGAGTCTTTTTGGCAAAGGCTTGAGACTTTATATGATGGCATGAGACTTTTCTAAAGCTTGAGTTGTTACTGTACAGGACTCGATTTAGACTAGAAAAAAGACTTTCAAGCTCGAGAGTCTCGTAAATATGAGTCGTTTTCTTGCAATTTCTGACAACTGACTTCAAGGATTTAAGTACCAACACTAGTTCCTATATCGACAAATTAAATTATCGGTGCTCGTTCTATATAGGTACAAGTGATCGCCACCAACATTGTGTGTTTTTTGTTCTATTGTTCAACATAGCATATTTTAAATAATCGCTAGGTTATATAAAGGTAGGGCGTAATACCTATTGCACTACAAAATACTAAATATTGTCTCAACCTCTTTAGATAATTAAATAGAAGTAAATTACCTACTTAGACAGAGTATTGAGTTATTATATATACTTTTTACTCTTAATAAAAACATGAAATCCCTTGAGTGATAACTAGTATATAGAACTAGCATCGATAGTTAATCGATATAGGTACTCCCTTGTCCAACAATTTTGCCCCGCGGATTCCTATCTGTTTATGATATGTACAGTCGTGGCCCGCTAATTAAGAACAAATATATTATATACTACTAGACAGAGAAAAGACAGTTATTATTCGCACAATATAGAAAAATTATGGAAACCGCTTTTAACAATTGATTTAACATGAATCTAGAGACTATTCAAATGACTATTCACACACACTTTAGTTCGCAAACATAAATAACTGATAAGAATACAAACTTGTTACATTATCAAGTATACTTAATACTGGCACTCTAAATAAGTAATTAGGAACACTGTGTTTGAATCCTCGTATCTTCCAAAACAATTGAATAGAACCCACGAGTCAACTGATTTTGAATTCTCGCATATTCTGTAATTACAACGTGCTTGAATTTTTTTGTTAAAATGGGTAAAAACCGGAGTTCTGATGACACCATCAGAAAAATCATAGTCTCGTTGGTTTTGAGAAGCAATGGAGCTATCAGAAAGTCGCTGACCACCTTAAATGTTCGAAAAGTAGAATATTTAACGCCATTAAATATTTCAAGACCAATCAAACTTGTCCAGAAGGTCGAGCGGAAGAAACAACCACGAAAGACGACCCCCCGAACGGACGCACTTATCGTAAGAATAGCGAAAAAAATCCGTTGAGATCAAACGTAATTTTTTTGGAGAACAACCCGGTCTGGCGGCTCGTACTATAAGGAAACGACTGAACGAAGCAAATTTATTTGGCCAAATAGCACGAAAGAAGCCTTTAGTAAGCAAAAAGAACAGAGACGCACGAATTGAGTTTGCAAAAAATCACAAAAATTGGACTTTATCTCAAGCATGTGTTATGGTGTATTACAGCCTAGTCCCGCAATACTCTCGCTCTCAAAACTTACGACCCAGAAACAAACTAGCTAGACCTAACTCAACGCTAAAAATTATACATTGAAGCCCTTATGGCTTGTCAATAAAAATTTATAATAAAATTCCCAGTAATATTAAAGACATTGACAATTATAAAATATTTATAAATACAATAAAATCATACCTCACCAAGAAAGCATATTATACATTAGATGATTTTTTTAATGATAAGAATGAAGAGCGGACGTAATTGTAACAAAATTACCAGATTGATATTACGAATTATTATTAATTTATTATTGTGACATTTCTAATTTACATGAAACTTTATCTTTTAATATATTTGAATTTTTATATGCCATATAACTATTCTTTTCTCTTTATCAATTACATTTTTAATATTACATAATGAATGCAATAAATGATTTGATTTGGTCTGATGAAACTAAAATTAATAGAATAGGATCAGACGGTCAAGTCTACTGTCCGTCAACCACCAAATACGGCGTTCAACCCCAAGTATACCACTGTAACCGTGAAACATGGCGGAACATTAAACTGTGGGGTTGTTTTTCCCTCTCATACATGAGAGGAGGCCTGTGCCCAGCAGTGGGACGTATATAGGCTGATGATGTGATGTGATGTTGTTTTTCGTAGCATGGTGTGGGGCTATTGGTCCGGATTGATGGTATTATGGACCAGTATATGTACAGAAATATTCTCGAAAACACCATGCTGCCATATGCTGAAGAAAATTTACCAGTTATATGGACATTTCAACAAGACAACGATCCTAAGCATACGGCGAAATCTGTAAAGGACTGGCTTCATCGTAATCATGTTTCTGTAATTAACGTTAACCCTATAGAGAATCTCTGGAACGATGTGAAAAAATGGCTTGCCAATAAAAATATTAAGAATCTGAACGAACTTTATAGTCCATGGAAATCGTGCTCTAAAAGGGCGGTTGCCTTGCATCAAATCGGGTAGTTCTGATTTTTGTATATGTTCTATGTGATTAAGTGGTCATGGCAAATCCAAGTTTTCCAATTTGAAAACCCTCCGGATCATTGTCAAATTTTTGAAAAGCCATAAAATTTTAAGACTTTTTTCAGTTTCTACCAATTTTTACCAACAGGGACCTATTTTACGGCAAATGTCTTTATGTACACTTTAAAGAAGACTAAATTTGCAACAAATTTAAAGTAGTATGGTCACGTTAGACCAAATAGTTTATAAAATACAGCTTTTCAAATGTTACCAAAATTTCTCAAAACCATTTAATTTTCAGACTTTTTTCAGTTTATACCAATTTTTACCAACAGGGACTTTACGGCAAATGTCACTATATAACTTTAAAGAAGACTAAATTTGCAACAAAATTAAAGTAGTATGGTCACGTTAGACCAAATAGTTTATAAAATACAGCTTTTCAAATGTTACCAGAATTTCCCAAAACCATAAAATTTTCAGACTTTTTTCAGTTTCTACCAATTTTCATCAACGGGGACCTATTTTACGGCAAATTTCACTATTTACTTTTTAAAGAAAACCAAATTTGAAACAAAATTAAAAGTAAGATGGTTAAGTCAGACCAAATAGTTTCTAAAATACAGCTAAAGTTAGCAAAATTTCCTAAAGAATACTTTTTTTGAATTTAGTTGTTCAACATTTTTTATGTCACACCTGGCCATAATGTGAGTTGTTGAACGTTGAACTAAGAATTGAAGGATTTTTTCATACGTGAATAGTCACCATTTCCCATGGCACTTTTTACTGAAGATGGAATCAGGAAGGGTACAACGGCATCATTCTTCAAAGCCGTTAAACCCGTGAGTCTGGAGCAGGGGAATGATATGTACGTAGTTGTAGACGGTGGATATCTGCTCCGCAAAGTTGTGTGGCCTCGGAACGTGTATATGGAGGAAATTGGTGCTAGGTATGTCCAATACTTGCAAAGTCACTACGGCTCCAATATAACTGTTCTTTTCGATGGGTATCCATCTGACGCTTCAGAAAAAATCACCAAGAGCTCTGAACATGTCCGTAGAGTTGGAACAAAGTCCGCACACCTGATGTTATTTTCGACGAGACAACCATTTCTCCAGTTGCTCAGGATAAGTTCCTATCGAATGTTAGGAACAAGGTCAGACTTATCAACATGCTAATGTCCTCGACTCCGACGTCTCTCTGACGTAGTGAAGATCGCCGGCGAGCACATAGATATGTTGGTCATGTTTTGTGGTTTGTCACAAGGTGGAGGAGATCACACCCTTTTATTAAAAAAATGTTTTAGAGGAAAAATCCCACATATCACTTACTCGACGGATTCCGTAGTTGTGATACACCAGCAGCACTTTTTGGCCAAGGAAAAATGAAATTTCTCTCGACACTCAGTGTTCAGTCGACTCAGAAAGCCGCGCCGCGCCTCAAACAAAACGCTGCGGTTTTCCTAAGCCCCAGTGCGCACCTGTTCGCAACCAGGTGGCGCTGCTGTTTGACGCAAGCGCAGCGGCTGCGTTCATTTTTAATTTTAGGCAGTCTCGCACGTACAGCACGTTTATTCATTTATTTTATCTACTCAAAATGGTCCCGCCGGAAGACCATCGCTGGCTCGTGAGCCAGCATTATGCTGAGGCGGGACCATTTCGTAACAAATAAATAGTTTAAAGTAGTTAAATAGTATTGTATTGTACGTATGTATTTGTATTTGTTCGTTACGATTAAATAATTTTCATTTTCATTTTCAATGCCACACCGGAGCAGGTCACCAAAGCAGTAGTCCAGTACTACATACTATGAGGTTATTATTACTATCGTCGATTCCGACCCGGCTGGGCAGCGTTCGGGAAGCTACGGCACATCTTTTCGTCCAATATTCCGCAGTGGCTCAAAGTCACCCAAAGGGAGAGGGCCATGTTGGGAGTTTCTCTGCGTGATTGCATCAGAAATGAGGTTATCTGCAGCAGAACCAAGGTAACCGATATAGCCCACCGAATCGCTAAACTTAAGTGGCAGTGGGCAGGGCACATAGCTCCTAGAACCGATGGCCGTTGGGGCGGAAAGGTTCTCGAGTGGCGACCACGTACCGGAAGATGCGGCGTGGGTAGGCCCCCCACAAGGTGGACTGATGACCTGGTAAAGGTTGCGGGAGTCCGCGGGACCGGTCACTTTGGCACTCTTTGGGGGAGGCCTATGTCCAGCAGTGGACGTCTTTCGGCTGATATGATGATTATTACTATATAATGCTTATTATTTATGTCACGGTTCATTTTACAAACCCTTTTATTATTATTTTGGTTTACTCACCTCAGCAACTTAGAACAGCTGTATCTAAAGAATTATCAGGTCTTTATAGACCAAATTGGTATCGTTTTGTCGCGAATGGTGTACGTCTTGAATAACGTGCTTGGACTAATGCCGTAAAATGGGTCGATAGTTCACCACATTGACGAAAACTTAAAAATACGTATAAAATTATTATTATTTGTAAATTTTGCAAATTTTTGAACAACTGTATCTTTCAAACTGTTTGGTTTATTACCTTCTTACTTTGACCTATTTTGTTGCAAATTTTGTCTTCTTTAAAGTGTACATAAAGACATTTGCCGTAAAATAGGTCCCTTTTGGTAAAAATTGGTAGAAACTGAAAAAAGTCTGAAAATGTTATGGTTTTACAAAAAAATCACAATGATCCGGAGGGTTTCTGAATTGGAAAACTTGGATTTGCCATAACCACTTCATCACATATAACATATACAAAAATCAAAACTACCCGATTTGATGCAAGGCAAAATGTACCAATTCCATGAGCTATTATGAGACAGCACTCGAAGCGTGGAATTCTATACCTGCGGAGCGATGCAGAGTCCTAGTTGAGTCTATGCCAAAAAGATGTCAAGCGGTGGAACAGAACATGGAAAGGAAACCTAGGAAACCTCCTACGAAATATTAATGTAACCAAAGATTTTTTTCATGTAATTCTGTACTTTTAGGTTGTATTCTTAATTACTGTGCCAGTTTATTTTTGTATGTCTAGAGACATGTTAAGTTCACTCGTTTTTATTTAATTACAAATAAACCTTTTGCAGCTAATACTTGTTAATTTTTTTAAAATAAATAATCATTTTAAATAATAACTAATATTCTCTTAATTAACAATCCACACAAATGGTGAATGTAGGTGTTTTATGACTTATTTATACGAGGGTGAATCTATATACCACCTCACCATTTATGTACGCTACAAGGTACAGTCACCGGCATCAATATCTGCCGAAACAAAGCCAGCAAAAATATCTGACACGTCCATATGGCATTAGACATAGAGTCGTGTCAGTTATTTTTGCGTGCTATGTTGTGGCAGACCTTATTGCTGGTGACTGTACATAAAAATCTTAAAATCCTCTAACTCAGGCAAAAGCAACTAAAAAACATGCAATCTTATATATAAAAAGATCTACTCAAAAACATAAATCTTTTTGTATAAGTTTTAATTAGTCAATGGTCATAATCATTGCACTTATTTCTGCATTGATATAAGTATATCGTAAAATCATTGGATATTATATCGGATAGGTATATATCCTACTAATATTATAAATGCGAAAGTTTGGATGTTTAGATGTTTGGGTGTTTGTTACTCTATCACGCTTCAACGGCTAAACCGATTTGGATGAAATTTAGCGCGGAGATTTATAGAGAGTTTATAGCCTGGATTAAAATATAGGATAGTTTTTATAGAAGATAGTTAATATAGAAATCGTGGGCGGAAGCTAGTCATGATATATATCCATTGACAATGTCAAAAACAAATGCCATTCATGCCAGTCAAAAAAAAATTTTTAAGCAGAGCGAAAAATCGAATTCCATTTTCAAAAGGGATTTTCTTTAAAACCTCACAGTATATCGGAATATATTTTTTTACTCGAAGGATTGGTCCGTGCTGTACTTACGTGCTGATTTACCGTGACTTTTTTAATCACCTGTAAGCAGGAACTAATTTCGGTTACGGTTTTACCGGTATGAAACCGGTATTCCATTAAGGTACCGTAATGGTGTAAAGGTTACGCACGCTGCGCGACATAACGATCGGTTACCGGGATTCGATTTAAAGGTAACCGAAACCTTTGTAATACCGGTTTGAAACCGCTATTATAAAGGTTACCGAATAAATAAGCGATATTATGCTTAGTAACGAACGAACGAATCAGATAAGTAAACCTAGGTTATAAATACCCAAACATTTTGTATGTATTTATTCTAAAGACTTGGCAATTATTCATTGCAATAAATATACCACAACCACGCCGCGTGGGAAAATTCGAAGCATTTTCTTAGCGGTTTTCATGAATTTTCGCAGTTCCGTAAGTGTATTTATTTCTTTTTATAGCGATTTAGGTTTTCGGCTATTATTGTGTCTGCTTTATTACGTAAGTATACACACTTAAAAAGATAGTGATATGGATAAAACTTTGAGGAGGGCTAACATTTATATATTTTAATACATACAAATCGTTCGCTATATTTGTAGTATTCTTAGGTTTTAATCAAGACGGTATTATTTCAGGAGTACTAAATGAAACAGCACTATCAGACAGACACCATAGAGCCACCATAAGTCACAGATTACAATAAATAAATGTACAATTCACACTGTTAAGTACGCTTCACATTATTGGGATTAACAGTAAAGACGAAAGACCTACACTGATATTATTACGGTTGTGCTAAATTAGGGGTCGCCTCATGTGAGTGGGCCATTAAATATGCATCTGTAATCAGTGCGGTGTTCACAGTATCCTTTATCTAAGTCACCTATAAACCGCAAGTTAGATTGTTTCTTGATTTTGTATTTAGATCTGTGTGGCAGGCTAGCAATTTATTAAAAGACGACGAATTGTTTCGAGAGGTGAAAGGGTACAAGTGGAGTACAATATTTTCTGACCCTGACGCATAAAGTATTAGATAATATTGAACTAATTTAAAGAAAAAGGTCTTCATAATAAGTTGTCGATCGCTATGCCATGCACAACCTTTTAAAACAGCTCACACAGCATTTCTATTCTTCCGTTCCGTGATATATATATTATATTATAATTATAATCAAATGAAGTTTCTCCTAGACACTCAATTAATGATTTAATTGATTTCTTAATTCCCGACGTGCCAATGACAATGCCATTGTAATGAGCACCGTACCGATCGCACGCAGCGCTAGTTCGTGGTCGTTATGTTTATATAATATATAAGGTCCTTACCTATTAAATCGGCGTTTTTTTTCACAAATATTATTTTGTACGTAATTTATTCATTTCTATTGCAACTTCCAAATTATTTTTTTATTTCAATATAACACTATGTAACAATGGTTTTAAATACGAATAATAGGTTTTAATTTTTGATTTAGTGTTTCAATTAAGTACGTATAGTTTTATGATGCAAACTATTTTTAAGTGATTAAGATATGTGTAACGTAGCTTAAAATTTTCTATATTCCTACCAAAACTTTAGTTTGAAATTTCAATGTATGAAAATCACAGTTTTCATAAAATAATTGTTTTCTTACAAAACGCTAATTTCATGGGTAAGGAACTAATATTATAGGGGCCTCCAGGGAATGATAACACATCCTATTGTGCTATTTCCATCTATCAAAATTTAATTATCATAGTTTTTCATTTTCTTTTTATTTGTGTAATTTACGGATAACTATCATTGGCCTCTTATTTTGTAAGGAAACAATATGTAAACTGTATATTTACAGCTGTTTTTATCTTTTAACCCATAAAATAAATAAAAGTATTATATAGTTTTTACCTGAACTGTGTGAACTAAAATGACACTGGTTTGTTGTAAAAACATAAGATTCATTTTTATTTAAATTAAAATCGTAGTTTTAATATCTTTAATGGTGGTAGAAAACGGCGAAAGGAACCCTTAGTTTCGCCATGTCCGTCTGGCCGACCGTCCGTCCGTCTGTCCGTCCGTCTTCGGCTTAGCTCAGTAACCAATAACTACTAGACAACTGTAATTCGGCATGAATAAATCGATCACGCCGACAAAACAGAAGAATAAAAGCTCGATTTTTTTTGGAGTGTCTCTCCTACACCTTAAGTGGGGATGTTATTTTTTTTCTAGTTAAACCCATAGTTACAACTTTAGTTACAAGGGGTATTGTTGATTAGCTTGTTCAAAAACATTATTCCTAAAACGATTTTTCAAATTAGTGAGTGATTCTTTTGCGAGATATAAGGCTTTAAAGCCCAAATTTTTAACCCGAAGCTGCCTAAATGGCTGCTACTGGGATGTGAAAAAAAATCGTAGCAGTAGTACATACAATAATGAATTAAAAAAAAAACTATCACGGCTAATTAGGCATAACTAGTTACCGAGTAATAGTGGACCAACTTAAAATTCGTACAACTTTCGTACAGACTCGGCCGACGCAACCATTTAGTTGGCACGCGCGCGTGTCGATGTAACTAAGAAAGACAGGCAACTACGGACCCCTACACTGCGCTTGGCCCGATAAGCACTTGGCCGATTTTTTGTCTCGTGGGTGACGTCAGTATAGCAGGACTAAAGGACCTGCAGTATGCGCATTTCACGTTTCTGTTTCTGCTCTTATGACGTCATGATAATGTCGGCTGCATTTTTGGCGCGAATATATATCGTTCAAATATTAAACATAATTTCTTTGCATAATGCGATATTATTTTGAGGAAATAACAATGCTAATAATTAATTATCGTTAATGAGATTAATATAAATCTGTAGATTGGGTTGCGGGGTAGGCAGGAGTGCAGGGCAGATAAACATGAAATGTAAGTCCAACTCCGCGACTATCGGTATAGTTACACAGGTACAGTCAGTCACCAGCACCAATATCAGCCATAACAAAGCGGGCATAAATATCTGAGACATCCTTAGTACAGTGACTATGCCATGACAAACCTAAACTAATGACAGTACGTGGCGGAGGCTACGTACTCGTATATTCCAGAGGGAGGACAAAGGTGTCTGCTGAAATATAATTCGCAATTGCTAAGGATTCCTAATCACGAAAAAACAGGTCCGGGCACTATCCGATCGGACCGATCGGACGACGAAATATTTTTTTTCACCTTTAAGTGGTTTCGATTCCCAGACGAAGCAAGTAATTTTTAGCCAATCCTTGAATATAGGATTACTAACTTTTTAAAATAAAATAAAGTCTTGCAGCATAATATCCTAACTACGATATTTAGGTTACTTTCCCTTCATGTCGCATAGTTTTGGGTCGCTCAGTATAAATACACACCAATTTTTTTTAAAGTAATTTAGTAATTGAGCAATCAGTAAAATACTTATCGAGCTGAATTCCCTGACCCCAAATATGTATATTTAGACACCAAGTTTGTGTGATTCTACGTTAATTAGAACCCGAGATATTAATAAAATAATAAAAATTCAAAAGGGCCGCCATAAAATTAAAGATGGCTGACGGAGGAGTTGGTTCCTATCAAAAACTTAAAGCTATGAACCTAAAATGTGCCTGAAAAAAAATTGGTGCTTTTGTCCAGCGTGTCAACATTTTCGACAATTTGTTCGAGCACTCTGCCCCACTAATAAACTACTAACAAGTTATAATTTGTTTCATGTCTCTATGGTGTGGGATTGCATCTCTATGTAATATTTAACTAATGATATATCCGTTACATGGCAAAACAGCATTAATTTATTAATTATATAAATTATGTTTTTACAAATTCGTTTCAATTTCCGTTCTTGTGTAAATAAAATGATTGAACTATCCGCTTGTCATTTTATCATGCATTGGTAGATGCTGTTATAACTCATAAGAGAAAGAGAGAGAATGAGAGAGAGAGACGAGATGATAGTGATGACTTTTTTCCGGACATTTTTTATATCTCATTATTACAGGGTCACTAGTTGCGTCGTGCATACCGGCTGTTTAACAGAAGCCCTATGCGGTAGCGCGCCCTTTACGAATTATATGGATGGAAGCGTTAATATACTCTTTATAAAATAAAAAAAAGCACATCCTACTGATCAGAAGGCGTAGCAAGGTTGCCATTTTATCACTTATCGCTGAGGATAAGATGTCCGTCACGTTCTGACAAGTATGCGAGTGCGAGAGTGACGGATGTCTTATCCACAACGATAAGTGATAAAATGGCAATCGTGCTACTCCTGCAGTATGACTGTCGTAATGTGCTGTATTCTTCGACGCGTATCAGTTCGAAATCGCTCAGCCGCGCCCGATTACGCCGTTACGCTTCAACGGACGCGGAGAAATTGAAGTCTGCGGACCGCTAGAATGTTTGCAGCGAATTGCAAAACTTCTGGTAGGTAATTTAATTGTTCCTGGCCCCGTTAGTCCATTTATCAGAATCCGGCTTGACTAATTCGATTTGCATCAATTCATATGGACTATTAAACGTTTCTTGCCTGTTGTTATCCATTTTTAATTAAGACAAATGTCTAAAACCTAGGTTCCGCTATGTTTACATCCGGCTGCACGGCAGTTTACTTCAGCGCAATGTAATTCGGAGGAATCTGGGATTGAACGCAATATAGCCTCCCACACTCCCACGCGCCTTGCCCTTGCGGCTCGTTCTGCCTTTTCTGGTGTACCTGCCCAAATGTGCCCCCGCCACAAAGAGCGCTGGGGACCCAGATGACACTAAGGTAGCCTTTTAGGACAGGGGGGAGATCATCGGCATTCCTAACTATTAAGTTTACATAGTTACGACAGCTAAGCCCTTAGAGCATACATAACTGGAGTAGCCTTATATTCGTATTTGAGTACAAAAAAGTCTGCCGAATTTTGCGGGGGGGTGAAGAAATAATACATGCAAAAGATTACTCACTAATGCAAAAACGATCTGTTTATTTACACACGCACACATTATGAAAAAGGATAACACATTCTCATTTTGATGCACACAAACATATCACACATGGAAACACGGGTTAAGAATATGTAAATGCCAATGTCATCGGCTGAACCCACAGAACACCTCCACTAGAAGCCTAATGTTTGTAATTTTGTTCCCGACGCGAGTCACCAAAGCATGAGGAAGAGGTGAGGGGAAGGGCGGGTGCTAACAGCGTTGCGATTGGTCGATGCGCTCGCGCGCGGAATGCGTAGTGATGGGACATGTTCACGTACAAGCATCCTAATTTTTTAGGTACATTTTAAAGTAAAGTAAGTAACTACTTACTATACTTTTATCTTTAAGTAAAGGTAAAGTATAGATAGTTTTGTTACCATTTTAATACACAGTAAGTTAGGAATCCTAACTGGTACCGTAATTTTTTGCTGATAAATCATGGTAGGTACTTCCTGTACATATTAAAATGGCAATTAAACTATCTATACTTAAAAGTGTGCTAAAAAAATACTGACCATTTAGTATTTTTGGTTCTAAAGATTAAACTAAAAACACTTCAGTATTTTTTATGGAAAGTTTCGGAGCAGTTGGATAATAAGTAAAGTCTCATTATTCCTTTAAAAGTTGTATTTATTGTTCTCATTTTAAAATAAAACAAACAAAACACGAAAAAGGCATTCGGCTATTTAGGATGGTGACGTATCTCACACCAACTCCGAGTTCCCTCGCACTTTCTCGAAGTTCATCATCAGGCCCATTTTGTGGCACTGGACCCAACTGCTCACTGAGAGGATTCTAAGAAATCCGCACAACGTATATCTATCTCACACCAACTCAGAGTTCCCTCGCACTTTCTCGAAATTCATCATCAAGCCCATTTTGTGACACTGGGCCCAACTGCTCACTGAGAGGATTCTTAGAAGCCCGCACAACGTATATCTAGCTCACACCAACTCCGAGTTCCCTCGCTCTTTCTCGAAGTTCATCATCAGGCCCATCTTGTGAAACTGGACACAACTGCTCACTGAGAGGATTCTAAGAAGCCCGCACAACGTATATCTATCTCACACCAACTCCGAGTTCCCTCGCACTTTCTCGAAGTTCATCATCAGGCCCATCTTGTGACATTGGACCCAACTGCTCACTGAGAGGATTCTAAGAAGCCCGCACAACGTATATCTATCTCACACCAACTCCGAGTTACCTCGCACTTTCTCGAAGTTCATCATCAGGCTCATCTTGTGGCACTGGACCCAACTGCTCACCGAGACGATTCTAAAAAGCCCGCACAACCTATATCTATCTCAAACCAACTCCTAATTCCCTCACACTTTCTCGAAGTTCATCATCAGGCCCATCTTGTGGCACTAAACCTAACTGCTCAGCGAGAGGATTCTAAAAAGCCCATACAATCTATGTCTGTGTCAAATCAACTCCGAGTTCCCTCGCACTTTCTCGAAGTTCATCATCAGGCCCATCTTGTGGCACTGGACCCAACTGCTCCCCGAGAGGATTCTAAAAAGCCCGCACAACCTATATCTATCTCAAACCAACTACGAGCACCCTCGCACTTTCCCAAAGTTTATCATCAGGCCCATCCTGAAACCTAGACGAAACTGTTCACCAAGAGCATTCTAAAAAGTTACTAAAACAGTAAAGTAACTACTACTACTAGTACTACTAATACTTATTATATATTACACTATTTACTTTAAATAACGAACAATAAATAAAACTAAATTTAAGTTCTAATCTACAGAATAACTAGGTACTCAAACTAAAATAAACGAGAAATCTGTATTTTTGTTACATTTCTTCAAATCGGTACGAACGAAAGCACGTGGTTTGTCGATTGACAATCATAGCATCATCGGGACATCACTAGTCGTGACGTGTTTTCGTAAGAAAGGAATAGCATATTGCATTTTCAAAGTGATGATAAGTGACAGAAATAGTGTGTCTGTACCGCAGTATTCGCACCGGCCAGTATAAAATGGCCTCCGCTGGCTATAAATATTTTCAATGAAATATTGAATTTGACTCCACTGTGGAATCAAAATCCATCTTTTTTGTAATTAGAAGTCTTTGACGACTTTCCGCACCACCTCACATTACAAAAGCCCATAATTAGCCGCGAAAATCCTATTATTTTGTTTTTTTTTGTGAGAGTCATGCACACTCCGCACAGGTCGTTAACATAACGGAAAGGCGGGCGACCGCGGATTAAATAAGCGCAACAACACCAACGCTTGGTGACTCGAGTCGCGAACAAACTGAGAAACATTAGGCTTCTAGTGGAGGTGTTCTATGGCTGAACCTATAGGGCGAGGTTTAGTTCGATAACTAATTTCGATAATTGTATCGATATTTACACAAACGTATATAATTTTATTATATGTATACTAGTTTCTAAAGTTCCTGGTAAAGGTTGCGGGAGTCCACTGGACGCGGGTGGCTCAGCACCGGTCACTTTGGCACTCTTTGGGGGAGGCTTATGTCCAGCAGTGGACGTCTTTCGGCTGATATGATGAAGGATGATGACTAGTTTCTATCCGCGACTCCGTCCCCGTGGAACTCGTTTATATCGCAGCTCCATACTAACTCCCCCCCATTTTACCCCTTTAGGTGATGATTTCGGGGATAAAACTATCCTATGTCACTCTCCATCCCTTCAACTATCTCCACTTAAAAAATCACGTCAATTTGTCGCTCCGTTTTTCCGTGAAAGACGGACAAACAAACAAACACATACACTTTCACATTTATTATATTAATATGGATTATTGAGACTCAATTGATTACTGAAATAATTATTAGGCTATAAAATACAATAACGCAAAAAAGAAATGACGTCTTATTCATCTGTATTAAAACAAATAAACAATTAACTACATACATTATATATAAAGTAGCGAGTACCTAGTTAGAGAGCTATTACAAGAAGTTTCCCGCTTATGACTGGTTTTTTGCCTGGACCGTTAAAAACCAGCTTGCCCGGGTTATAGGAAATTAGGTGGACCCGACATAAACGTTTGTCATTCAATTAATTCCGAAAACTTTTCATTTATTTCTAAAGTATAAGTATAGTTACAAGATGATAACTAACCTTAATTATATTAAATAAAAACTCAGTTAAATCTGAAGAAGGCCCTCGAGGCATTGTACCGAGGATGCTGGCACGATTTCCTCGCTGAATTGTAATGCTGATGCGTTGCGCGAGAAACCTGCCAGCTCTTCGCCCTCTTCGGTCACCAGTTAGCCAGTTACGTCGACCAGACCAGACGTCGTTTCGCGATCTCCGCAAATAACTTTTGCGCACTGAGGCCCCCATTGACCGAGGTTCTCGACACGAAATGGTACAAATTTGTAGAGAGCCTTTACATATATTTATTGCGTTTTAGATGTTCGGTATTTTCTGCCGCTGCACCGGCGTCTAAAGGCGTGTCCGAGCCGCCAAAATAAATTTCACATAAAAATAAAGTAGATACGGCAAAATCGATTAATTTTTACCTTTAACTTGAATGAATTCGATACTGAGATGCATCAAAATGTCTTGAACACATGGAACTTGTACGCGCAGGCACCCAATTTGCGTGCCTGCTGAATGCGGCGGTCCTTTTTTTTCATGCTGGGTCTCGGAAAAGTGCAAAGTACCTATACTTTTTTTCTAATAAATTGTGTTCACTCGGCAATTTGTGCAGGTGCTTATTGAATCATACTTTTTGTCGATAATTATTGATTATCGACACTACCCTCATCTCTACTTGCAAGTCTCGTGAGGGTGATCGTGGGGTGATCTGTCATTTTAGATAATCCTTGCAAATATTATTATTAAATCTATTGCAATTGCATTTAGGTTAATTTTTACAAAGCATGATAACCGAGTCTCGTGGGGAGTGCGTAAATAAAACTAATTTTGATTAATCAATGTTGTAGACTCTTTTTCAAATGCCATTGAGTTATTTCTTACAAAACATGAAAACGGAGTCTCGTGGGGAGTGTCATGACGTATGCAAGAAAGAATTGTAATCGATTACACAATCGTTTAATTTGACGTGTCATGAAAATATTTTCACAAAAGTAATATTAAAACAATACAAAAATACTTACAAATGCAATGTTACACCATATTTTCTAAGCTTGAGGTGTTTGAATGTTAATAAACGTGCTTACAGCATGTGCGTGCATTTTTATGATAGGTGTTGTCTCTTGCGAGGCGATTGTATGAAAGACCATTAATCGATTATGAAACTGTCTTTGTATAATGTTTTGGGTGGGTGGGTTTTTATAATTTTGGTTGACACCATTACGAAGGTGATTTCACAACGCATGTAGGCGCGCAGTTGTTTTTTTTTTTGGATAGCATTACATTTAATGTCGACAAAAAGTAACTTAAAAGTTGATAGATTATAGAAGGTTGCAACGGGCCTGGGTTATGTGAACAAAAAAATAGGACCACATTTCGGTGGAACTATACATAAACGATATGATACAGATAACAAATATAAGGGAAAAATAAATCGTCCTCGTCTGAAACGTATAGCAAGACTCGTGCGACCTCTGTATTGCTGGTACCTACAGTATTGACACGTAACAAAAATATTTAATAAAATAAATTGTTTCGTGACAGGTACATATTTATTATACATTTTATTTGTTTTGTGACATGGCGCCACCCAAATGTATAAAAGATTGAGAGAATAATAAGACTGACTGCTCTACAACGCGAACACTTTCATCAGTCCGCATTAACTGTGGTCGATATTGCGAACTCATAATTTGTATTGAAAGTGAACACTTAGTCCTTATTATGGTACCTTTTTAAGGTTCCGTATTCAATAAGCAACCCGTATAAGTTTCGCCATGTCCCTCTGTCTGTCTGCAGCTTAGCTCAGTAACCCCAGTAGCTGTAATTCGGCTTGGGTATAAAAATAATCCAACGACTAAACGGTAGAATAAAATATAGTTTTTTTCGATTCATTACGATAAATAAACTAACAAGCGCACGTAATTGTCACGACAGGTGGACTCGTATTATAGCAATTGTATATCGACAATATAAAATATTACGCGTAGTGTGTAGTGTCGGCAACGTGACTGCATGCCGCGCACGCGAAATCGCGTCCTAAGACCTGTATGACGCTGATTAGAAAAGAAATTTATCTACGCACATATCATTAATGCTCTAAAATGCGTTCAGAAACCGTAGGAAATGACCAGCATTACTACAACCGATTTTACTATGAGAACTTTCTTGTCTGTGGTAGTAGGTAAAATCTGTACTGTAATGTCATTACAGTACAGATTTTTGATAAATTTGTATCGTTATGAGTTTAAATTTGGAACAGCTGTCAAAACTCAAGTGGGTCTCTGTTCTAGTATCAATAGATATTAAAACAGTTATCGATACGAAACGTCAATTCAGTACGTTTTTTAATACAAACCGTACGACATTTGATCTCGAGTGATATGAGTATAGGGACTTCAAACGTTGGTCTATGATTTAAAAAAAAACCATTCGCCTGACGGATGATCGAATTGCCGCCATTGCTGTTGTCATTTTATTGTTGGTTTTTTTGCTGTTACTTACTACTACTTATGATATGTGTGTAGATAAAGTAGTGTATGCAACTGTACATAATTAGGCCTTAAAACACTCGTGTGATCCTATTATGAAACTCGCTAACGCTCGTTTCATAAAACCACACTCGTATTTTAAGGCCTCTCATTATGGATCAGTCGCATGAACTACTATAATCTACGCCGCGGAAGCCTAATCGCGTCATCGCTTGCAAAGTGCCGGCACTGCAGGGTAAGTAGGTATTTGAAGCGTTGGCAAGGAATGGGTTCTAAATGAAATAAAAATTAAGTACATATACCAAATTATTGCCCTACGTGCACGCCAATAAAATCCTTATCCAGAATTTGAATGTATTGAATTAAATATCATTTGAATAGCTAATCCGTCGTTGCACACTTATAATTTTAATATTGCCTCTATTTTAAAAGGCCATGTCAGTTGTTGAAACTTCAAATACATTTAAAAGAAACTCGAAGGGTGTACCAGGATAACCCTTCAAAAATTGCACCCATAGCTTTGAGTTCGAAACTATTTCCAGTTGATGCCCCGTCAAGAGAAAATAGTCTTTATTTTTGCTCTCCAAAATTTGAAATGGACTCCGATCAGATTTAGCATAAATGTTGTTGTGACCAATATAAACTAACAAAAAAAAGACCGGTTTGCACTCCGGGCGTGCCGGCAGAAGTGAAACTTGAATAATTTTAATTTTGCACCCCTTCCCCCCTCCAAAAACAGCTAATAAGGGTTATCCTGCTACACCCTTTCACTGTTCGTTTTTGCGTGCTGGGCGGCTAGAGGTATACGCGGACGGTTCTTCCATAGGTAAAATTAGAAAAGATAGCTCTTCTAGTCGTTAAAAGATAGAGACATGCGAGTGGAGACCCCACTCCTAGGTTTTTGTATCGAATGCTCGCGAAACAGTTGTTGGACAATAGTTTGTATGTAATTAGATATTAAAATGTGCTAGTGCAGTGCAGTAAGGACGCAATGTTACTCAGTACACGACCGATCTTTGGCTCTGCTTCGTAATCCTAATTAGCTATTTGTATTCTGAAATTGGAGTTCATTTGCATTTTTGTTACATTGACAGTTGTGCTTAGTGTCTCATTAAATGGCGCATTTTAGTACCTACCGGGATTTCAAACTTGTGCTTATTCATAAGTCTAACTTTGATGTACGTTTAGTGGTGTTTTGAAAGTATTAATATCGTACGTTGTGTAAGTAAAATAGTTCGAGCCCCTATCAGATAGGAAATACATCTTTTTAGGGTTCCGTACCTCAAAAGAACAAAACTGAACCCTTATTTATAGGATCACTTTGTTGTCCGTATGTCTATCTGCCACGACCCTTTATCTGTGGAACGCGTGGAGGGGTATCGAGTTTAAATTAAGACCATATACTCTACAGTCCATTTACTGCCATTTGCTAAAAATCCACAGTGATGTGTGCATAGGCCGATTAATACTGAAACCTTGACCGGAGCAAAATTCTTTGTAACATTCTTGGAAGACTATACTATAGTAGTTTATGCAACTGATCCATAATGAGAGGCCGTAAAATATGAGTGTGGTTTTTGAAACTTGCGTCAGCGAGTTAAATAGGTAAGTCTCACACGAGTGAGGCCTAATTATGCACAGTTGCATACACTACGCGAAACTTGTCCATGGCAATTGGTTGCAAAATCTTTTATTGCGCGTATTCCAATTTGACGAATTTCGCCCGCAGCGGGATAAAATTTCATGGGAGAGGGATGATATGCACAAATGCCTGCATATCATTTATCACATCATACAAGACTCGAAAAACAAATGCGATCCGATTTCAATAATTTAATGTGCATTTTTCCTAAGTTCTCGTCTACCACCATTTTTTTTCCGGCTTCCAACTCTAACGGCTAGATATCCGACCGGCCGGGACGGATTTTTTTTTACAGTGTCTGTATGTGATGAAGAACAAGCAGGTCAATTTTCAATGGGTCAAGCTGCCTCGTGGTAAGCCAGTACTGTCTAGCTGGTGTAATTAGACAGACGTTCAGATGTACTCTATGAGTAATGATTGCAAGGATAATACATATACAAGTCAAGATTTAAAGGAGGTCAATTTTGAAGCGGTTGCTTGCTAATTTTTCTTCGCTCGCTTACTCGGCTCCGGTCGCACTAGGAGGGATGTCATCAAATAGTAGTTTATGCGACTGATCCATAATGAGAGGCCTTAAAATACGAGTGTGGTTTTATGAAACGAGCGTTAGCGAGTTTCATAATAGGATCACACGAGTATTTTAAGGCCTAATTATGTAAAGTTGCATACACTACTTTATCTACACACATATCATAAGTTTTAGTAAGTAACAGCAAAATACCAACAATAAAATGACAACAGCAATGGCGGCAATTCGATCATCCGTCATGGTGAATGTTTTTTTTTTTAATCATAGACAAACTAATGAAGTCCCTGTACTCATATCATGGACGTACACTAATCTGGACTGAGTACTGCGATTAAAAAAGCGTAGCCGACAGAGAAGTCATACTAGAGAATTGCATCTCGTTCTAATTAGGGTGACCAAGTACCTATGCGGATATTAGGATTTATAAAAATCCTTGTTTAGAGAGTGATGAACTGGTAAACGTGCCGGGAATCCTCTGGATGCGCGTGGTGCAGAACCGTTCGCTTTGGCAAGTAATACAGTCCAAATAAATTATTCTTGTATTACAAATAAATAAAACTCACGAATAAACTCCTAATAAAAACATCATGTTCCTACATATATATTTTATTTAAACATAAATACATGTTTACTAACGTCCGTTTGACACTTAGCGGACTTCGGTCTCGTTTAGGGCACAACTGGGATTACCGAGAATAACGGTAGGGGAGGAGGACGATGATGATGACATTTTTACTAAATGTTTACTAACGTCTTATGACTCCATAAAATTCTGACGTCATTTAGGTTTTTGATGTTTCATTAAAAGTTTCTAATTAGATTTTATCAGTAGAACGCCGCAATACTTAATGAAATAACAACATATCTTGTAGAAATATTTATTAATTCGTCGCTTCGTTTTGCCATGAAAGTCGGACAAGCAAACAAACAGACACACTTTCCCATTTATAACATTAGTATGAACACAGTATAGAAGAATATGGAAGTATGGATAGTACATTTTTAAAATATTAAATGAAATAATTTAACATAATTTTGCTCTGCCGACTTATCTGCGACATTGCATTCTCACACCGGCCCAAATCATAGTCACCCTAATAAGTTTGGCATATGGTTTTGTCGTTTTATCGTAAAATAAAGCAAAATGTTCCTTACCTATGAAATGATATTCCACAATTATTAAAGCTTTCGCTTTTACATCCCTTTATACAACATATTTTCACCATTTTTTACTAAAACAAGGCAACAAGAGTCCAATGACAATATTTGAAAAATAGATGTCAACGTTGGGGATACAAGTCGATATTTAAAATTACCACTTGATTACCTCAATATTAATGCGTTACCATGTTTTAATAAGTAAATTAAAACTTAGGTATAAAGTAACATCTCCTATATAATGTCGGCTCGTAATTATGAGCAGGTATTTTTTTTTCAGTATAATTTAATACCTGTTAATACCACTATATCATTATTATTTTTACATTGGCAACTCGTGCGAGTGGGACACCATCCTCGGGTTGGTTGCTCTCGCTCGGAACGCTTTCTCTAGTAGTCTTTTATCATACAATTGTGTACCTACCTTGGTCGGTAATATGGTTCAATTTTGATTGACTAATAAAACTTAGTACTCAGTCCAGATTAGTGTACGTCCATGACTCATATCAATCGAGATCAAATGTCGTGCGGTTTGTATTAATAAACGTACTGAATTGACGTTTCGTATCGATAACTGTTTTAGTATCTATGGATATTAGAATAGAGACCCACTTGAGTTTTGACAGCTGTTCCAAATTTAAACTCATAACGATACAAATTTATCAAAAATCTGTACTGTAATGAAATTACAGTACAGATTTTACCTACTACCACAGACAAGAAAGTTCTCATAGTAAAATCGCTGGTAGTAATGCTGGTCATTTCCTACGGTTTCTGGACGCATTTTAGAGCACTAATGATAGGTGCGTAGATAAAAAATATTATATAAACAGCGTACACACTTTCAGGCTACCGCGTTACAATCGGTTGCCTCGCGACATTATTTTTTTACCACCCCCCTCCTATTTCCGAACCAATCACAGTTGGGTCAGTTCGGGTTGCACAGGGCGGTTGCAAAACACTTCGGGAGCTTAAATACCGCGAGCCATCCGGTTGCCTCTCCGACATTAAAATACGCGTCATTGCTCTGAATATTAAAATACATCATACTAAATACTTCAGAGAAAGACATACGATTTAAACAGCTCTTGTTTCCTCAATACTCTCAGTAGTGTCTCTTTTGACACGTCGGCGGAATCACACACGAATGACGTCTAGGGAAGTAACTGGTAGTCGATGCTGCGAGACATTTCTAAATCTAATTCTAATAACAGACCTGAAGACAAAAGTGTGTTTTGAAAATATAATGTTTCAGTAACCCAAAACTCGGAACTGGCATTGTGGCAACGTTATCTACTGAATCTTCTGCTTGCGTTGCGTGACGAGTCCGTTTGGTTTTCTCTTAGTTTTACGCACAAAAATAACCATCGTATCATACATAATATTATGATCGAGATGCTCGATGCAATAATTCGGCTGCCTCCGTCGCTTTAACAGCACCGGAGATAACATCCTCCTTCCTTATTACCAGCCAGAGCTCCGCCGCGCACCTCTTCCGCTAACTAACGCTTATTAAACTTCAACAACGCTCCCGCTGATCACTTCACCATCTTGTTTGCTCTCTCTAAACTTAGATTAATCGCTGGTTCTATTTTCTTACCGTAGAAAGGCCTTAAATGAGGAGAGGTTCTCTCTCATGAGCAGCAAACTCGCAAGAATGTCTTTTATTTTTATTTTAAAATTCTTTATACGTTTATGGATGTCCCTTGTTTTGTCGACAAGCTTTTCATCGAATTTCATTTCATCGGAAACGTCTCAAGTAACATTTTAGACCACTAATTATTCTTTGGTTGTATTATATTACACCAGGTCATTCCAATTTTTATTATTTTATAGAATAACTGTTCAGAGAATATTATTTGGCCTATGATTCATTTTGTATGAATTTTAAATGGCAGAATAACTTAACAACGAATTTAATTTTTTCGAAATTTTATTTCAACACTAGCTCCTGCCCTGGACTCCGTCCGCGTGGAACTCGTTTATATCGCAGCTCCAAACTTTTAACCCTCCCCCCCCATTTCACCCCTTAGGGGATTTGTTCCCTTAGGGGATTTATTTTTATACATACATACACGCATTTATCCCTAAAAGGGGTAGGCAGAGCACATGAAACTTGTGTCCAGTGCCACTGTTAGCATGAATGTGGGTATATAAGATCGACATAATGTGATATTGCAGTGATAGGTTGCAATATGTTAATTTTCGATTCCAAGTTCTTCGTCATATCAAAGATTACTACTACTCATTATTATTAAAGTAACTACAACTTAGATAAGTTGAAAAACTCCCGACATTTTTATTTCAAAGTCCAAAATCTCAAAAACGGCTGGACAGATTTTCATGAAACATGGCTAAGAACACTCGGGATAAAATTATCTGACACATAAAAACCGCATTCAAATCAATCCATCTACTCATTATTATTAAAGTAACTACAACTTAGATAAGTTGAAAAACTCCCGACATTTTTATTTCAAAGTCCAAAATCTCAAAAACGGCTGGACTGATTTTCATGAAACATGGCTAAGAACACTCGGGATAAAATTATCTGACACATAAAAACCGCATTCAAATCAATCCATCCGTAAGGGAGCTACGCTACCACAGACAGATATATACAAGATACACAGATACACACAGACACGTTAAACTTATAACACCCATCTTTTTGCGTCGGGGGTTTAATAGTTATTTGTCACAAGGGAGCAAAATAGTATATTTACGGCGAGGGCGGTGTATTGAATCCTGAACGTAGCGAGGGATCCTACAATAGAATCCTGAGCGTAGCGAGGGATTCTAACGTAGGATCCTGAGCGTAGTGAGGGATACAAGTGTTTGCGCCCGAGACGAAAATAATTTTGCTACCGAGTGACGTCATACTATTTTTCACACCGACTATGAGGAAATTTAAAAAAAGCTATTGTTAAAATATATCTTAAGTTATCTTAATTTTTATAACAAATTTTTAAATATTACGGAATATTTATAAATTTTTATACAACGTTGTTAGAGTTAAAACTTGAAATATGTTCGTTTTGAATCGACTACGATGAAATTACAATCGATTATTTTATTAACATCTGTTTTCAATTGGCACATTGCGTACAAATGTTCCAATGCCAATGTATAAATTAAAAAAGTAGCTTGAACAGAAAAGTAGCGTTTAGGTCCCTCTCGTCGTGGAGCAAAACTTACTTTTCCGAATGAAAGGTGTGAATAAGCATATATAGGACACATAATAGTAAACGAAAATACACGTATATAGAACAAGAAGAGGCACTTTACGAGGAAATGTGTTAAAACGGATAATATTTATTTTATTTATTCGGTTTTCGATTCTGCATAGGTATTTCATCAAACGGTCCATTTGTACTGTCATGAGAGTTGATACTTTGCAACACCCTGTTCAATTGAGTCTAATATTGGTTGGGACGGGCTCTTTATATTTGTCGTGGGTCTCGCAAAAGGATTTGCTCTGCCCCAACCTGCGGCCGCTGCGAGGATTTTCCGTGTCACCGTCGGTGTAGCCTGGGCTTAGTGTACAGACCCAGATTAATGAAATGTGCCTTCTGGCAGATCGCGCTGTTTCACTTTTTTGCGTATTTATGTGTTTCATTTTGATAGATTTTTTTTAATTTGCTGTCATGCGGCAGAAGTGGAATTAAATATAATTATAGGATCCTAGTGGGAGAGTATTGTCAAAACTAATTTAAATGTACGAATAACAACAAAGATTTTTACAGCTAGTTATTACAATTTATTTTTGTTTTACATAGGTACTCATTTACGTAACTTATCAAATTAATCGCGAAAAAAAGCAAAAAAGTCAGTTATAAAGACTTCAAACGAACATTGAAGTCTATTTTGGCATAGTACTTATCAATTTTGATTGAATTAAAACATAACACATTATTCACGCTCAATCTAAACACTCTAGTGTTTAGATTGAGCGAACAAGCGTACAATGAATCAAGAGCCATATTATTATGTCACTGCTAAAAATTTCATACGGAGGTATTAGCACAGAATACGTTATAGTATCTACTAGCCATGCGTATTTTTTAATAGGTTGATCCGTCTGCATCCTTAACTCTACGGCTCCGCCTCCGAAAGAGCGCGTTGCATGCGAAAGTAAGAGATGGGCATATTTAGGCACGTTTGGCGTACCTTCTGTACGCAGTATTATTACTTCAATAGTTACAAATATGAATGGTAAAAATTTGTGAGATAAAGCGGTTAATTTTTAAGTTGTTTATAGAATATTGTAGCATGTAGTATATATTTAACTCTCATTACCTTTGTTTTATGTCCCTGATGTAGCGAAATGTACAATTGTTCGCACACGAGGTCATACTTCTGTCTTCTTCTTTTTATAATCTCAACATGGCCATCATATCAATTTGTTTGTTTATTCTTTCTGGTTTTAACCAATCACTGTTTTATAATATCCTCATTTCTCTGTCGTATGTTCGGGTTTTCTATTGTTTTAAGTTATAAACTTGTAATGTACGACCACACGTAGATGAAAATTATTAATTTTACTGTTCGCATCCAGATGGCGCTGCTGTTTGACGCAAGCGCAGCGGCTGCGTTCAGTTTTAATTTTAGGGCCGTATCGCACGTACAGCAGAAATAGCCGTAAGAGCGGGTTGCATCGACTTACGATTACAGACCGATCAACGTTAAATATGGCGCTGACAGCTGTCAGTCCATAGAAACTTGTCAAACGTTCCATACATTCAGATTTTAACGAACACCGCTTACGATTACAGACGGTTTGGTGCAACTCACCCTTAATATACTCAAAATGGTCTCGCCGGAAGACCAGCGCTGGCTCCTGAGCCAGCATTATGCTGAGGCGGGACCATTTCGTAACAAATAAATAGTTAGGTATTTTTAAGGATTATATGTTTGTATTTGTATTTGTTTGTTACGAATAAATAATTTTCATTTTCATTTTTCACTTATTCTGTGCCAAAGGCCATATGTTATCAACACGGAAAACTTAAATAAGATGGAAGCGGCGTGTTAGCTAGTTATTTCGCGATCCTGCGTAGCCACCCCAACACAACCATAACGAAAGAGCGCGTTGCATGCGAAAGTAAGAGATGGGCGTATTTAGGCACGTTTGGCGTACCGTCTGTACGCAGTATTATTACTTATTCTGTGCCAAAGGCCATATGTTATCATTACGGAAAACTTAAATAAGATGGAAGCGGCGTGTTAGCTTGTTATTTCGCGATCCTGCGTAGCCACTCCAACACAACCATAACTGATTTTTTACATGTTAACACTACTGTTAAACGCTTCTAATTGGTAAAAGCTTTTAATTCCATTATGATTTCAACAGTTGTAATTATTAGAACGAAAACTAATTTCCAATGCCAAAAAATTACAAATGGCCGTCTTTTCTTTATCAATATAGGAGCCAATTTCGAAAGGGGTTTTAAAGTATGGAAATAATAATGTGAATAGTCTTGATACATGCTCTCCTTCTCGCGTAAAAGCATAAGTAATGGTGTGTGAGCGTGACGCACTTATGACGGAAATGATGGATGGAAGGATGGCTGTACAGTTCCCCATACTGAAAAACCCAAAATTCGTCGTTTACTTTGTAAGTCCGTGCGTAAGCAAAAGCGACACATCCTCCCCGTCCGACAGCCGAAGCAAGACTAAAGTGGATAGGGGGGAAGCGTGGCGGCTCTAGCTAGATTGGACGAAACGTGCGCGAATTTAGTTATTTCCGTTGTATTTATAAAATAATCCATATTCTGAAAATAAAGAGCGGATACGTCATAGGAAACATGAAGTTTTGTTATTATTCAAAATCTGATGACCTTCCGCGAAGTATTTACGCCGTAGTAATGTTTTATTTTCTTTATTAGAGGTAACTTTGGATTTAATTAATATCGAGGAAAGTATACGTAATGGCATTTCTAAAGCGGGATGACTTACAGACAGAGTGAATCCTTAAATATCTTATATTGGAATAGCAAAACTAAAGCTTTAGTAATAACAATACAGCAATGTATCAAACGAGCGCAATAATTAAATAATTTCCTCGGTGCACCCTTAACATCGATATTAGCACGCGGCAGTTGCAATAACGTGTATGTTTATTTTATTCAAAATATCGATAAGAACCGACAGAGGAAGTGATATTTAAATTCAACAGAGGAAATGAAAAAATGTAATAATAAATGGGTCTTGGTTTTTTTACACCATACATATAAAGAAAGAACTTGTCGAAACTTTTAGTATACTGTATAGATTAATGTTACGTGAAGTCAGTCATTGGTCATTGTCTTACTGATATTCAATTATGCATTGCGAAAAGTGCTTCCGTAATATAATCGACCAACTAATTTCTTCTTTTATTAAATGAAAAACCGTGACTTTAATAAATTTTATTTATTGTTCGACGAAATGATGAAGAAACGACGAAAAGTTGTTGAACTGATTATTTTTGATATGTTGCTGTTGAAGTGATATTCGATTAAAAGTTTGCCGGCAATTCAAGGGTAAGCCCAATTAGAGACTCTGTACGATATATCTCTTATCATTTGATATTTTTTAAGTGCTTGGCGGCTTATGAATTGACATTGCGTGATAATTATGGTATTGTGTTATAAAATAATAAAAGCAACAAATGTGCGTAATAAACATAAAAGCTACCCCTATTTATAGACGTCTATTGGATTGCGTTTCGATGGAAAGTTTACAATAGAGCACGTGCTAACGTCCCTAACCTTTTGTGCGTTGATTCGATATTTACTCGATAAAGCTGAAGGGATTTTATGTTTGTTGTCGGCTTATAGATTTAAGGCACGCACATTTACCTGTTTGTTAAATGATAGTTTACAAGTAAATTTAAAGGACTTTTCAATAAATGTAACCGTATTTTAGGGTTCTGTAGCCAACATGGCAAAAACTGAACCCTTATAGTTTCGTCATGTCCTTCTGTCCGTATGTCCATGGCAATTTACTCGAAAACTAAGGTGTATTTAAATAAAATTTAGAGGATAGCCGAAGTTTGTTACCCGCTACGTACGAGTTCTGTAATGATAGTAGTAGTAGTAGGTAGAGTTCTGTATTGATATGACTAAAACTGTAGTTTTGAGGGGTGTATTCCATATTGGCGTTGCGTTGTGTTGCGACCTGTACATGTAACTGCAAGTCATATAAAAATAAGGTTTCTCAACAATTATTTTGATGAAGTGTGTATAGGATATAATCGCCTTGAAAGCACATATTACTCATTTATGAACATTACAACACTAAAAATCTGCAAACTATCTAAAACTGTTTCGAGTTATCTCCTTTTTTTCGGATTTCACCATAAATTGCTGAAGTTACTGGTAAAGTTAATTCCAATGCCTGCCAAAGATCATAATCATAGATCTTGATTGGTTTTAGAAGTGTGTTGTGAGTGAAGAAATCATATTTTAAGGGATTGATGTAATATTTTGCAGGAGATTGGGTTTAATCTCCGACTAAAGAATTGAGATCTAAATGGGTGCCAAGTTCTGTTGATAATCCTGAAGAGTTGAAGTATTGACTAGAGATGCAACGGATAGTTGTTTGGCCGGATACCGGATACCGGATATTCGGCCTGATCACCAGCCGAATATCCGGTATCCGGCCGCCGAATATTCGGCCGGCCAAACGATACCTACGATTTTAGTTTGGCGGCGGGCGCGTCGTGCAGGTTTCAACCTGTTACGTATTGTAGGTTCGCGCGGACCGTTTTCTAGGCAAGAAACGAGTTTTATTAGGTCAGTGTACGGAATTATTTCGTATGCAGTACACGTGCGCCCGCCTATTTTGCTGAATAGATGAGTTTTTAGTATTACTAACCATTTTTCAAAGTAAAATACCAAACAGAATCACTATTCGGTATCCGGCCGGATAGTGCGCAACTATCCGGTATTCGGCCGGATAGTAAAATAATGGCCGGATAGGCCGGATACCGGATAGCAACCGGATATCCGTTGCATCTCTAGTATTGACACAAAACAGATAACTTAATATAAATTGTGGCTAGAAATTTGACTTCGCTTAGGCGGTTATCACACAGGCGCCGCATCCCGCTGCGGCTACGGTTCGCTACGTCGGCGTCGTGTGCCAGTACCTCAGTTTGTATATACATTCCGCGCGGTACTTCACACTGCACCCTTCCGTCTAGTGAAACTTTTACGCGACTCCGTACGCCGCAGCGGGATATTTATAAGTCGAACACCAGGTATATTCTTATGTTGAACGTGACTCCTATTTTGAAATCTAAATTTTTGATGGGCTTTAATCTAAAATTAAAATGAATACAAGCATACAATTGCCAACAAGATCGACCTACAAAATATAAGACCCTTTAAACAACCTTAGCACCAATAAATAAAACTAGGCAGCATTATATTTTGCGAGGTAATTTCTTTGGTCCCTTTCGCATCACAATACACTGATTTGTGACATTTAAAGTTCACCCTGGTATTTGCATGGGTCTAGAGCTAGGCGCAATGTTTTATCGATCCGTGAATAACTCGCCATTCAAAAGTTAACGTTGTTGTGATGCTTCCTGTATTTCAAACAATCTTTCTTACGTTAGGTATAATATATATATATTAGTTATATAAGTTTTTATATATATTTATTAACGTCTGCGTTAAATTAAACTTTGTTAGTACGTGTAATTCATTCGTGTATTTCATTTTTAATGTTTAAACGTATCATTTTATTTTAGCTATCATTTAGACAATTAAAGAAAATACTATTACAATTTCTGAGTATGTATATCCATTAAACAAATAAACATATCGTCGTCTATTGGGCTAGTTACATTTGGAAAATAATATTATGATTTTTTAAATCGATAATGTGTGAATTCAATGATGGTTGAACAATGCCAGAAAGTTGATAAAACTATTAAAATGTATGGTACTACCTGCCCCGACAGTGGGATTCCCAGTCATAAGACCTACCTAAATTAAACCCGACGATACTATTCGATAAACGATTTCGATTAAATTTGAATACATCATTTTGGCAGTGTCAATGTATCATTCGAGTTCATCCGTGTTGAAGGATGTTTAAAGTTTACAGAAATAATATATCCATAATAGTGAATGTCTCAAATATGATAAGATGATAAATTAGGGTTAGAAATATTTGTTATTTTTGCTTTAAAATGATATTTATGTTTTGAAACAATAAAATAGCGTCTTCACGTTGCCATAGACGGTCAACCCATAGGTGTTAAACTTATTTTATTTATTTATTTATTTAATCTTTATTGCACAAAAGAATATCTTATGGTACAAAAGGCGGACTTAATGCTATAAAGCATTCTCTACCAGTCAACCTTAAGGCAAAGCAGATAAAATGTGGGCAGTGCAACTTAATTTAAAACAAAAACTCTTTAACATGTTTAAAGATGTGATAAATAATATAGTAGAATACGATACAATATAATATAACAATATGATATGATAAAACAATATATACCTATTAATACATACATACACATACATATAGATGAAACTTACAAATCAGATAGATTATTTTTAGTTCTGCCAGCAAAGAAATTTTGTAAGGACTTTTTGAAGACAAGCCTGTTTGGAGATTGCCGAATTTTGACAGGGAGACTGTTCCATAGGCGAGCTACTTGGACGGAGAAGGAATTGGACATAAAACCAGTACGATGAGGCGGAATAGATAAGGAAAGGTTGCCAGAGGAGCGAAGTTGACGGACTCGAGAGACACAGTAATACTGAAAGAGAGTTTTGAGGTATTCGGGAGATTTAGGATCGTTTAGAATAGAGAAGAGGGTGCAGAGCAAACGTATTTTGCGACGTAGGCGGATGGGCAGCCAGCCCAATTGGGAGCGGAAGGAAGAGACATGATCGTATTTTCGAAGACAGAAAATGAACCGAATACAATTATTTAGAAGACGATCTAACTTGTCAAGAAGCTCTCCATTCAAGTCAGGATAACACACATCACCATAGTCGATTATGGGCAATATCAATGTCTGCACTAATAAAATCTTGGTTTTGACGGGCAAAAAATGCTTTAGCCTATTAAGTGCATGAAGTGAACCTACAACTTTCCGACTAACCTCAGAGATCTGTGGCCTCCAACTCAAAGTGTCTAAAAAAAACTTATGTCACCGGTCCTTCGTTTACGTAGCGGGTTAAAAAGGCAAATCATAAACAGCATTCTCGCTTTCCTAGAGAACTCAATTGATTAACTCAAGAAACATAAAATACATGTATTTAATTCAAAGGAAAGGTATTAGAAAAAGTATGCCACTGAGTTACATATGCGACTCGTATCGCAACGTACGCCATTTGCGTTTTTTGATATTTCAAGTAACTTTGGCCAAGTAACGAAATAAAATCGCGGGATACCATATACTCGTAACGCTAGGAGGACGGTGATATGCTATACCATATCACCATCCTCCTAGCGTTATTCCCGGTTGTTCCCCCAAAGGAGCCCGGGGTCCGCTTCGACACCTAATCTCAAGATTTGGAGAGCGACTGCCATCTAATTTTCCAACCCAGAGGGAACCCTAGACCTTATTGGGATTATACCGGTGTCCTCACGATGTTTTCCTTGACCGAAAAGCTAACGATAAACATTCCGTATACAAGTTCCGAGAACCTCATTGGCACGAGCCGGGTTTCGAATCCACTAGGCTACCGTAACTCTTATACAATATATATGTAGCATAATGTTGATCCAAAAATCCATTCCAGATTTTATTAAATCGGTTATTTGGTTCCGGAGATTACCCCCTCACACTAACTATTATTGGAAATGTGAAAGTGTGATTGTCTGTCTGTTACCTTTTAACGCTTAAACCGCTGAACCGATTTGGATGAAATGTAGTATGGAGATAGTTTGAGTCCCGGGGAAGATCATAGGATAATTTTTATCCCGAAAATCACTCTTCAAGGGAGTGCAATTTTGTATGGGTTCACGATGTAAACGAGTTTCATGCGGACGGAGTCGCGGGCAGTAGCTAGGTCTCAGTAGGTATGCTTATTGTTCGTCACAATCAGCCAGATTATGGCACACAATATTTGATGAATTTATTCATTGCATATCATTGAATTGAATTAATGTATTTTAATATAGGTAGGTATGTCAATAATAATAATAAAAGTAAAACAAAAAAAATGCCATAATTATAAGAACCCCCGTTTCCTCTCATCCATGAGAGTAGTAGGCCTGTGCCCAGCAGTGGGACGTATAAAGGCTGATTTATTATTATTTATTATAATAAGAAAAATAAAAATGTCAATGTCATACTACGTATATATAGAGATGCGATGTCAATTATTAGTTATGCAATACAGAATAAAAACTAAATAATAAAAATAAGAAATTATAAGTCACAGGAAATGGTAATACAAGAATTGGGTCACATACTAATCAGTAATTGTTAATTTCAAAGTTTTCGTTAATTCTATGATACATTTTATTTAGGCACCAGTTAATTTACTTATTTTTGAATTCCGTCAAATTCAGAGTTTTTAGGTCATTTGGCAAATGGTTAAAGATTTTGACCGACATTTACAACATCAACATCATTTTCTTAAAGTGAGCAGAGTTATGGCATGGGTAACAGAGATTAAACCCATGTTGCCTAGATGCTGTCCTTGGATTGGAGGGCGTGATTTTATAGCTGTTTATATGGGTTTTCACAAACAGACACATTACAATTATAACAGCGGTACGTATGAATAAGCATTATTTGCGCCACATATCGCTCTGACGCATTTTCGTTGGAGTATGAACGCCCGAGTGGCAAATGTGGAGTTTCCCCCATAAAATGAGGCCGTATCGGAGGTTAGACATGATGTGTCCGTGGAACGCCAATAAAGCTATTTTTTGTGATGCCACTTGTGTTAACCTGCGTAGAGCAAAAACAAATCTGTTCAGTCTATTGATCATTTGCTCAACATGAGATTGCCAGTTGCAGTAGCAATATAATATAAATAATTATGACCACTATAACTGTTAACGGACTTTTGGTTGACCCTGGATGCTCTTGAATCACCTATTTTGGAGCCTGCGAGCGAGCTTTTTATGCGAGGATACTAATGAACAAAATCGCGCCCAGTTGTGGTTTCAGATTTGTGTTGCCTAATTAGACAACGTTGCGTCAGTCTCGTTGCCGGTTTTCAAAGGATTCACCGCTCATTACGAGCAGAGTAGTACCTCGCAAAGCAGACCATCCCCCTTTTGCCTACAAATCCGCATTCATTGTTTTGTCGGATTTAAATTGTTAATATATTAGGGCCGGTTCACATGTTGATATGTTGGTGACAAGGGGAGATAACGCTCAAAGACAGTCACGGAACAGATAGTTGCGGGCAGCGCTTTGCTATGTTCGCGGAAGGTACGATAAGATCGCGTGAGAGGAGGGCAAGCGGTGCGGGCGCGCTCCTCCCCATGCCGATGAACTCCATTCCACCGGACGATTCGTCACGCTGCGTTAATGGTCCCGTGGCACGCCACTCTTTACTATCTTTAGCGCCTTTGCTTGCTTTGGCGGTAACAATTTGTCAAAATCCTCTTCCTGTTATTGACCTTAATACCTAAATGTTTTAATCAAACTACGTAACGCCAACCCATATTGGCATATTAGGTTGGACAAAAAGGTTTTAGTTATGTTTACAAATGTTTAGTTAAATAGTTATTATTCTCTCTTTCCTAGAAACAACGAATGCATATTAAAACTACTTAGGCGCCAAATCGCTGCATGAGCGCCGATGGGATTGGAGGAGTTTAGTCCATTCTTCAAGGATCTTATAATTTACCTCCGCTACTGCATCATCGGTTGAAATTCCACTTATAGCACTCGCACATTACAGCCACTAGTGGCGGTATGTAGTACTAGTGGCGAGGGCGAGCCACTCCCGTAACTTATCTTATTGCTTGGACGCGGCCGCTAAACGCCGGTGTGCGCCGATGTTATACAAAATGTATAAAAGAATTCGTCCGCAGCTCGTGGCGGCCACTAGTCACTCAATTGATTTAATTTTTTTAAGTGTTCCGTTATATGATTTAGTTCGATAGAAAATGAAATTTTAAGGTACACGTGTTTTTTTATTTCTCCCTAAATGTTTATTTTCATTCATAAATACCAAAATTAAAAGTAGTGAATTCCAATAGGTCGTAAGTAAAATATGACGTCATTATTATGTCTCTATGGCACCTGTCCACATCTTTCACTAATAGACGTAAGAATGACGTCACGCACGGGGTATACCACGTTTTACTGATTTTAGTGATTTTCTCCGAAAAGAGTAAGAATAAAAATGGGAAAACCACTTCATTACGTTCAGATAAGATAATTACCTAAATGCTTTTCGATTTAGGCATCATTACATATTTTGAAATGTTGTCAATTTGCTGCTGATCTAATTTTCATGGGACTCTATAAACTACCTACATCATTGTAAGGCTCCATACAGCCGTGGTTATGATCATTACTTATACACTTTATACACATTCAATACAAATACTCTTTATTGCCCCCTCACACTAGAGCAGTTACGAAGGAAAACACAGAGGTACAGGGCGACTGTAGAGGTAAAATAACAAGCGGTCTTAATAAAGAGCTATATCTGCCAAACAACCTTTGGGTAGTGGAGAAAAGAATTATAAAACTGAGTAGTAGGTAGTGCAAACCATTAATGCGTTGATGAAACATCGCATCTTATCAATATGCACCGTGTCCAATAAGTTTGGATGTTGTTTCGAACTGGTATAAAATACATGAAACTCCAAATTTACAAAATTGGAATATATATTTACAGAAACAAACTACCAAGTATACTTAATTCATTTGTAAAACACGATGAAGGAATTTCGAGAAGTAATTGTTACCAAATACCGCAATGGCGAGTGCCCTAGTGACATTTTCAATGCGATGAAATCGAGTGGGATCGAACGTGACTTTGTTTATAACACATTAAAACGATTTAAAGTGACCTCAACAGAATATAGAAAGAGATCCCGTCGTCCGGGATCAGCGAGAACAGATCGGGTAGTTCAAGTTGTGAGGGAGTGAATTCGACGTGAAAACCATCGCTCTATTCTAAAACTAGCCGCCAACTTAAACATTTCAAGACAAGAAACGTAAAGTTTATGGACTTTACCAAGCGCCTAAGCAGAAGAGGGTACCTAGCGATCGAATACGATACTCGCGTGGCCCGCTGGAGGAGTTTGTTTTCTCAAATGAAATACCATTTGTTTTTAGAGCAACCCCATAATGGTCATAATGATCGGTTGTGGGCGGCAAAGCTGGCAGACATTCCAGAGAATCTGAAATACGTTCCAAGATTTCAGGTTCCTCGGTAATGGTTTGGCGAGCAGTGTGTAACGGGGTAAACTTCCTTTGATATTCATCGATAACAAGGGTAAAATCAACACAGTTTATTACAAAACCGAATTTCTGTAGAAAGTTGTTGCTCCAAATCTACAACGCATGTTTGGAGACAACTATTAAATTTTTCAACCTACAGGAACAGGAGCATCTTCCCATACAGCAAACAGCGTTCAAGCCTGGTGTTCGGCTAATTAAACTGATTTCTTATCCAAGTAACAATGACCTCCCGGCTCTCCGGATTAAAATCCTTTGGATTTTAGGTTTATATATACTCTCTAAACTGAATAATAATAAAATAGCAAATAAGGACCAATTAAAAAAATATATAGCTTATTTGGGATCATCCCAATATGTAACGGGTTTGAGAATCGAACAGCCTGGTTCGGAAACTTGAAGGCTTATTTGTTTCATTATTTGTATAGTATACTTTTCGTGTCACTTAGTCTTTTTTTTTTAATTGTATCCAAATACTATATTGAACACAGTGTACAATACAAACACTTAAATAAGATATAAATGTCCATACGGTATAGGTGAATACAATAAAAGATATATCAATGTCATAGTATCTCAAGAATCAATAGTATCCGTCATGAAACTCATGAAATTAATAGGAAAGCGGACAAACAAACGATTTAAACTACAAATTAATAAATGTTACGAGTTAAAAAATGTTTTTTTCGTTAATCTTTTGTTTACAAATCGCTTTAGCCCAAGCATTTTATTTTCATTAGTATGGAAAAAAATGGAAATTTGGAATAATTCATAATAACAGCAGCTTTTTTGTGTTCTGATATATTATCATTTTAGTAATTACGTAGACTCAAAATCCACCAAAATATTAGTCATCATAAAAATCGATATTTAACCAATTCCTGAAAAAAGAGGAAAAATATTAATAGATATTTTAATTTTTGTTTTGGTTAATTTACAGGAGCTCTTCGAGAATAATAAATAAATCACACAAAAAACATAATGGATGTGTCATTTATTTTTATATATTTACTTCCCGATGGAAATTTTGTAGGATTCTCGGATAAGGCATCTTAGAATAACATTTGAAAACTAAACAAACACAAAAACGCTGTTATAAATTAATGTTTGAAAAAAACGTAATTTTCCTGGGGTACTTCACCGTGGGGATTTCTCCTTAAACCCATAGTGTGAGGTGTCGTTGGACAGCTTGTTAAATATTATGGTTGTTCTTAAGCCATTATTCCATTTAGGTATTCGTTTGCAGGATATTGGGCTTTAAAGCCCTAATTTTTGTTCGAGTCATGTGTCTTCCCCCTGCCAGCTGCCGGCTAAATGGCTACTACTACGGATGTGAAAAAATACGTGGAAGTAGTACATACAATTAATTTAAAAGGAAATCTATCACGGCTAAGTAGCCACATCTAGTTACCGTGTAATAGTCGACCAACTTAAAATGTACTTAGAAAGGCCAACTTTCGTACAAATTCGGCTGACGCAACTGCACCATTTAGTTCGAGCGCGCGTGTCTATGTTACTAAGACAAACAGGCAACTACGGAACCCTACGCTGCGCGTGGCCCGCAATCTGCCGATTTTTTATCAAAATCCTACAGTGTGCCTTAGTATTATCCCTGCACGTAATAAAATAAGCCATGAAGACAAACTCGCCTTCCTTCTATTGAAGATTTGACTCCATGTATGTCATTTGTCTCACTCATTGCTATAATTATGCGACTAATGCCCGGCTATATAAAGATGCGCTAGAGCAAATGTCTTGTTGTTTGTTATTCTGTCCTGTTAGCCAGATGACAATTTGACAGAGGTTCTTAAAAAAACAATTTGCTACTCGTCACCTAACAAAATAATGCCATGTATACATAAAGAAAGGTCTTTACTATGACACGAAAATCCAACAATTAGTCCATAAAATCGCCCGCGACACAAGGGAGTTAAACCATGGCAACTATTGACAGAAAAAAAAGATTTAAACAAAGATATAAAAAAACTTATCGTTAAACTCAGGCCAAGAAAAAAAGACAGACTGAGCGTTACGAACAGTCAAGTGAAGCCAAACCACATACCTACAAACAAAACCAAGCTACTTCAAGTTTAGCCCACGCTCACGCACACATATACAAACAAAATTGCACAAAACTCTTGAGCACGTGTCGCAATGCTGTCAAGATCATTTATTTCGAGTTTTGTGCGATTTAATTTGTATAGCGTGTGCTAAACTTATGGGGCTTGGTTGAAAACCGGTTGGCTTCACTAGACTGTTCGTAACGCTCCTTGTGTATATTTTCTTGATCTGAGTCGTTAAATAGTTTTTCTCAAACATGCAATGAAATGTCGTCGTTACGTGCGTCTTATCAGGCTTCGAAGTATCACATTTCGGGCGGAGCAATTCGCGAGAACTGTAAAGGAATTTCATACAAAATTGTAGGACTAGGCCGGGAAGTTTTTTTTTTAAATTCTTAACTAAATATGGCGTCTGTGTTCATGAACAGGCTAAACAGCTGAATTCGAAATCTGACCAAAAATATCCGTGTGAATGCCTCTATTACATACACACCAACTGATTTAAGATTAGAAATCTGTATGATTCAGTGTGTTGATGAATAAATTTAAAATATTGTCTATTCGTAAGTCACCAGAGACCATAGACAATATTTTAATTCCTCTGCATTTATTTTATTTATATCCTATTTATTTTAATTATTACAGAAATTAAGATTCTCATTATCAGTTTGTGTATAATGGTCCTAATAGGGTCTACTCGAACACTACACATGCGTAATACGGACGACGACTTCCGTAAAAAATACAATATGGAGGGATTGGAGGGAAAATTAAAAGTCTTATGTCGTGTATATTTGTGGTTAATATTTATAAATAATATTTCAAAATGAGTTCCGATGATAATAGCGACGAAGAAACTAATTGTACTCCGCCGGAATCGAGGGTGGAGGCCGAATTAGCAACGAATAACTTGTTGCCTCGAAAATCGAAGGACAAGTTCATATTTACAGGATACAGGTTGGTTTTTGAGTGGTGATATTTCTTATTTCATTGCATATCTTTGAGAAAAGCACTATACATACATGCCTAGCCGTGAAAAGGGCTTGCCGGCTTCGTATCACTATCCGACCTCCCTACGGTCGGCCGTCTTTACCTACTCACCCGGCAAGCCCTTCTTTCCCGGCGGCTGCAGTAATGTACTATTTTTCTATTTGACTCACGCGGCAGTTACCTACCTACACACTACACGTAATGGTCTGGAGCTTTCATTTCATTTATTTGTTTAACAAAAACGATCAAATAAAAAAATATTAGGCAGATATAGCCAGCACACAAAAAAGATAGTGATATCGTATAAATACATGGAATGTGTTAATGTTCACCTATTACGTTGTGATGCCGGTAGTGAGAAACGCGGACGCGTCTAGCCCCCCGCGTGTAAATGGCTTCAGTTAATTAAGTTTAATCAGAGCCGTGACGTGCCGCGTGGCTGACGACCATCTGCCGGTCGATGCACGCCCACGTATTTTGTTACAAACTCCGGTGTAATATTGATTACGGAACAATGACACTACATAATAAATATTTTGATATAAAATAAAATCGAATGTCTTCTAAAATCTGAAACGGGAGAATAAATTATACTAGCCAATTCATATTGATAAAAAATGAAAGCCCGTGCAAAATAAGATTTGAGCCCAATGTCGTAGATGTGTTTCATTTTACTGATTGTTTATCATTATCATATCAGCCGAATGACGTCCACTGCTGGACCCTTCCATAGGCCTCCACCAATGACAGGTCCTGCGCCACCTGCATCCAGTGGACTCCCGCAACCTGAGTCGTATATTGAAAATTGAATAGCATCCAAATGTCAATGTGTTTATAGTCAACTCTGCCTACAACAAAATCAGAGCTAACATTGTGATCTTATACGATCGAGGCGACCTAATAGAATCCTTACGCTTTTATAGAAACAAAATCGTACTTCAACGCAGTATTTCGCGACCGAAACAACAATTTACCTGATTTTCCATTTGACGATACATGTACTTTGTACTAACAAATGTTGGTTGTGACGTCATGCCTGCCTGTCTTTCAGTACGAAGCGTTTTGCGCTGCCGCCAGAGCGAGGTCAATCTTTGTCTCAAATGTTTGGGTATTTATGTTCTTTAATTGTAGTTGCTCCCATACAAACATTTCCTGTCCAAAAACTGGTTCGAATGACAACATACATTTTTTTTTGTCACCACCCTATTGTAACAAAATACTCGTATGTTCAAGTTACATAAAAACATTGCCTCAATTTAATTGGTGTAACACAGTAGCAAATTATAAGCCCCATTGTACCCTCGTCTGGTAGTTTTCGAAAGTATTTCGCCTTAAATCAGCACTACCCTATTCCTCATAAAAAGTTATTAGCTCCGTTTGGAAAAAGACATGATCGTAGAGTCAAAACTTGTACCCGTTTTGACTCCAGGGCTGTACCCGGTCCTGTAAAGGTTGAATGTCAATCAATCACGATTTAGAAGTTGATTGTTTCAATTGAACCCATCTTAAGTCCATCGTTTCTCAGGACGACAAGTAATTTTTCATTATAGTGTTTAGTGAAATGACATAAGAGAAGAATGATTCACACAAAAAAATATCCGTGATCTCAACTTCATTTTGGAACAACCTGTAATACAATATACCATTGCGACCCCCTACTAATTTGTATTTTTTTTATAGTTACAAGCCTCGAATACTTCAATACTGCACATATCTACACATTTTTGACGCGCCTCCCCCCGCAAGAACGGTAATTTTCGTAAAAAAATGCTGGCATTCTTGGTTAAGGCGCCAAGACACGTCAATGGTTAAAAATATTTGTTCGACAATTATTGCCATAGTTATCGATAGCTGAGGTACTTGGTAGTTTTAGTCCTGAATGCAATGTATATACTTATTAGGTTCGTACGTTCTTCAGAGCACTGCGATCTTCCTTGGTCGCATTTGCGTCGGCGCGCTTCGTTTGAATTTATTGTGCGGCAGCTCACAGCTGGCGCACCGCCCATAGCCCATCGTCCGCTGCCCTTGCGCCCTTTCACCGAGTAAAACACCGGACGCTTTAATTTGTTTGTTCTGAGGCGGTCGAGCTAATGAATCGTTTCGGGACATGGGTTTGTCCAGGACCCACACAAAATTGCGTTTATCGCCCCTAAACTGTTAGAGACCTGCAAACATGTCATTAATCACGATATTTGGCCAAAACGAAAGATAAGATACGCACCACCACTTACATAGTAAGGAAAGTTAATTATATCGTTTAAGTCAGAGCAAAATATTGTTTTTTAATTCACAACGAATTTAGTTTGCTCTTATGCGTTCGTCTTAGAGGAAACATTAGTGTAATTTTTCCAGAATGTTTTCCCAAGTTTTGACTGAATATTAATGGTTTTAATTTTTTATATAAGATAATAATAATATTCAATATCTGTCGTATGTCGTCTGTTTTGTTTTATGTAAAAGTGCTGTTTTAGTTCAAATTATGCTTGAAACGGCCCATTTCAATAGACCGCGTAAATATGTCTATTATAAAAATCCGTCAACAATAACCGCAAAAATAAAACAGTCCGATAATTTAATATTTACTATTTATTCAGTTCACAAAATATTGTTACGATAGGTTAAGTTTCGGCGAAGTAAACAGTCGAGAATGAGACCTCATTTAGAGTGGTTGACTTCAGATCTTTACTAGAAGCTGCAGCCTATGTCAACGCGACAGAAATATTAAACGAGAATTCTTAAAACTGAAAAAGGGCTCATGTATATAATAATAATGTTCCCTCTTAAGAGCTTTGTCACGAAACCATATGTAACAGTCGCGCTGTCGTTGCGTGGCTACATCGCGGCGCCACCAGCTCACCACGAACTACAGAAATAATTTGTATATTAGGTAGGATGTAGGCGACTCGCGACCTGAGCACGCTCTTGCTGCAATCTGGAAGCAGCGTTACTGTCCCTCTGACATTAGATACCTTGTAAACAGAGTTGGGCATTATTCGAATAATATTTTATTTAAATAATTATTCGAATAAACAATCATTCGTTAAAAAATATTCGCGAATAAATCATTCGGTAGCATTTTCAAATAATAAATGAATCATTCGTTATTTTATTCGAATAAATACCACGAATGATCCATTACATAAATGTTCAGTTCATCGATTCCATAATTTTTAAAATTATTTTATCAATTTGTTTAAGCTAAATATGTTTTGTTGAATGTAGTGGTAACACACACCGCCGACACGTCAGTTAAGTTTTTCGAACTTTTCTGAGATACCAAATATATGTATCTATAAAGACAGATTTGAAATGATTGGGATATATATTTTTTTGTAAATACATGTAAAGAGGCACGAAGGTAGTTATTTTATTAGCTAATTATTCGACAATATTATTCGCGAATAAATTATTCGTGGAGTATTTTATTCGCGAATAAATCATTCGTGGAATAATTAATTCGCGAATAATGTATTTGCCTATTTTCGAATAAGAATAATCATTCGATAAATGTATTCGTCATTCGCGAATGATTCTGTTATTCTGAATCGTTATTCGTCATTCGAATAAATTTTGCCCATCTCTGCTTGTAAATCGGTACAGCCATGGTTGGGTATTTTTATCAGGACTTAAAACTGGTAAAGAATCCATTCAAAGTAATAACAGTATTGTCACGATACTTAAATACTATAAGTATTACATTGTTGTAAAGGCTACAAAGTAGGCACTTGATGGACGAGTGGGTTTAAGGTCCGAGCCGCAGGTGAGGACCTCGAAGGAGACGAGTCTATTGCACTTTTGGCTAAGACATTACATAGTGCTTTTCACGCATACTGCGAGGAAATTGCAAGTAATTATAATTATTAGTCAAAATTAGGTACCTAATTAAAGATCATAATAACGGCCGCTCGCGTGCCGGAATGATCTGTGACTAAGCGCATCGTTGTTCAAACTGTCCAACAATGTTATTGGACAGTTTGAACTCAAAGTTTGTGCGATGTCCAAATAACCCCAGCTTTGACGCCTGTTTTCTGACCACCTTTTGGCAAATTTCCTACCATTGGCGTGAAAATTATATTAATGCTCTTGTATTATACTATATTTTGTCGGTAATTTATTATTGCATGCGTTGCGATCTCATTCAATCTTCAATTTTTCGTCTAGTAATCAATCGCATTTCTACAGTATGCGTGGGTTACCACTACCAGGCGTTGGTCAAAATCCACTTGCAATGCCATTAGCTCAGCTGACACCGAATAAGATTGTGATATTTGACACTATATGAGAAAAGGAAAAACAACAGATAGTTTTTGGGAGCAACAAAAATAACTGAATAGACGATACTGATTTAGCACGAGTGAATCAGTTTCGTTCAGGTGAGGTCGCATTCCTCAGCGCTCTGCCCTACCTGCGCGCCCAAAATACTCCGCGAATGATGATAGCGTAGCTCGACGACTCGCTCACACGCGTAACGTTTATTTTTGGCGTTTATTCGTTGTAAACCCTGTTTCACTCTCACTATTTACCAGTGCAATCAACAATGTACTATTTGTCAATTGTGACTTGTGAGTACCGGCTCCCCCTGTTTTCGCATCCTTTTTTATTAATAATTTTATACGGCATAATCTATGTAGCCATACTTGACTTTACGCATTTAGGCAGAATCTAGATTCGCATAGATAGATTACGCAGGTTTACATTAATCTGAATAGTATTTGTACATAATTTTTATTTGGACGAAGAAGAAAATAACTGCACCGCGGAAGAAATTGCGTGAGCAGTAATAGAACTAACGGAAAACTTACAGCCTCAAAAGTTAAATGCTATTTATTTAAAATTAGTCGTTGAAAAAGTATTGTATGCAACGGTGTATAAACCATGGTCTTAAAACGCTCTTGGCGCGTTGCGCGCGTCGTATCGCAACTCACGACACTCGCGTTTTAAGACCCTACTTATACAACAGTTGCATAAAATACTAGAAGATGCTCTTTGGAACCTTGATTATAAGAGTCGCGTTGTTGAGCATCCGGGCCGCTGCGCTATATCATATCAGGTAGCGACGGTATCAGAAAACGCAGGAATGGTATAATTTTGCAGAGTTCAAATTTATATCACTTTTATTTTGTAGGTACTTATTGTACTGTTGTAAACGTTTTCTACGTTCTGTTTGGTTCACCACTTAATTAGGTACTGCTCGTAAAACTGTCTTCCTCATCTTATATTTACCGCGTTTGCCCTTTTTATTATCCGATTACATGGGCCGCGCGCTTTGCAAAGCGTTCTCTAGAGCGAGGGGGAGCAGTTTCATTTGTTTCTTTAGAAATTACTTCACACGATCTGAACGCTCTTGGACTTACGACCTTTAATTTAAATCGACATCGCTTGCGCTTGCTATTGTACAGAACAGATACAAACATTGATGGTTATTTTAAATCAATATTCCACATTCATCGCCATGTTAGCTCAGCTTATATCATAGTTATGTGATAGGGACTTAATAGTAAATTATTGCCGAGGCGCGGAAAGAAAGGGGTTCGGCAAGCCTCGGCCTGCCAACCACCTCGTCAGGCAACCCCTGTTTTCGCCAAGGTAAATATAGTGCTTTTCTCAAACATCTGAGGAAATAGTACAAAAACATTACAAAATTGTAGATTGTATGACAAGGGTCTAAAGTAAGCCATATTACCACGAGATGGATATTTTCCGGAACGAAGTGAGGGGAAATAGTTGTGGCTATTAGACCAGAGTTATACACTCTACTTTTCACTTCGACTGCGAAAATAGTAAAAACAAAGATTATCCATCCATAATCAACAATTATAGCAAGGCGAAAAGATTGTTCAATTTGGCGCCATTTTTTTTTAAAAGTACTTTGACACTGATACAAAATATTCACACCACGAATAAATGCCTCTGACCATCTAATAGCGGCGTCTAAACGGCCGAGCGCGGCGGACAGCATACGCGGGGCATACGATAAGGCGAGATAGACAGCAGTCTATCCCGCTCAATCTTCATAGCTTATGTAATGTATGCAGTCAACCACGCTTGAACGTTTGGACGGAGCTATATAGTCGGTCAGAGGCTTTTATTTTATTAGTTATTGTGAATTAGGGAATAAAAAACACCTAATGTTTGAATTGAATTTGTTTCCTGATTGGTCGATTGGAATGTCTTGCTGTATTATTCTGGTTAGTAGATAGTAAATACTAATGTTTTTTAAAAGAGTTGTGATGCGTGGATGTAATATTGAACTGTTGTGATTAGTCAAATTAAAACGTTGTATACATCATAAATATGTATACATATTTTCCCTTGGGGCTAAATATACTACTTTAGCCCCGCTTGCTAAGTCTAATATGACGCACTTTTTGAGCATGAGAAGTGAAAAAGATATTGTGACATACCTAATAACCCCGTGATAGGTACTTGTACTATGATTCATTTTTCATATGTAAGCATTCTTTCTACGAATATGGGCGGCGGTATTCACTTCACACTATATTTTACACTTACAGAGGTGTTTGAAGTAATTAACGTAATTTAGTTTGTGTTTTTCATATCGGGTAATTCCAACATTATTGGTTATTTTATTCGGTGTCTACATCCCTTTTGTTATTCAATGTTTAAGAAATTAAATTAAATATTTTATCTACGCACATATCATTAGTGCTCTAAAATGCGTTCAGAAACCGTAGGCAATGACCAGCACTTACTACAACCGATTTTACTATGAGAACTTTCTTGTCTGTGGTAGTAGGTAAAATCTGTACTGTAATGTCATTACAGTATATAATAATATAATAATAACTACTACGACGACGACTAAATTAAGTCACGTTGGCACCTTGCAGCAAGATATATGCATGAACACGGTGCATTCTTAAATTAACCGGGTTTTACAGAATGTACAGCTATTTTTTTAATTTTCGGCAAATGGATTCTTACTCGAGTAAACAAATTAAATCCTTTTTGTTAATTAATTGACTATTTCTTTTTGTATATGATATGGAAACGTTTAATTTAGTAAAACTATTCACTTTTCATAATATTTTACATGAATGAAATACAGATAACATTTTAAAACGAAAATATAATTTTATTTTGTATTGGCTGTTTAGAGATTTCTGTGCCCACACTGCGCAAACTTCACGAAAAAAAAAACTGTTGGGCGCCCTTATAGGTTGTTTATTTCACAAATATTTGTAAAATTTGTTTATGCGTGTTTGGTTATTATCAAAAATGTTGACTCGTGGTGACTAGAAAAGTGATAAATAGAATGGACGCCACTGGAAATTCTTGGCGATGTGCAATTGTGAGTAAAAACCTGTTGTCATCTTAATGATTTGCTTAATGTAAAGTAAATAATTTGGCAGGCCTATAACATTTTCATCTTATGAAAATATTTTTTTCCTCTCAAAATGTGTTGAAAAACGTCGTATGATACGCGTGAGCTTTGATAATTACATCCTCGGTTTCCATATCACGCTCACCTGCGGTTCGCGTGAACAATTTCGCCTCTAATGTAAATATCAACCTACCTCACTTGTATCACAATGTACTATTACTGTACATATGGCTCTTTAAAGTTTCGACATATACACGAAAAGTGCACTTTTCCGCACTAGTGCGGGAAAGTAGCACCATATGTACTGTAAAGCAAGTTCCTTGAATGAACTTCTTTTTTGTCGCGAAATCAGAGTTGTTGAAGAGTTGTATTTATCGGTTTTAAAAAACACATGAACCTAACATCAAACCTATGTTCCCCATCTCTAACAATAGGAAAAAACCGGCCAAGTGCGAGTCGGACTCGCGCACCGAGGGTTCCGTACAAAAAATTACGATTTCGCAATATCTCCTTTATCTATAAGTCGTTGCTTCGTACCAAATTTCAAGATTCTGAGTTCACGGGAAGTACCCTGTAAGTTTTCCTTTGAGAGTTTCGAAAAGGGTTTAGCAGGCTAAGGAAGGACCGAAGGAAGTGTGGCCCCTGTCAGGAATATTTGAATTGGTAAATGTCAATTGTTTGTCACCTCATAACTAGTAATCACTCCAACTTTCAGCGCTCTATCTTGAACTGTTACATAGATAATGTCAAAAATGTATTTATCTACGCACATATCATTAGTGCTCTAAAATGCGTTCAAAAACCGTAGGAAATGACCAGCATTACTACAACCGATTTTACTATGAGAACTTTCTTGTCTGTGGTAGTAGGTAAAATCTGTACTGTAATGTCATTACAGTACAGATTTTTGATAAATTTGTATCGTTATGAGTTTAAATTTGGAACAGCTGTCAAAACTCAAGTGGGTCTCTGTTCTAGTATCAATAGATATTAAAACAGTTATCGATACGAAACGTCAATTCAGTACGTTTTTTAATACAAACCGCACGACATTTGATCTCGAGTGATATGAGTATAGGGACTTCAAACGTTGGTCTATGATTTAAAAAAAAACCATTCGCCTGACGGATGATCGAATTGCCGCCATTGCTGTTGTCATTTTATTGTTTGTTTTTTCGCTGTTACTAACTACTACTTATGATATGTGTGTAGATAAAGTAGTGTATGCAACTGTACATAATTAGGCCTTAAAACACTCGTGTGATCCTATTATGAAACTCGCTAACGCTCGTTTCATAAAACCACACTCGTATTTTAAGGCCTCTCATTATGGATCAGTCGCATAAACTACTATTTCTTGTCATTTTTTTTCAAACTCGTGTATCTTCTTATCCCTAGCAACTGCAGCATCAAAACAAAATCAAATCTATGTAGCTTTAGTGGGACTCTATACCCTACAATTTTTTCAACATTTTATTATACGTGAAAAATAAACGAAATAAATGTCAATTTATTTTTTGACAGCTGTTTTCAACGTTTCTTTAATAGTACATTACTGCAGAGGCCGTGAAGGAAGGGATTGCTGGACGAGCGTGAGGTAGACGGCCGAGTCGTAGACGAGGCCGGATGCAACGAGTCCAGCAATCCCTGTTCCGGCCGAGGATTGTATAGTGCTTTTCTCAAACGATGTGAGGAAATATTAAAATTAAAATAAATACAAGGTAGTCAACTAATTAATAGTTTGTTGAAATTACAATCGGAACGATAGTTCAGAAAAAAAATGTGTAATTTGCCGCATTTTTTATTTTTTAAACATGCCATTTCAACAAGCCGTTCGAGTACCTTGTTTAACCGCACATATGTATAGTACCATAGATTTTGTTTTTTTTATGTCGCAAGTATGCTTACAGAGTCTAGTGGTGGTTGGCAGTATGTAATTTTTCCTTTGTCAGTTTAATATTAGGAAGCAAATTTAAAAAGTTAGAGTAGCGGACAAAAATTTTTTTAGTTAGGGTTTTCATACATTAGGGAGCCATAAACAAGAAACTTCTTGTCTTCATTTCGTGATATTAACGCATACATTTCAGAGTATGTTTGAGTAAGTACAATTATGAAAATAATCATGTGAATTACTTATAGTATTAGCTACCAGCATACTAAAAATTACTAAACTATTCAAACATCAAGTCAATACTTCTGATGGTTCCTTTTTATGTTTTACGAGTATGTTAGTTGCCTAGCAACAAAGGGTATATTATTTTTTATTTGACGCATGGTTGTCAAAAAGGGTCACCTAGGAAGCTGAGGCAGCTGTAGCTGAGGCTTTGTAGCTTTCTACTAACTACTAAATAAACAAAACGACGAATGTGTTACATGTTTATTATATAAGAATGAAATCAATTATGATGAAATAAATAGCTCATTAGAGCAGACATTACAATATAAGTCACATAGATATTGACTGTCATAATATTCGTCGTCCCAGTAGTAGGAGAATTTTACCCTGCATTCATCGCAATATCCTTTTAACTTTATATTTTCGTCTGAGAGCGATATTTCAACCTCTGGTATAGACTGTAAAAACAGTTGCTTAAGCTATTGACTGTGGCAAGCCGAGCCCAATTATTTTACATTTTATGATTTCCATCTGAAAGAATTTATCCACATAAAGTTTCTGCTATCTACATTTTTTATTTACAATTATAATTTACTTTCTCCATCATAGAAAAATTGGACTCCTCTTCTACATGGCGTGCTGTATATTCCCTCTATCAATCCACTATTATGTTGAATGTTAAGCATACAAACTAAGAGTTTGCCGGTTCCGAGTAACATTAGACATCATTAATTAATTAATATATTAAATAATACTAATATCTTTAAATTAGACAGTACTAATATATAATTCTAATCGTATTTACTTCTCACACATTACAAATGTCACGACAACATAAAAAAACAAAACATAACGAAAAAGTAAAAAAGTTCGAAAAGGTTATCATACAATGTTATCATCCTATAAAACTATAGAGGCCCAAAGTACCTAATTCCTACTTAAACAGCCTTACAGCTACTATTTAGTCATCGTCATCACTATTTTCATTTATGAGCACCACTGTGTTGTCCGTAGAAAATATTTTAGATAAAACTTCAGATGGTCGCAATATTTTAGAGAGAAATCTGGCATGACTTAAGTAATAAACTATATTCGCTACATGTGAGCAACATCCAGTTGTTCTGATACCATTGGGACAGTCACAATATCGTCGTACCCCCTCAATTTCGGTACTATAAGGCGTGTAATCGATGTAAACTCGGTACGTTTTTGAGTTTATATGGCGAGATCTTACTTTGCATTATATAATATTTGCCGCCTCTTTGATATAGCTAATGCATAGCTCATTTTGATTATCCAGTAATTCGGCTAAGTACGACACAGCTTGTGATAACTGATAAGTGCCAGTAAATAATACTTTTAGCTGGTACTCAGTCAATCTTGGGAAATCTAAAACTTCTGAAGACCATAACGTTTTTAGAAGTGTTTTGCGTCGATTCCACCGTTTGCTTTTCGCTTCACTACTCAATGTATTCGGTTCATGCATTTTTTTCCATTTGGTTTATAATTTCATCATCAATGTCGCTACCACAATATATTCTCTTTCCATATTTGTTATGCAAGAATCCCACTATTTTACATAGGGTTTTCACCTTTGGCAGTATTTTGTTATCGAGACTGTGGTGTAATAAACGATATTTCTGGATAATAACTCCATGAACGGCTTCTACTACCCAACGTAGTTTAGTTACTTTAAACAAGTGTGATTAAAACAATCAAAAACGATTATTTTTAAAATTATGTTTATTTTGGGGACCACTATATACTTAATCAAACTATGAAATGTCATTTGTGTTTTTTTTTGTTTCTACCAAATTTCGACATTTTATGTGAAAATTACCCATTAAATGTTCCGCAGAAAATCACGAACGGCGAGATAATTAATAAAATGTCAAAGAATGAACTTTTTACCGATTTTTTTTACAGGCACATATCAGAATCGGTAATTAGGGGTAACTACACGCCCTTTAATGACAAATCGAATAATTAACGCGCGCACCGATATGATTACAGTTGGTTAGAGCTTATCAGATCGGTCCATTGGGGAGTCATGGCTCAAAGCGCAGATAATAAAACGTTATTTAGAGCCTACGACTACGTAGTTCGCGTTATTTTTGTACTGCTCAGCATTGGTCATATGTCATACATGTATATATATGACTGCGTAGGACGGAGAATGGGACTAAATGGGCCAGACCTTTCGTCAGGTTCAGATATCGTGGGTAACCTCAAGCAGCAATAAAATAGCCAGACCGATTTAATGAAAGTCGCTATATTAATTACAATATGATTTAAGGCAGGCACAATTAAGATTAGGTATGACCGAACAGACACATCCGCCCGTCACGAGCTCTGGCAGTATTGGCCTTTGCGTATTCCAGCTTGACTACTACTGATGACGACATGCTTGCGTTCGGCGGCTTCGATTCTCCGACATATCATATATAAAGCTGGCCATACACGCTAGGGTACGCCGGCGCTGTTTCGCCTGTACAGTTCGACTCCACAGTTAAAACTGAACGTACGTGGTAAGTCCCATAATGACTTGGCCTAACCAAGATGTAACAAAGGAAATGAAACCAAAGTCTGATTATTTTTCAATATAGTCCGCTATAATATGTATATGTCGCAGTGAAATGGTCAAAACAGAGATTTGATCAAATCTCTAAGGGATATGATCAAATCACGCAGGATGTTAAAATGGCCAATCCATTTTATCATTTGCCTAATACAAATCAGTAATTTGATCAAATCTTTGAATCTGTTTAGTGAAATGACGAAATCGGACAAAAAAGGCAACTCGTTTTTTCATTTCACTAGATTTGTTTAGTGATTTGATAAATCCCTGAAACGCGTCAGTGAATTGACGAAACTAACTCGCAGATATTGGCTCCTAAATCATTAGTCATTTAAATGGTTCTGGGACTTAGACTCGGATGGCGGATAGGTTAGAAGATGGTGGCGGGAGCTCTGCTCCCGCCACCGTCTTGGTGGTTATTTTTTTTTATAAAAGAGCGGAAAAATCTTTATCGCGTTAGTTTCGTCAACTCACTGACGCGTTTCAGGGATTTTATCAAATCACTAAACAAGTCTAGTGAAATGAAAAAACGAGTTGCCTTTTTTGTCCGATTTCGTCATTTCACTAAACAGATTCAGGGATTTGATCAAATTACTGATTTGTATTAGGCAAATGATAAAATGGATTGGCCATTTAAACATCCTGCGTGATTTGATCATATCCCTTAGAGATTTGATCAAATCTCTGTTTTGACCATTTCCCTGCAACATATACACTTAATGACATCTATGTATCAACATCTCTATCCCCTTAAAAAGTATGATGAATTCTTGTCCTCAAAATGACAGCCTATGTGGCATTCGACTGTGCAGTTTTATACGACTGTACAGGTCACCTGCGCAAATATGAAAATACATATTTTTTACCTGTGGGTAATTGAACTGTGCAGGTAAAACTGAGCATGTGTGGCGTTCGCCTGCGCAGGTCTTAGTTGTCCAGTTATCGCGGAAGGGGGTAGATTGCGTTTAAACTCGAAAAACATGTCTCCTAAACGAAACGAAATCTTTAATTTTGTATTAATGATGCTCCGAGCCATGATTGCCTGTGGTCGCTGGTTCGAATCCGGCTCGGAGCATTACTTTTTTTAAAATTTTCCTTTAATAAAAAAAAGAGTTCTGAGTTGATTTGATTGAATTATATAAATCGGAGCCTTGCCTCTGGAGAATCAAGAGTACAGAATACCACGACAGAAATAAAAAAGCAACTACACTCGAGAGCAAAAGTTTCGGGTCACTAGCATTTACTTCAATATCTTGAAAACGAATAAAGCTATCGTATTGAAATAAATTGAACCTTATAGACAATTTAATGTTACTAAAATAAAATGCATTAAATTTACTACTGACCATTTATTTTATTTTGTTTAAAACGACAAATTAAAAATGGCGTCATTTCGCTTGCAAAACCAAAACTGAAAATATTGAACTTTTTATATTTACAAGTAGTTTTAACACAGTTTAGTACTTGGTATTACCCCCACGTGCTGTCTGGACTGCTGCAATGCGATTCGGCATGCTGTACACCAAGTTTCTGAAACACTGTTGGGGAATGTTCTCCCATTCCTCTACCAATGCATGTTTCAAGTCACGAAGCGTAATTAAAGGAGGATCTCGTTGTCTTACACGTCGTCCGAGCTCGTCCCAGGCGTGCTCGATCGGGTTGAGGTCGGGGCTACGTGCTGGCCACACCATGGGACGAATATTCACCTCATCAAGGTGACTACCTTTACCCTTTGCACTACACGAGCAGTGTGGGGACGGGCGTTATCGTGCATAAAGATGAAATTCTCACCAAGTTTTGCCATAAATGGACCGACGTGCTCGTTGAGGATTTCATCCTCGTATCTTACGCCATTAAGAGTACCGTTTTCGATCAGTACAAGCTCCGTTCGGCTTTCCGCAGACGAGTACACCTTTGCCCTTCCGTCGTGTGTATACAGCATAAATTTTGATTCGTCCGAGAACCCGACATTTGACCAATTTTCAATCGTCCAATGCGAGTGTTCGCGTGCATAAATTCGTCTTGCTATACGATGGTGCCTTTCGAGTTTCGGACCATTTGCGGGTCTAAATGGTTTCAAATTACCTTCAGCAAGTCGCCGTCTTACAGTCCAAGCAGAAGGGTTGCTTCTACCAAGCCCTAAAAAATGATGAGTCATCGCTTTTCCCGTAAGAAACCGATATCGCAGCATAGAGTTGACTAGATATCGATCTTCCCGTGCCGTCGTACACCTGGGTCTGCGTAGGTTCGAACCAGTTTCTAGAAACCGCTGGCGAACACGCTGAACTGTAGACAACGATACACCGACTATTCTTGCTGTTTCTCGCTGACTGTTCCCATTTTCCAGGATCGTGAAGATTCTCGTACATTCCTCAGGTGTGAGTGACATAATTACTACTTTAATAATGACTATCGGATACCTGGAAGACTTCTTATAAATACATTTTATGACAGAACAAAAACAAAAGCAAAAACAGTTGCGAAAATTAGAAGTTCTGATTTGAAAAAAAGGAATCGTTATGTTTATAACTTTTTTAATGCCATTACTTCACGCCAACCAATAAGTTTTTGTACGTGTAACGAAGGATTATTAAATTGTCTATAAGGTTCAATTTATTTCAATACGATAGCTTTATTCGTTTTCAAGATATTGAAGTAAATGCTAGTGACCCGAAACCTCGAGTGTACATATGAAAAACTGTTGCAAAAGTTTAAAAGGATTGCTTGCTTGCTTTGGCTTTCTTCCACTAGTACTATAAACAATAACCCTTACAGTGCTACTTTAGCATCAAGCATAGGCGACGACGGTGACCTGGTTACAACTGAGAGTTTGTACAGGTTTACGTACGTGTGTGTGCTCCACCCAGCTGGGGTTTACCTGTGCAGTTGAACTGTACATGTAAAACTGCTCAGGCATACCCTAACGTGTATGAGCAGCATTACCGCTGCGTGTGTGTGTTGCTGGGGTTTGGGTCAAGCTGCCTCGTGGTAAGCCAGTACTGTCTAGCTGGTCTAATTAGACAGACGTTCAGATGTACTCTATGAGTAATGATTTCAAGGATAATACATATACAAGTCACGTTGCTGGGGTTTACCTGTGCAGTTGAACTGTACAGGTAAAACTTCGCAGGCATACCCTAGCGTGTATGGCCAGCTTAAATATGTAATGTCAAGCTCAAGTCTACTATTATGCTCCCAACCGATTACCTACTGAATATTTTATTGGTTTTCTCATAAATACAATATATATGCACGTAATGAATATGAATATCAAGAGCGGAACATGATTCGAAAGGAGCGCCGGTATGCATTTTGTTCACCGGCGTTGCAATTAGCAAAGCTCTCGACGCGTCGCTTCCCACAAACCATAACGCGGAGTCCACTCGTGTGTCGCCGCGCAAATTAAAACGCACCTCTCAACATAGTCGGATAGCGAATCGTTTATCGGATCGGATAAGCTACTTCAATTATTTAACTCTTAACCGCGTCATCTGTCTATGCACGACTGTCCACAGGGTAGATAATACTAAGGGTTATGGCTCAGCACTGAAACCGTATAAGTACCGCTCTTCGTGCTCTTTATTGTATAATGTCCCTATGTTATTCAGTTGTTAGTAGAGAGTCATTTTTGGGATTCAGCTCGAAGGTACAGTCCCGCGGGCGCGCCTTTTTGTAATTGAGTGCGCCCGCGGGCCAATAATTGTGCTGCTCGCGGGCAGAGCCGGTAGCCGCGCGTAAATCATGCCCGTTTCTCTCCATTAACTCATAATACAAATTGACTTGCAAAGATTTTTTGCGAAGAACGCGATAAAAGGCGGGATTGGTTTAGTAAAATGTGCATTATTTTAGTTGATTTTATGAGATATACTCCGGTCGTTGGAGCATTTTGATACATTTTCTAGGTAGGTGAGGTACTTCCATACAATTGTTTTATGATCTAGCTCGCCAAGATTTCTAACTAAAGTAAAAAACCGTGAATTATATTCTAGTAACAAAATTATTTTTAAATTATTTACAGTTTACATAAGACGCTCTTTGCACGTGCCATGGGTTTTTTTTACCTACCAATAAATTACAATAATAATTGTTCTTTGCCCTGCACTCGAACAAAAAAAGGATTATCAAAATAAGACAGTGTGGTAAAAAATCATCGCTGAATATACATACATAAAAATATATAGGAGCAAATTTGACTCCAGCAAACATCCATTTAGTTATACAATGGAACAAAGTGCATTCATACATTTTCACAAATAAATAACTTCAATAACCGTCTTCGTAGTCCAGCATTAGTACGAGGGGAGGCTGAAAAGTAATCTACCTAACAATGAAACAAAATACTTTCTTGGTAATAAAATACACATTACATTTTTCAAATATTGAATTTAAGCCATTAAAAAAATCTTTCGGTTTATCGTCAAAAAAGTCAGTAAACGCAGCCTTCATTTCGTCATCGATCATAAACCTTCGTCCCCTAATGTCTTTCTTGAGAAGTCTAAACAGAAAAGTCACAGGGGGCTAGATTTGGACTATAAGGGGGGTGGTCAATGGTTTCGAAGCCATTTTCTTTAATTGCTAGCTTCATTGTGCGGGCGGTATGCACTGGTGCGTTATCGTGCAAAATCAGAATTCCTTTGCTTAGTTTACCTCGGCGGTTTTCTTTCATTGTCTCTCTTAGTTGATATCTATAGTAAGTTTGAGTAATAATCAGCATTCATTGTAGTTTTCTTCGGTAATTAATCTATGAGCAAACTCCCTTCTGTGTCCCAAAAGATTGTAGCCATAATTTTACCTGCCGATGGACAGACCATAAATTTCCGAAGTGGCTTCGTATCCTTTAATTTTCACTGTAACGACTCTAGCTTACTTTCCGGGTCCCATTGTCGAATGCAGTCAACATTCTGGGGACCCAACGTGCACTAACCTTGGACATGTTCAAATGCTCATGAATTATTTCATTGACTCGTTCTTTACTGACGATCACATCTCTAGCTATCTCCCACTGCTTCACTCGTCGGTCCTCTAATATAATTTGTTTCGCCCTGGCTACATTTTCATCGGTGACGGCCGAAACTGGTATTCCGCTACGATTGCCTTGACCAAAACTTTATAACGAATTCGGAAGAACACGAACTGCCAAACACACGTAATGTTGGGCTGCTGGTTCTTTAAATGAAACGTTGCTTTCGGAGCATGGTCTTTATTGGTGTTTTCTTCGTTTATGGCATATAAGTACTTGATATATATGATTTGATACATATTTTCGTGTAAATTATAATTATGACAGTTTTGTGATATAAAAGAAAAGACGAATTTTGAATTGGTGTCATATTCCACGTTACATGCTTTTCTAGGGCTGTTTGAGATACTATTTAAATCGCACATGCATATAACCCTCAACCACGTAACTTACGCCGTCTGATCTCCGAAGGCGTATTCCCTTCTTTAGTCAGAAACTTAATCACCACACGCATTAACAAAAGTGGCAAGAATTAACATCTGTGTTTTTTTCTTATTGTTAATAAAGAAAACATTTTTATTTTTATTTACCTACCTGTAAAAATAACATTTGGCTTAAAATCTTGAAAGAATTAATAATACAACGTGTCCTAATACCGAATATCAAGAAACAAAAAAACTCAAAACTATATCTTGTTTCACAGAAACAAAAAAATAAATTATGTTAAAATCACTAATAATAAATAACAACTTCCAGTGTCAAACGTACACATCAGTCTTGAAACTAACTTGAAACTAATATGTTTTATTACCATACAAAAATCTGTTACTTATAGGTAGATAATATAAAGAATCGTGAGATTCGCAGTTCAGACAAGTGTATGACGTAGTGTCCTTTGATACATCCAGATTGGGCCCATGACATACGATGCATTGCGCCCTATTTCCACCGGATGTATCTTCATTGTAAGGGACGTCACACATAATGCAGAAATATTAGTAGTATAGATAGATGTACTCTCGCTGCTTTCTTCCAAAATCCTTTTCTTTGCATTATCCACCATCTTTTATTTTCCTTTATCGGACGTTTTTTCCTTAGTTTTTCCCTTTCCTTTACCCTTTCCTTTCTTTTGTTTTCCAGATGTGTCGGAAAGTATGGCAGATTTTCTAGCATGGGTGCTCTTTCGATGAAAAAAATCAGTACTAAAAAATTGTTTAACTAAATTATAGCGTTTCAAAATTAATGGTGTACAATAAAACAAGCGTTCCGTAAAAAAAAATCCCTGAGAAATCAAACACTTGAGGCGTAAATCAAAAAATTGTAAAGTGAGACATGTCCGTTTGCTGCCAAAAATGGATGTACATAACATACCTCGCTCCCACAGCATCCTAGGCTTAACTTACCAGTCTCAACCTGTGCAGTGTATCGTTTGTTGGGTATTCACTTGTAATTATCTCTGTTAAGGCGCCGTAGGTTCAGCGAAGTTAAGCGAACAGAGTTTTTGAAACAATATAATGCGTCTGTTTATAATAATATGGTACTTTTCTGCAGGGAAATCAGTGTTTAGAAACATGATTAAGCAATTTTCGCTCGATAGAAAAAAATTACGAACATGGGTCTAAAATACACTTAAAATATTCCTTACAAATTATGCACAAAAGCTAAACACATTAAAATGGTTTCTAAAAATCGACAATATCATGTTTGAGAGAAATCAGTGTTTACATTTTTATTTATTTGCACGGCATAAAAATAAAATTAAAAAACATGATTTCCGCGCTTCCGGGCACGCACTTCCATCTCGTTCACGCTTATGCTCAGTGAGAGGGAGGGAAGACCATGAACCTACGGCGCCTTAATTTAAGCCCTATCCTCCCTTTTGACGCCTTGGCATATGGCTAAGAAACCATTTTTACGCGAGTTCTACGCATACTATTCAGGCACGAGTTACCAACATTGACGAAGCTATCGAAATGATTCAAAGATGCTGATTTATTTAAAGGAATCCGGTCATCTGTACGCAAAGTGTTGAAAGATATAGGATTTGAGTATAAAAAAAGAAATAAGAGAAAAATCGTGATGGATAGATCGGACATAGATAGCGGTTGCTCGCTTTGACTTCTTATCAAAAGTGAAAAAAATTGACGACAGAGACAAAGTTGTTTTCCTAGATGAAACATGGTTAAATGCGAGTTAGGTTTAAAGAACTTTATTTTCTCTAAGAAATTATACATTTCACTTCTGAGAACTTAAGAGTTCACAGAATACATTTACTTACTTACCAAATTTCAAGTTGGTTAGCTAATCTCCCGTCCAAACTACATAGGCAAAGGGCCTGGGATACAATAGCTTCCGTCGCCACCTTACAAACATTAACAGGCAGGGACCGGGCCAGGCTGTTAGCTGTCTCCAAGCCAGAATCTGGCTACTGGCTCCATGCATATCCCTCGCCCAACACTGGCACTTTTATTGACCCAGATACCCTACGCATAGCTGTCGGTCTCAGCTGTGGGGTCTGCACAGGTCACAACTGTGTTTCTTGTGGGGCTTCAGAGGACCGACTCGGCCACCATGGCCTTTCCTGCTCCTCGGGCGCCGGCCACCTGTCCCGCCACGCCGCTCTCAACCACATTCTCAGATGGGCGCTCGTCAGCGCCAACGTTCCTGCAGCTCTGGAGCCCCAGATAGTGCGGAGCGATGGTAAGCGCCCTGATGGAATGTCGTTGATGCCCTGGAAGACCGGGCGTGCGCTGGTGTGGGACGCCACCTGTACTTACACCCTGGCGGCGTCCTACCTACCAGCAACTACCAAACGTGCGGGGGCGGCGGCAGACGCTCGGGAACGCCTAAAGGTTTCAAAATACAGCTGCCTCGGCGCCCAATATCAGTTCTTCGCTTTCGGCATCGAGACACTAGGTCCTTGGGGTAAGAGTGCGCTGGTGCTCCACAGAAGGGAGCTCAGCCGTACCTGGCAGCTTTCTCGCGCAAAGAATCGCAATCGCAGTTCGGCGCGGGAATGCTGACTGCTTGATGGGCACCCTGCCAAGAGGCCCGGGTCTTTTATTTAATTAGTTATTTTAATTTTTTTTCTTAGTTTAGGAATTAATTTAAAATTACTATAACTCATATAGTTATTTTAAATGAATTGTAGTTTTAGTATTGTATTTACCTGCACTAGTAGTATCTACTCGTATGTATGTATTTTTTATCAAATTATTGTAATAAATGAGTTCAAAGTTTCAACAGTATAGTTCTTATAGTTTCGGAAAAAGTGGCTGTGACATACGAACGGACAGAAAGACATACATGACTATTCCATAAGGGTTCCGTTTTTTGTCATTTGGCTACGAAACCCTAAAAAGGAGAGGAGTTAAAACGTCATATTTTTTTAGTGGGGGAAAAAATATTTTTTGTTCTTCTGAAACCTATTGTGTGTGGTATCTAATAAAAGGACTTACTAAGCCGATTCTAAAAATATATCACATCATTCTATTTCAGTCACTTGTTTTAAATAATTTTCAAAACATACCAAGTTTGGGCTCCTCCAGAAATGATACGGTTGAATAATTATTTGTAAAATATGGTTACCTATCTTAATCACTAATTTTTTTTGTCCTATTTTCATTTCGGCATTTACTATTCGACAAACTTCGTATGCCTTTTTTTTCCGTTTGTCTGACAGTTTAGTTCGCGCCGTTTACGGCTGGTCATTTTATGGTTTAGCTTTTGTAATTATTTGACAAATCCATGATTCCCAATTATTGGTATACCCGCAATATCGTTATACCGACGTAACGATTCCGTTGATAATCTGTTCGTATTTTATCAAATCGGCTTTATTATATTTTACATAATATTATTGTTTATACGGAGCACACGGTATGTTACTAATTCATATGTTTGTTTATGAAAATGGTTGTTACCTTATGCATTTTCGATATTAAAGTAACTATAAATAAATAAAATAAATAAATAAATATAAGGGGACAATCATACACAAATCGAGCTAGTCCCATAGTAAGCTCAATAAGGCTTGTGTTATGGGTACTAGACGACGAAGTATTTATGGTTAATAATGTATATGTCGGCGGGCGACTGTAAAATTCGCCAGATCACGAAATTCCGAGGCATATCGCATACGTAAATGAAAAAAATAAGGAGTGCGGACTGATAATCTCCAGCGAGTCGACGCCACCCCGCTGCGCGGGGTGTCTATTTCTGGTCTGAGGGGCACAATTGAACCCTAACCTAACCGACATAAGACAGAGCTCGCTTATGACAAGCCATTTTTGTTCGTCCTGATTATTGGCTCCCAACAAACACGGCCGCCATCGCATACGCAGCGCCACCAGTGGCCAAGAAAGAAACTACTTTTCGATGAGCCTGGTATAGAGCTAGGAATATCGACGAACGCGTTGTTCTCAACGATCTGCCGTATTGTTTATCAGGCATCGTGATAAGCCTGGCCAACTTTTAGGCATATCATGAAATGGCGGCGTTTCAAGTTATTTCTTCCTACCTGACCCATACTTATACAGTACATATGTAAGCATTAGGTAGTAAATAAGTGTTCGGTTCTGGCGCTTCGGTGGCCGCTGCCGCGGCACGCTCGCTACGCTCGCTCGGCTCGCGCGCTATAGGGTCGCAGTTCACCTGACACTCCTCCTAACTTCGTCGTACCTACACCGACCTGCCTTAGAGTCTCAGTAAAACTACTTTTGAATTTCCCTCAAAATTAACAATTTGGCTAAACGTATGAAATGCGGAAAATAATGATGGATAAGTAAAAAATTGGCTGTGAAACAAAAGTTGTAACAAGCCAAAGCCCAAATGACTGTAGCGGAAAAGTTTTTCGGACAACTGAAACATTTGGATAACATCAAATGGTAAATGAAAAAAGTAATGAATTGTATATTCGGAGAACTCATAATAATACGAAAACTTTTCGGACAAACTATATTCGGTCAATAAATTTTAGTGATTGCGATAGGTTACCGTAAAATATACCTAAAATGATATGTAATAGACTCATATCCGACCCCGAGATAGCAATTTTGAAAATTTTTGGGTGAGGACCAAATTCTTGACCAGTAGGTACCCTAATTAATTGATAGTAGTTAAAAAGTTCCCTTGTGACACGAAAATTAGCCATACTTTTTCTATGGTTAATTTTCGTGTCACAACGGAACTTTTTTTCTACTAGCAATTAACGACGCTAACTACTGGCTAAGATTTCGCATAGCGATATCTTCATTTTCGAAAGTAAATCATCACAATTAGTGACGTGGGACTGATGATGATGATGACCTATGAAACTCCTTAACTAGGTAGGTATTTCATGGATTTCAATGAGATTTTGATGGCGTAGCACCGAATGCTCGTCTTGATAGGAATATATTTCTGAGTGTAACTGATGATGAGGTACCGAAAGTAAGTATGGGATACTTGAGGAATCGACGGCTCCTCGAATATTACCGGCCCATATACCTAGAGACTTGGCATTTTTCTGTAGTAACCCACAGCATTTGCTATTGGAAGTACCTGTGATGAAGCAGAAAGGAAATGTGAACATGTGCAAATGGTATAGCGAAGTACAAAATTGTAGTAGCTTTCATTTGGATCAAAATGATATCCTAAAAAGTGCACAAGTTTTCATCTCAAGGGGTGCAAGTTTTATTTCTTCAAACATTTACTTTGACTAGTTATTCGGTCAAAAATATAAATAGCACTGCACAGTGTATATTTATTGTAGGCAATATCCGAAAAAATACCTAATAGTTTCGTATAGGTTGCAGAAACGAAATAAAATTGTTTATTTTTGCTCAACTTATCACGTCAAGGCTAACACCCAACTTGTCACGACTGTGCTGCCGATGTTACACAGACATGCGATGTTTTTAAACAAACTTTATCTCCCTATAAAAACAGAAAGGAGTGCGATAAAACGATCGCGTGACTCTAACTCGCATTGTAGCGCTAGTGAATGCCTTGATTAGGCGAGACGTTGCAGTTCTATATACTTGGAATTTTTGAGGGCACGAAAGTGACACATTTTGCGAACGAGGATAGAGGCTACTTAATGCAAAAAGGAGTTAACATATATCTATTTTGAATGAGTTCAATATTTCCAATGTCCGATGACGAAAGCAGAGGGCCTTGATATCCTTGATTTAGTTACTTGAGAGACTAAAAGCTCTGCTAATCAAGGGTCAGAACGCCGTACTCCCGTCTCCCAAAAGTCCGCGGGTCAGGGCCAAATCCGGTAGTTCTGATTTTTTGCAGGTTTGTTTAAGAGGTTGGCCTAATTAATAATACAACTTTGTAAACATATTGTGTTTTTATGCTTTTTTGTCAGAATGACAAAACTGCATAATATAGGCCGTAACATAAAGTTTTACCCGCATTCAAACGACAACTGAGCTGCGTTTCGACTACGTTTGACAGTTTGATGCATGTACTATAATGAATCCATCTACGCGTACCCCGCCCACTACCGGGTATATAGTTGCACGCGACGGCGTGCGAGCTCTCTCGATTTTTCTCGCACTATCAGTCTCTTTCTAAATAGACCAATTAGAACGGTATAGTGCGAGAAAAATCGAGCGTATGTCGCGGCCGTCCCATGATAGACGTGCTGCGGGAACATCGCATACGATATAATTTGCATAAAGGGTGAAGATAAATGTATAGTTACTAGAAGTCGGGTACATCGCAGCATTGCCCTAAAATTGAATTCAATTCATGAATCTTGAGTATGCTAGGCGAAGTGGTACCAGTAGTTAGCTGGCACTATGAGCTTATCGGCGTGACGTCAGTCCAGGGGCGGTGCCGACGTAGAGGCATGTAGATTGCGAAATTGATTGCATGTTATCTGATGCGGCACGGGTTCTTCGCTAGCTTTTAATACGGGCGTGCGCCACATAGCACGCGATCCTTTTGACAGAAGATCGCTTGTGCGCCCCTCGTCGGCCGACTTAGGTAATTATCGCGGGCCGTGTGCTGTGGCGACGTCTCCAGTTCCTAGATACCCTCATCTTTATTCGTTATACTTGCATGTTGTTGTAAAGTCGCCAGGATATCTGAACACACTTTAACGCCATGATAATGAGGGCGTATTTATGTTTGCGAGCAACTTCTTCGCTCAGATAAATTTTATGGGAACTGTACTTTAGTTTCAATTAGAATTTTACTCATCAGCATTCTCCTAGCGTTATTCCCGGTAATGCCCCTAAAGGAGACCGGGATCCGCTTTGACACCTAATTCCAAGATTTGGCATAGGCACTTTTTATGTTTAACGAAAGTAAACTGCCATCTGACCTTACAACCCAGAGGAAAAACTAAGACCTTATTGGGATTAAACCGTTTTCCGTCACCGAAAAGCTAACGGTAAATATTCCGTACAAAAGTTCCGAAAAACTCATTAGTACGAGCCCGGATTGGAACCCACGACCGCCGCTTGACAGCTGCATGCCTGAACCACTAGGCTACCGTAGCTCTCTTAGAAATTATACATTTCGAATTTTACTATTTAATGCAAAAAAAATGACAAGAAATGTAATCTTCCTTCGTAATACTTTATTCTGAACCGATAATTATATTCATAGTCCATATTGAACACAACAATAGTTTCGGGAGCTTTCCGACGCTAGTGCTTACGACACGATTGCAAAAAACAAACCATTTCTGAAAATAACGAACTGACTTCATTTGTTTAGATTGTTAGTTGAAGTGTCGATGTTGCGATATGAATTGGAAAGGTTTGCCGTAATGGTTAGGGAGGGGCGCCGCTCCCGTAATTTGATTGGCAAGAGAGGGAAGAAGACCTTCTCCGCGTCCGACGTAGCGTTAATTGCCTCGCGCAATATAGAAACAATGACAAAACTTGGGCCCAAGTCAGGCGCCATCGGCACTCGACTTCTCGCTCTTTTATTTAAAACTCATTTACCCGCTTTGCAGATTGTTTTCAGGCCAGTTAGGATTGACGCGATGAAAACAAAAATAAACTTCATTACTCTCGTGCAGCCATAATTGGTTATTATATTTCTCAGCTTCATTCTTAGCGATTTGTTTACATGTTGTAGTTGAGCTCCACGCTACAGCCTTGCACGGTTGTTTAAAGTAGGTAGATTTTTAAAAAACCCTACTGGCAACACTCCCCGTCACGTCTCTTCACCATTTCCCTGTGCCGATCTTCATTCTGTGCTTCCGTACTCATAGCCTTCGCACGTCACACAAATTTATTAAAACAAAACCGTTAGAAGCAAATATTAAGAAGAAAATTAAAAAGCTGGAATTACAATTACATCAAAACACAAGGCGATAGAATCGCTTAATAATGTATTCGGATAGTGCAAATGAAGGTAATTAATTTTCAATACTATCCTATATAATATATATCCCATTATAAATTCTTTATCTTCCAAAAAGTTTCTTAGATTATAGTCGATGTTTAAGCCTATTCATATTTTAATCGTTTTAAGTTGCAAAGCCACATAATGTTAATCTACCCTCAAATTTTATTTTATTTTATTTGTGGCTTGTAACTACATATTCTGAAAGCGCCATTAAAAAAAAAAAAAAAAAAAACTACATATTCCAAGTGTACTTTGAGTATCGTAACGTTCCGTTTCAATAAAAATGTGATGCGGGACCCCAACCGGGCTATCTCTGTCATGTATCACTAGGAATTGTATTTGAATTATACTTGTATATAATGTATAATATAACGACATTTCAACAAATAGTTGCCATGTGATGCAGACGCCAATTGGGCGATCCTTTTCACGTATTATGTTAGCAATTCGACGATATACTGCCTTATGCTGGGCACTCGGCGTTTTAACTCGAAGCCTTGTGATACGAGTCGCCGACTGGACTATCTCATCATTTCACGCATTATGGTGGCTATTCAGCATTACAACTCGAAATATTGCCTTGTGATGCGAGACGCCAACTGGGCTATCTCTTTCACGCATTATGCAGGCTATTCAGTATTACAACTCGAAATATTGCCTTGTGATGCGAGACGCCAACTGGGCTATCTCTTTCACGCATTATGCTGGCTATTCAGCATTACAACTCGAAATATTGCCTAGTGATGCGAGACGCCAACTGGGCTATCTCTTTCACGCATTAGGCTGGCTATTCAGCATTATAACTCGAAATATTGCCTTGTGATGCGAGACGCCAACTGGGCTATCTCTTTCACGCATTATGCTGGCTATTCAGCATTACAACTCGAAATATTGCCTTGTGATGCGAAACGCCAACTGGGCTATGTCTTTCACGCATTATGCTGGCTATTCAGCACTACAACTCGAAATATTGCCTTGTGATGCGAGACGCCAACTGGGCTATCTCTTTCACGCATTTTATTCGTTTTCCCTTGCCGGCTATGTTACACCTTTAAATATCGTAAAAAATATCACCACCGCTATTATATTTGAATACGATATCTTCAACATAGTAGGTGTGTTATGAGACATCAACACATGTTTCATAAAATATACGAAAAACTGCCAATATGTGAAACAAATTTCGATCATAGTGGAAAATTGTAAAGTTATTCGCCACGAGCGGTATTTGAACCCACAACCACTGGAATCCGTCCATCATAAACAACAACATCCAACATTTAATGTTAATATGTGAAACGTATGCAATTGTTTGAGAATCCAATAGCGAAATTTCAGAGTCGTACAATCGAGATGTCACGCGTGCGTTCTCGTCACCGGTGTCGCCACCGAAAGATATTCAGATTCCGAATAATATGCCTTCAACATCCGATCATACTAAACTGTCATCGGGTACCGAAGACGTTTTAGTTCCAGAGCTTGATGATGGCTTGGGGGAACTGGGTGATGCGCCAAAAATCTGAAATCTATCTGGGAAAACCAAAGCATGAATTTTTAGCATCGAGGTGCAAGAGATTCTAGAGAAAGGTGTTAAAGATACGATTGAAAAATTGATCGATGCTTATCTCATACCTGAGAATTGTAGTCTACCTACTCGTCCCTCCGTCATTGAACCCCGTGTTGAAGTTCGCTCTCGCCGACAATTAAGTAAAAGAGATACTAAGTAAAAGAGTACTTTAATAGCGAAACAAAAACAGATATCTTTTGCTATCGCTGACCGGAATGAAACCTGAAAAGGAAAACTGATAATTGCTAAAGATCAGCTCACAATGTTTTTTAAACCGGTTAGCGACGCGTGTTTGACAGCATTTCTTCAGATACCACAACGCGCCATGGTTTCGTCATCTCAGCCATTAATCCCGCCATGAAGGATGTAGCCAGCGAAACTAAACACCAAAAGTCATTATTCGGAGTGAATGTCTCAGATATACAAATATTTTTTTAAATTCTGCTAAGACTATTAAAAGGTCTGGAGCTGATCTTAAACAAGTAAAAATTATCGTAGGTACCTACAAACAAATTTAACATAAATAACTTCGTAAAAGCGGGTGATCGTTTCAACTGGAAGACATATGCCTCGGAAGATAACGTCGCAAGTGGAGTACAGGAGGAATCGTCAACCGCAGCACATCGGTCCACACAATGGCTCTCAACGGAGGGAGACAGCGCGCAGCGGATTGAGCATTATATAATATTAGATACGGAGGTAGCATATGCCGAACGTGTTTAATATTTCCTGGCGAAATGGAAACAAATGACAACTGAAAAAACCATTTTATCGTGCTTACCGAGTTAAAAAATTCAATTTACATCTACTTATGACTTTTTTGTCCTGACGCACCCACCGTGCATTTTAACAAAATCATCCCATAAAATCGTTGTTTAATATACAGGTGATATCAGTATGTAACCATACCTACAGAAAATGATTTTTTATCTTGCGTTTTGGTACCTGAGCCAAATGGAACAATTACACGTTATTGAACGTTAATTCTATATTTAAATTATTTAAATAAATGTAAGCTATATAATACATTAAAAAAATGGAAGACTAAGTATACATAGGACGGCCTCTAAAATCATAACAAAAATCTGCACCCTGTGTGTTTACAAAACCGCTGCAAAATTTAAGATCGAATGGTTATGTGTGTATTTGACGATATACTTTCTTAAAATGTCAACAAAATGTCCAATACACTAAGAATATTCTCAAAAAACTCGGTTTTATAATCAATGCCGAGAAAAGCTGCTTAGTACCACATAAGCAATGTAAGTTTTTTGGCTCTGTATTTAGTTCTCTCAGAATGACGGCTAGCATCTCAGAAAACCACACAGAGTAAAAAATTCAAAATATAAATGAATAAATAAAAATAACATAACAATAAGATTCAAATGTGCAATTTTAAATCATTTTTGAGATGCAAATTGCGTGAGTTTGCTGCATTTATATATGACTTTTAATATCGACTTGCCCAGCCATTCAATGTGGATGTCTATGTACTAAAGTCATAAATACCACTGCCTTTCAAAAAATTCTAATTATGATCAGGTACTACCTTTACCTAGTCAATTTCAAAATGATTTTAGCTGGTGGATTGAGAACACATCATTTTAAGGCTAATATTTTAATATGTTAATATTAATATTTTTTGACTCTTTTTCAAGTGAATAGATAATGTTACTGCTATCTGCTCTGAATCGCGTAGTGGTGTGAGGAACTCGAAATTATGTTGTTCGCGTCATAAATACACGTGAACACGTTGTACCAGATATTCTCTCTCGTAAAATAACTATAATAATTAAGATGCATAATAGGAGTTATTTGAGGAGGCTTTCCAGGTTATTGTAAAGGCTGATGAGTGATGACCACCCTACGATAAATTTATTTGTCAGTCCGTGTAACGCCAAATATGTAAGGTTCGTGTCATGGATTAACGACCCGGATGCTTGCGCGATAGATGCATTTACAGGTACATGGAAAATACACTATTTTACGCCTTCTCCTTATTGGCCATTATGTCAAAAACAATTCAGAAAATAATTTCAGATAAACCCCTTGTAATTATATTACTGCCATACTGGCCTACTCAGCCATCGTTCCCAATATTGCGAAAAATTGCTGTTTTATAAGTTTATACAGTTGAACCTAACTGTAATACAGGGTGTTTGCTCCATCGTTTGCCAAATTAAAACGGCAGGTAGGGTGGGTCATTAGCTATCTTTTACGGCCTCCAAAAAAAAATTTTGTCCACTGGTTTTTTTTTTGTATTCTTTTATAATAATTTTGAAATTTTCTATATGTTTACGCGTTTCAACTCGCATAAAAAAAAACAAGGAAGTGGTAGAGCCAATTTTTTTGTTTTATTTTAATGTGTAGTGTTGTACGGCTCCATCAAAGTCAAAATTATTGGCAAGTAACGTCTAATTATTTTTTTATGAACCCTCAAAAAAAAATTAAGATTCAAGAATTTCGGCTTGGGTAACTTTGATTAGCAATTTTAAAAAAAACTAAAAATGGCAATGTTCTTAAAATTCTTTTAAAAAGTTCCTTAGTCTGTCCTCTTCCTAATGATGTGCAATTATGGCAAAAAACCTTCAACCAACTTTATTAATTTGCCAATTTTGTGTAAGGGACGCACTAGGCTCGTAACCGCCAAGCGATAAAAAACATATTTAAGGTAAGCAAGACTTGCAGATTGACGACTATCATACGACCGCACGCGTAGCATTTGAAAGGCTACCGCGAAACGAAAACGAATTTCGTTCGCTATCTCCCTCTGTGTCGCTCGAAGTTGCAAGTGCGACAGAGAGGGAGATACATCTGGGTTTGTAACCAAATTTCCTCTTTAATAAGGACGAATGTGGGATAAATCTTTATGAATTACTGAAATCATTATCCAGATTCTTATTTAAAAAAAAAACTGAATCACGATTGGCCTGTTGGCACAACAGCTACTAATTGACACAACTCATTTAAAAAAACGCAACGCCGCGAATTTTCACTCTTCTAATCTCTAAAAGTTTTTTAGTTATGTTACTGTTTCTGTTAATAGTACTTATGGTTACTTACTTTACTTCATTGATGTTCAAATTAAGCGTCGGTAAGTGTTTTGAAACGTGTTGCGGGTTGGTGAGCGTCTATTAGGGAATCGTTCCTGGTACATTCTTTGCGCAGTTCGTCCAACACGTACAGCTTTTCCGTATGCCTTCAAAATGTCCGCATATTCGTCATTCGTGAATGTAGCCATTATCAACCAAAACTAAACAATAACAAGATTAAGAGAAACAGTAACAAAACCAAAAAACTTTTTTAGATTAGAAGAGTGAAAATTCGCGGCATTGCGTTTTTTTAATGAGTTGTGTCAATTACTAGCTGTTGTGCCAACAGGCCAATCGTGATTCAGATTTTTTTTTTAATAGGAATCTGGATAATGATTTCAGAAATTCATAAAGATATATCCCACATTCGTCGTTATTAAAGAGGAATTTTGGTTACAAACCCAGATGTATCTCCCTCTCTGTCGCACTTGAAACTTCGAGCGACAGAGAGGGAGATAGCGAACGAAATTCGTTTTCGTTTCGCGGTAGCCTTTCAGATGCTACGCGTGCGTTCGTATGATAGTCGTCAATCTGCAAGTCTTCCTTATCTACTACTCGTATTTAGCGAAAGTATGTTTTTTATCGCTTGCCGGTTACGAGCCTAGTGCGTCCCTTACACAAAATTGGCAAATTAATAAAGTTCATTGAAGGTTTTTTGGCATTATTGCACATCATTAGAAAGAGGACAAACTAAGGAACTTTTTAAAAGAATTTTAAGAACATTGCCATTTTTAGTTTTTTTTTTAAATTGCTAATGAAAGTTACCCAAGACGAAATTCTTGAATCTTATTTTTTTTTGAGGGTTTATTAAAAAATAAGTAGACGTTACTTGCCAATAATTTTGACTTTGATGGAGCCGTACAACATTAGATATTACAATAAAATAAAAAAATTGGCTCTACCACTCCTCGTTTTTTTTTAATTAAGTTGAAACGCGTAAACGTACAGAAAATTTCGACGAAAACAATACCAGTGTATACAAAAAATTTTTGAAGGCCGGAAAAGATAGCTCATGACCCACCCTACCTGCCGTTTTCATTTGGCAAACGATTGAGCAAACACCCTGTATACTATACTTTTCTATACCGATCTCTTGTCACTTAAAGGATAGCACCATGTTATCTGACAGGTCTTCATACGTCATTGTCTCCGCTTTCTCGCTCGCACGATGCAATTCGCTCTCTCGCTCGCTCGAGATTTATTGTAGCCTTCTGCTTGTAGCTTTCACTGTAGACCTTGCTTGGCAGTCTGCTGATATCGAGTCGTGTAGCGATAGCGACTCCTATCAGAAGAAAGAAAGAATATATTGAAATCACCATTGAGATTGTCCCACAACTTGATTGAACATTACGATGGTTGCCGTGAAATTCTTCGGTTAGTCCCTAAATGATAAATCTGTACGTATTAATGTATCTTCGCTTACGCAAAAAACCTATAAAGAGTATGACAGTTGCATAAAAAATTGCCTTTTTTTTTTGTAAATGCCATAATGTAACTATTTTAAACTATTCTGTTCTGACATATTAAATTTCTTGCCACATGTTTTTGAAAACGGTGCTCAATGTGGGACAATCAATTCATATAAATCGGCAATTTCCGTATTGTTAAGGATGAGCAAAGTTCAACGGCCCCCGAAATATGACTTAACGGCCCAATTATTCACCAGATTCAGAAGACTTATCAGAATAGTGGTGAAAATAGCAGTTGTAACTGTGCCTAGAGTGCAAACATTAAGTTTGATTAAGGTAAACAATTGTTATAAATTCCCGAATCGTATAAAAACTACGCGTATAAATGCTTTGCAAACTATATTGAAATTACCATTTTTTATCATAGTCCCAGCATATGTCCGGCAAGATGCTTTATATTAAAAATACTATCGATTTATGGTCAGACAGTCACAATAATTTATTCATAATTCATAACTAAGCCATTGGATTAGAGACACTTTGAAGAATATTGCGGCCTAGATACTTCGATGTTTGGCACGCATAGTACTAGAGACGCAGCTACATACAAAGCCAATTCCCTCTGCATTAGCTTAAATGTAATTCACAAAACTGCTGGTTGAAGTGAACCCTCCTCAGTGTTTTCTAGATTTTATAATTGGGAAGTTGTAATCGACCCCAACTTCAATCAATTTTCTTAAGCGATTCTTTCTAATAATTACATCTCATACTAGCTAATTTATTAAGTTACGTACTTTTCTTTGTAAGGAACGGTTCTAATTTTTATTTTTTCGTAATATGGTTTATTCTATCAACATCCTACAACATGTAAACAAATCGCTAAGAATGAAGCTGAGAAATATAATTAATGATCAAACGAACTTACCTGTACGTGAAGTTCGATCATAATTTAATTAAATTAAATAAGTGCAACTTAAATTTTTAAGTTGCACTCCCCAAATTTTATCTGCTTTGCCTTAAGGTTGACTGGTAGAGAATGCTTTATAGCATTAAGTCCGCCTTTTGTACCATAAGATATTCTTTTGTGCAATAAAGATTAAATAAATAAATAAATAAATAATTATATGATCAGCTTCATTCGACGCGATTAATAATATCCCTCCCAACAAAAATCCCTCCCAAATACATATAAAAAATAAAAATAAAATACTTTAAACAAAATGAAGATCGGCACAGGGAAATGGTGAAGAGACGTGACGGGGAGTGTTGCCAGTAGGGTTTTTTAAAAATCTACCTACTTTAAATATCCGTGCAAGTCTGTAGCGTGGAGCTCAACTACAACATGTAAACAAATCGCGTCGAATGAAGCTGATCATATAATTATGATCGAACTTCACGTACAGGTAAGTTCGTTTGATCATTAATAATATTTCTTTGAATAACCGTTATGTAGCGTTTTAATGGATACTTTGTTTTAACCGATAGGTAGTAGCAGAGTGATTCAGGCTTGCGAATTTGAGGTTGCTCCTGGCTCGTGCGAATTTGTTTACAGAACTTATGTATGGAATATCATTCAATGAATTTCAAAGAAGCGCTTATTTGATGAGGACGAATATTTGTTAAAAGCCCTGTTTTCGGTTACCAAAAGTCTCGGGGTCAGGACCTCGTAGAACAGCCGCCATTCTGGAAAATGTACTCTATTCGTCAGAAATTTAGGTTTTGTTCGGAATCTACGTGCTCTCTGAAATTATGGTCTAGAGCAACATTAAAGCTGAATAAATATTTTACACAAGCCAAACACAAACACCACCTTGACAAAAAAATCGACCAAGTGTGTGTCGTGCCATTCTATTAGGTCCTAACCCGGGGACTTTTGGGTGACGAAAACAGGGCTTCCAACCACAGAAATATATCAAGATAGAAGGAATGAGTGTATGTACTTCACGTGGCGAAATTATGCCACTTCGTAACAATTGCTCGCCGCAAACTTCAGTCTGCTCCCGACCGCGGTCTGCATGCGACGTCAGGTTTTAAAAACAAAGTAGGTTGTTGCGCAATAATTAATTGTTCAAACCCGTCCAATAAATTTGGAACTGTTAATCGAAGTATCTCCTTTCAACTAATTATTTCATTAAAACCAAAAGCGTTTCAAACCAGTAGCGGGCGATTGTGTTTCAACGCAAGTTTTCCATTGCGGCTTTAATTTGACGAGCCAGACTTGGCGTGCGTTCAAAACCAGCGATGTAAAAATTAGCTATTCAAACTGTCGAGTCAGGTTCAAGGTCGATTTCTCATTTTTTCTGTCAAAAGAAAGAATAGTGCTTTACACTGCGATATTCTACTCTATTATTAATTAAAAACAAAAGAAATGATAATTACGTTCTTATATTATTATGCAGCTATATAATGTACGTAGTGCAAAGCAAATATTATTAACAAACCTTCTGGCCATTGCCTACGGTATCTGGTCGGATATTTAGAGGACTTCTGGTGGGCTAGTACGGTAAGTTGTCAGACATAAAGCATTCGTCCCATTCTGGCAAATATACGAGTACCAGATGGACAAACGCTTTAAGTCGGGCCTAAAATCTAGCGTGCTAGGAGGAATGATATAGCTCGGCTAGTGATTAAAGTGTTACGCCCGTGAGCAGGAACGTAAGCAATCCATTCAGAAATTTGTTTGGAGGCTTAGGGAATGAACATACTAAAAGTCTCGACAAGTTATTTCCTTTTATAGTGTAAAAAAAACTAAGACCTTTTTATTATACTATTTGACATTTTCTCTGTTGAATCCAATTATCATTTCCTCTGTCGGTTCTTTTCGATATTTTGAATCGATACAAAATAAACCTACAAGTTATTAGTTAGTTAAGCTTAAACGCGGCTTATATGTTTCCCGTCATTAAATTACGCTCGTGACGTGTAAGTACCTACGCAAAATGTTACACGCTCGGTTCCCATACTAATCAACGAGCTCTTTCATTCTATCTTGATATAGTTCTGTGCTTCCTACGAAAATTCGGACCAATTAGTCCTTTACTATCTAAATATATAAAAGAAGAAGCTGACTGACTGATTGACTGACCGACTGACTGACATATCAACGCACAGCCCAAACCGCTGGTCCTAGAGATTCCAAATTTCGCACGTAGGTTCCTTATAAGGTCTAGGGGAGCGATAAGAAAGGATGTGGTCTTTTAGTAAATGCTTTAATAAGGCAAAAAAACATTAGACTTTTCGTTAATGTTATGGCAAACTATAAATAGACAAAAATCACAATTGTTTGGGTTATGACATTTTACCAAAATACTATTTATAAAACGGCACGGTCCCATAAATAAAATAATGCACGGTTAAGTAGGTCGGTAGGCAAAGGCGGTTAAATCAGGTTAGGGCAGCCAAAAAAGGGGGGCTCGGGGGGCGAAGCAGTAAAAAAACAAACAATCGTAACAATTGTATTATTTGCTAGGTTAGGTTAGGGTTTGCTTGTGTCCCTTACAGCGGAAATAGGCACCCCGCGAACGTAGACACGCTGGCGGTTAGGTTAGAATTTGACCTCTACACGAATAAATTTTCCCTACCCACATAACAAAAAAAGTATGAAATTTGGTCAAAGTACCAGTTGGTAAACGAGATAATGCCTAAACATGAATATGGCAACATAAGGTTTGCGTAAGAATTATTTGTCGAGTGTTAATTCTACGAAAAATGTTTTGGGAAGTGATCATTTGTCAATTTTTTTTTTGGTAAAACAAAGGTAACCCTAAATGAGTACCTAAACAAGTTTTTTCGGTTTTTTGAGAATTCAACCCCTAAAAGGGGGACATGTGGTGACAAAATCTGAAAATTAACATCGGCATCTATTATTTCTATGGTGTATCGGGTCGCTGATTACGTAAACAACAACTATTTTACATTCCAACGTGGCGTCTAAATATCGTCTAATATGTTTTTGGGACGTTATTTACGTAAATCGCATAAATTTTGAAATGTAATGTTGTGGACATGAAAATTCATGAAAGTATTTGTGCCAAATTGCAATTCATTCGGTCCAGTTTTTTCGTAGCAAATAGTTTGTAAGAGACGGACTGACAGACAGCCACACGTGATCCTATAAATACCTAAGGGTTCTATATTTGCTTTTGAGGTATGGAACGAGACCCGCGTTATAGGTTTTAAAGTTTGTATTTGGTGCCATCTCGATCGTCATCAATCGGTTGTGTACGTAAGCGAGTGCGGGCGGCGCGGCGGGACGGCAGGGTAGGAGACATTGGGAAACTGCCTGCATCCGTAATAAGTACATTCAAAGTGCTGCACGAAGATCTGCTTACTTTTTATAAGTTAAGCACTTTGGCTGCCGCAAAATTAAATCAATTTTTTTTGGTATTTATGTTATTTAATTGTAGTTGCTCCCATACAAACTGTTTTTCGCCTTCAAATACTGGTTCGAATGGCATCGAAAAAAAATTTTAGGAAACAAGCCTATAGCAATGTTCAGGCCACAAATTTGACTTGAAATTCGTGGAGATATTTTGGTATTTCAATATTATCATGAACATAAACTAGCTTTTATTCTAGAGGACAGATTCTCATTTAATCATGATTGTAAATTTAATAACAAAAATACGTACATACATACATACATACATTCACGCCTTTATTCCCAAAAGGGGTAGGCAGAGCACATGAACTTTATGTTCCAGCGCCACTTTTAGCATAAAATTGGGTATACAAGATCCACAAAATGTGATATTGCATAGGTTGTTAGCCCATCACCCACAACACACTTCCACCCTGCTCCCTTAGTCGACTTTTACGGCACCCACGGGAAGAAAGGGGGTGGTGACATTCTAATCCGACACCACACGGGCATAAAAATAATAGTAAATAAAAAATAATTTTACCGTAATGGGTTATGACGAAGGGTTATTCATAGGGGAAGTTAGTAGTAGTAGGCCGTTGCCGGCGTAGCAATTCAACAATTATTGGAATATCACTACTTACTTTCTTTCTTTCTTTCTTCTTTAAATGGGCATTTTCAACAATTCGTGCACCCAATTACCGTGAATTGATAAATAAAAATTAACTCGGTGTCAGTTTTGTAACGGCAATTCAGCATACAGTTTGTATAATTAGTGACTTTTTCTGTTTCAGTTATGAATGATATGCCTATACACGTTAATAAAATGCGAAAAAAGTTCATTTTTACGTGATTTGTATGCTTAATTTTCGTTGCAAAACTGACACCGAGTTAATTTTTGTTTAAAAACTCACACTTATTGGGTGCACGAATTATTGAAAATGATCAAATACTAAAAATATGATGTACATTTATTTTTTAACGCAAGGGGTTCTTTATCCTATAGATATTGTAAGGAAGTAAGGTAAACGTCCGAGTGCTCGACGCTGTACTAGTATATGGCAAGGGCACTCTATGTCAGAACAATATGGGTTCAATTCGAACTAAGAGGATTATCTTTCATTCGGATTTTTCACTTTGACATAGAGTGCCCATGCCATATACTGGTACAGCGTCGAGCACTCGGACGTTTACCTCTCCTATGATAATTTATTTTGTACAATATTTATATTTCGGAATAACCCCTCTGTGGTTCTCAACATTTCATTAAGGCTTGCATACCTATATGTAATTTTTTCTAGCTTGATTAGAATGGCAGATGCCAAACTAACGTAACTACGTGTAGAGGTGCTACCACTGTTATGCAAACTATCGATACTTTTAGAATGTACTATATACCTAGTGCTAAAAGTATCGACGGTATACTTAATATTGTTGTTAAAGTCAGTGCGAATTTCCACCGAACTGCTTACTAGCAAGTAAGCAGTTCGGTTAGTACAAAACCTCTGGCCTTCCCTGCGTGGTTAATTTTAGTAAATTAGATAAGAAGTCAAAGCGAGCAAGTGCTATGTCCGATCTTTCCACTCGTACTGTCTGACTGCGTACTGAGGGGCTACAAGAGAGGGAGACACAAGAACGAAGTTCGTTTTCGCTTCGCCGTAAGTCCTCTGCTCGTCTATCGTGGGACGGCCGCGACATACTCTCGATTTTTCTCGCACTACCTCTTGTTCTAAGTGTTCTAATAAGAGAGAGACGGATAGTGCGAGAAAAATCTAGAGGCCTCGCGCGCCGTCGCGTGAAAGCCGTGCTGATTATTGTTAGGTAATTGACAAGCGATAACATCGAAATACAAAATGGCGGCACAGCACGGAGGTCCTAATACAATTTCTCAGGTATGTTATTACAGTTATGAAAAAGTTGTACCTATTTATATTGCAGTTCCTTATTTTGTAACACAATATTTCATGGTTTTTTCTTAATCGATAGTGTCCGCCCGAAACATGTTTTTTGTACTAGTCGATTGAAATCTGTGTATATAGATTTCATAGAGAATACTGCAACGTCACACTTTTCATCATTGAACAGTCTATGTTACTTCCGAAACAACCGAAATAACTGTTTCGATACGCTCTAGACAACCGAAAAAAAAATTGAAAATAGAATATATGTCATTGTTTAAGGAGACTCGATCCGATACAAAATTGCTAATCTATGGCGTTGCGGAACGTAGCAGCGTCACGTCATCTGTCAAAAATCTACTTAAACTTGCTGCTGTATCCAGGGCATAAAAAAAGATAACTACGCTTTGTGATTGGCTGTTTTTTTTTTTTCGTTTGTCTGAGCGCGGTTTGCGTATTGCCACCGACAAAGCTGGCTGGTATTTAGACAATCACTGCAACATTACGGTACGGACGCCGGTGGTGTGATAACTTTTCTCTTCAAAGCTAAACTTAAACAGTTACAATAAAAACTAAGAAAATGAGTAGTTACAGTGACGAAAAGTCTTTAACTCCTCAAGAAATAACTAATATGGAAGAGGAAGCCACACTTACCTTGCTACCTGAAAAGTCAAAAAGCCTTCACAATAGTAGAACTAGACAATATAGTAGTCACGATAGGTATTTAGTTTTCTTATATAATTATGACCTAAATTATTAATTTTAATGAACTCGTACAAAAAGTATTGTTCACAATAGTGTCATAATCAAGCTTTTTAATCTCGTACCTTACTTAGGCCACTCAGCAAGCTTCGTGGCCTAAACACGGTACTTGACTAAAAAGCTCTCTATTATAACACGATTGTGAAAAATACTATTTTTGCCGAAACCGAAACCGAAGGTTCGATTGTGTGTTGTGCGGGCGGTATGCACCAGCACCAGCTTTATCGTGCAAAATCAGAATTCATTTGCTTAGTTTACCTCACCGGTTTTCTTTTATTGTCTTAACTCCTCCTACTCAAACTTACTATATCAACTAAGAGTAGTCGATATAGTAAGTTTGAGTAATAATCTTTGAGTTAAAGTTTTCTTCGGTTAATAATATATCAGCAAAATCCCTTCTGTGTCCCAAAAGATTGTAGCCATAAGTTTACCTGCCGATGGATAGACCTTGAATTTCCGAGGCTGCTTCTCATCCTTAAATTTAATTCTTCTCCTTAATCCATGTCTCAACACATGTTACAATTCTAGAAATTATATCTTCCTCTTTCCCTCCACTCATGTCCAAAAAGTCTTCGCAACATTTGACACGCCTCTCCATGTCAAATGCAGTCAACATTCTGGGGACCCAACGTGCACTAACCTTGGATATGTTCAAATGCTCATGAATTATTTCATTGACTCGCTCTTTACTGACGCCCACATCTCTAGCTATCTCCCACTGCTTCACTCGTCGGTCTTCTAATATATATTTTTTCACCCTGGCTACATTTTCATTGGTGACGGTCGAAAGGAGGATCATCTTCCAGGTCCTCACGACCTAATTTAAACTGCCTTGACCAAAACTTTATAACAAATTCGGAAGAACACGAACTGCCAAACACACGTAACATACGTTGTCTGATCTCCGAAGGCGTATTCCCTTCTTTAGTCAGAAACTTAATCACCGCACGCAGCTCGATTTTATCCATTTTCACTTTTTCTACCGACATGTTCAAAACAATTGTAGGAGGCAAATAAACGTGATGCAATAAACAAGTGAATGTAATACATTTTGAAAATAGAATAACAATAGTAGATTATACACCAAGGGGATAAAGCACTGTTTTATGTCACGGGAGCGAATTGAATCCCGAACGTAACGAAGGACTCATAATTTAACTCCTGAGCGTAGCGAGGGAATTAAGACGTGAGTCCTGAGTGCAGTGAGGGGTTCAACCGCCCAAGACTAAAACAGTCTTATCCCCGAGGTGTATACTCTACTTTTCACACCTTATGCGAGAAAAAAAACAGGCTCAGTAGAATAATAATGTTTATTTAGCAAATTAAAAGTACATAGTAACATTAGACACGTTAGTCCAATTATGGAAAGATAAGGTAATGTTTTTATTTGGTACGTTTATTGAGGTTGAGTTGTCTAATTTGATAAACTCAGGAGTCAAAACACTTTCATCACTCGACATTTTCAATATTATTTTTGAAATTAAATCTTCTATAGGCACCTACAAGAACTCGATTTGTTCGTCACGCGTGAACAAATGAAGGCGCGCGACGTTCCAAATTCGAAAGCACAAGCCGTGGTCCTAGATTCGAAATTAGAATTTCGAACACCGCGCTCCTCCGGACCGGGGTTCTCACGGAGGCAAACTTCATTTATTTTGTCAAATCAAGTAGGCCATGGCCTAGGACAAATTGTGTTTAGCAAAATTAAACTTTATGCATATAGTAATAAGAATTATGAAAAGTGAAATCATATTATTAACCAGCGGGTTATAATGAAATTCAGTACAACATTATAACCCGGCTAATACCAAGGGATTTAATGTCTTGCTTTCGGTAGGGATTACATGACCTATAATTCGGCATTGTCGAGCATGTGGTGTGAAAACGAATATAATCCATACCAGCCAGCATTATTTTTGTATTTATGTATTTCAGACCAAGGAGGTTACTTTTCAGCCGCCCACTAATACATATATAAATAGTCAGGTTTCAATAGTAATTCGGCCCTTAATCCCGGATTTCAGGATGTACCTAGTATTCAAGCGATTTGCTTCAAATTTTGAAATGATGTTCTTTATACAGATTTTACCTTTTCATATGAAGGCCGACTTACTATGGAAACCCGACTATGATGGCCTTTATTCCGCAATTTCTTATTCGAAATATACAAAGTCGGTTAATTCCTTTTTTTAAAGAAGAGTTAGATTTTTAAGACGTAACTTTGCTGTCCAAGAAATGTAATAAAATAAACTATAAATCATCTATAAAATATATATATTCAGTTTACTGGATAAAATTGCGAGATATAGGTCTCAATCAGCTACTTTGGCGCGAATAACACTTCTTTGCGATAACTTGATGCTAGTCAGCACGGCTATCACACGACATCCCACAAGCTGTGTCGCGGCGACTTAGACTATCCGTCTCTTTCTAATCCTTCAAAGCGGCTCACGACGACTATGACGGTGATAATATAAAAGCACCTTTTTACGCACAAAACTTGTTCTGTCTGTATTATTTTTCGACTAATATTTCTAGCAACAGAAATTGGTTTGCGACCTACATATGGTATCTCCATTGGCATTGCGAATACAAAGCTATATGTTATTTCAGCATGCCGTTTTATATTCGGAACCAAACTACGTTTTGTATGAAGAGTCGCGCGCACAAGGGAGTTTTAGGACGCGAGATTGAACACGATATCTAATAAGTGACGATCACTATTCGCTTCTCATTATCACTATCTTATTAGAAGGATTTTGGGTTACAACCGTTGTCACATACTAATGATAAATTTTAACTCAAATTTTAATAATTAAATGTACTTCAGTTAAAAATATGTCTCTACACGTGTTGCTTTTGAATGTTAAACTCGTAATGCGGCGTGATAGACACGTTAGGTAGGGGTACCCCAAGAGATACTACACCACCTGCCTAGGCCGGCTTCACGTCACTCAAATGTTGTAAATCCTCCAATAATAGCAGTCAATCGAAAATTGTGTATATAACAACACAAGACAAGTTCCATGTAATTATTTAAAACCAATTATGATGGCGTAGTGCGGTGCTAGTCTCATTCGTTTTTCATTTAATTCTTACCTCGTCTTATTCTGTGTTCGTCATTTATTCTGGACATATTTTTGTTATCCTCCATTGTCTTATTTGAAAAGTGTTTTAATTTGCCACTTTCTAATACTTAGTCTTATTTAAATATTAGCTTTATGATAATAAAATTACAAACGGTGAACGGTGTCTTTTCACTGGTATACATAGAAAGAACGGCTTAAGGCTATACAGCCTTAAGCCATCCCATGGTTCTTAAAACAGAAAATTCGAGATTTCAATGAGGCACCTTCTCATGTTGTTGTAATACGTGGAAAATAACATGTTATTTATTTTTAAATTTGGATAAGATTTAGGGGTCCCGTCTGATTTTTTCTATTTTTAAGGTTTGCATTGTTCCATGCTGTTTTATTTTTATTTTTTACTTTTTCCTACTTTTTGAGCTACATTCGATGATAGGAAAAATCTTGAATGCATTAAAAATTATAAAAACCGTATAAAAACAATTGGCTTGATATTTAATCATTTCCAAAAAACCGGCCAAGTTCGAGTCGGCCTCGCGCACTGAGGGTTCCGTACAAAAATGTATGGTATTCGCAATTTTTCCTTCATATAGTTTTAGGTATTGATCCCTTGCGAGTTTCGAAAATTTGCGGCATAAACGGCTGTATCTATTGATTGCCGTTTGCTTGGGAGATTTGATTTTTTCTCAGCTCCTAGGGACAGTAGACCTGAGTAGTAGGTAGTAGACCTATTTGGTACACATTTTAGCTTGATACCTCCACGCGTTGCTGAGAAAAAGGGTATTGGCAGATGGAGGGACGGACGGATGGACAACAAAGTAATCTTATAAGGGTTCCTTTTTTTCCTTTTGAGGTACGGAAACCTAAAAAACGTTCTTAGGCTAATCATCACTAATATTTTTAGCGGAATAGCAAAGGAATACATTGTCCAAGAAACTTTGGAGTCCTGGAAAGTAGGTAACGCCTGATTCCATCAATTAAGTATTTTAGTTCTCTGTTATATAAATATAATAGAATAAATTGTACTATTGACATTGTTGGCAAAGCAAACTCACCTAGGAAACCTCGGGTTTACCTTTTGCAAACCCTCCCTAAACTTTTAAAGGCTCGCTTAATAACACAGGCGATTTGTGGGTCTCCCCTTGTTTACTCGTTTGCTTTACTAAGGTAATTTGATGATTTTGACTTATTCAAACTGTTGGGATTGCTTGCCGCACTCAGTTAACTTATGTCCGTGCTTGCGAATTAATAATTTTATGTCAAGAACGTTGAGTGGGTCATTCCTAACTTGTTTACTGAGTGTGTATTTTTTATTAACTCTGGTTATATGTATAGGGGCATTTTTATAAATGTATGCACAGTCGATTACATAGAGTTCAATACGTCCAAAGTTAAAAAAAATCTATACACGACCTTAATGTTAAGGCAATAAAGTCTTGTATACAATTTTTTGTAAATTTGGTCGTATCTTTCACTTTGTAGTCGACTGTACCTGTCCAATTAGTGTGAGTTGTCAAACAAAAATTAACTCATTGACAATTTTGTGAAGAAACTTAAGGATACACATGATGTGATAACATGGTTCACATTTAAATCAAGTGTTTATGTGATATGAGATACTTATATCATTAAAAAATTACAGAAATTGTTATTATTTATACAATCGGAATACTTAATTGTTGTCACAAAACATGTTTAAAATTACAAAACAACAATTACAAAATTATTTCCCCGCACAAATTACAAAACATGTAAAACATGACTGATTTATGTTCGATTTCCCAACGGTAAATACATTTAGTTTCAAACAACAAATCCATATATAATTGTCTGATTTGACACACTCACACGGACGTGCCTCGCGACACTAAACTTAATCGAACTTCACAGTGTGTCCTGTCGAATTACTTGCCTTGGTTATTTTTCTTTGAAGAGAGGGAGACACTGTACTCGTATATGCAACTGACGATTTTTTCCTACATAATTAACAGCACATAGGTGAAGTTACCTTCATGGGTACAGCGCCATCTATCCGTACATTTTCAACCCCCGACGCAAAAAGAGGGGTGTTACAAGTTTAAAGTGTCTGTCTGTGTATCTGTCTGTGGTAGCGTAGCTCCCTAACTGATGGACCGATTTCAATGCGGTTTTATGTGTCATAGATAATTTTATCCCGAGTGTTCTTAGCCATGTTTCATGAAAATCTGTTCAGCCGTTTTTGAGATATTTGTATATATTTTTTTACTTTGAAATGAAAATGTCGGGGTTTTTCAACTTTTCTAAGTTATAGTTATATCATGTTTCAATTAACAATTTTCATCAAAAGAGAGGAGTGTTATAGGTGTTTCTAAGTAATTGATGTATGTTTCTGATAGCTATGGTCTCTACACAATGTATAAGGGTAGTTCTACTCGCAAGGGAATTTTCCGCGGCTCACCTTATTTTGTATAGTTTTTGTAGGCAAATTATAGACAGGCGTGTTATAGCTGTTTCTAAGTAATTGATGTACGAGTATATTTCTAATGGTCTCTACACAATGTATAAGCCGAAACTCGCTGCGGGCAGAATCGCCTTTTCTTTGCGCGACCTTTGGAATGTTTTATTCGTATTTGCTAGTATGAATATCTAAAATAAGTAAAATACTGATCATGTTATTAAAGATGTCACTCAACTAGAGGTAATAAATAAAAATAAATCAAAGTTCCAATACCTCAAAACCGGCTGAACCGATTTTTTGAAAAGTATTGAAACTAAGAATCATCTTGATCACGTCAGCTTTCGGACAAAAATACCGCATTATAATAGGGGTCCATTCATTTAGGAGCTAAATTGTGCCATAGACAGACAGACACAGGATACACGTACACGTTAAATTTATAACACCCCCTTTTTGCGTCGGGGATTTAAAAGCACCTGATAGGTAAGTCAGTAGTCAAGATAAGAAAAAACCCCTTTTTTTCATTATTAATTGTTCAATATTACGAGTAAGTGTTAATTGCACCGTTCTAAGATTTTTTTCGATGCCATCGTACGAGTTTTCTAGAGGAACTAATGCTTTTACGGGAGTGAATACAATTAAAGAATATAAATACTTAAATACCCAAAATTTTAAATTAAACACTGACCTCGTTGACGCAGCCGAAACGGTACATTGACATCGAAGTATTGCGTCACAGTTTTCGGTTTGTACATAGGATATGTACGGAATATTTACCGTTGGCTTTTCAGCGAAGGAAAACATCGTGACGAAACCGGTGTAATCCCAATAAGGTCTAGTTTTCCCTATGGGTTGGAAGGTAAGATGGCAGTAGTTTTCGTTAAACTAGTGCCTATACCAAATTTTGGGATTAGATGTCAAAGCGGACCTCGGGCTCTATTTGGGGCACAACCGGGAATTACGCTAGGAGGATGTTGAGGTAAGTACTGTACATTGTACATTACTGTACATTGAATGGAAAAAATCACTCGAAAGCTTGGCTATCGATACTTACGAGTTTCGTAGTAAAGAAAAAAGTACTTTTCACCTCACCGGATCGAAAAGGCTTGCTTTATCGCTCAAAATCTGCGCCCATAAGTCCATTTTATCCGCTAGCGTGGAAAGAGTTTTTGAATTTGGAACGTGACGGTCGATCGCGAGACCCAACTTTTTTCGATACAGAATGAGAGGTGCGTTCAGAAACTGATGGTGTTATGCCAATAATAAATTGTTATTATTTTGATAAAATAAAATTAATAATATTTATTCTCTCTTAATTAAGTATGTACATACGAAATATTAACATTTAGACTGACTTATAAGGATAAAATACAATTAAATAATTTTAAAATGTCGTTTTATTTTTCTAAAAATTTCGCTTTTTCCAAATTTGGAACGCCCCGTTTGAAAAGTTAATTTAAGAAAAAACTCGTATACATTTAATTTTGTTTTGTTCTAAAGCCACAGACAGTAAAACCAAAATAATGGTGGTTATTTATAGATTTTAGTGCAGAATATATACATATATGAATTTTGATGCCTGCTAAGTTAGCGGAATAAGTGAAATAAGCGTATTTGAGTCTTAGTTTAAACCGCGAGTACCCAACAATACTTTGACTTTTTTAATATAGGTAAGCACGAGGTTATTTAAAGATGCAAAAATATTTATGTTACATTTGATAATTATAAAATGCTAGATCTTGATGAGATGTAAACAAACCTTTTTGAAAATGGGTATAAGGTCCAAATTACATCCATTACATTTACTTACCTACAATTTTCCTCGCGGTGGTGAGGTGAAAAATTGTGTGTTTCGCTCGGCAGCAAAATTGTTTGGCGTTTCGTGCCTTAAAAGCCTCGCTATGCTCAGGATTGTACTTTTGAACCATTCGCTTCGCTCATGGTTCAATTTTACAATCCTTCGCTAGCTCGGCTTTCAATATTAAGCACTTGCGCCAAACAACAACTTTGCAGCCTTGCATAACAAATAATTATTTCTCAAAAATGGCGCGCAATGTGAACATAACTCGCTACATATTGGAAGGTAAAGTGTATAGTTTAAGGTCAGATCTAAATTAAAAAATAAAAAACATTGCAGGCCGCCTGGAATGTTATATATAAATTCCTTTATTTGTAGAGTACCAAATTTTTTAAAAAGTAGAAACTGGCATAGAAAAGACGGCACAGCTCGTATTCAGCCAATTCAACTCGTATTTTTCTGTTGCAAACACGACATTTTTGTATGTGTCTCAAATAGTTCGCGTTTTTTTGGTGGAATAATACACTTGCGATTCTGTTTAAAAAAAATAGCGGCGGGAAATCGTAAAAAATTTCACGTTGAGCAACTATTTTTAAAGTTTATATAAATTTAATATTTTTACATACATACATACGTATGTTAGTATGGGACAAATCTTGCGAGTTAAATTCTTCCTGGTGACCGATTGAGCTGAATTTTTGGGTTTAAGTATAGTTTGGATGACAATTCAATATTATGGTACCATCGAGCTGATCTGATGATAGAGACAGAAGGTGGCCGTGGGAATTTAGTACTTAACCGACGTAACCCCGTTGAGTTTGGGCTCGTTAAAATCGTCTCAATGGGTAGTTGATGATCGTATACAGAAAAGTACAGTCAGCAATAAAAGCTTGTACCAAAAATTGTTTTTTTGACAGAAACTTATTTATTCCCCCATTTTTGAGAAAAAGCACTATATTAGCCTCAGCCGGTATGGCAATTGCAATTGCCTCCTTCCCGGCCACGGCAATAATGTACTATTATTGGAAATTGTGTATCTATAATACTTAGAATAAATTGATTAATGTTATTTTATTATCAATAACCATCTTGTTTTTAAACTACAAAATTATGCAAGAAATTAGATATAATTTTGTTAATAGTACACCAGCCAATCACTTAGCATCGAATCAATATGTTTTATTTAAATATTATCTTTTAAATAAATATTCAGTCCAAAATTAAATAGGTGTTCACATACAAGTGAAGTTTTTTATCGATATTTTCTACCGATAGATTTGAATACGAGTGGTCTTTTAGGGTTCCGTACTAAAAAAGGTAAAAAAAAGGTGCAACTCCGTGTCTGTCACAAAGTGAAATATCTCGCGAACTACTTAAAGCTATCAATTTGAAATTTGGAATGGCTGTAAATGGGAGTTATCAGCGTGCATGGAAAATGAGAAATTCAAATATAAATTTAAATTTTCTATGAAAAATTACGAATGTTGTGTTTTTCACTACGGGGAACAAAGTAAATAAATCAAAGAATATAAGAGCTTGGCGAAAAAGCAATGCTAAACGCTCACATGAAGAAAAAGTAAGTAAAATTCATTTACGGTCACACCTGGCTATAATGCGAGTTTGACTGCACGCTGCGCGTACGGGAAAGCTCGCATTGTGGCCAGGTGAAAACGTAAAATTCGTACTCAACACGGGCGGTAATTCGTAAAGCCCCACTGCGCATATTTATGGCCCTCACCTTCGGTTCGGGCCACAAACACCTGCGATCACGAATTCACCGCCCTAGTTACGTTATGTACTACTCGTATTATGTACAGATTAAGCGCCCAGGGAGGGACTGTGTGCGGGTGACAGCTGTACCATTCTCGTTCGAAATGAATATTGATAATCGCCGTACTGTCCAAATTTGGGGTTTACTTATTTATTTATTGTTTAATGTAAAATCAACATATATATTAAAAACGAATACATAATTAATTCTAGAGCAGAGAATTTTAAGATAAAGATAAAACACTTTAACTTTATCTTAAAATTCTCTGTAATAAATCTTCTGTGTAAATATCTACACAGATATGCTTGCTTACTCGTAACAACTCCTGTTCCTTCGTAAGCATACTCAGTACCTATACCTACCTACTACCTAGTACCTACTAATAAGGGTTATTGCTAATATGTACATGTTATTGTAATAATGCACTCCTGTGCATTTGTAGTATTTTATGCCTGTCAATAAATTGCTATTAATTATTGACTTAATTTAATTGACATTCATGAAAATAACACACATTTGGTCGATCTTTTATACCCATATTTATGCTAAAAGTTGCACTGGACTTAGGTTGATGATGTTTTCTGTTATTCCTGTACATGTCCATCCATCATCCTAGCGTCATTCCCGATGTACCCTAAGGGTGAAGGTAGACGAGCGTGACTTGAGAGGTGTGAGTCGCGTAATTTCGGTCCACCCATATATGTATGGGCAAACCGAAATGTCCATCTATGGGCGAACCGAAATTACGCGACTCTTGGCTCGCAAATTACGCTCGTTTTGGTTACGTTAATTGGGGTGAACAAAGAGCAATGGAGTCGTTGATACATTTTTTTGATTGAAGGAATGAATGAATAAATTATTGATAAACCAATAAGTATAGGTTATTAAATTTATTGGATTCATACAAATTAATGAATTCATAAAAATCAATAAAAACATAATATATTGTTGAAAGCAAAGCATGCTACGTTAACATCTGTGGATGTAGAGAGATCGTTCTCGCCAAATAAATGGATTTTTCACAAGTTTAGAAACCGTAGAACGCCAGATATCATGGAACTAATTTCCATAGTACCTATAGTTCATAAAAAGGGGGAGGTTCTCAATTCGGCTGTATTTTTTTTTTTTTTTTCAATGTTTGTTATCTCCTCTCATTGATGAGCCGATTCGAATTTTTTTTGTGTGTATGTTATACTGCCAGGTGGGTTCCATTTTTTTTCAAAATTCAGTTAGATGATGGGATCCATGAGGAATTGAGGGGACTCCTCAATTTTATTGGGCACGCGTGTAGGGATTTTGATATTTTCTGTTATAACTCGTGTATTTACATCCGGAATCATAAATTTGGTGGCGAGGAATTGATGATGAAGACCACAGATGACTTATCGAATTCCTCGATTATGTTCTTAAAAGTGCAAAAGTACGTCACAGGTTCTGATAAGATTCGTTGAAATAGGAACTAATGAAGTGCCATTGATGATGATCTTGGGGAATCGATGGAAGTCCTCAAATATTATCGGCCCACATACAGCGATTCGGTTTTTTTCTATAGTAATCATCGCACTTGCTATCGGAAATAAGTTCATCTGGCAAATTGTAAAAAAAATAGGAAATGTTCTCGGGGCTTGGCGGAGTACTAAATTGAAGTCGCTTAAGACTTTTTTTTTAAAGTAAATTATTCATAATCTTGACAACCGTTTAACATCAGAAGAAGATAATGTGCAAGATTTTGAAATTTTCATTCCAGTTGGATGTTGTTCAAGCTCTTGAATACATAAACATTATAGCAAACAAGTAAAATTTATTTTAATGTTATATTTTAAAATTACAGTATTGCATTGCAGTTGTCGTCTATAATTTATGTAAAATATGCGATGTATCAACAAACCTAAATTGTTTACTATATACACGTTCATACAATAAAACGCAAATGTTATATACAGGGTTCGGATATTATGGGCCGGTACTGTAATATAGATTTATTGTTCAATTATTCATTTATTCAAATAAAAATATATACAATAGCGACTCCACTACGTTACTTGTGCTAAACTGCCACCAGAATCCTAACCCTACTGCTCAGACCAAGAAAATATACAGACTGAGCGTTACCAAGAGTCTAGTGAAGCCTACCGGTTTTCAACCAAGAGCCCCGTAAGTTTAGCAAACGCTCAACAAATTAAATCGCACAAAACTCGAAATAAATGATCTTGACAGCATTGCGACACGCGCTGAAAAGTTTGTGCAATTTTGTTTGTATATGTGTGCGTGAGCGTGTGCTAAACTTGAAGTAGCTCGGTTTTGGTTGTACGTGTGTTAGCTTCACTTGACTGTTCGTAACGCTCCGTCTGTCTTTTTTTCTTGGTCTGAGCCCATGATAGTGTTCCTTTTAAATCCATATCCATTCCATACTGATATTATAAATGCGAAAGTGTGGGGGGGGGGGGGGGCGGAAGTTTGTATGGAGTGGCTGGTAGAAGATAGTTAATTATATGTACTACTGCCACATTTTTTTTCACATACCCAGTAGTAGCCATGACTCGAATAAAAATTGGGCTTAAAGCCCAATATCTCGCAAACCAATCACTGAGATGAAAAATGGTTTGAAAATCCTATAATATTTTTGAACAGGCCACACTAGGGGTTTAACGAGAAAAAAAAAATTGCATCCCTACTTTGGTGTAGGGGAACAAACTTTAAAAAAAACATGTTTTTATACTGTTGTTTTGCTGGCGTGATTGATTTATGGGTATGCTGAATTACAGTTTTCTAATAGTAAGGGTTACCGAGCTAAGCCGTAGACGGACAGACGGACGGACATGGCCAAACTATAATGGTTCCGTGTTGACTATGGAACCCTGAAAAATGCGTACTGATATATTTAGCCGTTCTTTTATTTAACATTATTGAGCTATACTATTGTGCTTTTAATACTCATTTGTCATTCATCATAGATAATATAACTTACGGACGGTAAATTTATAAATACTTAAACAAAAAAAAGACAAATCAGCATAATAGTTTCTCTAAATTTCAATATTATTTGAAATCGTTGGCGCGAGCAGAAAAATCGACTCACGCCACATTTTTTGGTTTAGGGCAAATTTTTCGCAACTGTGAAATGTTACAGGAAAATCATTATTCCTGTAACATTTCTCAGTTGCGAAAATTTTTTATGCTCCTGTATAAAACGTGTGTAAAAAAACGCAGCAATCATTAAAATCAGACGCATAACTTTCAGGATATGCTCGTTTGAACGGGAATTGAAATTAAACCTTGGACTACCCACGAGTTGAGCGCTTTCAGGATTCATAAAAACAGGTGTAAACCTGTTTTTCTTATCAGTCGCTTATCTCAAGTTGACCTGTGCACATCTCTCGCAAATGGACCACTGAAACCACCTGGAAAAAATGGACGCCACCGAAAATGAAGCCGCCCAAGTCGTCGCCTTGCTGAATCATGGACTATCTCAGCGTTCAGTTGCCGAACATCTGATTTTAAGTCAGTCTGCTGTCTCGTGGGTTTATCGTCGATTTGCTGAGACCGGAACCCTTACTCGGAGACCGGGATCCGGCCGTCGAAGATGCACATCCGAGAGAGAGGACCATTTCATCGTGACAACCAGTCTTCGGTATCGCCACCTGACCGGCATCGACGTCCAGCAGCAGCTGATGCGGACCCGTGAGGAACCCGTGAGCTCTTAGACAGGTCGCCGAAGACTTAAGAAAGCAAACCTCACCCCAAGAAGGCCAGCTACGGGGTCCAAATTGCAGTGTTTGTCTCCATGGCAGCGACAGAAGAGGACGGGTGTACCGAAGACCTAAAGAGCGGTATGCACAATGCTGCTTCTCAGAAACAGTCGCCTACGGCGGCGGCTCTGTCATGATCTGGGCGGGCATTTCAATGGAGGCGAGGACTGAGCTGATTTTCATCCCTGGTGGCGGCCGAGGGGGTGGATTGACTATGGACCATGACCGCAGGACCATGTGTACACAGGTTTTTTTGACGAGGGGTTTAATTTTATGCAAGATAACGCCCCTTGTCACACCGCTGGAGTGACCAAAGCGTACCTGGCGGCGGTCGGCATCCCCACCCATACCTTGCCACCACTAAGTCCCGACTTGAATCCCATCGAGCACCTGTGGGATTACCTGAAGAGGAAGGTTCGAGCGCGGGATCCAGCCCCGGAGACGATTTTGGCCCTTCAAGCTGCTTTGGTCGAGGAATGGGACGTTTGCCCTCAGGACACCATCAGAAAGCTGATAAGGTCCATGAGGAACCGTATCGAGTGTGTAAGAAACGCCTATGGCTGCAATACGCGGTATTAAAATGAAAAATAAAAGGTTTTTCCTGCATAAATATTGTTTTCTTTCAATGTTGTGGTTATGATATTAACCAGTTTTCCCCCACTTTCTTTCTTTCAATCACGTTTTTTTTTCAGAACCTGAAAAAAAATATGCCTGGAATTTATTATTTTCTGAAACCTTACATTTCCAGCTTTCAGAAAATGCTACTATGCTACGAATACCTATATTAGTTTTAGAGATATTGCACATTGAAATCCAAACAAATTATGAGTCGATTTTTTTGCTCGCGAGTGTATTGCTAGCACCCTCGCTGAAAGCATTTACAGCGCCATTTGCCGCTATTCTTTGCGATCTATGTAGGCGACAGTGTTGGGCAAAACGTAATTGAATTACAAATTACTAATTGCAATTACAAAATGTAATTGCAATTACAAATTACAATTACATGGAAAAAGTAATTGAAGCCTCAATTACAAATTGCAATTACAAAATGTAATTTGTAATTTCAATTACCAATTACATTTTGTAATTAAAATTGGTAATTAATTACTTTTTCAATTTCAAATTACTTTTTTCTAACACAATGTTCGAGTATATTTTGGACTTGGAGACTTTTCATAAAAATATTTCCTCACATTTTAGTGTTTTTTTTAATTCGGTCGTACAAAATGCTTAAAAATAATCACAAAATGTCATATAAAGTTTTCCCCAAAATCACTTCTTTCAACGATATACTTCAACTCGATGTGTTAGACGGCGCGGTTATGTCATATAAACTTTTTCCCAAAATAGCTCTTTTCAACGATGTACCTACTTAACTTCGATGGATCAAAGGACTTAGAGAAATTTCCATCAAAAATGTTTTTGTTAGTTTTCGGTTTTTATTTTTATTCCATTGATAGCAATGCTTAAAACAATCACAAAATATCATATAAAGTTTTCCCCAAAATCGCTCCTTTCAACGATATACTCGATGTGTTTTAGACGGCGGTGCAGGTGCTATCAAGGACTTAAGAGAAATTGCCATAAAAAAAATTTCTTACTTTTTGGTTTTCCTTCTGTTGAAACAATACTTAAGGAGAAGCGCAAAACGTCAAATAAACTTTTTACCTAAATCGCTATTTTCAAAGATATACTCAGTCACAATGTTAGAAGGAATCGATTCCAGGACTTACGAAGAATTTACGAGCAAAAAAAATATTTTTAATTTTATTATTGGTTTCCAGTTCAATCGTGTGTGTTCAATTTTGTGTGTGTTTACACACAAAAATAAAGACAAAACGTCAAATAAACTTCTTTCTACGATGTATACTTACAGAGATATCGAAGTTTTAGTGAAAAGTAATTGAGCAGAAAGTTGCAATTACAAATTATATAACTAAGCAATCGGCATACCTAGTCAATTACAAATTTCTTTATCTTAATTTTTATTTAAGTGCGCATCAAAAGAATCACAAAATTGTAAAATTATATTTTAAACAAATCTCCCTTTTCAGAAATATGCAATACCAACTCTTAAACTATCAACTGCCATCGGCAGTATCGGCACACGGTTTTTAGGATTTCTGTCAATAATTTTTTTTTGACGTTTTGCTGTTTTTTTCAATTGCGTCTTAAAGTATGCCTTAAATAAAGTATATTACGTTTTATAAACTTTTTCCCAAAATGGCTCTTTTCGATGATATACTTAACTTCGATGGATCAGAAGCGAAGTTCTCAAGGACAAGAGAAATTTCCATCAAAAATGTTTTTCATAGTTTATGGTTTTATTTTTATTCTATCGAAAGCAATGCTTAATAAGCATCACAAAATGTCATATAAAGTTTTCCCCAAAATCGCTTCTTTCAACGATATACTCGATGTGTTAGACGGCGGTGCTATCTAGGACTTAGTGAAATTACCATAAAAAATTTTTTCTTAGTTTTTGGTTTTTGTTTTTTTCTATCGAAAACAATGCTTAAAAACAAGCACAAAACGTTACATAATTTTTTTCCCAAAATCGCTCTTTTCATCGTTATGCTCAACCACAATGGTCGAACGAATCTATTTAAGGACTTAGATAATTTTGGACGAAACGATATTTTTTTTTAGTTCACTATAAAAAACGCGCAAAAATAAGCACAAACTGTCAAGTAAACTTTTTTCTAACATGTGTCGTTAGAGAGATATAGAAGTTCCAGTTAAAAGTAATTGAGCAAAAAGTAATTGCAATTACAAATTACATGTAATTGCAATTACTAATTACAAGTAATTTCAATTACATGAAATTTTAATTGCATTCAATTGAATTAACGTAATTGAATTAATAATTGTGTAATTTGTAATTAAATTACAAAAAGTAATTAATTACGCCCAACACTGGTAGGCGATCGGCGCAAAGCTCCAGCCGCCGCGCCGCTCGCTCTTGCCTGTGTGCCTCACGCACACATGCACGGAGCGCATTGAATACCTAAAATCAATTCGCGGCAGAAGTTCGGTGCCCTCTTAACTGTTCATTGGTAACATGTATACGAAGTCATAGAGGATACGACAACAATCTCAATACAGTCCAATTCTAAGCAGCATATAAAAGGCTATGAATGCATTTGGAACTAGGATCAAAATTTACCGGTAACGCAATTCCATTAGAAAATATAAGTACCAATTTTAAATGGCCATAATACAATAAGTAACCCATTTAAATAATACATCTGTTGGGTACCGCAAAGACATTGAAAGAGAAGTCAAAACCGATGTACACCATAAATCAGTTATAGAAACAGATTTTGAAGCAAACTGTGACATTATCTTGTGATCTTGACCAAACTGAAAATTATTTCGAACATATTAAACAAATAAATAAATAAATAAAAAGTTGTTGGATATATTGCTGGATACGTAGTACGCAAATGAATGAAAGCGATCCGGTGCGACATAATATAATATGCACGTATTCTCTTCTGGCAAAGCAAAGACACAATTTTCTTAAATTGATTGACATTTGAAACTTGGGTGGCCTTTTCTATGCATCTGAAGATGTATTTATTGTTTGCAAAACCACTGAAGGTTTTATAAGATGTAATATGCGAATGGAAGTGGAAAATAACAGTATTATGCTATTTGCAACTTATTATACCATAACTGTTTTAATATCTATGGATACTAGAATAGACAGGGTTACCTATCTACATCACTAATTTTTTTTGTCCTATTTTCATTTCGGCATTTACTATTCGACAAACTTCGTTTGCCTTTTTTTTCGTTTGTCCGACACTTTAGTTCGCGACGTTTACGGCTGGTCATTTTATGGTTTAGCTTTTGTAATTGTTTGACAAATCCATGATTCCCAATTATTGGTATACCCGCAATATCGTTATACCGACGTTACGATTCGGTTGATAATCTGTTCGTATTTTATCAAATTGACTTTGTTATATCTGACATAATGTGATTGTTTATACGGAGCACACATATGTTACTAATTCATATGTTTGTTTATGAAAATGGTTGTTACCTTATGCATTTTCAATATTAAAAACTTTAGCAAAAAGTTTAAAATTAAACTACTTAAGGTCACCCTCCTAAAGCTGTATTTATGGTAAAAAATGTATAATATGTCGGCGTGCGATTGTAAAATTCGCCAGATCACGAAATTCCGAGGCATAACGCATACGTAAATGAAAAAAAAAGGAGTGCGGACTGACAATCTCCAGCGAGTCGACGCCACCCCGCTGCGTGAACCCTAACCTAACCGACCTAAGACAGAGTTCGCTTATGACAAGCCACTTTTGTCCGCCCTGATATTGGCTCCCAACAAACACGGCCGCCTTGAATTTCCCTCAAAATGAACATTTGGCTAAACGTATTAAATGCGGAAAGTAATGATGGATAAGTAAAACATTCGCTGTGAAACAAAAGTTGTAACAAGCCAAAGCCCAAATGACTAGCGGTAAAAGTTTTTCGGACAACTGAAACATTTGGATAACATCAAATGGTAAATGAAAAAAGTAATGAATTGTATATTCGGAAAACTCATAATAATACGAAAGGTTTTCGGACAAACGATATTCGGTCAATAAATTTTAGTGATTGCGATAGGTTACCAATAGAGAGCCACTTGAGTATTGACAGCTGTTCCAAATTTAAACACCTTGTAATAATATTAAAGGATTTAAGTACAGATTTCACCTACTTCCACAGGCAAGAAAGTTCTCACAGTAGAATTGGTTGTAATAATGCTGGTCATTTCCTACGGTTTCTGAATTTGTAAGAGACTGTAACAATGTAATATGGGACCGATCACTTTGGCACTCTTTGGGGGAGGCCTATGTCCAGCAGTGGACGTCTTTCGGTTGATATGATGATGAATATAATCCACTTCTAAGTATACTAAGTACCAAGAAGATGATTTAGTTGCAATAAAGCGGACTCAGTTCGGAGGTGGAATGAAACTGAAACCTAAGTACCTAGGTCCATTACGGGGTCGTCAAAGCTACTGGAACCTGTCCCAGGTACCAAGTGCAGAAGGTCGATGACTCCACGGAAGGGTCTAGAAACACTACCACCTCTTGTGACCCCATGTGAAACCCTGGCCTGTCAACACAGAGTAGAGGCAGGTAATTTAAAGTCGTTTTTTATTTTGTTCTATTTTTTTATGCTTTATTATGATGCAGGCACTCATTCCTACACCCTGAACAAGTGGGCTATACACTGTTGTTTCCATGAAAAAGACTATTTATTATGTAACCTACTAAGTATTGTACCTAATGCGATAAAGTTAAGAGTTTAAGTTTAAAGTAAATTGGCAGCTATAATACTGTTTATCTACGCACATATCATTAGTGCTCTAAAATGCGTCCAGAAACCGTAGGAAATGACCAGCATTACTACAACCGATTTTACTATGAGAACTGTCTTGTCTGTGGTAGTAGGTAAAAATATGTACTGTAATGTCATTACAGTACAGATTTTTGATAAATTTGTATCGTTATGAGTTTAAATTTGGAACAGCTGTCTAAACTCAAGTGGGTCTCTATTCTAGTATCCATAGATATTAAAACAGTTATCGATACGAAACGTCCATTCAGTAAGTTTTTTAATACAAACCGTATGACATGTGATCTCGAGTGATATGATTATAGGGACTTCATTCGTTTGTCTATGATTAAAAAATAACCACTCATGACGGATGATCGAATTGCCGCCATTGCTGTTGTCATTTTATTGTTGGCTTTTTGCTGTTACTTACTACTACTTATGATATGTGTGTAGATAAAGTAGTGTATGCAACTGAACATAATTAGGCCTTAAAACACTTGTGTGATCCTATTATGAAATTCGCTAACGCTCGTTTCGTAAAACCACACTCGTCTTTTAAGGCCTCTCATTATGGATCAGTCGTATAAACTACTATTCACAGCCAGACTGTTTTACACTTACAGGTGTTTATGTTAAGGTTGAAATTGCAATGTGTACATTACTGAAGTTGTGTCAAAGTTATGTTGTAGTGTTATGAAAGTCTGAGGACAGACTTAAGTTACAGGAAGGCCGACTGTAGGATTTGCGTGAAAAGGAACGTTTGAATGACGTATTGTGAGTGAATGAGATAGCATGAGCATATTATGTACAAGTGTGAAAGGGAAGGAATGAACGGGGAGATTGAGATCGGAGCTATTAAGAAAAATACTTGTCTGTGACATGTTTTTGATTTTATTTAAATATACAGTTTTTTTGGAATTAAAAGTTGTTTCCAATCATCGCCACTCCCCACATATCATAGGTAACAGTTTCAAATTTTAATGAGCTGGTATAAGTTTTCATATTGCAAAGTAATATTGATAAAGTGTGGCACGTGTTTGGAGTCTTGAAGCACCGTAAAAATTGTAAGAGAGATGTTTTTATTCGCGTGACACGTCCGCAACCTCCCAACACGGCGACGTGCCGTCCTCCCGCGGGACAACATCCGTACTTTCGAACGGAGATATTTATAGCCGTCCCAGAAGCCGCTATTACCTAATGTAACATTTTATGGTAGTCCTTATTACGTATCCCTCACCGACGACCCGACCCTGACTACTCGGCGCTTGCGGACTAGAATTTTTGCCTTCAATACTTACCTATATGTACTTACGTAGACAGTTGATTAGCAGCCTTGGTAGGCGCTTTTTCGGTCGCGAGTAGCGCTCTCTAAATGCCCCGTTGAAGATAAACATTGCGGCAATCGTAAATTGGGCTTGTCCCTTGGGTGTGACGCCACCTCCGCCGCTGCTGCCATGCTTTCTCTCGCGTTACATACGTTAATCGCGACTGGCCGCCCGCCCCTCGATTTCCGTACCGCTCTCGCCGCCCCGCTGCCCGCCCGGTTACGTCTTTCTCCGTGCTTCTCAATGTAATGGCCGTAAGAAAGCCTCTTTTGTTACGCCAGTGATTTGTTATATTTCGTAGCGCCTTTTGGAAGATACCTGCTTTGACTCGCATAATTGTTGTTTAGAATCTGCGGTTTTGTTGTGCATAAAATGCTTTGTCACATAAGTCTGTTAAGCTGCTCTTCTTCAGAGCCATAATAAATCCTGAGCTTCTTTGTTTGTTACAAGAATTCATTATGCATTAGCTTGGTATTACGAAGACAATCAATGATCTTCTGACTCTGGATTTTAATTATTCTATACAATCATGAAGAGGTAAAGTTGGTAATGGTCAAAGTACTCAGTTTACCGTTAACAATCTGCTATTAAATGGCAAGAAAGGCTTAGATTTTCTTTGTCTAGTGTTAGACCAGTGAAAGCTAGTATATTTTTATATGATGACTATGATGAGTATTTGGATATAGTATATAAAACAATATTCTTGGGTATAAGTGCCCACATATCTGGTTTGGCGTTTAAACTAAGTTAGACAACTGACCAATGTTCAATCAGCTCGCCTAGTTAATCATAGGTTTTTTCGTAGTATTATGTCGTACGGTATTCTGGTTTGGGGTAAATCCGCTGACATACAGACAATATTTGTATCAGAAGAAGGAGCCATTCGTTTTATATGTAACCTGAGAGCAAGAAAATCCGTGAGGTAACTCTTAAAGTACCATTTTAACATTAGCGTCCCTATTACATTTATAAAAATAATGTTTACAGTACATATGGTGCTACTTTCCCGCACTAGTGCGGAAAAGAGCACTTTCCGTGCATATGTCAAAACTTTAAAGAGCCATATGTACAGTAAAACGTATGATACACGTGCGAATAGGTAATTCGCAACTCGTGTCGATTTAAAAAACTCCCTTCGGTCGTGTTTTAATTAATCACCACTCTTTCCGATATTCCTATTTTCGGCACTTGTATCGTAAATAACTATTATAGTACATATGGTGCTACTTTCCCGCACTAGTGCGGAAAAGTGCACTTTCCGTGCATATGTCGAAACTTTAAAGAGCCATATGTACAATAAAACGTTGTACTACACGTGCGAATACGTAATTCGCAACTCGTGTCGATTTAAAACACTCCCTTCGGTCGTGTTTTAATGTATCACCACTCGTTGCGAATTTCCTATTTTCGGCACTTGTATCGTAAAGAACGATTACGTCACACCTGGCCATAATGCAAGTTTTACCGCACGCTGCGCGTACGGGAAAACTCGCATTGTGGCCAGGTGAAGAAGTAAAATTTTGTACTCAACACGGACGGTAATTTGTAAATTTTCTATCATAGTTAGAGTTTGATAAACATTTGTGGAACTACGTCGACCATTGAACCGTTTCTTGCAGAACCCCAAAATTGACTTAGTCTTAATATCGTTTGTTAACTGGTAAAAACAGTTAGAGGTGTAAAGCCGTGGGAGCCACGCTCCAGTGCCCACGCGGGCGTTCAACCCACTAATGCCGTTCTTAAATGTATACTGTTTGCTGTTTAAAACTATTACTCGCGCCATTTTTTTTCCAAATATGAATGTTACTCGGTGTTTCCAAATTCGGACGATGAGCCTGCATGTAAGTATCAGGCTTTGACATTAACTGTGTTAATATTTGTGTGTTCTTACAGACTAATTAATAAATGGTACACGTCTCCAATGCACGGGAACAATATCTACATACCGGTTTTTATCGGAGTTCAGATTCCACAACTATTATGCCCAATCTCATTTGTGATATATAAAACTTTACTGGTTATCTTTGTATTGCGTTTTTTTTTATATTTTGCGCGCAAGGATTTCCTGGGGAAGATTCGCCTACGTTTAAGTTGCTTTGGATGTCATCTATACTTCGAAACTGCTGAGTGAGAGTAACTGAGGTACCCGGATTTATGTTGACGCCATGAAGCAATATGCACACACATTACTGCACATAGAGATACATTTATGAAGTTTAGCAATTGTAACATGTATATCTCCATATAAAACTCTAAAGCTAATCTATACGTGTTTGAAAGTTAACGAATTATATATTTTTTTATGAAACTAAGCATCTGTAATGAATAAGTAATGAGTCCCTGTTTTCTCCGCAAAAGTTAAACCTGTGCTAATCGTTTTGGAACAATGATTAACTAAGAGTTAATAACAGATTTTTTAATCACCCAGGGCCGCTTATAAACTTTACGATCGCCTGCAGATCTAATGTAAATTAAGTTTAAAAAACGAAACATAGGAGCATAGTAAAATTCACTGTTTATTTACTTCAGAAATAATATTATCTCCAATATGCTCGGAATTGTTCGCCTTATTTCAGCAAAATTAGCACGTGAAGTTCCTCGTTACTGATAAACGCAAATTTAAAAAGTTAAAAGTCAGTACTGTATAGCTCTGGCGGCCAGGAAAGTATATATGTAATTCCATAACTGTATACTTTTTATTATGATTAAGACAAACCACTACAAACAGCCAAGTGCTCGTACAACAACTTGATACCGTTAGACTGGTTAGCAGTTTCCAACTAATGCAAGTTGCTGTGACAAATTTGCAGTCGGCTTAAAGGTTTCCAGATTTTTTTTAAATGGTCGTAGCCAAAACTTTTTTTTTTGAAAGCGATCGAAGGGACTTTAAGAAGAATAAGAAGATATTTATCGAAATAAAATTAACAAACTGAAATCGATTGCATTCCCCTAATAATAATATAGTAAATCTTATTTTTTTTAAACATTAACCATTTAAAAGAATATGTACGTAAACTGGCACCACGAGTCACGCCGTGTAAGGTACATGTGAACAACTTTCTAGGTTATTGACGTATTCGCTACTTTAAGATTATTGAAAATATTATTGGATTTCCCCACATTTTTGGAGAAAAGTACTATAGATTTGCCTTGGCGGGAATGGCAATTATTAATTTGTCTCAAATAAACAATTGAGTTACATGGAGGAAAAAGTAACACAAGACATTGTAGTTTAGAGTTCCGTACCCAAAGGGTAAAACGGAACCCTATTACTAATGCTTCGCTGTCTGTCCGTCCGTCTGTCTGTCACCAGGCTGAATCTCAAGAACCGCGATAGCTAGACAAATTTCACAAATTATGTATTTCTGTTGCCGCTATAACAACAAATATTAGAACCAAATTAAATAAATATTTAAGGGGGGCTTCCATACAATAAACGCGAATTTTGCCGTTTTTTTTAATTCTTGTTACTATAAATTTAATAGTTTTCGCGAGAAAATTCTTAATTACGGATTTTTAGGGTTCCGTAGTTAACAAGGAACCCTTATTGTTTCGCCATGTCCGTCCGTCTGTCTGTCTGTCTGTCCGTCTTCGGCTTAGCTCAGTACAGTACAGTTAAAACTAGAAAACTGCAATTTGGCGTGGGTATATAAACCAATCACGCCGATAAAACAGAAGAATAAAATCCTCAAAATTTTTTTTATAGGATACCTCCCCTACATGTTTACCGTTTTTCTCGTCAAACCTTGAGTGTGCTGTATCTTTGGATAGCTTGTTCAAAAATATTATGAGTTTTCTAAGACTATTTTTCAACTCAGGTATGCGTTTGCGAGATACCTAATGGGATTTAAATCCCTAATTTTTGTTCCAGTCATGTGTGTCCCCCCTGCCGGCTAAATGGCTACTAATGGGGACGCAAAAGAAATTCGTGGCAGTAGTACATATAATGAATTTAAAAGGAAAACTATCACAGTTCACATCACATCATCAGCCTATATACTGTCCCACTGCTGGGCACAGGCCTCCTCTCACGTATGAAAGGGAATCACAGTTAAGTAGACATAACTAATTAACGAGTAGTAGACATAACTAATTAACGAGTAGTAGACATAACTAGTTAACTGGTAAGAACTGCACTTAATTTCGGGTGCATATACATTGTTATTGGAATTTGAACCTTTTGCCGAGGACGGTAGAGTTGCTTTTCTACGGCACGTTATCTTCAATAGAAAAAACCTTGTCCTAACCGGCGAAACGACCCTATACATTGGTGTGCTATAAAAATAATCATATATACGATTATTTACGAGGGTAAGCTATAATAAAAACCCCAAAAGCCCCTTTTAAGTCCGCATTCTGTGTCAGACGGGCAACTACGGAACCTTACCCTGCGCGTGCACTTGGCCGCTTTTTTTTTGGACTCACCATGCTATTATTAAAATCCCTCGTGGCCTTAATACACTAATTGCGAAATATCGCATTCCCAAAATACCACATTACCTATACACCGGGTTTCTTTTTAAATCGGATTTTTAAAAGACCATATTCTCAATTTATCGTGTTTGCATTGACATCACATTTTCAATATAACATCTTTTGAAAATACCACATTCCCTAAACCTAGATAATCGAAAAACCATATTTTTCACAATACAATATTTCTAAATAACGTAATCTCACATTACCATTATCACATTATATCTGGTTTCTCTAACATCTTATCATGAATACACCAACATTTCAGTACCCCTAGTTTTCAAAACACCAGCTTCGCAAAATATCATACGAGTATGTACGGTCAGAAGCAAGCAAATATACCAATGTTATAAAAAAAACTGAAATTGTGGCTTTGTAAGTTTGCATGTAAGAGTAATCTCGGGAACTCCTTGAGCGATTTGAAACATTATTTCAATCTTGTATAGAATGGACTTTATGTCACGAATGGTCATAAGCTATAAGTACGTAGTAGTTTTATAAATGTGAGTTTCACTTCCATTTGATCAAATCTCTGGGTTGGTTTAGTTTTTGTGTATAATAAACCAGCTTACGGCCTGCCTGGCGGTAAGCATACACCGTAGCCAATGGACGTTTGTGAATAATGTAATAATTATACTTGTCGACTCCTCACTCTCTCGACCCGAAAAACAATACGGTCAGTGGCTCTGTATTATGCTTTATAGCGTAGATGACCCGTCGAGATAATGCGTGTATATAATGGTATTTCAAAAAATATATACATGTAAATCTGGTTTTATTGCCTGCCCTTACTTGTTTCTAAATCAAACAAATTAACACTATGATATTTTTGGAACCTAGATATACGGGAATTATATATATTGAACATCCCATGTATCGGGAATAAGGTAAACTGGCATTCTGGTATTGAAGCTATCTGCTACATTGATTGTAGTATGGTGTATGAAGTATTATTTTTTATTACACATCTGGTATTTTCAGTATTTGACGTTTAAGGAATGTAATATTAACGAAAACATGTTCTACTGAGAATATGGTATTTTGAGAATCTGGTCGTAAAGGGAAACCGGTACATAGAAAATGTGGTATTTTGGGAATGCGATATTTATACATTCTGATATATCGGTAGTATTGTATTTTGCAACTCTTGTATTAAGGCCACGAGGGATTTAAATGCGTAAGAAACTTCCGTCTGTCTCTTATCTTTTCACACTGAAACCGCTGAACCGATTGAGATGGAATTTGGTATTGGTAAATCTTTACATTTAAGATTTTTATTGAACATAATGTAAACTGCGGGTGTAAAAATACAGGAAAGAACCCCAATTTATGTATATCACTTTATTAAATCAATAATTCATAATTTACAAGGTAAGTGATCAATATAAAGTAACTCTAGTTGCCAAGTGATGTTCCCGTGTCGAGTGCCCATCAAAAAGTGGCCGCGCGCCGCCCGGTACGTCGGTTTTGTTCACCGAAGTGGCGCCCTCTGTCGACCGGAAACCAGAGTTCGCCCGCAAGGAGTAGCGCGCACCGGATGTTGCCAACAATAAAAACAAGCATATTTAAAACAATAAGATCGTAAACATCTGTTATAGTATTAAACTGTGTCGCAGCTATTTACGCCCACCTCGGGACCAGAATTTGTATGATTGTTACTGTGATACTACTGAGCACTGTAATACTTTTGAACCGAGTATTCAAAATAGCGAACAATCGATGTTTATGTCACTAACTACACCGGAAGAGATCAAAACAATAATGAGGTCCTTAAAAAATACGAAAAGCGTGGGATATGACTGCATAAGCACCCTAGTTGTTAAATTCGTTACTGATATTCTGGGTAAACCTTTAAGCCATATACTTAATCTTTGCATTAATGCAGGTATTTTCCCAGATGCACTTAAAACAACTGTCATTAAACCTCTATTTAAAAAAGGTGATAAAGAGAACCTCAATAATTATCGTCCAATTGCTTTAATTCCTATCATTTCAAAAATATTTGAAAAGGCGATATACCGCAGGATATATGCGTATTTAAATAAATTTAATTTACTTTGCAAGCAACAAAAGGGGTTTAGAAAGAATATCACAATTAATATGGCAATTTATGATTTAATTAGTACAGTACTAGAAAATGTTACTAAAAGAAACCCAGTTTGCGCTTTGTTCACAGACATGACAAAAGCATTTGACTACGTAGACCACGGCAAACTTTTATATAAATTGAGTCGATATGGTATTAGAGGCGAGGCATTAAATCTTGTAAAATCATATTTAAGCAATAGGCAACAATACACAGAAATATCCAGAATATGTCTGAAAAGGAAACAAGAACATAAATATGTATCCGAAAAGTGCCTCATTCAATCTGGAGTCCCACAGGGAAGTGTACTTGGTCCACTTTTATTCCTTGTGTATATAAACGACCTGCCCAATGAGATCTATCATCAAATGGTGCTTTTCGCTGATGACAGTACTTCAATTATTCAATTTAATGATAATCATGACTATGAAAATGACATAAATACTGTAATAGATAATATAATTAGATGGCTTAGTCATAATAACTTACTGATTAATTTAAATAAAACAAACTTGATGCATTTTCGTCAGCGAATGCAACCAGTTGACATGAACATACATTACAATGGGACTAAAATAGACAATGTGGAAGTAACAAAATTCTTAGGGTTAATGATTGACAGCCAGCTTAACTGGAAACATCACATTGAACATGTCTGTAAAAAATTATGTACATCTGCTTATGCACTGTTTAAGTTGTCCAAAATTGTAAACCGCGAAGCGGTATTAATGGCCTATCATGGACTTGTAGCCTCAGTCCTTAGATATGGTGTAATATTTTGGGGCAACTCAGTTCACAAAGAGATAGCGTTCAAAGCGCAAAAACGTTGTATAAGGGCAATGTGTGGGCTGCAAATAAGAGAAAGTTGTGTACCATTTTTTAAATCTCTAAAGATATTAACACTGCCTTCATTGTACATCCTGGAAGTAGGTATTTTTGTCAAGACCAATCCAAATTTTTACAACAACGTTTCTCAAGGTCGCAGGTTTCCGACACGTAAACAATATAGTCATACACTGAAAACTTTGCCGGGTAGTAAGACAGCGCTAATGAGAAGTGGAATCTTGGGAATGGCACCGAAGATCTTCAATAAAATTCCTGATCGAATTAAGTTATTGGACATTAATAAATTTAAATGGCAATTGACCTCATATCTGACTGAGAAATGCTATTATACCATTAAAGATTACCTAAATGACGCTACTACGTGACATGGTTCCTTAGCTACATCATAAAAAGAAGAAAAACATCATTGATACTTACCTAATTTAATGTAGCTACCTATAAGCTTGTATTATGTTGACATTATATCATATTATAATTTAGTAATTATCAATTTGATGAACCTAAGTAGCTGACTGAATGAAAATTCATATTTTGTACACCTACGCTGTGGGTAAAACATGGAGGTCTTATATTATTATTGTACTTACCAACCTTGTAACCTGTGTTTAACAAAATAAATAACTTGAACTTGAACTTGAACTAAATATACGTAAACTTAAATCATTATAGTATGGAGATAGTGTATGAATGATGGAAGGACATAAGTTAGTTTTTATTCCGGAAGCAATCACCCCGTAAGAGGGTGAAATGGGGGGGTGAACGTTTGAAGAGAGCTACGATTTAAAAGAGTTTCACGCGGATGGAGTAGCAGGCGTAAGCAAGGTACTACAGGGGAATGTATATTGACGGAGAAAAGGTGTTTTTTTTTCTTCAATAATGTCCCGCACTGAGTAAATATGATTCTCAAGCATAGTCTTTAAAAAAATATACCGTCTCTTCGCTTGATATTTTGCATTCAAGGATCCTTGAGTTTAACCACCAAAAAAATACTTTTTTTTTCAATAAGTAGGGTAAATTCTCAATTACTGGCCACCGAACGTTCAATAACTGGCCTCCTCATACTAAAATTAAACTCTATTCACGTATAATATAATTAATTTTTTGTATAAAGTGTTAATTATTGGCCACCCATCAGGCCCGTTATAGGCAATTTACCCTACCTACCTCCTATTTGCCCATACTGTAATTTCCTTGGACTTGATTCTAAACTGGAGTCGATGAACGACCTGTATTGTTTAAATTGAGCGTTTTTTATAGTTTTCTTGTTTATGAGGAAGGTCCATATTATACTAACGATTCTGTGCGGCTATCACAGGACGGGCCGCGAGCTGTGTCGCGGCGAGATAGAATATCCGTCTCTTTCTAATTAGAACGCTTAGAAGGGAGACGGATACTCCATGTTGATAAAAAGTTAATACGAACTACGTTTTTTGCGGCACAAACGGCCGTATTTTTTTTTACGTTAACTTAGAAGTTAGATTTGTCACAGCTTCAAGGGTCTGTAGGCCTGAGTATATGATTTTAATTTCAATTCAATACCTCCAGACGTGCCCGATTTATAGGGTCTTGACAGACAGACGGACAAGAAAGTGATCGTATAAGGGTTCCTTTTTTTCCTTTTGAGGTACGGAACCTTTAAAACAACAAAAAAAGAAAGCACTATTTTGCGAAAAACCCTTACACAACTGTGTGTATAGACAGAGGCTCTAGTATAAGTTTTACGGAAACAAAACTTTACGATCGCGTTTGCGTTTTACCCTTAATTTGTATGGGTGACTAGAGCCTCAGACGTATTGAAGTTTAGCAATACCCAGAACATACATATTTAGAAAATAATGAAAATATTATATACTAGCTGTACCCGCGACTTCGTTTGCATGTTAATGTGGGAGTTAATGCATTTCTTCTCTTGGAAATAGGTCACATGCAGTTCTAATTTTAACCTATCATCTACCTAAAACTTTGAATAAACCTATATATTTTAGGTAAAATGACGTTAAAACCTGACACTCTGATATTTAAATTATTAAGAAAGGGACAAAACACGTGTTATTTATCACAGGTATTTTAAGTTTTAATGAATAAGGGGGTAAAAGTTTAGTAGATATTTGTGGCAATAGATCCAACAGGTAGGACATAGTTAGACGTGTGCGCCGATCGGCGTGGCGTACGCCGCCGGTCGTATATGCCACGCCGCCGCCGCCGGTCATTCCACCGGCGTAGATTCGGCGTGAAAATAGCGTGCAGACTATTGTGACTCGGGGTAAAATTTTGGTCTGTGCTACACTCAAACAAGCCCACACAAACACAATGTGCATACGCCTACATGGACAGCAGCGGCAGATGTTGTGACTTGCAAGACACCTGGAGATTGTATGTGTCTGGGGGCTTGCTTCGGGTCTTCGGCCCTCAAGCTGGCCTAGGGAGCGCTCTCTAAAAGCATGCCCTGTGGCTCAGCCTTCGGCTTCACTTACCTCCCCTTTTACCTTGGAAATTTGGGCCTCAGGTTTCGCTTGCAAGACACCCAAAGATAATGAGTGTCCGTAGGGACTCGCATTGAGAGCGCTCTCTAAAGGGATGCTTTGGGCCTTTCATTCCTACATAAAACTTTTGGCGTCGCTGCCACCTGAGGATAGTAATGGCAAGTTAAGGCTTTCATTGTTACGAAAAGCTCAAACTTCGGCCTCACTTCCTTGGCCGCTCACCTTCGGGATTTGGTCTCCAGTTTCGCTTGCAATACACCTGGGGATAGTAAGTGTCCGTAGGGCCACCCACGGGCCTTCAGCCCCCGAGCTCGCAAAGCGACCGCTCTCTAAAAGCATGCTTCGGGCCTTTCAATCCTACGAAAAGTTCCGAAAGACCGCTCTCTGAAGAATTGCTTTAGGCCTTTAAATCCAATGAAATCTGCCTCGCCGCTCACCTTCGGGACTTTGGCCTCAGGTCTCACTTGCAAGACACCTGAGAATAGTGAGTGTCCGTCGAGGTCGCCCTATGGCGTTCGGTTCGGGCCTGGGGCTCGCATAGGGAGCGCTCTCTAAAAGGATACTTTGGACATCTTTAAATATTATTGACGAACACTTGTTGTTGTTGTATTATAAGGGTGTTTATTTAGATTCGACGTGAAGTGTTACACGCACACCGCACAGTCTATGTGAATTAAATCTTTATTTGTCAGATATATGGTCAAACATAAGAATATCATGTAGGTACTTAAACCATAATTTATACGCGTAAGAAGTCGTGGGCAGAAGCTAGTAATTTATATGAGCCTGAGCTGAGATGCCAGAATTAAATGAATTATTATTATTATTATAATTAGATGATTTAAAAAATGAGCCATGCTGTTTTTTTTGAATACCTAAAATTAAATGTTTCATTATGAAAGAAAAAAGTTTATTTGGTTTAGTTTAGTTTGTTTGTTGTAGTATGAAAAATATTTTTTTTTGCATTATTGCTTATTGTTATTTAACACGCCGATCACGCCGATCACGCCGCCGCCGCCGGCCACTTTTGGACCGGACGCCGCTGTTTATTTTTTTTCATATTGCAATGTTTTAGATTGCACTATCACATTCTGCCAAATCTTGTGCATGTTCCCGCCCCCGCCATTGCCAACATAATGAATGTGTGTTGCAGGCATTATGATAAAAGTATTTTCCTGTATGTTGGTAAATTTTTGTGTGTCTATATTGGCTGCATGTCAACTTGAAGCCGCCTTAATACTGACGCGCTTGATAATAAATGTTTATAAAAGGCCCGTTCTATGCTGATTTAATACATACTGTTTAATGCTGATAAATATAAATACTGAAAAACCAGCGCGGCTATCATAAAATGGCGCGCGAGCTCTCTCGATTTTTCTCTAACTATCCGTCTATCTCTTATTAGACAACTTAGAAAGAGACGTATAGTGCGAGAAAAATCGAGAGACCTCGCGCGCCGTCTTGTGATAGCCGTGCAGTATCGTGACAATTAAATACTCAGCGTGTGATTGAATCTTGCAGAAACTCAAATTGACTTTATGGCTGAACGCGAGAACAGCGCTATTGCCATGCCATGCCATTAAAAAAAAAGGAAGAGTGCCAGACTTTTGTCGTTTGACGTTATTTTGTTGAAATTTGTTGATACATTTATTGAAATTACGCCTCAAAACGAATTTTTTTACGCTTTAGAATTTAATATGCGTTTTGTGAAGGTCTATCATAACAACACCGGATAGAAATTATTAATATTGGATAGTTATGGTAAGCCCGCCATTTTGACGTCACTGACCGTTGACAGTTATGGCGGCTACGATTTCAAGCAGAAAAAATGAATAATTTAATGGGGTCAAATGTTTCCGAAAATTAATTAATCGTCGCAGTCGGATAAAAACTATCCTAAACGGAAGCTAGAGTAATAATGTGCTTACAAAAAAAGTTACATGTTTTTCCGTTCAAGGGAAGCTGAAATCATCGGGGGACACATAAATGGTTAGTTTGATACTGGCTGATATTTTTTTTTAATTTAGAGATTTATTATAATATTATATATATTATTTATTTCCATATGTTGTTTATCTAACAATTTTTAAGAGCAGCTGACTCTAGATTAACGCCGTTCGGGAATGTTAAAAAACGTCTACCTTACGACTCGCACGTAACGACTTTTCCTACGCGTAAATAGTCTTGCTAGGTGACAATTTCGCTACGAGAGGCTACTTCGCGAGACGATGACGTGGCGCCATGGACGCTCGTTACTATGTCACCTGTCTTATGTGACACTACACGTCTGCTCACGTTGCCGCTAATGATGCGACGATTTCGTGTAGTGGAACACTACTGTCTATTTTGATAATGATGTAAAAATGATACAGTACTTCTTCTTAATGGCTTTTTATGTCTTTAATCCTTCGTATGACTTAAGCACTATCAGGTGCTATCGAAAATGTACACTGAAAGAAACAAAAAAAATATACTTCAGCATGATAATAATGATGATGATGATGATTATCAGTGTCAAAGCATCCGAAAGGTTAAAGCCAGGTACGAAGGTGTAGGTAATAATTAATATTAATACGTACGTACCTACCGTATTTTTGCTTATGCTTATTCACGGTTCACGAAATAAGAGATTTATATTACAGACGGAGCGTTATCAAGATTTTCTATATTTTAATGTTATCAGTTTTGCATGTTTTCCTTACCTCTTACGGGTTCTAAAGTTGTGACTTCCTATTAATTACAATTTAAATGATGAAAGTTTTCAGTTTTTAGCACTTGAAGATGTTTCTTGACCGGCATCATTAGATAATTGCCATAATTTGTCATTAAGGCGCCGTAGGTTCATGGTCTTCTCTCCCTCTCACTGAGCATAAGTGTGAACGAGATAGAAGTGCGTGCTCGGAAACGCTGATATCATGTTTAAAATTTTAGTTTTTGCCCGTTTAAATAAATAAAAAAGTAATCACTGAGTTTTCTCAAACATTATATTGCCGATTTTGAGACGCTATTTAAATATTTTTAGCTTTTCCAGATAATTTGTTACGAATAATTTAAGTGTAGTTTAGACCTATGTTCTTGTTTTTTTTGGATCGAGCGAATATCGCCTAATCATGTTTCGAATCAGTGATCTCGCTGCAGAAAGGCCTCAAGATTACTATTAGTATTTTTTTGAAACCATATTATTATAAACAGACGCATTATATTGTTTCTAAAACTCTGTTCGCTTTACTTCGCTGAACCTACGGCGCCTATGTTCGTAACTTTTTATATCGAGCGACAATTGCTTAATCATGTTTCGAATCACGATCTCGTCGCAAAAAAGCCTCATAATAATAATAATAATAATGCTACACCCACGCTCGTCTGTTATGAGACTGTACATCTCGCGGAAGTGTGGAGGTCGCGGCTTTTTAAATGCCAAAGACCTCCACAACCGCGAGGTGTGCAGTCTCAGGGATTATTTCCTAAACAACGAGTGTGGGATGCATCGCGACGTAGTAGCAGTAGACGGAAACTTCACCCCGCTCTCCTTTGCAAACGAGAACTGGCGCAGACTTAAAGTAATGAGCGCCGAGGACCGCAGGGCGGTATGGAGGAGCAAGGAGCTACACGGGCGGTTCTACAAGGCCCTCACAGGGCCCGATGTCGATCTGCTCGCGTCGGTGAACTGGCTACGTTTCGGGGATCTCTTCGGGGAAACCGAGGGTTTTGTCTGTGCAATTGCGGACGAAGTTATCATGACGAACAACTACCGGAGGTATATCCTGAAGGACGGTACGGTCGACATTTGTCGGGCATGCCGCCGTCCCGGGGAGTCACTCAGGCATATCATCTCCGGTTGTGGTCATCTTGCTAACGGCGAGTACTTGCACAGACATAACCTTGTAGCCAGAATTATTCACCAGCAACTTGCTCTGCTATACGGTCTTGTGGTCTCTGAAGTGCCTTACTATAAGTACACACCTGCGCCAGTTCTCGAAAATGGTCGTGCCACGCTCTATTGGGATCGATCTGTCATCACGGACAGAACTATTCTTGCCAATAGGCCTGATATCGTGCTGATAGATCGATCAAAACGCCAGGCAGTGCTCGTCGACATCACCATCCCCCATGACGAGAACCTCGTGAAGGCCGAAAAGGACAAAGCCAGCAAGTACCTAGACCTGGCTCACGAGGTAACCGCCATGTGGGATGTTGATTCGACGAACATCGTCCCGATAGTCGTTTCGGCGAACGGTTTGATAGCGAAGAGTCTCGACCGTCACCTCAAGAGACTCTCGCTAGATGGCTGGATCAAGGGTCAGATACAGAAGGCGGTACTCTTGGATACTGCGCGAATAGTCAGGAGGTTCCTGTCTCTGTCGCCCTGACCACCGGCAGCTTAGGCCCCGCCTCGCTGCCGGCGGTACCCTAGGTTAGGTTTTTATAATGGTTTTATGTTTTATATGTATACTTTTATATTTTACTTTTTATATCATTATTGTAAAAACCTAACTTAAGATAAATATTAAATAAAGAGATAATAATAATATATTCTTTATTGCACCACAACATAAGAAAAACATGTTACAAGAGTACATAAATTTAAATAGAGGTAACAACAGGCGGTCTTATCGCTTTAGAGCGATCTCTTCCAGACAACCTTTGGGTAGCAGGAAATTTTCAAGAAGAGTTGTAAACCGGTAGTGCAGGAATAAATCAAAAAAACTTACTATCGCATACATCTCATTATATGACAATTTCAGAAAACATAAAATCATAAATAAGTATTGTATAAATACATAGATAAATACATACAAACTATAACACAATTATATAAATATATTACAGAACAACAAGGCAACTTAAGGCAGCGACAAGTAATATTGTTTCAACAGATTTTTGAAAATTTGAAGAGATTTTGCACATCTTATATGCAACGGCAAAGCATTCCACAGCCGAACAGCCTGGAAGGTGAATGAGTTGTTATAGAACTTGGTGGATGAAGGCGGTGGAGCGAGAAGATGATTATGTGAAGATCTGACCTCATAATTACTTTGATTCGTATTTTTTTGAAACCATATTATTATAAACAGACTATATTATTTTTCTACTCCTGTACCGTTCTCAGTCATTTATATAGGCTTTAGCTCAAATACAATTACACAGATAATAAGTCTTCGAAAAACTTTATGCTCTATGGCCCATAAACGCACTGTTTAGTGTACTTTTATGGATCATACACTTTTCATCAAAGCACTGTTTGGTTCGGATGGCAAGTTCAAGGAAATTAAAAATAAAACAGACCATAAACAAGAGGTGTCAATGTGTCACATTTCCCACCAAAGTTCCAGTTCAAAATTAAAAGAAGAAATGATAATTATTCGTTATAAATAACTTATTAAGATATTATTCGTGTTTAATTTTAAAATGGACGAAGTAGAAAATAACTGCACCGCTGAAGAAATTGCGTGAGTAGTAATAGAACTAACGGAAAACTTAGTGCCTGAAAAGTTAAATGCTATTAATTTAAAATTAGATGTAGATAAAGTATTGTATGCAACGGTGTATAACTTGGTCTTAAAACGCTCGTGGCGTCTTTAATTGCGATGCTCGCCAAGGCTCGCATCGCAACTCACGACACTCGCGTTTTAAGACCCTACTTATACAACAGTTGCATAAAATACTATTAAAAAACTCTGTTCGCTTAACTTACCTAAATCTTCGCCGCCTTAACATTGCTGACCCTGCGAATATTAACCGTTAATGCAAGAGATATTAATATATTTCGTATTCAGTATTTTTTTAATGTTACTTCGATCCTAACACATATAAAACTTACAATAGATTATACAAATATGTCAAAATAAATTGTTTCATGTAAAATGCATCGCATTTGATTATTCAAAATGTAACTTATCATATCATGCTCTAATAGTTTGTCAAAAGTTACGACAGCAAAAGCGGAAACGATTAAAAAATATATAAATCTCCTAAAAGTGTATTCAAGTGACTAGTAGCTCTAAGTGTTTACAAAATTATCAAAAGAAATGACAGTTTCCATTTTTAACATATTCATCAATAGTGTTTTTTTAAGCTACGGTAGCCTAGTGGTTCCAGCATGCGGTTGTCAAGCGGCGGTCGTGGGATCGATTCCCGGCTCGTAACCAATGAGGTTTTCGGAACTGATGTACGGAATATTTACCGTTACCTTTTCGGTGTAGGTGAACATTGCGAGGAAAGCGGTCTTATTACAAAAATAAGGTTTAGTTTTCCCTTTGGGTTGGATGGAAGGTCGGATTGCAGTCGCTGTCGTAAAACTAGCGCCTATGCCAAACCTTGGGATTTAGGGGTTAAACCGGATCCCGGGCTCCTTTAGAGCACAACCGGGAATAGCGCTAGGAGGATGCGAATTATCAATAGTATTTTTGTAATTCGGAATATTATTTTGAAAGCATTCTCCTTAACATGAAAGAATTCTCAAGATTTTCGAACTATGTGGGTTACCTTTGAATGTTTTTAAAACCATTCCGTAACCAAACCTCACTTTTATATTCTATAAGAAGAAATATTTATTTACTCGTCTCAGATTATACAGAAGTTATAACTTGCCGAAAGTATTAGGAAATAAAAGTGGGGGATGTGTTACTAGTTAAATGCGATACTCTATTGAATATAAATATTTTTTGTATTTATTATTTCCTTGGATTAACAATTTTCGCTGACGAAACCCTGTGTAATACCTTACACAACGTCAAAAACTGTTATATTTATTTCTTGCAGCTAGTAGTACTCAATATACCGACAAAAAAACTCACGTTCTTGGGAGATTTTTATGTACACTGCAATATACTGAAGTTGATGTAAATAGGGAAGATGCAGCTATAATATTTACCATTATTTTGTGACCAAAATGTTGAAAAAAAACTTAAAATAATAGCTACTGAAACGTTTTTACTTTAGTTTATTCTAATATCAAGCAATAATTACGATTTAAAGTATTGTTGTCAAAAATCGTAACTTAGGCAGCTCTATGACATCTATTGACGAACCACGGAGAAACAATTATGGCGAGTGACAAACAGGCGTGACGTCACAGGTACTGTAGATCCGTTTAGGCTAGAAAGTTTAAATTGTCAGTTAATAACAGGATTTTTTGACTATAAATCATAGCATTTAAATTTTTGTATACTTTCGTGGTCTATTCTACATGCGATTCTTACAAATAAAATCTAAATTAAAAATATTGCATCTTCCCAATTCCCATAAACACCTTAGTGCTATTCACCAACAATTCCAGTAAATGAAATACTATTTTCGGCACTCTATATCTATACCGTAAAATAGAAAACCTCAACATTTTTTTAAAAAAAACCTTACTTGATGCGAATTGAACTTATAATTGTGCTGTTTTACACAACCAACACAATCACAATCTAGCAAGTGTCTGACTGAATAGCCATTGTGAGCGTAGTAGGTAATAGTACATTACGTAACTAGGACGGTGAATTCGTGAACGCCCCAGATCGCAGGTGTTTGTGCCCGAACCGAAGGTGAGGGCCATAAATATGCGCTCTGGGGCTTAACGAATTACCGCCCGTGTTCAGTACAAAATTTTACGTCTTCACCTGGCCACAATGCGAGTTTTCTGTACACGCAGCGTGCAGTAAAACTGGCATTATGGCCAGGTGTGACGTAAAATTAATTTCAGTACAGTCTATTAAAGTTAGATGAGTAACGATTTTAAGTACATGGATGGGAATTAAGGTGTACATTAATTAAAAAGGAGGCACCTAGAGGAGCGTACTTTACGATAGATATTAATAATATTTTGAGGCAGGCAGAACGAGCTCTGGAAGATACCAATATGTCCTGTGATGAAAGCAATATCTCAAATATCATGGGTGACACGGGCATAATATCACCACCACCATTATTAAGCCAACAGGCCGAAGCCATAAGCATGTCAAACAGAGAAATACTAAGTCCAGACGCCATATCATATGATAAATTCAGCCAATTAATAAAAAGCGAGATAGTCGCTATGGAGACACGGCTTACGCACTCTATTACTAACCATATCAAAGAAGCACTTATAATGGAATTCAATACTAAAATAAGTAAATTAGAGCAAAGTATAACGAAGAGCACGGCACTCTTAGCTCAGGAACAAACTAAATTACAGCAAACAATAAACAACACGAATAACACCATAAAGAAACTTGAAACTGAGAACGCGAAATTACGCGCTGATTTAGAAGAATTAGACAAAAAAGTTAAAGACAAACAACAACAACAACAACACCAACACCAACCACAACAACTACCGAACGAGGAAACATGGGCTAAAAATAAAAATAGTATAGTACTTTATGGTTTAAATGAATATTCGAACGAACACGAATCGGACATTATTGAACGCGTCAGTTATATTTTCTATGACATATTGGGCACGGATATAAATGGATTCATTGAAGGAATAAAACGAATAGGCAAGAGGGGCTATCGCAGGCCATTGCAGATTGAATTGCTTAGTAAAAGAATGCGAAACTATATACTCGATAACAAGCACAGTTTTAAAAATACAGGACTGGCTATATCCGAGTTTATGGATGCGGCAGCACTGAAGAAAAGACAACTCTTACAAGAAACTTTAGCAGACGCGCGAAAAAGAGGACTCCATCCATTGATTAGGAGAGGCAAGGTATTTGTAAATGGCCAAGAATACCTACTACCATCAGCTACTAGCATCAGACGTTAGCAAATTCTAATAGCGACTTTACAACTCCAGAACAAGCAGAAACAACCGTGACTCAAACCAATAATCACGGAGATCGCAATTCCTTTCCTCCCTTTCGAGAATAACTTTTTGATATATGTCCAGAACATGCAAAGCTTGAATAACAAAGCGCATATTCTGGAATCGTTTCTAAATGACAAAAATATCAACGCAGTGTGCCTATCCGAAACATGGATTTCAGAAATGCAAAAAGGACTAATTAAAATCAACGGGTACGACTTTGCGGCGGCTTACTACCGCAAACAACGACAAGGAGGTAGGGTGGCAATTCTACTACAGAAAGGCGTGGAATATAAAGAACGACCCGACATTGCAACCCTGTCCCAGGAATATATCTTCGAATGCTGTGGAATAGAGATCCCAGAGGAAAAAATCATCTTAATTAACATATACAGACCAGATCGTGAAATAGACACATTCTTCTGCTGCCTAGATACAATACTAAGTAAAATTAAACACAGTGAGCGGAGCAAAAACATTATCATAACCGGTGATTTCAATATTAATGTTAGTGCAGATACTATACACTCAAAAAAACTTATATATAATCTTAAGCAAATAGTTAATAAACCGACAAGGCAAGTTAATAAAGCCAGCACTTGTATAGATTTACTATTTACTAATATGACAAAGCACACCATTGATGTAAAAGATCACGGCATATCGGACCATAACGGCTTATTGTATAAAATCGAAAGCTTCGGCGCACAGACACAACCTCGGCATAGACAGAACTATTGGTATACCACAAATCGAATCTTTAGCACCAATAATATGGAATTGTTTAAACGAGCTCTTAAAGACATCGACTGGAGTATTATCCTCGGCGGAAATAATAACGCCAATACAAATTTCAATTTGTTTATGGTCCAACTAAAATATATCCTAAATATACATATCCCCAAAAAACGTATAAAATTACAGACCGACCGTAAAGATACAAATACGTGGCTAACCAAAGGTTTAAGACAATCATGTAAAAATAAACGATTACTTATAATACTGGTAAATAGCTCCAAAAATGAAATTTTAAAACACATTTGCATTTGCATTTTTTTTTGCAACAAAACTAAATCAAAAAATAAAATAAAATAAAATAATCATTTATTCTCCAAGTGGGCCCATTAGGCGCTTTTGAATGTCAATTTACAATACTTATATATCTAGGCTTATTTTTACTAGAGATGTAGAAGGTCTCTAGGTGTCAAAAAAAATAAAATTATTTGACAGAGGTAAACTAAAGCTCATTATTAAAGTGTAAATGTCAAGGAGATGTAAAGGGTCTCATATTGTCAAAAAAAAAAAAAAAACTAAACAATTAAAAATAAAATCTTAAAATAAAAATATTTCCTGGACTGTACCTGGCATTTCCTGGCTATTCTGTCCACGCAGTTTTGTCATGAATATAATCTTCTATTTTATAGTAGGCCTTTTTGATTAGGCAATTTTTGACAAACGCTTTAAATTTATGTAGAGTCAAGTCCATTAAATCCTGTGGCAACTTATTAAATAATTTTATACTTAAACCTACAAATGAATTACTGGTCTTACGTAGTCTGAGGCATGGAACGGCAAGCTTATGTTTATTTCTGGTGTTAAAACTATGACAGTCAGAATTTTTTGGGAAACTGGTGTAGTATTTGCGCACAAACATAATGCATTCAAATATATACTGAGATGCAACTGTTAATATGTTAATTTCTTGAAATAGATTCCGCAGTGAATCACGTGGCCTGAGGTTGTATATGGCACGAATCGCTCTTTTTTGAAGTACAGAAATAGTTTGAATATCAGCAGCGGTGCCCCACAACAATAGGCCGTATGACATAACACTATGAAAATATCCAAAATAAACTAACCTCGCCGTTTCAACGTCAGTAATGTTCCTTATTTTAGTAATCGCATATGCAGCCGAACTAAGTCTACTTGCCAGGGCCACAATATGGGGTCCCCATTGCAATTTAGAATCTATAGTAATTCCAAGAAAGGTAGTAGAGTTTACTAGTTCTATTGGCTCATTATTTATTTTAATACAAGTATCAACCTGTCTTACGTTCGGTAAACTGAATTTGACAAATTTTGTTTTCTTTGAATTTAGCAAAAGGTTGTTTGCAGTGAACCAATTCAATACTTTAGAAAGAGTGTTGTTTACCTCAACGGCCATCTCTTTACGCCTATCTACTTTGAAAATTAAAGAGGTGTCGTCAGCAAACAACACTATCTCACGTCTCAGTCCAGAAATGAAGTAAGGCAGGTCGTTTATATAAATCAAGAACAGCAATGGACCTAATATTGAGCCCTGGGGCACTCCCATTTGAAGAAGGGCGCCAGATGAGTTAGTACCATTGATACTAACTTTTTGAGTACGACCAGATAAGTATGATTCTACAAGGCTTAAGGCACTATCTGAGGAACCATAATGCCTCAATTTTCTAAGTAAAGTTTGATGTTCGACACAATCAAATGCCTAAGATAAATCACAGAAAATACCCACTGCGTCCTGTTTCTTTTCCCAAGCATCCAATATGTGTTTGATGAGAGCCACACCCGCATCTGTAGTAGACCTGCCTTTAGTGAACCCAAATTGTTTCTCATGTAACAGCCCTTGTGTATTGAAATGTGATAACAGCTGTTGAAACATTATTTTTTCAAAGATTTTACTTAGCGCTGGTAATATTGAAATAGGTCTAAAGTTTGATGGATCACTCTTTACACCAGACTTAAAAAGTGGTATGATTTTACTCCATTTCATTAAGTCGGGAAACTGACCTTTATCGACACATTTATTAAAAATAAAAGCTAAATGGGGTGAAATCAATTGAATAATTGATTTAAGAAGGTCAGTTGAAACACCCCATAAATCTTTAGTTTTCTTAACGTTAAGTTCTTTGAAATGTTTCTCATAACTAAAATTAAAAGGGGTTTGGCCCTCATTAACACTGGAAACAAGTAGAGACTCGGCGACACCGGCATTTGAATTTAATTGTTTAGTAGTCATGACAGCTATATTTGAGAAGAAATATTCGAAGGCTCTTGCAACATCATTATCAGATTTCAAAGTACTATCGTTAAGTTTTATGCAAAAAGAGCTGTCTCGGGGTCTTTGTTCTCGAGTTTCTTTATTAATTATAGTCCAGGTAGCTTTAGCTTTATTCCTAGATTTGGAGATTTTATCGCGTATGAAATTAGACTTGGCAGTGTTACATACCTTCTTAAACAGTTTGGAATAATTCTTTACATATTCAATGTTCTCCGGATCGTTAGTACATGCCTTTATACCGTACAATTCATAAAGCTTATCTCTACTTTTATAAATGCCAGGTGTTGCCCAATCACTGAACTTGCTTTTAAAACTATTGACTTTAATTATTTTTTCAGTAAAAATGGATTCTATTTCATTTTTTACCAAATAAAATAGATTTTCATACAAATCATTAACATCTTTATCATCACAAAAAGGTAGATCAAGAACTTTACGGTCAATATTGCATTTAAACATATCTAAACGACGCTGTGTAACAGGTCTGCAATGAATATCTAATGTTTTATGAGCATGATGGTGCTTAAATTGTGCCAACTGCCCAGTGTGGTCCGATTGTAAACAATTTATAATTGCCTTACTACTTAAGTAAACATTTTCACAAAAAATGTTGTCTATGCAAGTAGCCGTTGCTGCAGTAATCCTAGTAGGTTCTAAGAAAGTAGGTAATAAATTAAAAGATTTAAAAAGATTCAAAAATCTGACACTGGACTGCGAATCATCCAAAATATTTAAATTATAATCGCCACACACAACCACTTGCTTGTTTTTTTTTACAAGCTTTCATTAATACTTTCTCCATTGTCGACTCAAATAACACATAATCTGACGAGGGAGGTCTATACACACAAATAATAATAAACTGTTCCATCTCTGTGGGCTATCAATGTGGGCTATTATAAAAAGCGTTACGAAAAGAAACAAAAGAGAACAAAACCAAAACATAACGCTAAGAATTGGTGATATCCTTTTAGAATCGCCCCAACAAATAGCCGATGCCTTCAACGAGCACTTTGCGACGGTGGGTGAGTCACCGCTCGAACCCGCGGCACCGGCGGCTGCGGCTGCCGCGCCAGTGCATGTGCCCGAGCGCCTGCCTCTTACTCCCGCGTTAAATTTAAACTTAAATTCGATATTCATACGCGACACAACTGAGCACGAAATATATAATATTATAAAACGTATAAAAAATAAAAAAAGTTGTCGCATAGACGAGCTCCCGCCAGCGTTAATTAAACTGTGTGCAGCTGAACTCAGCCCTCCGTTAACGCGACTGATAAACCAGTCGTATGAGGAAGGAATCGTTCCGGACGCCCTAAAGGTCGCCAAGATAATTCCAATTTTGAAACCAGGTGGCGATAGAAACGTTTTAAGCCAATATAGACCAATCTCATTGTTGTCATCTATTTCGAAAATATACGAAAAAGCAATGACAAATAGGATCTACGAGTTTTTAGAGAAATATAATCTATTAGACAATAACCAGTATGGATTCCGAAAGAAACGCTCCACGGTGCTTGCAGTGTATAGGTACATACAGTCCGCCTTAGACTTCATAGACAATAAACAATACGCAGTAGGGCTGCTATTGGACATGTCCAAAGCCTACGATAGGGTCTCCCATTCCACCCTACTAAACAAACTTTACGTACTGGGAATAAGAGGGAAAGCTTATCAATGGCTAAAGTCATATCTACAAAATCGATTCCAACTGGTCCAGATAGATCACTATCATAAAGAATTGAAAGAAGTTAAAACTATAACCTCTTAATTGCGTGCCACCTCCTGCTCCATACCCCAAGGCTCAGTGATTTCTTGCTTGCTATTTATTGCATATATAAATGACTTGCCGAAAGCCGTAGATGCGTCTTGTGTAATGTTTGCTGATGATGTGTCGCTATTATTAGGCTGCACGAGTAGTACCGAATGTAACGAACGATTACAACAAACTCTTAAAAATGTAACTAAATGGCTTACAGACCAAAATTTATTGATAAACTTACAGAAAACCAAAATGATTCAATTTAAACCCATTCAAAAAAACCTCTTGAAATAAAACTAGAAATCAACGGTCAACCTATTGAGGAAGTCAGCGAATTTAATTTACTAGGATTAACAATAGACACAAGTATTAACTGGAAAAGTCATATACAAAATATAAAATCAAAATTGTCTAGGTTTGTCTATGCGCTAAATATACTAAAAAGGAATACAAATCTTGAATCCGCATTAACAGCATACTACGCATATGCGCATGCATGGCTCCGCTATGGCGTGGTTTTGTGGGGTGCCAGTACCGATGCACATGACATATTTGTCATGCAGAAGAAATGCGTCCGCATCTTGACCAACACGCACGTGCCGGAGAGCTGCCGCCCGCACTTTATAAAACTTAAATTATTAACACTGCCATGTTTATATATTTTGGAGGCTGCACTTTTTGCAAGAAAACACTCAGATCTATTTATAAAAAAGAAAGAGAAAAGTAACAGTAGATATAGGAATCAACTAGCCATACCAAACTCCAAGCTAACTATGTATAAAAAAGGCCCACACTATCGTTGTATCATCATAACAAACAAATTACCCGGAGCACTCAAACAGGAGTTGGACGATAAGATATTCAAAAACAAACTGGAAAGATTACTTCTTGATAAGGCCTATTATACAATTGCTGAGTTTTTAAATGATCAATCACTGGATAAAGTATCATCCTAATCAAAATTACAATCTTAATTTAATTTTTAATTCCTAATTTGAAGATATATAATAATATCGCTATTATCCATTATTATAATATTTTATAATTTTTAATTTTTTAAATCTTACTTTAATCTTTCTATAACATGACATAAGCAATGAAATAATTTTTAATATAATAATGATAGATAATAATAATAATAATATATTCTTTATTGCACCACAACATAAGAAAAACATGTTACAAGAGTACATAATGTTAAATAGAGGTAACAACAGGCGGTCTTATCGATAGATATTTATATTTTAAACTCTGTTTCTTTATACCTAAGTAACTTACGTCGCTAGCATGTTAATATGCAAGGTCATTGCAATGCCCTAGCAGGGTATCATGTACCGACTGCATAACCTACGTTAAGATCTACTGTATGGACAATGAACATGATCGCAATAAATGAATATGAATATGAATATAATAAAACTATTGAAGAAAAGTAAACATTTGTTGTATGCACTTTAATAATAACAGGAAGTCCTTTTTTTCTTTATTTCGTTGGTTTGCCTGTTTAATGGTTTTTAATTCATGACTTTTCTTTCGTATCGACGTCTTTATCGTATTGACGAGAGACTTTATTCTGATCTTGACTCGTTTTATTGTTATTGACCTTGTACATCTCTGAGAATGTTACATTAATGTTCCTTTTTTTTGTTTGGTTTTGACGCTTAGTGACCGTGTACATCGCTACTAACATTAGAATAATTATTTATTGTATTTGGACGCTCAGAGACCTTATACATCTCTGGAATACTGACTTAATATCATTTACTTCTTGTTAATGCTTCTACAGAACTTATATCTAATTTAATGTCTATATTTTGCAATTATGTTTTGTTTTCATTGACTTAGTAACATTTAGTTTGTCAACCGTTTATAGGTCCTGAACCTGCAAATTTTAAATTATTATTGTGTAAGATTATTATTATTTTATTTTAAATTACCGTTTGACATGTATAAGTGCCCTTGTGACCTATTTGCAGAATAAATAAAGGTTGAACACGCTAAAACTGGGGCATACAAATATTGACATTAAATAATTTTAACAATAAATAACTACATTATGTTTTCCATATTTAATGACAAATTGAATAAAGTTTAATATAACATTTCCTATTTTAGTTGTTGGCTACACAGTAAGCCATACTTCTAACTTTCCTACGCACGCGGGTCATAAGACTTTGCACCATCTCATTAGGACACCGTTTCGACGCTCATGACCACATTTTTTTGTAGCTCAGAGACGTTATTTACTTCTTCGCCTTTCTTTTTAAAATTCCCTTCATAATACTCCAGTATTCTTCAACAGGCTGCAGTTTTGGACTATTTGGTGGGTTGCATACTTTGTGTACCTCCATGATCCCGTTTGCGTCATACCATTCCATCACTGTTTTTGCGTAATAGCAACTGGCTAAATCTGGCCAAAATAACGGGTTGAGTCGTGCTTTATTATGAAAGGCAGCAAACGTTTCTGTAAACATTAATTTTGATAAATATCACCGTTTATTGTGCCGGTGGTAATAAACGAGCGACTTCTTTTTCCGCAGCTACATATTGCCTGCCAAAGAAGGTATTTTTTGGAAAATTGATATTTTTTTTAATTTCCATTATTCAGGAGCGTCTGTTCGACTTACGCTGGTAACTATACCAGATTGCATTGCTATGCAGATTCTAAACAAATTCCTGGGCAAGAGTACTAACTCTTGCTCAGGAATTTGTTTAGAATCTGCTTTTAAACAAGGTGTTTTTGGCAATTTCCGTTCATTGCAAGGGGGCATAGGTTAGATCAAATAAAGTTAATTTCTCCAAGACAGTATCTTAACTCTTACTGTTATCAAGATATTCAATATTTTAATTTAATCTGATTTGCAGATTTAACCAGTGTAAAGGCTCTTAACTGTGGTGTCATCACAGCTTTTTAAATGTTGTAAGGTTCCTATACACTCCAAGAAGGTTTACCAAGTGAGTTCGTTCGATGTTAGGCAAAAACTGCGTAGGAGGTACATTTTACTTAATGTGTCTTCTTGGACCTTCTGGTCTTGAACCCTTGCACAATAAGACAATAACTGTTAATGCTACATTAAATTATTTTGTACAAAAAAAGAAAAGAAATTTTTTTTAAGAAAATATGATGCTATTTGGTTTCTGTGAATGTATTCTGCAATATGCCGAAGTTAACGGAAATTCCCGGGAACACCGTGTATATGTTTCGTCGTCCATGACCACGCATGCAAATTTCGTAATGAAGTTTTCATAAAGTTTTCGTGAGCGTTTTTTTCCGGATAAGTTCTGTTTCGAGGCTCGATCTGGTGCGGCCACTGCGGCCTGGGCTTTATAACTTCTTAGTCCTGCCCTACGTTTTACTTTTTGAACGTAACCCGTCGTTGATCGGGTCGCCACCTTCCCTAACATATGGTTGAGGGAGGCGATGGCTGAGATATGCGTCATACTCGTGATCGGGTGCGGTTTGTGGAGTCCGGACTGTTCATGCTTGCAAGGGCATAGTACCTAACTTCTTAAATACTAGTGTTATTTTATTATTATCGTATTGACGAGAGACATCATTCCGATCTTGACACGTTTTGTCACACTGACATCACTGACAATATTACATTAATATTCCTTTTTATTTATTGTTTTTTTTTGACGCTTAGAGACCGTATACATCTCTACGAACATTGAATAATTATTAATTGTATTTGGACGCTCAGAGACCTTATACATCTCTGGAATACTGAATTAATATCATTAACTTTGTGTTAATGCACAGACCTTATTCTTATCGAATGTAATGGTCATATTTTGTTTTGTTTTCATTAACTTTGTGAAATTTAGTGTGTTGTTATATCAGTCCTTAATGTGCAAATTTTAAATTATTATTGTGTTAGATTATTATTATTTTATTGTAAGATTATTATTTTTATTGTAAATTACCGTTTGACATGTAAAAGTGCCCTTGTGGCCTATTTGCAGAATAAATAATTTGTATTTGAACATAGGACTGAGACATTTTCACTTTCTTGACAACATCACGAGATGAAATCTTAGGATTTGAGGCAACAATCCTTCCAACACTCGTCCTTTTTTATATACTTGACTCCCTGCAACCCACCACTTCCTGGCTTTCTATCTATTGTTAGCAAAAAACCTTTTTAATACGCGACAAACCGTAGATTGAGGACATTTCAGTCTTTTCGCGATATCTCTGTAGCTTAGCATTAAATTTTCTATATATTCGTGCAAAATGAGTTCGCGTTGTTGATGTTGTTTGCTCGACATTTTGACAACGAATAAAATTAAGAAAGAAAACAATCGACATATTATAGGGCAGTTCCTTGTGATCGAATTGGTGTCTGAAGAATTTGTCTTCTTCTTCAACTTAAGACCTCTGCTCTTGTCGGTGGAGTAACCGCCATTCAGCTCTACGCTCTGCCAATGCTTTGAGCTCCTGATACGACACTACATTGACCTTCTCCTTGACCTGGTCCATAAAAGCATGTCGTGGCCTTCCTCTGCCTCTTCTTCCCTCTATTTTCCCTTCGATTATAGTTTTTACGTTATCGTCCTTAGCAAGGATCTCTTCTCTCTTGACTAAATCCAAAACCTCTTAATTCGTTCTTCTTTCCGTCCAACTAATTCCTTCCATCCTTCGCCAACACCACATCTCAAAGGCACTTAATCTTTCTCGGTCTCGCTGGGTAAGTGTCCATGTCTCGCAGCAATACAACGCTATGCTCCAGATATATTACTTTATAAAAGTTTCCTTACGCTTCTGGAAATCTTGGCTCTAAAGAGATGTTTTTTGCCATTGAACGCTTTTTTCGCCATTGCTATTCTTGCTTTTATGTCGGCTGTACATCTGGAGTCACAGGTTATTATGCTACCTAAGTATTTAAAACTGTTAACTTGTTCTATGGCGGTATTTCTTAAGTGGATGGGATCTATGGCTTGTCTGTGTTTTGATGTTATTAATGTTTTTGTTTTCTTTATATTGATTTTGAGCCCAAATTCCATAAATATGTTGTCCATTTCTGTTACAAGCTGTTCTACTTGTGTGGTGCTTTCAGCTAGAGCCGCGATGTCATCAGCGAAGCGTATGAAATGGAAGCTTTCCCCATTAATTTTGACTCCCCCCTTGCCTGAATCTAAAATCTTTTTGACTGCAGTTTCAATGAAAATATTAAATATCATAGGTGAGATTGGACAGCCCTGTCGTACCCCCTGTCTTATCTTTGCCTTTCCTTTCTCTTGCCCTATTTCTACTATTGTTTCCTGTTTCTTATATAATGTATGTATAATTCGTCTGTCTCTATAATCTATCCCTATTGATCTTAAAATGTCCATCATCTTGATCCAGTCTACTGTGTCAAACGCTTTTTCAATATCTATAAATGCTACATGGGTGTCAAGGCCTAGATCCATTCTCCTGTCTATCACCGTCCTAAGAGCAAGAACTGCTTCACGCGTGCCCTTGTTTTGCCTGAACCCGTATTGGTCGGGACCCAAAAAACTTTCAGCTATCGGTTTCATTCGGTTTTGCACAATTTTTAGTAGTATTTTAGATGCTTGGGATATTAAGCTTAATGTTGTATGTTCTTCACACTTTAATGTATTCAGTTTTTTGGGTAATGCTACTATTTTGCTGATTTGATAATCTGTTGGAACTTCACCTGTTATGTACATATCTCTTACTATTGCAAATATTTCATCTATCATGGCATCACGTACTAGTTTGTTTATTTGTTCTATGTAAATTTGATCATCTCCTGCTGCTTTACCATTCCCTATACTACTTAGGGCTTTTTTGAACTCCTCTTTAGTGATATCTGGTCCTAGTCTATCTGTATCTACTTCCGTTTCCGATTCAATGTTATCATCTGTTAGACCATTTTCTGCGTATAGTTGTTCTATGTACCTTATCCAACGTTGGACAATATCTTTGTTGTTTATTAAGATTTTTCCATGTTCGTCGAGAATAGTAGCACTTTTTGTCTTATGTTGTCTTCCTAAATCCCTTATTATATTGTATGCTTTGTCTGTTTTCCATTATTTCATATTTCATATATCTTTCAATCTTGTCACATGCCTGCGCTATGTCTTTACTCTTGGTTTCCCTACACATTAATGTAATTTTATTTGTTAGATATTTGTAGCGTTTTATGCTATCTTCATCTGTTCTGTTTCTCACGCTTCTTCTTTCAATCATCACATCCATTATTTCTGTAGTCAAGCACTTCTTTCTGGGCTTAATTTTTTCCTTTGCCAAAGTTTCTTCAGCACTAGTCTTAATTATATCTCTAACGTTGTTCCATCGTCTTTCAATACTTATACTATTAATATTGTCTTTATCTTTTACATCTTCCTTATACTGTTCTAAAAGTCCTACATTATTTAAGCTTATTGAGATCAAATTCTCTTTGCTCTATTCTTTCTCTTGACTATATTGCTTGCAAAGTTGAACTTGCTGACTAGGAGATTGTGGTCGGTGTTAATATCTGCCCCAAGCATTGTTTTACATGAGATTATTTCCTGTCGATGCTTGCTTTTCGTAATAATATAATCCAATTGATATCTGCCGATATCACCAGGCATTTTCCAAGTATATAGCCGTCGTTTGGGTTGTTTGAAAATTGTGTTCGATATAACTAAATTATATTCCTCACAAAACTGCACTAATCTATCCCCTCTACTATTTCGTTTCCCAAGTCCAAAATTACCCACAATACTCCCCTCAGGACCTTCCCCTACATTAGCATTAAAATCCCCCATTACAATTAAAATATCTTTCTCATTTATTGAATCCAAAATTGTGTCAAGGTGGTTATAAATATCTTCTATATCATCATCAGAGTAACTGCTAGTAGGCATATATACTTGGACTATGACTATATTAGGACTGGCTGTAAGTTTGACTGCTGTTATTCTGTTACTAAAGTGTAATCTGTTTTCTACTAAGTTGCCCCATTTCCTGTTCAAAACTATTGTTGTACCGTTAACTCCTTGATCTTCTCCTGTGTAAATTATCCGGTAATTATCGCTCCAGTAATCACCACTTCCATCCCATCTCACTTCACACAATCCTAATATGTCTATATTGAGTCTAGTCATTTCTGATTTCACCTCTTCCATCTTGCCTGGCGTGAGCATAGTTCTCACATTCCAAGTACCAATTTTGCAAGGATTTCGCATGATGACGACCGAGTCAGCCTTACTCCTGACCCTGCCGGACTCAGACCGCCACGGAATGTAACGTCGTGGAAGCCCGTTGTCAAGGACGTTATTTCTTATTTCTGACACAACCATTACTCCAATATAGGGATATTAATGTGGTGGTTGCCCCATTTGCCTTCCACATCGCAGTGTAATGATCGGTTTGATTGAAGAATTTGTATAGCTATATTTTTCCCGTAATAATAGCCGATTTTACATGCCCCAGTTTTGGCGTGTTCAACCTTTAATCAATTAGATTACTATTCAGAATTTGAGAAAAACGTAATCTCAAGAAGTATAACTATTAAATTAAATCTTCGGTATATAGAATGGACCTTCCGGGTTATATACTGTATTTTATCCCGTGGCTCCACGCCACGCGGTCAGCTAGTATGTTATATTTTTGGATAATTTCGATAACACAAGTACTCTGCCGTGATTCTTAAAAATTCTTACAGCAGCGCCAATTAGTTCAAGTGAAAACAAGGTAAAGAGACTTGTGCTTCTAAAGTAACTAATGATAAATGTAGCTGTTATTGATTTTACCATGGTCTACTAGAAGAGGCGACTGTTGCGTTTTTTTGGTTTAGTTTAGTGCATTGTAATATCAGCACTATTTGGCTTACTGAATCCCGATAAAATGATAGTGTTAGCTATAGTTGTTTACTCGACAACGGTAAAAGGTTTGCGAGTCCCTCGTGGCACGAGGGCGCTTGTTTTCATTTCGTTATTTACTTTTAATTTGGCAGCAAGCGGATGATGCGGCTGCGAACGGGCATGTCGTGTGAATAATTGAACCAATACAGCGACGAGTCAGTGAGCCTATGTCCGCGTCAATGCCTACTCTGTAACCAATAATGGTTTTGATTTCAGTGAGTCACATTTTATTTAATTAATATTACCTGGTGTCAGGGTATGCGCAAGCGAGACAGGTCATTATAAAAAGAGACACGTGCCACGCCCACTAGCATATCCAATCATCCATATCTATACTAAAAATAAATATAATAAGTGTGTGAAACCTAAATTCATTACATAACATTGTTAGTTTGTAAGTTATGTGGGTTACCTATTAAAATGTGATATAGAATAACATTGTATATGATTTTTGGTTGTTACAATTACAAATTATGTGAAGTAGATATTTTTACAAAGGTGCCGTTACATTCGGCTAATAAAGTTGCCTACCAATCCTCGACTCTATTATTCGTATGTTAATCTGGGCATTGACGACCGCTTCTACAATCCGATTGGAGTGGCGCCGCGCCATGATTGTCAAGACTGTAGCGATTAAAGACAGCGTGCGTCGCCCGTAAAACATTCAAACGGCTGGAAAGAAAAAATCGGTTCCTAGCAACGAACAAAAGAATTCTTCACATCTCATACTTGCAAAGTTCGCCATTATGCTGGATTTAAGTTGCACAAAATGCCACTTTTAGGCACAAAGTATTAAAAAAAAAGACGGCCTCACGCACACTAAAACTTCATAGAATAAGCTTGTTATTTTATTTGTATTGATCCAATAAATGGTTTCTCCGTGTTTAACATTGCAATAAAACTATATAAAATAGAAGTCAACTTTTATTTAGAAATTTATCAAAACATTACATCTTAGTCTAATATCAAGTATCGAAATTTATGATAAATATAAAAACTTAAAAAGATTAATGTGGCGGGGATATTAGCTTCATGTTATTCAATTTTGAATATATTTGCTTTTTGCGCACAATCGGAGTGACAGGCAGTGTGACGTATTTATAACTCTGACATAAAGTAGCCATTTTACCCCTTAACACCCTCGCCGCCGCCGGTGGCTCGGGCGGGATAGTAAAGTTTCAGGTAAAATGGCTCATTTTATGCTCTTTATGTAGAATCTACTGTTGTTGTCGACATAACTATATCTTGTGAATATTTTGACTCCGTGATTAGTGTTTGCGATTTTCGGACTTCTACGCCGCTGCTGCAAACCACACATCAACGTCAACGTCATTTGACAAGCAGTTGTGGTTCAAAGGTAACCTACCATTTTATTTCCCTTATAAAATAATTCAGCGCGCAATGTAGGTATCACTACTTTGTCTTACTGATGTAACGTCACCACTGTCTTGGCTTACCGTATAATATAATCATGTAACACATCATAAGATTTTTTACCAATGTGCACGTTTGTATCATGTGGATATAATACAAGGAAAAATCGTTTTAAAAATGTATATTGTCAATTGTCATTAATATATCCGCCTTAAAACTTTCCAAGGGTTCTTCTTCAGTTCATTTTCTTTCCAGAGCATTAATTCCCCAAATAAATTATAAATAAAATCGATGAACGAAACAATTATAAACTTCATTTAGAATGCTCTACGCTTTACTTTTTGTCGAAAAGAAAGTTAATTACCTCGTCGAGAATGGCAGCAACTGTAAGATAGGCGACATCATTAGAATCTTTTGAAATGTTTAATAATTAATTACGGACTTGAATAAGCCTTTCCTTTTTACATAGACAGTAGCCAAACAAAGCATGCTGATAAAGTTTATGTGCTATATAGATTATTTATTTGGTTTCGATTTTGGCGTAGAGGAATAAATCTGGTCGACCGCCAGTGTCCTTCAAATTAAAAAGGCTGTATAATAGGCCTTGTATGTTTACTACCCCAAATTGTAAGCAGGCGTAGGTGTTAGGTATACTCTGAACCAAGTTTGCAAGAAATTATTCTTACCCATTTTATTTCCCTTATAAAATAATTCAGCATGCAATGTATCACTTCTTTGTCTTACTGACGTGACCTCACAACTGTCACAAAGTGCTTACTTTCTGCTTAGCTTCTTACATGTGTCAAATGAGTGTACGCAATGCTCCACGATAAAGTTTCAAAAATTAATCACGCTTTGGTAATTAAGACTTATGATTTTCTTGAAATATCGGTCCATAGCCCTAAAACTACGTAACAATTTGAGTTTAGAGGCTGACAAGACCTAATTTTGTTGAAATTGATGTTATTTAACCTTTTCACTGCGAGATGGTAAAGCAACTTGCCGTGCCACCTCACGCCATAAGGGTAAAAAAATAATGGATAAAGAAATAATGCCAACATGAAATTGGGTTATTTCAGAGTAGGTTTTCATAAATAAAAAAATATAAAAAAATGTCGGCAAATGCCGTCTTTGGCGTCGGTGTCACGATTTTACGTTGACGTCATTCGCCGTCTTTGGCGGTGAAAAGGTTAAGCCGTTTTTTAAGAAAAACTATTTATTCTAGCACATCAAAAAAAATATGTTGATATTCACCATTTTTCATACATAATTCGACGAAATCGGCTTGATAGGAAATAATTGCAAAGATTGGTCTTAAAATTATCATTAAACGGTTCTGTCTTTATTATTTTGACGTAACATGCGTCTGCAATTAAACACATGAAGTGAACATTATACCTAAATCTCTAACGAGTCATATTTCACAAATAATCCACACTTTTTTTATTTCAATATTTATTTATTAACACCGACCGGGCCGCCGCCCAGTAACACTCGCTCTCCTTTACTCCGTTACAAATAGACAGTGTGCGCGCTATCCCAAATCCACTAGGGCATTTTGGTGTTGACAGCGCCTACGTCTATACAGGTTGTATATGGTGTCACTGTAGAGACGTTTCTGTAACGTTAATGTCATGAGATTCGCAGATTTTGGACAAAATTATGTAAAAATAACCAAAACATTGTTAGTCAGTTTTTCACCACATATGATACAATATTTTACATGTCGTAACCGGTTACGCAAAGACGGTTACCTATCACACTATCAAAGCAGGAGTGGATGTTAGCGTATTGATTGGGGGCTACTTATCTCTTCTTCTTATTTTCCTGTGTCCCCTAGATGGGGCAGAGGGCGTCCACAGTGCGCCGCCATCCCGTTCGGTCTTGAGCTTCGCGCTTCAATTCGCTCCAAGTCTTCCCTATGGTCTTTGCCTCTGCGATGATCGTCCGCCGCCAGGTCTGTTTAGGGCGGCCACGTTTACGCTTTCCTTGGGGATTCCAGTCCAGGGCTTGCCTCGGTATGTTATCAGGGTCCCTTCGGAGCGTTTGGCCGATCCAGTTCCACTTGCGGCGTTTGATCTGCTGGTCGATCGGAGTCTCACCGCGGCGTTCCCACATTTCTATGTCAGAGATTTTCTCGGGCCAGTAAACACCGAGAATACGGCGAAGACAGCGGTTGATAACGACCTGGAGGCGGTGCGAGATGGCCTTTGTCCTTCCACGTCTCACAACCGTACAGCAACACGGTTTTTACGTTGGACCGGAATATTTTGAGCTTAACTCTCCTAGTCAGTTTCCGCGATTGCCATACAGGGCGGAGCTGTGCGAAGGTTGCTCTTGCCTTGGCGGTTCTCGAAGCGTTGTCCTCTTCGGTCCCTCCAGTTTCCGACATTACACTACCGAGGTAAGTAAATTTGTGGACCCTTTCCACAGCCTCTTTGCCAATGAGGAACGGCAAAGCGCTTGTTGCCCCTCACCTCATTTCCTGGGTCTTCCGGGTGTTGAATTTCAATCCCGTCTCCTTTATCCAGGTCTTCCAAGACGCTGGATAGTCCCCACTCTATACCGCGGCGCTTGTTGCAGATTGTAGAGCTCATGGTGCCATCGAGAACAACTAGGAATAGGAAAGGTGAGAGAAGGCAACCCTGTCGTGTGAGTCACTCTACAGGAATACTTCCCGTAGATGGCCTCGATCATGTTGGTTATTTTCTCGGGGACCCCAATTTCACGCAATCGGTTCCAGATGCAACTCCACCTCAGCGTATCGAAGGCTTTTTCGAAGTCGACGAAGGTCAAATACATTCCCCTTTGCCATTCTGATGCCTGCTCGAGAATGATGCGCAAGGTATTGATCTGGTCCGTGCACGATCGGTAGGGTCGGAAATTAGCCTGCTCTTTGCGAAGAAGCGGTTCAACGGCCCTCGATAATCTGTCTAAGATAATCTTGCAGAGCACCTTAGACGGGATCGAGAGCAAAGTGATGCCTCTCCAATTGCCACATTCACTGAGGTCTCCTTAGGTACGGTGATGAGAAGGCCTTTGTTCCAGTCGTCGGGTAGCTCTTCGGCTGACCAGATGTTCCGCAAGAGGGGTGTCAGCGCGTTCGCACGGGTAGGCACGTCAGCTCTCAGCATTTCCGCCGTGATGAGGTCGACTCCTGGCGCTTTGCCGTTCTTGAGTGATCGGATGGCTTTCACTACTTCCTCTCCAGTGGGGGGAGACACGTCAATGTCGAGGCTTTGTGCGGGCAGGCTGACAGCAGGTTTCACCGTAATGGGGTCGTTTGAGAGTCGGATGATCCTTGAAATGCTCCCGCCAGCGTTGAAGCTGCCCCTCCGATATCACGATTAGTTGGCCCCAGAAATCAAAGAAAACCTACGTTCTTTTTTAATTCTGCGAAATTAGCTTTGGGATTCCCATACTAACTGTATGGAAAAAGTTTTATTTGATTTCTGGGCGTTCTAGTAGTCAAAGCTTAGTCGGTCCCAAAGAGTATTTTAATCCTTAATAGGAATGGGATCGAATGGCATTTTAAAAAATCGTCCAAATAGATGATTTTCTCGCTGACTGTACTTTTTTTCACAAATCTGTGAATGTAGATTGTCATCACTTAAAAAGTTAGGAATACAATCCTAATGCCATTTTTGCGTGGCGGCAAGGGATCTAGTAGCTGCCCTTAATGCCCCGTTTTAATTTCCGCCCTGTATATATAAAAAAAACACCAATTTTGTATTTAAAAGTAATTTAGTATCTGAGATATCGGTAAAATACTTATCTAGTTGAATTCCCTGACCCCAAATATGTATATTTAGACACCAAGTTTATGATTTTAAGTGACTTAGAACTCTAGGTATTAATAAATTAACAATTATTCAAAATGGCCGCCTTAAAACTAAATATGACCGACGGCGGAGTTGGTTCCTATTAAAAACTTAAAGCTTTGGACCTAACAGGCGCCTGAAACACAAATGGTGCTATTGTCCAGCGTGTCCACATTTACAACCATTTGTTCGAGCACTCTGCCCCACTTATGTATTAACATTATTATATTTTTATTACTGATTAACATTATTATATTTTTATTACTGGTTATTATAGAGGCTATAGTGACACATAATCTCCGGAAATTTCAAGTGTCTACATATTACGGTTCTAGAGATATACCAATTGTTATGGGCAGGCAAAAAAACCCCAAAAAATTACGTTTCATGTATGAGAGCACTGTTTATTTTTTTTATTTTTTTTGTGAATGTATGTTAAAGCAGCAATAGAAACACTACGTCTATGAAAATTTGAACAGTCTAGCTATTGCTTATACGCAGACAGCCGGATGGACAGCGGAAGCTCAAGAACATGGTTCCGTTTGATATCCTTAGGGAACTTGACTCTAAAAACTATCTTGTTGAATTCCTTGACCCCAAATATAGACACTATGTTTGTCATTCTACGTTAAATAGAACTCAGGATATTGATAAATGAACTAAACATCAAAATGGCCGCCATAAAATTAAAGATGGCCGACGGAGGAGTTGGTTCCTATCAAAAACTTAAAGCTATGGACCTAACAAGTACCTGAAAAAAATTTGGTGCTTTTGTCCAGCCGGTCCCCTTTATCACCTGAAACTGCCCAACTAGTATATACACGGCATGACTCGTAGTGCCAGTTTCAATTGGCATGCATAAAAAAAATTTAACCAAAAGAATCGGTTACAATTTTAAATGTTTTATGCAATTAATAACATTAAAAATTAAACGGGATTGCAATCGAAATGCATTTCAGTTCGTTGTGAGTTTTATTTCGATATATATTTTTATTTATTCACTTAAAGCTATTTCACTATTTTAGACATCTTTAAAAACGTCAATTCGATTACTTACAGAAGTAAGCGTTTTGTCTCGTGACTATTAAAAAAAGAAAACACAGGAAAACTCTAAGCCCACTACAAACGAGCGCTATTTGTCATTCAACTTGCAATAGTTCGAAAGAGACAGCCATACATTACTAATCAGTCTAACTACCGCAAGTTGTTGTGACAAATTGCAAGGTCTTTAAACGTACGAGCACTTGGCTGTTTGTAGTGATTTGCCTTAGTCAAAGCATATAGTTTAAAGGTAAAAAAGTATACAGTAAAGGAATTTCATACACTTTCCAAAAGTGTACTGTGATGACATTTAACTTATTAAATTTGCGTTCTACAGTAACGTAGAACTTCACGTACTATTTTTGATACAGTAAGGCGAACATTTCCGAGCATATTGGAGTAAAGTTTTTTCTACATTGGTAAAATTTCGACTTATGAAGGAATATGTAAAAATAAATACCATTCCCCGCCTTGTCTCCGAAGGTATTGTGATTAAGATAAAAACTTTTTCTGTATCTAGCGTATTTTTTGTTTTATTGTCAAAAATCATTTCCTGGTTAAGTTTGCGATTTAATCAACTATATGAGTATTTTTTGTTTTTAAAATCCTATAGTACTATAATAGAAGTAGTATCTTTCGAATAAAACATCGAGATCGGAACACGTGATAAACAATAATCGCTAAAACATCAACATACTCGTACATACTAAGCTGATTGCCCTTGCACGTTAGTACCAAATGGGGCCGATAGATGGCGCTGACCCCATTCCTACTTCCCGCTTAAGTCTACTAAAGGCTATAAAGGATATAAGGCGACGTGTGTTCGAGGCAGTTGGAATCATATCTGAGAATAGCTTACGCAGATTAAATCAAAATTTCATAAGACGGTGTCATGCATACATATGAGTCGGAGGGAAGCATTGTGAGCACTTATTGTAAAGAATAAAAAAAAAACAACCTTTAACCTGTTTTTTATTAATTTTAAACTAACAGCCATTAACCCTTTTTGATATCTCTAGTACTCATGCATTTATCAAAAATCCTATTCGAAAAATGAACAAGACAGGCATTTGTGGCTTTTTGCGTTACTTTTTTTGGTTCGAACACTGAGATAGGTAGCAGACGACAACCTTGCGTCGTGCGTCGGAACAAAGATGAAAAGAGACGGGTTGCCTTAGAGTAAGATGCTTGTATCATAGCATTATTGAATCTGTACAACATAAGCAAACTTTTGACATTTTTTGCTTGTTTCATTTAGTTTTTTTTTCCACGGCGGGTGGTAAAAGTCGAAATATTTTTTTGTTGACATTGGAATGCAAGATTAATCCAGTATTTTTTCTTATTTTACATTAGATGTCGACACAATTACACTTGTATCATCTTAATTGACTATTCGTGACTTTGAAAATTAAAAAAAAACTAACTTAGAGGGCTTTTCAAGTAAATGACGATACTAACAAGGTAAAAAAATGGAAAAATCTTAAATTTGCCATTAACTCGAAAACCGTGCAACTTTTACTGGGGTCATGTTAGGTTGGTTCGGGTCCTCTTAAGCTGACCTACCTTCGGTGTCAATTTGTCTTGCCATTTACGGGTCACCCTGTACTTTAGCTTGAGTTAATTGATAGTTTTTACGGAACCCTCGGTGCGCGATTCAGACTCGCAATTGACCGGTTTTTTCATTCTACCATCTAATCAAGCATATCATCATACCGTACATCTAATCTACCACAATTAACCGCTTAGGCCACGTGGTCCGACTGGCTCGTCCGATCAATCGGACCACGATTTTTTTAGTTCCTGCTGTTTCGATTGATCGAAGTCTCATAGTCCGATGATCGAATTACTGGGACAAGACATTTCCTTGTATTCCGATCGATCGAACGATGAGGTCTTTTTTTGTTGTTGCATTGATTGATCGGACATCATGTTGTATCGAACCATAGATACTTGATAAGTTTTGTTAGTCCGGCTTATAATTCAAACACATTACAGCTAAAGGTTATCTTATCTCATTATTAGAAATTAGCATTTATTTCACAATCCTAACGTAGACTTACTTTCTTAACGAATGTGTTACTAAGTTTAGATCTAGGAATGTAATTCCACTGAATACTCTCTTCTCTTGAATTGATTTGTCCCTGCACTATATTTCCTTGCAGGGTTGCTACCCCGAAAATGAAACTGGGTTTCCGTCTTAGTCGCACTTACGATATTCTATACAAATGCGAAAGAGACGGAAAAGCACTCGTTATATCGAGATAAGCCTCATTGGTTTTAAGATATTTTTTAGTTAGTGTTAAGTTTTTATTTGATTAAATAACAAATAAAACACATGAATAAAAAATATTCGCGGTAGCACCTTATTACCTTATCTACGTAGAACATAATGAACTCGCATATTGTCTATGGTCTGACAGTAATTTACATTGCATCGATCGGACCTTCAGGAAAAACCATAGTTGTGTGGTCGGATTCCGGAAGAGTCCGCAGTAAGCTCGGCCGGATTTCACCTTCCCATACAAACGTAGTTACGCTCTCGTTTTGAAACTACGTGTTGGATTGTGACGAAACTTTGCTTATACAATGACATGAGGTATATCTATGTCTGTAATTAGTTTATATGGTTTCAGTTTATAAAACAAACGAAAAACAGCAAAAACAGTTATATATGAAAAACTTAAATTGGCTGTATTTTTTTACTATGGTATCTGGAGCTACATAAACTAATTACAGACATATGTAGATATACTTCATGTCATTGTACATGCAAAGTTTCGTTACAATCCAACTCGTGGTTTTAAAATGAGAGCGTAACTACGTTTGTATGAAGAATCGAGCTTACTATGGACTCTTGATAGAATTTTTAAAGGTTTCTTGGTTTGGTGGATATGAAAGTAAAACGAATAAGTAGTTCAAATATTTCAAATTTTTGATAGACGCTACATTCTGAACGCACGGTATTCCATATCAAAAAGTTTTTGACTCGCCTAAAATGAGTCAAATTGCATTTAGCTCGCTATTTTCTACAAGCAAAATCTGATTGTATGATTGGAGCTCAGGTGATAATGTATTTGGTAAAACGGGGTAAGTTATATCCTCAGTTTGAGTTGTATTGTAACTTTGTATAGAGTAGTTGTAGACCGCCGTAGCCTAGTTGGTAGTGACCCTGCCTATGAAGGCGGAGGAGTCATGGATGTGTTCTATGTATTTAAGTAATTTATTTTCTATATATATATAAGTATGTTTATCGTCATCTAGTACCCATAGTACAAGCTTTGCTTAGTTTGGGACTAGGTCGATTTGTATAAGATTGTCCCATATATAGGTACATAGTTCGTACACTAGCTAACGTGTTCGACTTGTCGTGTACACTATTGTACGCAAAGTGCTGCCCGCTTTTCCCTGGGCCTTAATTGTCCAACCGGCAAAGCCCTGACGAAACCGTTGTAGAATATACAAAACGAAAGTTGACAAGGAAAAATATTCCTTTCAGGCATTTAATAGCTTCATTGCTTTGTTTATGTTTATACAACTTATACGGTTGCTTCGTTAATAGAGTTCCTTCATTGAAGGCAGGTTTTTTTGTATAATAATTAGTAATTAATTAGTATATATATCTTTTTCCCCCGTGTGGTGTCGGGTTAGAATTTCACCACCCCCTTTCTTCCCGTGGGTGTCGTAAAAGTCGACTGAGGGACCAGGGTTGAAGTGTGTTGTGGGCGATGGGCTAGCAACCTATCACTGCAATATCACATTTTGTCGATATTTTTTATACCCACATTTATGCTAAAAGTGGCGCTGGAACATACGTTTCATGTGCTCTGCTTACCCCTTTTGGGAATAAAGGCGTGAATGTATGTATGTATGTATGTATGTATATATCTTTTTCTTTTGTATCTTGGTCAGCTGCCTGCACACAAGCTTTTCTGTTTAGCCCTTATAATATGTATGACAATTATAATTATGTTCTCAAACATTATCATTAAAAGATATAGGCAAACTTATGTATGACTTGTCGGATACGTAATAATGACTATGACACAAGTAGTAACCCATATCAAAACTATGGCTTTAATATTATGCAACCCGATATAGTAACCCTTTATGCATCATTACAAGGTGACCATTTGAAGTTGGATGAAGAAGGCTTGAAGTTGATTTTTCGGACACGTTGTACTTTGACTTCAGAATTAAACCCCTGAAAGAAAACTTAAAAGCAAAAAATAATAAACCTTTTTTTATTTTGAAACTAAATAGGTTCTTAAATTATTCTAAGTGTACCCAAGTAATTTTGAGTCGGCGCCAACTCAAAATTACTTAGGTAAACTTAGATTAATTTAAGAACTGAGTTAAAAACTCAAAAAACTCAAACTCAAAATTATATTTATTCAAGTAGGGGCCCAGTAACAAACACTTTCAAATCGTCAGGTAGAAACATAATCTTGAGCTAATTACTTAGAGTATTTATTAAACATAAAAAGTAAAAATTATATGAAGTATTTAAATATTTTTATAATAAAAATTAGAGATGCAACGGATAGTTGTTTGGCCGGATACCGGATACCGGATATTCGGCCTGATCACCGGCCGAATATCCGGTATCCGGCCGCCGAATATTCGGCCGGCAAAACGATACCTACATTTTAGTTTGGCCACAGATTATATAATGTTTGGCGGCAGGCGCGTCGTGCAGGTTTCAACCTGTTACGTATTGTAGGTTCGCGCGGACCGTTTTCTAGGCAAGAATCAAGAAACGAGTTTTATTAGGTCAGTGTACGGAACTATTTTGCTGAATAGATACATTTTAGTATTACTAACCATTTTTCAAAGTTAAATACCAAACAGAATCACTATTCGGTATCCGGCCGGATAGTGCGCAACTATCCGGTATTCGGCCGGATAGTAAAATAATGGCCGGATAGGCCGGATACCGGATAGTAACCGGATATCCGTTGCATCTCTAATAAAAATGCTAGTTTAGAATGTTTCTAGAAAGACACAAGAAATAAATAAAACGAGAATAATTAATTAAATACACAATGTCAAAATTATCCAAAAGGAATAAATAAATTATAAATCCAGTCAAAATTAGTCCCAAGAAGTTTTATCATTCATGTAGTCTTGTGCGCTATAATAAGCTTTCGAAATAAGTTTACGTTTCACATAGTTCTTGAATTTATTAATAGATAACTCAGTTACGTTTCCAGGAAGTTTGTTATAAAACCTTACACAATTACCCATGAATGATTTTTTTTATTTGTTGGAGCCGAGTGGTGGGCACCGCGAGCTTATGCTTATTTCTAGTATTAATATTATGTATGTCACAGTTTTTCCTAAAATTGACAATGTTTTTATGTACCTACATACACAATATTTTCATAGATATATTGACAATGCAATGTCATTATATTAATATTTTTAAACTTATCCCTAAGCGAGTCTATGTTTCATTCTATATAGCGCCCGAATAGCCCGTTTCTGCAGAACAAAAATCGAATGAATGTCCGAGGCACTGCCCCACAGTAAAATACCATATGACATAATGCTATGGAAGTAGCTTAAATATACTAATCGAGCTGTTTTCACGTCTGTTAATTGACCGATCTTACTCACTGCAAATCCTGCAGAACTCAGTCTATTCGAGAGATTAGCAATATGGGGACCCCATTGAAGCTTAGAATCTAACGTTAAACCAAGAAAAACTGTACTATCAACTAGTTACAATTCCTCATCTTTCACAAAGACACTACCTTGCTCGTGTTCAACGTGATTCGTGACAAATTCTGTGACAAAGTTATTAAGGTTAATAAAAAAAGGTTTAATATTTATATGCTTGTTTGGCGCCTACTCAAAATTAATTAGGTACACTTAGATTAATTTAAGAACTTAGTTATTAAACTAAATAAAAAAAGGTTTATTATTATTTTGCTTTTCAGTTTTTTTTCGGCGGTTTTAATTTTTTTATTAAAAAGTTTTTATTTTTCAATTTTCTGTGGCTTACTTTAGTTACTTACTAACTTAATTACTAGTCACATGCAATATTTTTGATTACTCTCTGCATACATTTCAATCAGTAAGTGAACAATCAATCATCCCCTGTTTTCTTACCCTTAGGGTTGACATTTTTATTTAAAATGTATGTGGGACCAACTTCGACGTATATACACTTTATAATAAAAAAATATATCAAAAAAGTTATGCGTGATCATTAATAAAAAGCAATATATCGTTGACTTGAGAAGCTCCTCCGTTTTTGTCGTCGGTTAATTATAAAAAGATGATGAGTCGGTACTGATTTTGTTTTATTTGTTATAGGTACGTACAGTGGCTGTTTGATAAGTATTCTCTTTAGGTAAGTACCTAAAAAAGAAACGATACAAAAAATGTTCTGTCTTTGAGACAGGAAGGACCACCCGCCATACGAGAGACGTGTCTTTTCTGCGTGCTGAGAGTGCGGATGCATTCTCTAAATCATCTCCGAAAATTTTATGTACGAATATCACATCGCAACCAATTTTTCGCATAATGTCATTTCGCCGAATGATTAAGTGTCAACTTATCAAAGGGTTTAGTTTTATTTCCCAACCTCACGGTTACCAACTGTATGCTTGGACTTTTTTTCATAAAGTCACTTTTCAAAATGCCACCTTTCGAGTAGCAGAATGGGTCAGTTTGACTTATATACATTTCGTGGTATAACACTTACCAGATGTTTTGTTTAGTATCTATGCAACGTATTTACAAAGTGAGTAAGCGCAACCGCTCGCTTGTTTTTTTGACAATGACGGTACCTGAATTATCGCATCATTGGCGATAAGTGTTTACATCATTACTTTTGGACGTTGCTTGGTGGAATGTATGTACCTATGTAGGTGTACATGTGTTATTTTTTAAAACAAACACCAGCCAATTATTCTAACCTCACCTAAACCTTACCTAACCGCCAGCGTGTCGACGTCACCCCGCTACGCGGGGTGCCTATTTTCGCTCTAATAGACACAAGCTAACCCTCATACAATTAACATTACTGTAACGATTATATGTTTTTTTTTAATGCCCCCGTACCCCCCATGTGGGTAACTTCGTCTCCCCATCCCCACTTCTCTCCTTGTAACTTATATAAGAACATGTTGAATAAAAGTCTGACTATGTTATGCTGTCTTGTTCTTTGTAGTAAAAAGTTAGCTTATGTAAGAAAAGGGAACTGTTGCACTGACGAAACGTTTTTCCGTTAGTAGTTGTTTGTCCAACTGAAAGATTTGCCAAATGCCAATAATTCTACCAAATGAATCTGTTGTCATACAAAAATTGGCCATAAGTTAGTTGTCAAGGTGAATCATCGGCGAAAATTTGATTGGCAAGTGAAATTCGGACATAACAAATTCGGAGAAAAGGCAGAACCCCAGACATTTGCATGCTGATACAGTCCGCATCAAAAGTAGAAGATCCTATTTAACACTAGCTTCTCAGCAAAAATCATGTTTTTTGTGACACTTGTTTTTTTAATCAGGTTTTTACAAAATATCTTGTACATTACAATAAAGCCACTGGCAGTAATAAATACTATGGAAAATAGTCTGCTGTGGACGGCGCACCACTTTTGGTGACATTTAAATTCCCGTCTACAGCCGTAGTGTCACTTTACGAGAGTCTTCATTTACGTCTCTCGACGTACTGTCCGTGAACGTGTTAAAGAGTTTTATTGGTTGATTATTTTCCCAAAAGGGACCACAATGAACGGTCAATATTATACAAATTTATTGATTCAAGCACGTGACGCAGTTGTCCAGAAGCGACGTGGGGAACTTAGCCGTGGGGTGTGTGTTGTTTTTACAGGACAACGCACCAGTTCACTATTTCCGTGCAGGCTCTAAAAGATACGGGTTTTGGAGAAATCCATCATCACCCTCTACAGTTCAGACTTGGCTCCGAGCGACTAATTTTTTTTTTATTTGAAAAAAAAACTAACGTGGTCGCCGGTTTGCCGCTGATAATCAGTTAAAGGCTGCGGTAGAAAGCACAGAAATATATCAAGATCGAAGGAATAGTGTATGTACCTCGCGTGGCGAAATGATGACACGATGTCACAATTGCCCGCTGCGAACTTAAGTCTGCTCCCGACCGCGGTCTGCGTGCGACGTCAGGTTTTAAAAACACAATGGTTTATAAATTTTTAAATGAAAGGAAAAATTGAAAAATTTAATTCTCCGAGCCGGATTCGAACCGGCGACCACAGGCATTCATGGCCCGTCGCTACTAACCAACTGAGCTATCGGAAAAATCCGGTTCGGGCACCAAATCCTTCAATTTTTCCTTTCATTTAAAATATTAAAATTTTCTTTAGCAGCGTTACTGCTTAAAAACAAATATTAACAAAATGGTTTGTTGCGCAATAATTAATTGTTCAAACACTTCCTATAAAACATTGTTTCCTCGAAGCGAAAAGTGCTTATCACCAGACCCCGTTATCAGTGGGGAAAATTTATTGCAATCTAACAGGGTTATTGTTACACAATATTTATTTCGAGTACATGTGTGACATATTGGTTTAAAAAAAATTGACAAAACATTTTGAATAGTTCCATTCATCTTACCTAATTTTTGGTTTATTATTGCATTGTCACTGAATATGTAAAAAAATCCTTAATTGGTATTGGATATAAATATAATATATTTTGTTAATCGTCTGATATACAGAGTGTACCAAAAATGGGGTGTGAACTTATTTTTACGCAATGTTTTTTTTTTCATTTGTATGAAGCATTGGCCGACTGGGCCTGACCTGCTCCATAAAAATGTAAAAACTAACGTCAAAAAAAATCTTTTAGGTTTTTCTTATCAGAACACGATACCTGTTATGCGCTTGTTCGGTTCACGCCCCATTTCTGGTACACTCTGTGATGCAAAATTGAAAATAAAAACAACAAATATTTCATACTTAATATTAATATGCGATAAAATAATAAAAACAACGGGTTATCTAATTAGGTGTAGGTTTTGCTAATTTAATTTGTCTATTGCGACTACTACGGCTTTGTCAAGTGTGGATGAGATGGAATAGAGTACAGTTGGAATGGATAGAGACGGATGGAGGAGTGGGATGTTAGTTGATTATGATTATCATAACATGCTAGCAGCCCGCACAACTCCGCCCGCGTATTGCAAACAACTTGGCTAACACCGCGGGCTTCAATTTAGCCATCAATATACACAATCTCATTATTGCAATATAGTGTAAATTGCAAAATATCAACAGACTCATAAAAAGATAATGGAACTTAAAAGAAGAGAAAAAAATATGTATGTTTTTTATTGTACATACATACATATATTGACGCCTTCATTCTCAAGAGGGGTAGGCAGAGCACATGAAACTTATGTTCCAGTGCGCCACTTTTAGCTTAAATGTGGTGATATCACAGTGATAGGTTGCTAGCCCATCGCCCGCAACACATTAAACCCTGTTCCTTTATTACGACTTCCACAGGAAGAAAGAGGGTGGTGCTATTCTAACCCGACAGCACCATATTTAGGGTTCCGTACCCAAAGGGTAAAAACGGGACCCTATTACTAAACAAATACTAATAACAAAATGAAATAAGTATTTAGGGGGGGCTCCCATACAAACGTTTTAGTTTTGCTGTTTTTTTAGGTAATGGTACGGGAACCCTTCGTGCGCGAGTCCGACTCGCACTTGGCCGGTTTTTTACTGTTCAGGAGTAATTTTTGTTACCAATACGATCCTTACATTTCCGAGGTTCGTCTTTGACGAAATTTTTTGTCTATTTATGTCCTTTAATTGTAGTTACTTCCATACTAACAATTGTTCCTCTCTAAAAACTAGGAATGGAAACTAGTAATAGGAATTAGTTGCCGACATACCAATAATCCGGTATAATACGAGGAAGTCAAAATTAGTTTTTAAATATTTCAGCCTACAATACAAAAAAATAACTTTCGTACATTATAAACCGTTGCTTAGCCTCCCCCATTTATTTAAATATATGTTCTATTTAATTAACGTCGACTTTTACTATACGTTGAGCTATGAAAACAAGCAATACATACAATTCGAGCTATGAAAAAAACTTGTAGGTACTTGTGATGACAGCAAGCCGCTTTACAGTGATAGTAGGCACCATAGGTAATTACGTGGTTTCTTTTAAAATCTAACGTTCACCAAATTGCAACTACAAAATACGAGTTTAATATTTTTTTGACTCCGAATGGACATTTTACCAGTGGGGCAAGTATCGTCTTTTTACAGTACAGATATATCGAATTTTCCTGGAAGAACATTAGTCCCAGCTGGTTTGATTAGTCGCCCCCGTAAACCCTTACGTTCCAAATTACAAAGCGTTACAAGTCGAGCCGCTTTCGAGAACGTGATTACACATGATAGATAGATATATAGATATTTAATTTATAGGTATAGGAATAAAATAAAATATAATAATATATGTAAATAATAAAACAGTATTTTATTTGCGTGGAAAGTATTCATCTACTAATACCAATTCCACTTTGAGCGTCAGGACAATCCTCACTATTCTAAGATATGTAATCGAATTTTGACAAGTTTTATCATTGTTTCCACATATCCCTCTTGGGGACGTTCTTATAAATTGGATTGAAGTTGGAATCACAGTCAGGCCACATTTCTTTTGTTTTACTCCAGTTTCACTACATATTTATCGCAGTTTGTTTATAATATTTCCAGCATATGTATATCGGATTTAAAATCTGTAACAAAGGTTTATCGAGTTTACCTAATAAATAATTATTTAATTACTTACCCTCTGAAGTCGGTATTGTTGTTAGTTGTTCTTAAACAATTGTGTACTGGCCCAGGGGCGGGGCGGCGCATAATGCCGTTTAGAACTTTAGTTCGATTAATTAGTTGTTTTGTTTAATAAATTTATATTAATGCGCTTTGTCTTGTTCTTTCTTGAAATCTTTCGTAAATACAGTAAGGGGTGGGAGGGGGGGGGGGGGGGACCATCACCCTGCGATGACACTAGTCATAGTCGATGAGGGACGACGACGATGTTTTAAAATTAATAGAGCATAACTACCAAAAATGCATAACATTATAACATTTAGTAAATTATATTTAAAAAAAATATACACCTTATTCAAATGTGAAACAATCTCATTTGTATACACATGTGTATGCTTAATTTGCGTTCTGACACCGAAGTAATTTTAGTTTAACTACTCGCGCTAATTGGGTACATTTTATTTTTTGAAAAGTCTATACCAACTAGTGAAGGAGAGCTATCTCACATATCTCACTATAGTAGGGCAGAGTGCTCGAACAAATTGTCGAAAATGTGGACACGCTGGACAAAAGCACCAAATTTTTTTCAGGTACTTGTTAGGTCCATAGCTTTAAGTTTTTGATAGGAACCAACTTCTCCGTCGGCCATCTTTAATTTTATGGCGGCCATTTTGAATTTAACTAATTTATCAATTTCCTGAGTTCTATTTAACATAGAATGACAAACTTAGTATCTAAATATACATATTTGGGGTCAAGGAATTCAACTAGACGTTTTTAGAGTCAAGGATATCAATCGGAACCCTGTTCTTGAGCTTCCGCTGTCCATCCGGCTGTCTGAGTATCAGCAATAGCTAGACTGTTATTTTTTTTACAGAAGTAGTGTTTCTATTGCTGCTTTAACCTTAGAGCATTAAACCAACAGGAGCGGCCATGAGTCATTTTCTGTACATAAAAAGTCTGCCGATTTTTTCGGGGGAGGGGAACATCAAATGTATGTGTAACGTGAAAATAGCCACGTCAGATGAACGTCAGTCCATACAATGTGTATGACCACTGGTCATATATTTTTGGCAGAGGGGAACGACTATCAATGGCCGCTCCGGTTGGTTTAATGCTCTAAGGCTTTAACATACATTAACATTAATAAAAATAAATAAAACATTAAACAGTGCTCTCATACATGAAACGTAATTAAAAGGCCCTTTTTTCCCCTCCCATAACAATCGGTATATCTCTAGAACCGTAACATGAAACATTTTTTCCATACAGTTAGTATGGGAATCCCAAAGGTAATTTTGCAGAATTAAAAAAACGTAGGTATTGAATTTAAATTTGAAATTTTATTGGGTATTTATTGACTGATAGGCATAAAAAACAACATGAGCAAAATAAGCTTTGGGATTCCCATAATAACTGTATGGAACAAGTTTTCTTCGATTTCTGGGCGTTCTAGTAGTCAAACCTTAGTCGGTCCCAAAGAGTATTTTGATTCTTAATAGGAATGGGATCGAATGGCATTAAAAAATCGTCAAAATTGATGATTTTCTCGCTGACTGTACTTTTTTTCACACATCTGCGAATGCAGATTGTATACAGTAAAAAAAATTAGGAATGAAATCCTAATGCCATTTTTGCGTGGCAGTAAGAGATCTAGTAGCTGCCCTTACTGCCCCGTTTTAACTTTCGTCCCTGTATATATTAATAAACACCAATTTTGTATTTTCGAGTAATTTAGTCACTGAGATATCGGTAATCACACAGCATGTATTTTGAGATTCACTAAATAATATTTGTGTTATTTTGCTTTTGTTTTGGTTTTTCTATGTTCTTGTTATTGTGATATTACTTTTGTTGACACTTATCTAGTTGAAGTCTTTGACCCCAAATATGTATATTGAGATACTAAGATTGTCATTCTACGTTAAATAGAACTCAGGAAATTGATAAACTAACTAAAATTCAAAATGGCCGCCATAAAATTAAAGATGACCGACGGAGGAGTTGGTTCCTATCAAAAACTTAAAGCTATGGACCTAACAAGTACCTGAATAAAATTTGGTGCTTTTGTCCAGCGTGTCCACATGTTCACCTGAAACTGCCCTACTACTGTTAATTGGTATAACTTTGTAATTCAATAAAATTGATGTTTTCTCTGGGAACAGATTTGGTACTTTGGTACTAACTTAATTTAATAGGGCAAGTTTCGAACGTCAGTTATGCTTACATACTCATTATACCTATATATTTCTATACTTTATGATCATGGTGTGGATTTCGTTTCGATCATATTTATAACCAGGATCTAAAACCGAAACAACGACGCAGAACAGAGGAAGGAATAGAATGAACAATCAACTATCAACTAATTGTATATGTACGTATACAATTTATATAGGTACGAATAAATTCAATGACAGGTTTTTATTAAATGTTGCATGTTCCGTTCGATACGTATTTTGAATAATGTTCTTTAATTTTTATCGTGTTATACCTTCTGTCAGAAAATTGAAATTACAGCAGCATTGAATTAAAATTAAATTAAAGTATAGTTTTATGAAATTGCTATGCTCAACGGAGCTCATGTTTGAACTTTACATTACCAGCCGCATCCTAAAAAATATTTTTGTTATATATCGTATCAACCGTACAACGTAACGTTTGGCATTGCTCTGTGAAATTAAAATCAATGTAATAAACGCCACGTAGGTATACTCTTCTTTATCATCGTCAATGGCATTTAAGTCTATTACTGACTATGCAAGCAGAGTCAAGAAGGGAGACAACGTCTTTCATGGCTATTTTATATATTTCTAGCATATAAAGTTAAATATGTCTTACTGAAAATTGATACATGGTGACCTAGTAGTATCTTTTGGAACGGTAGTCATTTGAGTAAATCGGAATAAATTAATAAGCTGCTTGGCAACATAATTATTTCATTCCAAATCAAAATGTATGCAAGCATACAAATGATTTCGTTTCGATGCAATCACATCGTCAATCATATAATCACTATCGTTTGATACGACTACTTATCGATTTAAATTACAACTCTAAATACGCAAGTAATAATAATCAATTGATTACTCACTTTAATTCTATCAAGAATTTGGACGCACAGCAGGGGACCAATTTTTTACTTTCGAGTGCTCGACTCTGTCACTCGACGCATGTTCAGACTTGTTTGGGTCAACTTACGACAAGTTTGGTTAATTAATTCACAGTATGTTTTTTTTTATTATAAAAATGAACGATTTAAGAAAATATTCGAGATAATTCTTAGTTGAATTTATAGATCTATATACTCGTAAGTCCCTTCCAGCTGTATGGAAAATTAAGTCCAAAAAATACAGTAATAGGGATATGAAGACCACTTTCGACCATTTACTGCGCTTGGTACGTGGTTTTCCTAGTAAAACGGCAAGAGCAGCTAATTGTAGTAAACGACGCCGTCGATTGATATCTGCCATTGCATACGTCCGCACACCACGAGGTTTAAAGAACAACTAATATGTCTGTATCGTGTGGACGATGTGAGTCGCACATACTTTTGTCCGTGCAACAGTCTGCGCAGCGCAAGTCTGCACCATCTGGACCCACCTTTAGGGGAGGACATGTATTAAATCTCATTAAGTCATATTTAACAAAAAGAAATCAAAAGGTACCGATAAATGAGGCGATTTCGTCTGAGACAGTGGTAGAGATTGGAGTACCTCAAGGATCTATTCTAAGTCCATTCTTGTTCCTTGTTTATGTAAATGATCTACCTTTAATGGTAAACCTTAAATCAGTCATTGTCATGTTTGCCAATGACACCTCATTACTGTTCAAGGTTAAAAATACCTGTAACTGATAACCGACAGGATTGCTGCCAATAACTCATTGTTGAATCTGAAAATACCGAAATCTCACCAGCGATTGTGCGAATGTGTAAACTTAGCCTTCATTAAACTTAATGGTGAAACAATAGAATTTGTAAAGACAACCTGTATTCTAAGGTGTTACGTTACGGGGTTCCCATTCCCACATAACTTTGATAGGAAGTACGATTTGTTCCTCTGCTTTTGCAGTCTGGGGAATAAGTGCAGCAACAGCACAGTTAGTTTAGTACGCTTAACAGTTTAACTACTTTTGGTTTTATATTATGGCAGATAATTGGAACTGATAAAGTCCTGCACTAGAAATCTTTCGCAAAATACATAATTAGGCTTTCTACTGTAGAAATTTAAATGTATAATACTCTGAAAATAATATTATATATTGTATACTATTTAGAAAAAAATATGCCTGTGCGAGTTTTTTACGCTGGTTCTACTCTAATTGGAGGTTTTCTTTCCGAACCGGTGGGTACTTTATCGACATAATTTTATATAGGTGCATGTAAAAAAAAACGATTCATACCTATATATGCATACCTAAATTGAAGAATAAATTACTTTGACTTTTGACAAAAATCAAATCATGGAATGAGGTTTAATATATTTTTATACTATAATGAAATGCAATAATAAATGCTCACACAATCTGTTAGTCGCGTCCGCAGGATTTACCTACCAATCCTGCACGTGTCCCCTGGGTGGTGCTAAAGGTTCTAGCCGCAATCCTATAGTGAAACTGCCCCTGGCTGAAATGTATAGCTTTCTTAGGTGCGTTCATTTGTCTTATTATAAAATATCATTTTACCAAATTTCAAGTATATGATCAGCATGGTTCGTTAAGTTCGTTTAGCCATTCCCATGGTTCGATTTTTTTGATATTTGGAGACTGTATATACCTAATAATAATTAATTTTGTAAAAAAACAAGGTTCTCACTTCTTTACAAATGCTTTAAAATCAATTGTATTTTTATATATATTTTAATACTTCAGTGATAGGGACCACATTTTTATGTTATTTCATGTAGAATATAATATTGCATTACATACATTTTTTCTAAAAATATCCATTATGGGCAACAGGGTAAATATGTCTTACTAATGCAAATATACTCAAACCCTTCATTCAATAGCTTTCGGAACGTTCTGTCCGTTTCCCAAAACATCCGTTCCCGTGACCACCTTTCCCCAATTAATCCGTTTCCCGATATAAGTATTTCCCAAAGTGTGCTTCTCCCAAAAGATAGGTTTGGCTTGAAATCAGTTTTCCATAAATATCTAATCCCGTAATGACCGTTCCCATCACTACCGTTTCCTAAATAATCAGTTTTCCAAAATGTGATTCTCCCAGAAGATACGTTTGTCTTGATAAAAATTATATAACTCACTACCAGCAGAGTTAAAACTGGTGCAAAACAACGCAGTTTTTACCAAACACCTAAAAAAACTACTGACCAGCCTAGCGTGCTATTGCGTTGACGAATTTGTCGAAGTGTGTGGTGACCCAAATTCTGCTAATTAATTGATTGCTACGCGAATCATGAACCACGTTATATGTTAAAAAATAAGTATACATGTAACACCTTTGACTCTACTGTACCTATGTATTTACTATGCTGACATGTAAAATATTGAATGTTATTAATAAATATCTGAATCTGATATCCGCTTCCCAAAACACCCGTTCCTAAAACATCCGTTTCCGTCTCCAGTCCACTTTTTCCTAAATAATCCGTTCCCCGATAAATATTTTACGTACATATTGTACTGCATTATATATAAGTACCTTAAGTTCTTGGTTACAATACTAATGGTTTTTAATTTATGTAGAAGCTGATCCTTCGTCCACGTTCATAACCAAGGGTTCATAACTGGTTATTTTTTTCACAGTTACATAACTGGTTATGACAAGGATTTTTTCTTATATGTAATGCAATATTATATTATACGTTAAATAACAAAATAATGAGGTTGTCCCTATCTATGAAGTATTAAAATATATATATATACAGGATGGAAGAGGACTTAAGTCCTTCCCGGAAATATTGAGTCGTTTAAGTGATACACAGTAGATTTGTAATGGTTAGAATCATCAATTAAGTAAAAAATAATAAAACCAAATTTACTACTTTTTCACTGTTGACCCTAATGCATCTGCACTCCACTACGCTAGATTCAGAGGCTCTAGTCTAAGTTTTACCAAAACAAAACATTACGATCGCGTTTGCGTTTTACCCTCAATTTGTATGGGATTTGATAGCTAAACGCGAAGGCGGCCGAAACGTTTTGTTTCGGTAAAACTTATACTAGAGCCTCATAGCACGTTAAATAAATCAAATAACTGCTGAAATATTAATATCAATTACTTTATTAATTATGGCCATATCTAACACTATCTTCACATACGGTGGTTTACCTCCACGCCTTATAATGCACGCTGCAGCCCGTGCCCGAGTATGTCGGTGCACATGCGATAGTGTCTGCTCTTCAACATTTTTCCTACGCAGATTAACGAAGGCAGCAATCTACCTTTGTCTCATTTCGTCCGCAGTGTCGCATTCAGTTTTGTACACTATGTCTTTAATTTAACATAGCCCCACAGGAAGAAATCTAAACAAGTTTGATCCGGAGACCTGGGTGGCCAGCGGTGCGGCCCAAACCGGCCAATCCATTGGTCTCCAAACTCATTGTTCAATTTCATTCGTACTTCATGAACAGAATGAGCTGGTGCGCCATCTTTTTGAAACCAAGTGAGTCGTCTTTCAGCCAGTGGTAGGTCTTCGAGATAGCTCATTGTTTAAAAGTTCCATGTATCCTTGTCTGTTTAAAGTTGGAGGCAGAAACACAGGTCCTACAATAGTTTCTCCATGAATTGCCGCCCAGACGTTTACAGACCAACGATACTGTTGAGCTGTAAATCGGTAAGCGAAAGGATTCTCTTCGGCATACACATGTTCGTTTCGTCTGTTCCACATACCGTTGCGAGTAAATAAGCTTTCGTCGCTCCAAATAACATGCCTGGTGAAATCACGATCTTCTACTGTTTTTTGTAGCAGTCAGCGCCAGTATGATTCGCGAATAGGGCAGTCTCTAGGCAGCATCTAGGCAGTAAAGCTTTAACCCTCTGTTTAAGTGTATATAAGAGTGAAGGCCATTACGTTTTAGAACTTTTAGTACTGCTGTATGACTTCTTCTCGAACTAGCTCTTGGATTACGTTCAAAATACCACAGTCTAGCCGCAAGTTGAAAAACGGATCCTCCACGTTGGTCATTCTGAGCTGTTGCATAGCTGAACATAAGCACGTAAAATCGTCTTTCGTCCAGTTGTATGTGGTGATGGATATGTTTCTCGATATCGTCTTAAAGTTTCAGCCGCATTATAGTTGCATGTCGCGTATAGAAAGAGCGAATTTAAAGAACCACGAGCATCTAACAAGGGCATTTTTATTTGAAGAATTATGACACCGTCTCTCAAAAATCTATTTTGATTTTGTCATAACAATGACTCATCTTGCTGATCTCTAACCGCGCAGAGGTTAGTTAGTTATCAAAAATGATTTGATTCTAAATATTTAGGTAATTTGTCGCATGTACGTTTTTCATCAAAAAAAATAAAGACAACCTGTTACTTAAAATATGAAAAAATTGCCAGCTCAATCAACCAGAGCACAGTTTCAACTCGAGCATGATTTTGTGAAACGAGCTAAAACCTTTTTATTAGTCCAGGTAACCAAAGATATTTATGAGAAAACGTAAGAGGTTACGATATCATCTTTGAGCTTTCTTTGAGTGACTAGGTTTTGAGTGGTTGTCAATGTCAGTCAGCATTTGCACTATTTGATGTGGTTAGTTTTATTCATTCAAGGAATTACCTTTATTTACTTCACCCAAAAATGAAACAAGTGGAGCCACAATGAGAATCGCCTCCGCTAATCCTGCAATGATTCTTAGCGCGTTGCAAGAACAAAGATTAGATAAACGGCAACAAATTAACATAATATCCTGTCGTGTAACGATTGTTTACATGTAAGTTCATTGACCCAGTCACCTGTTTAGGGTTGGCACGAATAGTTTTTTGCATGAATGTTTAAAAGGCTATAAGTTGAAAACGGCTAAACGTATTTACATAGTTTGTATGGGGGAAATATAGTGCTAAGGCTCAACTATCTCCCATTTCCGCAAAGGTCCCTCGTGGACTTCCACGATGTATATATAAAATCGATTTTTATGCCTTTGTAAAGAAGTCAGAACCTTGTTAGTTGTTTTTTTTTAAATGAATTACTATAAGGTATATACGAATACAACCTCCAAAATTAAACAGGTTATTTTTTACCGAACCAAGGTGATTATAGACTTGAAATTCGGTAAAATGTTATCTTATAATAGACAAATAAACGCACCTAAGAAAGCTATACATTTCAGCCAGGGGCAGATTCATTGTAGGATTGCGGCTAGACCCTTTGCGAAAACTCTTTCTTCGAAATAGGCGCTCCTATAAAAATATCACATGGATATTCGCCTATTCTACAGATCGCCATACGATTAAATAAAAAATGTATAATAAATTATTGACAGTTGAATGGTAGTTCGCTGCTTTTATAAATAAATACGTATTTGAAAAAGAAATCCTCTCAATAAATTAATAATCTCATCTAGCTTTAAAAGTCTAACTGTCTCTAATTGTGAGGTTGATAATGCAGCGTAGTGCAGGGCGACTGGTGCAGCAGCGGTGTTTGTTGTCAAATCGGTGGGAGGCGCAAGCGGGGCGCGGGCGGTGACCGCGACGGCAGGTGCGCGCCGCGCCAGTTCCGCGACTCTCGCCGCTGTGTCGGCACGTGCTGCGAAATAGTCATGTAGTCCCGTTCCGCATGTACTGCTAGCTAAGTGGCTTGTGTTGTGTTGTTGATTGTCAACTATTTTGTTACAATCATGGTAGTGCTAGAAAGTGGTGGCTCTTTACTCGAACCAGCGCTCGCGCTGGATGGTACGGCTGCTGCTTGTCTAGAACGAGCTTATGCGCAAGCTGACGTTTCTCTAAAACTTTTACCTAAACGGTATATTAATCTTCATCAATGGCTGTCGCCGGTGGCGACTTCACCCACTGCAGCTGCTGCAGCCGGAAAAGATCTTAAACTGCAAATAGTAAGATTCTATGTATTTCCTACGATTTTTTTTGCATTAAGTACATGAAGTGTCTGGATTAGGGGAGACGTTTTCGATTATTTGATCAATTAAATAAGCCAGATGAACTTCACAACTTTTTTTACGCACTTTCGTTCACGTACGTTCCCAAAGTCTTTATAGATAGTAAAGGCCGTTTATTATTATTATTAGCTGAGTTTTTTGTAACAATACAATTTCAGCTATCGATTATTTTACCTTAAAGGTCCAATCGTGAAAGTAATATTGAAATATTTGGATATTACTGGAGCTTGCATTACCTCATTATCGAAGACTATAATGCAACACAGCATACACCCAACGGTTTGTTTTTTTAGCAATTTTGTTGTAAACATGTTATATGTTAAACATGGTGATATGTTTTGTATCTGCAACCTAGGGCTTATTGTTTCTGACTCGCGTGTCTGGCGATAATATATGTTTGTTTTGGATAGCGAGTTTGAATATGATTTATAGGGTGTCCCAAACTTCACGCAAGCTTTGAATTGATAAAACAGTGTTTCTTTCGAATTATAAATTACGCGGAATAGGATTAGCGTATGGGGCACATGACCACCTACACGGCTTTTCTTGGATTATCGTGCTATAAAGAAAATTTTCCATTATCGATGTTACATCACCTTTCTGAATTTCGTTGAAACAGCAATTACCTCCTTCAATACTCAGTGGTGAGTGAGGTTATTTGAAGTCACAGGTGGCAGTGCCAGTATGCCATCAAGCCTTGTAATCAACATTAAAAAAGGACATTTTAAACTGTTTCAATTAAATTTACCTAGTTACTTTCAAAATGGTGTTAACAATACTTGACTAGTGGTACGTACTTAACTAAGACGCACTATACGTCTTAGTTAAGTACGTACTACTAGGTACGTACGGTCATATATTTGCTCCGTGTTCTGTGTACTATGTGTGAATGTAATGATTTAATAATAATATGAAAATATCAGAAAAGCTATATTTTCTTTATAATTCAAAGTTTATGTGACTTTTGGTACTCTACATAAATATTTTTGCTCCTGAATCTATTCATAGACGAAGATATGTATTTGTAATTAATAAATTTATTTTTATGTGTTTTTAGAGGGGTTTTATACATTAGCTACATAATTTATTTTATTTAATAATGTATTGCTCGCCAAGCGAAGACTTTCCCCCCCTGTCACAGATTTTTGTCATTTTACCTACAATAAAAACGTTTAATTTGGTAAACACATCAAATAAAATGAATGTTAAAACTTAACTACACAAGAATATCTCAATAGTTACTATTACAATCCATTACCTTTCTTTTTGGTTTAGCCGCAGTTGGGTAAAATGTTAGTAACTTATGTCCTCTTATTTATTGATAATCTATCTTGCGGCTGTATTTAAATAATCCCTCATTTTTAAAAACAGCCGCAAGATTTATTATCTTCAACAAAATTCACTGTACTTTTCTCGATACTGCGTTAATTAAACACCCAGGTATTTCGAGGTTTGACAATCTCGACTGGGTTAATAACTGTCATTTATTTCCCTATATTATCCCATTGTTTCCTGCTGTTGATCTCAGCGAAGCTTTTAACATTTTTGATGATAGATCTGATCCATCTCGAGTTGGTTTAAGAAATATCATAAACAATAAAACGCGCGTTTGTCAGTGTTTTCTTTTTGTTCTTGAGTGAGACGATCGGTTAAAGGCATTTTTAATTAAATATCCTCCTTTTTAGTTAAGACGCACTTCAGTAAAATGTAAAGGAAAAAGTAATATCCAATAAAACTGCATTCCCCGGTTCACATTAAGAGAATTTTTAATGGAAAATATCAATCACGTGGATAATTAATTTTCATCGTACTGGGGTGGGTTCCCAGAAGCTAAGCGGCTACATTTAAAAATATCAACGAAAGTAAACGACGCACGGCATAATCCGAACGAGAAATTTGCTACAATTATGCCCAGATACCCAGATTAGCTCGTTGTAATATAAGGGGTTTTCACTGATGCATAAAAGCAGTAATTTGCTGGGTCTCATCTGTATCTTATCTGTATTTTTCTGTACTCGAAGAGTAAAACGCAGTTCCTCAAGCATAGGGAATGTTAATATTTTAGTATAAACTACCCCCGCGGCATCAAATATTGCCGATGACAGATCCATATAGCACGTGGCTATTCTCAGCCAAATATCAATGACTACCCTGAGAAAGCTGTAATTCGTCATGGGTATATAAATCAATCGCGCCGAGAAAACGTTAGAATAAAAGATTAAATAGTTATTTGTGTCACAAGGGAGCAAAATAGTATATTTACGGCGAGGGCGGTATATTGAATCCTGAATGCAGCGAGGGATCCTACAATAGAATCCTGAGCATAGCGAGGGTGTAGTTTCGCGGTAGGCCCTCTGAGGGCCCACTGCGAAACGACGACGAACTTCGTTCGTGTATCTCCCTCTCTGTCGCACTTGCTAGTTCGAGCGACAAGGATGATGATACGCGAACGAAGTTTGTTTTCGTTTCGCGGTAGCCCCTCTGGTCGAGTGCCTCAGTGTTGCCCGGAGCTAGTTAGTGTGTTTGGAGATTACGCCTTACACACTCAAACCACAAACTACTTAATTATAATACGAGTAGGTAGGGACCACCTATAGATTATCATTTGGCACAGTGGGATATAATTATTTGATGAGTATCAAACGGTAAATTACTAAAACTACTAGGTTTTGATGGTTTGATGCGTCATGTTTTGAACGCTACGTGACGCTACGTACGTAGGTACCTACCCATTGCTGCTACTGACCGTATCGCGCTGTCCCATCTCGTACATTCATGTGTTGTACACCCCTCACTATTGAATATCCTTACTACCCGAAGCTCTTTAAAATTATAATTAGATCTGAAACTTGAGTTTTCAGGATTATCACGGTCAAAAGTTACACAAGTCAAAGTTTGACGACCCCTGTAGCCTAGTTCGTAGTGACCCTGCCTTCGAAGAAAGAGGTCCTGCGTTCGAATCCCGGTAAGGGCATTTATTTGTGTGATGACTTGATGAGCACGAATATTTGTTCCTGAGTCATGGATGTTTTCTATGTATTATCTATATAAGTATGTCGTCGTCTAGTACCCATAGTACAAGCTTTGCTTTGTATGGGACTAGGTGGATTTGTGTGTGTATTATGTTATTATTATTATGTCTCTCCGATTGGAATTCACGGGGCGAACCGAAGCGAATTATTATTATTATTATAAAAACAATTTTCGTACCTACCAAATTTCATCTTCATTGTACATACAATAGTTTACGCTGTAATGTATAAATACATAAAAATTGCAAAATGAAAACAAGCAATCAAAAAATAAAGTACATCATTGAAAGTCCCGGATCATCACAATAGACAAAATTGTAACACTCACACATAACTCACAAAACATGCATGCTTCGCTTCGGACGCTTCCTATAGAGCATGTGCAGTAACCCCGTTGTGTCCAATTTCTATTTTATTTAGTTTTTAACTCTGAGAAATGTTGATTCAAAGTTATGACCTCCATGTAATGTATCTTGGCACCGCGAGATCATGTAATGAGTCATACAATTATGTATGACTGATTACATGATATCGCAGTGCCAAGATTTGCATTTTAAAAATTTAAAGATATTATTGGGGTTTTTAGTGTTTTTTTTTTAAAGAAATAATATACTTGTTGCACCCCATAAAAGCAAAAATAGGTACACGAAAACTTACTTAAAAGAAAATAAAACTTTTGTTTTTCAATAAAAAACACCTTGAAATAATTGCTCAAAAATTCAATAATTTACCATTAAATTTTTGCTCCTATTCCTGGCCACACGCTGTATGTATTAAAAAAATCAATAAAGATAATATAACCCCTTAACGATACAAATATTTTATTAAATATTTTGGTATTGCGTCAAATTAACGTGGAAGTTACCACGGTCAAATTTTAAACGATGTGATACATACATACATTCACGCCTTTATTCCCAAAAGGGGTAGGCAGAGCACATGAAACGTATGTTCCAGCACCACTTTCAGCATAAACGATGTGATAAAGAGACCAAAACGAAAAAATAAACCATCATCGCTGTCGTAAATACCGGTGACTAGTACAGCAACTAGATACTCCGCACCGAGCCTCCCACGCGAAAATTGTCCATTGGCAATTGATTGTGGAACCTTTTATTGCGCGTATTCCAATTTGACGAATTTCGCGTTTAAGTGTGGCCACAGCGGTAAGAAATTTCATGGGAGAGGGATGGCATTTGTGCATATCATGTATCACATCATACAACTCGAAAAACAAATGCCATCGGATTTCAATGATTTTAATGACGGTGCGGTCGAGTGTCGGAATAGCCACCGTCCCGGAGAGTCGCAGCTCACAGGCATATTATTTCTGGTTGTGATCATCTCGCTAAAGGCGCGTACTTGCACAGACATAACCTTGTAGCCAGGATTATTCACCAGCAACAAAGTCGTGCGACGCTCTATCGGGATCGGAACCCATGACGCGAATCTAGTAAAGGCCGAGGAGGAAAAAGCCAGCAAGTACCTAACCTGGGTCACGAGGTGACCTCCATGGGGAATGTTGATCCCAATGGTCGTATTAGCGAACGGTTTAATAGCGAAAGGTGTTGACCAACGTCTCGCTACATGTTTGGGTCAAGGGTCAGATACAGAAGGGCGGTACCTCTGGACACTGCGCGGATGTTCAGGAGATTCCTATCTATGTCGCCCTGACCACCGACCGGTAGCTTAGGCCCCGCATCGGTGCCGACAATACCCTAGGTTACATTTTTATATTGGTTATCTTTTGCATGTTTAATTTTTTATATCGTTATTGGAAATACGTAAACTAAGGCAAAGACTGAATGAAACTTATAAATCAGCGAATATGTCAATAACCTATCAAATTCCTGCCGATTTTTTTTTATATGTAGGTACAAGGCATAACTTGTGCTGCCAGTTTCAATTGTCATACATGAAAAAAATAAACTCGATGATTTTCAATGTTTTATGTAATTAAAATTATTAGAAATGAAAGAGGATTGAAATCTAAACTCATTTTAGAATAGAAGGAAAGAAACAGCCATACTCTACTAACCTGTCTAACTATAGCAAGTAGTTGTGACAAGTTGGCATTGCATTAGGCATTTAAACGAACGAGCACTTTGCTGTTTGTAGTGATTTGTCTTACTCATAAAATATGGTGAAAAGGTAAAAAAGTGTACAATAGTGGAGTTACATACACCTTCCTAGCCGCCAAATATGTACAGTATGACTTTTAACTTTTTAAATTGGCGTTCGTCAGTAACGAGGAACTTCACGTAAGGCGCACATTTCAGAGCATATTGGAGAAATTGTATATTTTTTAACGAGGGTCGTAAGTGGATTATTGCGAACAAGAGTCCATCAGAAGGCCAATGCCGAATGCGGAGGGCTTTTGATGACTCGAGTTTGCAATATTCTTACGCCCGTGTTATATACAATGTTTTTCATCACATTTGCGAGTAAACAAATACATTTCAGATGAAAATAATACAAATCGTAATAAAAATTGCAATATGTCAGTTGTCCATTTTGTTGAATTTGACGTGATGCGCGTACCTATGGCAAAGACCCTTCGACATACAACCACGATTTGAAAACACTTAAAAACATTTTACGTAGACTAAATAACTACATATTAAATCTGTAAATAATTCTGTTAAATATGTTTTAGTAGTGTTTTTAAGTTTAAATTTATTTATAAATACGTTTTCAGACATCGTGTTTGATATAAAACCTCTTTCTTTTGTAATTGCCGCATGAGTGACGAATACAATAGGCATGATGACAGTAATTGAAAATCACTAAAATATGGTATTTTCTTAGTGAAATTTTAATCATAGAATTCGAGAAAAGCTCATATTTTTTAATTAAGTAAGAGATTATTGTTTATTTTGATAAAATTAAACCGTAAAATACGGCGCCCGCCATGATATGTTAAACACCAATCAGAGCGCATGACGTCACACTTGTATGAACAAAATACCTATAACGGCCATTACCACAGATTACAGAGAAAACTTACGTACTGAACGAATAGTAAGACAGGGATAGAACCATGTTATCTGACAGGTCTTCATATGTCATTGTCTCCGCTTTCTCGCTCGCACGGCCGCGCAAGACTTGGGGCATCTAGGTAGCAAAAAGGTTTGCGTTCTGTTTATACAAACGTGACGTCACTCGGGACGCCATGACACTGCCAAGCGTTTTAGCGCCAATTTGAATATTTAAAAACTAAAATGCATTTTTTTCCTACTTAACTGTTATATTTTCTTGAAAAATCTTATTCGTGATACATAATAAATGTTTCTAAACATTATAGAACAGTTTTTCAAAATGTGTCATCAAGTCATCATGCCTATTTAAGAAAAAAACCCATTACGCATAGGCTATTGTAGCTCTGTATGTCTGTGCATTATGGCGCCCTTTTCGAGCAAGTGTGACGAAAAATATATTCTTAACCGAAAATATTTTAGACTAATTTTAAGTGTAAGTAAGTGGCTTTATTTCTAATTCTCAATTCGCAACGCAACTCACACTGATTCCTTTGTATATTTGCGTCATCAAGAAGTTACTTGGAGGTCGGTTTTCTCAAAAAATACGATGTTGACTTAGTGCGATATGGGTAAGTTACACAATTTGTTCCCTAGTCGATTATTTGTGTTAAAAAGCTATATTAATAGTAGGTTATTGTGGTTTGTTAATATGGATTTACTCTTTTAAACTTTATTAGAAATACATAGATAGTAAGTTCGTAGTACAAAACATGGCAGACTCGGCGGACGGGCAAGGCACCACCAACACACAATACATGTGTCTAAACAAAGAACGAGGTAACACGAAGGCGAGGGCGGAGCGCACGAGCGCCTGAATACATTAGCTGCCAGCAACAGAACCCGTGTGGGAGCGTTGTAATATATTTTCCTAGCGGTCATTTTCGACAATTAACCACATAAAATAAGTGAAATTATGCATGCGGCCGACGACGGCGTATATCACGTCCAGTTACGGAGCACGATACCTACCGTTCTACCTTTACATTCATTATTCAAAGAAATGTTTCGCTCTACTAGGCCGAGTCCGGAAGCACGGACTCTGTTGGTGTGATTGATGGAAACCACTTATGTTAACTTTTTATTTTGTTTATGAATTGTTGACAGTTATCAAACCTCATGTAGTCTTGTCCAAATTAATTGTTAAACGATAACGAAATTAGTTGTTTAAATTAATAGGCATTAGACTTTCTAGTCAAACTTCGTAGTTGAGGCTGTTCTATGTAACAAAACCGATGTCTGACACCTAAAAAACTCAAATCGTGCAATCCCGCTCAAACGCACAAGACACGCTCTTTCGCCTAGTTAAGGCCCCTGTAGCATAACCGAACCGAAATGTTGTCTCACTTGCTGTTCGCCCGCGAACGGACCATTACACAAATAAAAATAAAACAGGCAGAATTTGAACGATTATCGGACGTAAGAGTAGTTGTGATAGCGTAGATATGTGAGTTACTTTTTTTTCGAAAGAACCGTCTCAATACCCTTTTTCTCAAACATATGCCCGAAAATGTTCTCCTTACAAAAAAGTACCTAACGTGAATTCTTGATTATTAACCGAGGTCGTTAATAATCGAGAATTCACGTTATATTAATTAGGGAATTACCAATATATATTAATTAGGGAATTACCAATCCGCACATCATGCGAGGAAATCAAAAATTACACATAAAAATTTAAATTTGAATTGTCATCACATCTCATTCTCGCACGTGTGTGGGAATTTTGGCCCGAAGTCCATTCGCGCACGGCCACCTCCCGCCCCGCCGCGCCGTGCCGGCATGGAGGGCTTCCCGTGTTTATGTTGACCCTTTCAGAGCAAGCAAATGCATTGTAAATAAGTATTTCTCAAACATGCAATGAAATGTCGTCGTTACGTGCGTCATATCAGGCTTCGAAGTATCATCACATTTCGGGCGGAGCAATTCGCGAGAACTGTAAAGGAATTTCATACAAAATTGAGGGCCTAGGCCGGGAAGTAATTTTTTTTAATTCTAAACTAAATATGGCGTCTGTGTTCATGACCAGGCTAAACAGCTGAATTCGAAATCGGACCAAAAATATCCGCGTTAATGCCTATTACACACCAACTGATTTAAGAATAGAAATCTGTATGATTCAGTGTGTTGATGAATAAATTTAAAATATTGTCTATTCGTAAGTCACCAGAGACCATAGACAATATTTTAAATCCTCTGCATTTATTTTATTTATGTCCTCCGATTTTTTTTTAATTATTCCAGAAATCAAGATTATCATTATCAGTTTGTCTATAATGGTCCTAATAGGGTCTACTCGAACACTACACACGCGTAATACGGACGACAAATTCCGTAAAAAGAATACATTATGGAGAGATTGGAGGGAAAATAAAAAGTCATTTGTCGTGTATATTTGTGGTTGAAATTTATAAATAAAGTTTCAAAATGAGTTCCGATGATAATAGCGATGAAGAAACTAATTTTACTTCGCCGGATTCGAGGGTGGAGGCCGAATTAGCAACGAATAACTTGTTGCCGCCAAAATCGAAGGACAAGTACATAAATGCAGGTTGGTTTTTTGAGTGGTGATATTTCTTATTTCATTGCATATCTTTGAGAAAAGCACTATACATGGCTAGCCGTGAAAAGGGCTGGCCGGCTTCGTATCACTATCCGTCTATACCTACTCACCCGGCAAGCCCTTCTTTCCCGGCGGCTGCAGTAATGTACTATTACAATGCACTTGCTCTGAAAGTGCGCCTTTACATGGGTCAACATGAACACGGGAAGCCCTCCATGCCGGCACGGCGCGGCACGCCGGGGGGCGGCCGTGCGGGAATGGATTTCGGGCCAAAATTCCCACACGCGTGCGAGAATGAGATTTCATGACAATTCAAATTTCACCTTTTTTGTATAAATTTTAATTTCCTCGCATGATGCATTGTAAAATTTGGTATGATACACGTGCGGATAGGTAATTCCCAACTCGTGTCGATCAAAAACGCTCCCCGTCGGTCGTGTTTTTGGTGATCGCCACTCGTTGGGAATTACCAACTTTCCGCACTTGTATCATAAATAACTATTCCAATGCACTTGCTCTGAAAGTGAGCCTTTATATGGGTCAAAACAAACACGGGAAGCCCTCCATGCCGGCACGGCGCGGCGCGCCGGGGGGAGGCCGTGCGGGAATGGATTTCGGGCCAAAATTCCCACATGCGTGCGAGAATGAGATTTCATGACAATTCAAATTTCACCTTTTTTCATTTTCATTTTCAATCATAAATAACTATTATGATACAAGTGCGGAAAGTTGGTAATTCCCAACGAGTGGCGATCACCAAAAACACGACCGTCAGGGAGTTTTTTTGATCGACACGAGTTGGGAATTACCTATCCGCACGTGTATCATACAAAATTTTACGATGCATCATGCGAGGAAATTAAAAATTATACAAAAAAGGTGAAATTTGAATTGTTATGAATGGATTTCGGGCCAAAATTCCAACATTTTGGCCAAAATCAATTCCCGCACAGCCGCCCCCCGGCGCGCCGCGCCGTGCCGGCATGGAGGGCTTCCCGTGTTCATGTTGACCCATGTAAAGGCGCACTTTCAGAGCAAGTGCATTGTAATAGTACATTACGTAACTAGGGCGGTGAATTCGTGAATGCCCCAGATCGCAGATGTTTGTGGCCCGAACCGAAGGTGAGGGCCATAAATATGCGCTCTGGGGCTTTACGAATTACCGCCCGTGTTGAGTACAAAATTTTACGTCTTCACCTGGCCACAATGCGAGTTTTCCCGTACGCGCAGCGTGCAGTAAAACTGGCATTATGGCCAGGTGTGACGTAAATAACTATTGACGCATACTTTCGTACAAATTCGGCCCGCACACGTGCACCATTTAGTTGGTGCCCGCGCGCGTATCGATGTAACAAAAACAGAGGCAGGCAACTACGGAATCCTACACTGCGCGTGGACCGACATGCACTTGGCTGGTTTATTTACCTTTTAACAACATATTTTGACCAAAACAAATCACTGCTAATTGCTAAGTAATTCTTGTACGTTTTAGAGCCCGGGTACTACACCCGAAATAACACAAAATTATCGTTTTTTTTCGTATCCCAGTATAAGGCCTCAACTATGCAGTTTTTTTAATAAAATATGTTTTTAACACAATTTGAGAACAGAACCAGCTCTGTAGGTTCAAACTTCCGAGATACAGCTCTCCAAAAATTTGTTGTTAAGCCAACTTTAAATCGTTACAAATCCTAACAGTTATTTGAACTAAAGAAGAAAAAAAACTAATAATGATTTTAAAATACATATTTCACGATACCCAAGATGACATAGTTCTTCGAATTCTTTTTCTACAATATGGCGTCTGGTGGCCACAGTGACACTCGCAAGACGAAACATTGTTGATGTGAGTTTGCTTATTATAATAACTGTAGGTGGTGAAAAGATGTAACTAAATAAAAGTACTTAGGACCCTATACAATTTTAATTAAATTAATTCCGCCTCGGTTGTAATGCCCAACATAGCTCACATCACAAAATCACAATGTACCTACTATTATTTTTATATGTCCGAATGATGAGAACCGATGAGAACGGAATAAGTCTGTCATTTGAAAGTAAAATAAATGTGTCTCTTAATTACTGATTGATTTCCGATACATAATGTCGTAAATTCAAAACGATATTTGATACACTTGTGGGGTGGGTATCACGGTCAAAATGTACTATTTAATTTTCTTACGTAGGTACTAACCTTTTGTTCTAGCTCATTTGCCCTGTCGTATTTGTTAGGCGCTAATAAAACCATCAAAGTAATTTTATAATGTACTGTATTAACTATTAATTAAATGAACATATAGGTTCTCCCTTCTAACGCTGTGCTTACGTGTAACGGTGATGCTAGACTAACTTGACAAGTGTCAACTAGACATATATAAATGTAGCTTGATGTACCGTCTTGTACAGTATTATAGGTAGTATCTTGAGAATGGTTGCCTATGGCATTTAAGTCTAATTACTATGATAAATATTTTATCGAACGCAACGGGACCTCTCATCCCTCACGTCTCATTTTATCCTGCAATTTCCTCTAATTTCCGGTCACCGTGTGTTTGATATACCTACCGGACTCATATTTGTTCGGTGTTTAATTTAACGCTTGTTTTATATTCCAGCTTTTATGTTAATATTTATTACTTTATAATCCCGTGTGCAGTCGATTTTAGATGGATAGTTTTACCTATAGGTACGGTGAGGTATTAATATACATATATAATAAATATACAGTGAAACCTGCTTAATTGGTCCTGGATAATTGATAATTGAGAAACCTCTATGATTGCAACCAAATGGCCGGTCCCGGTCCCTTGGCACCAAAAGACCTCTGCAATTGAAATTTCGGGACATCTTCGTTCAGATTTTTACCTGTTTTCTTAATAATTACCTCTGTAAAAGACACACGAGGCGTCAAACTTGAAAAGACATTATATTTTATGCAACTGTTGTATACGTATACGTAGGGTCTTAAAACGCGAGTGTCGTGAGTTGCGATTCGAGCCTTGGCGAGTATCGCATTTAAAGACGCCACGAGCGTTTTAAGACCAAGTTATACACCGTTGCATACAATACTTTTTCTGCGACTAATTTTAAATAAATTGCATTTGACTTTTCAGGCAGTAAGTTTTCCGTTAGTTCTATTACTACTCACGCAATTTCTTCAGCTGTGCAATTATTTTCTTCTTCGTCCATTTTAAAAGGAACCCTACCCATTTTTCTTCACTTAACAGACACGAATAAAATCTTAATAAGTTATTAATAACGAATAGTTATCATAATTTCATCTTTTAATTTTGAACTGGAACTTTGGTGGGAAATTAGATATATGACACATTGACACCTATTGTTTATGGTCTGTTTTTGTGTTTAATTTCAATATTCAAACTGAATCCGGATCCGAACCGTATCGGATCGGTTTATATTTATAAATAACTAGCTTCTGCCCGCGACTTCGTCCGCGTGGAACACGTTTATATCGTAGCTCCTTACAAACGTTCTCCCCTTAGATGATGCGATGGTTCCCGGAATAAAAAGTAATATACATATACAGTGCGTTACCGGTATGCGGGCCTTTTTTTTAAATGCCAGGACCGCTTTTTTTATATTATTTACTTTGGCAAAAATATATGGAACGTACCAACAGTGAACCGTGTTTCGATCAATTAATACTATACACTACTGACTATTCTGTAAAAAGTAAATTCGATGAAAAAAATGATGAACTCTTCGGCGACATGTAAATCGATGCATTTTGATAAAATGATAGACACCCGTATAACTTACAATACATGATCATTTATTTTTATTTTTATTAATAATTTATGTTCTGCAAATGTTTGATAGTAAATAAAAACTTTTCATTTCGATAAATTTGCTTATGAAGTTGGTACCCCTGCAACCCCTGCCCCCTGGTGGCTGATTAAATAAAAGTTAGATGATTTTGACATCGTGGTAAACAGTGCTTTTATGGAAAATTTATGAACCATAAAAGTACACTAAACAGTGCGTTTATGGGCCACAGAGCATAGAGTTTTTCGACGACTTATTATCGCCTAAGGAACACAAATAGCAGTACAAAAGTCCACTTTTGGTGTAACACAACACCTAAAGCGGTATAAGAAAGAGTTACAATGGTGTTAACGGCGCTATAAACAAGGATATAACTCTTCTTTTTGGCACAAATTATACAGCCTTTGGTTCTAATTTAGTTCACATTTTTACTTAAAAGAATTATAGTAGCACTGTATTGGAACTATTCTGGGTCACAAGGCTGTTTATCAGCTGTTTAACAGAATACGAGTGTCCTGTTATACAGACTAAGTAGTAAGGATAAGGTAACATATGCTCTTAAATAACGCTTTTGGTTCACATAAACCTTATGAATGTATATATATATTTATGACTGAATTTTGACGCGCCTCGAAAATATCTCGTTTTTAACTATCAATATCGTGAAAGAAGTATAACACGTCAAATATTATGTAATGCATTTTTATGTGACTTGCATACAATTATGCAATGTTTTTGTTTTTTTTATTAGAATATCTGTAATTTTAACTTGTAATTAAAAAATCAAAAAGGCAGAAAACATGATTAAAACATAAACAAAAACAGGGTTTTTAATGTTAAGGTAACAGCAAAATGGCGACATTCAGAAGGAACCTGCGTGAACCGTTTTAATCCTGCATTAATTCCCATGGCTGTACAAGAGTTCACCCCAGTTCCTCTACGATTATTGCAGTAAAGAATACTTCAAGTGAACCAATTCACAGCCAAATGCTGCATTTCTGAGTTCTATGAGGATCTCGCAGCAGCTTTGGTGTTCACGTTAATAAATCGCCGTTAAGCAGCTTTAGAAAAGACGCTAAAAAGCTGTGTAACAGAGTCGAGGTGAACTGATATGTAACTTTTTTGCTTTAAATCACTCCTAAGTGTGCATCACTCTAAAACTGTTGGCTGTACAGTAGTTCACACTGACTCTTTTATGCAGCAGCATTTAAGTGGTATAAGTCTACTCCTTTATACAGCAATTACCATATTTGACAACCACTAAAATGCTTTTACGGAACCATGCTGCTAGGGGCTGTAAGTAGGCATTTTTGACATCTGCACTTACTCCTATCGCGTAACAGTAGTATCCGTTCCTGCTTCTATGCGCAGTTATAACTCCTCGGTTGAACCATATAGTATTTTATGCAACTGTTGTATAAGTAGGGTCTTAAAACGCGAGCGTCGTGAGTTGCCATGCGAGCCTTAGCGAGCATCGCAATTAAAGACGACACGAGCATTTTAAGACCAAGTTATACACCGTTGCATACAATACTTTTTCTACGACTAATTTTAAATAAATAGCCTTTGACTTATCAGGCACTAAGTTTTCCATTAGTTCTATTACTACTCACGCAATTTCCTCAGCGGTGCAGTTGTTCTCTTTTTCGTTAATTTTAAAAGGAAAGAAGAGAAAAGAATGTGAAGGTACCTTCACCTTTTTCTTCACTTCACAAACACGAATCAAACCTTAAGAAGTTATTAATACCGAATAGTTATCATATTTCGTCTTTTAATTTTGAACTGGAAATTTGGTGGGAAATTGGAAATATGACACATAGACACCTCTTGTTTATGGTCTGTTTTGTTGTTAATTTCCTTGCACTTGCACTCCGAACCAAACTGAATCCGGATCCGAACCGAATCGGATCGGTTTATATTTATAAATAATACCAAACATTGGTAAAATGTGTATATTAACACATGATAATTTATTTTTATTTTTTACAAATATTTGATAGTAAATAAAAAGTCTTTATTTCGAAAAATTTGCTTATGAAGTTGGTACCACTGCAATATAGTGGCTGACTAAAAAATATTTGATGTTTTGACATCGTGGTAAACAATGCTTTTATGGAAAATCTATGAATCATATAAGTACACTAAAGAATGCGTTATGGGCCATTGAACAACGAGTTTTTCGACGACTTATCACCGGTGTCATTGTATTTGAACTAAAGCCTATATAAATTACAGATAACGGTACAGGAGTAGAAAAAATGTTTATTAATTGTTAAGGTTCCGTGTTACACCAAAAGTCGTTTTTTATAATGCTATTTGTGTTACTTGGGCGGTGTCATTGTATTTGAGCTAAAGCCTATATATAATATAGGCTTTAATGACAGATAACGGTACAGGAGTAGAAAAAATATTTTTTTGTTTTTTTTTAATAATAAGAACTTTGCTATTGCGACAAGAGTCATCGAAGAAATATTTTTACTTTTTGACATAGAATAAATGACCGCTTTTATTAATTAACACACGAGGCATCTGAGACCTCAATATGTTTTCTTGTAATGAAATGACCTCTTTAATTGTCAGGAGGCAGGAGGCTTAAAATTATAGAAAGGCCTGTTATTTTGAATATCACACTGTTATTTTTGCCACTTGGCAGGTACTGGGTGTTTTTTTTAGAGGTTTGGTTTTTAAATTGGCAACACTGTTCGTAGTGATTGTCAATTTGACAGTTGGCGGTATATTTGAAGTCAGTACGTTTTGCCATTTTCACAATGAATAGACTTACTTCAGAAGAACGCTTGCAAATTCTTCAAATTTATTTTGAAAATCATGGCTCAGTTCGCCAAACTCACCGTGCGCTACGTCCGTTTTATGGTCGACATAATCGTCCATCCGAGCAAGTTATTCGGAAAACCATGGATCGTTTTCATACCACGCATACTCTAGTTGATAATACGCATCCACAAAGACGCCATACAGTGCGCACAGAAGAAGTTATTGCTGCTGTGGAGCGTAGTGTTGAAGAGGACCCAAATGAGTCGATTCGCCATCGTGCACAGCAATTGGAGTTGTGCCCATCCACTTTGTGGAAGATTTTGCGGAAAGATCTTGGATTGCGAGCTTACAAAATCCAACTTGTGCAAGAATTGAAACCGCATGACCATTATACGCGCCGTACGTTTGGTGATTGGGCCGAAAACAATATTCAGCTTGACCCACGTTTTCAATGCAAAATTTTGTTCAGTGATGAGGCTCATTTTTGGTTGAACGGCTACGTCAATAAGCAAAATTGCCGAATTTGGAGTGAAGAAAACCCAGAAGCCTTTGTGGAGACGCCCTTACACCCGTTAAAAGTCACTGTTTGGTGCGCTTTATGGGCAGGTGGAGTCATTGGCCCATATTTTTTTAAAGATGGTACCGGCCAGAATGTTACCGTCAATGGAGAGCGCTATAGAGCCATGATTGCCGACTTTTTCGTTCCTCAGTTGAATGATATTGATGTGGCGGAGCTGTGGTTTCAACAAGATGGTGCAACATGCCACACAGCGCACGCCACCATCAATTTATTGCGGGAAACATTCGATGAGCGCATAATTTCCCGTAATGGCCCTGTCAACTGGCCCCCGCGATCATGTGATCTCACACCCATGGATTACTTTCTTTGGGGATATGTGAAGTCACAGGTCTACGCAGATAAACCCCTGACGTTGGACCACTTGGAAGCCAACATTCGCCGCGTTATTGCCAATATACGGCCCCAGACGCTCGAAAAAGTGGTCGAAAATTGGATTTCCCGATTACGCTTTATTCGAGCTAGCCGTGGCGCCCATATGCCCGAAATCATTTTTAAGACTTAATGGCATAATAATATCTTTTAAATAAAACCAATACCATGATAATAATGTTTATTTTTACGTGTTTTATTTCATGTTAAATTTGTATACCTTTAAAAAAAACACCCTTTACTTTTAATGCGTTGTAACAACAAATATGATTACTTTATTGCATGTTAATATACTCTTCCCGAACCAACAAATTTTCAAGTAACGAAGTTAGTATATTAACATTTTTAACACGATCTGTTAATCTTTAAAATTAAAATCCAAACAGAAAACATTTACGTGGTCGTTTTTTCTCATCATCCTCCTAGCGTTTTTCCCAGTTGTGTCGTCCTTGCTTGTCCGGGGTCCGCTTTGAGACCTAATCCCAAGATTTGGCATAGGCACCTTTTTTACGAAAGCGATTGCCATCTGACCTTCCAACCCAGAGGGAAAACTAGACCTTATTGGGATTAGACCGGTTTCCTCGCGATGTTTTCCTTCACCGAAAAGCTTACGGTAAATATCCCGTACATAAGTTCCGAAAAACTCATTGGTACAAGCTGGGATTTGAACCCACGACCGTCGCTTGACAGCCTCATGCCTGAACCACTAGGCTACCGTAGCTTCTTACAAAACAATCAGTTAAAACATTGATTTATGTATAAATTTAGCATTTTTGTAATAAACTTGCACCTCCATGAAAGAAAATTGTAGTATTACGAGTTCTATTATTGATAACCCCTATAAATGAGACAACATTTTTGAAACTGGTTAATCGGTACGACCTGGTTAGATGAAATACCTATTTAACTGACACAATATTGTAAATTTACTGTACACATAAAAGTCTAGCCTATGTCCATTCCTAAGGTATATTCTATACAGGATGTATTCTTACGTCCACGGGAGTGGGTAACGTGATAGAAAATACACTAATTAATCACTAATTAAAAGGAATGCAAACTTTATTACAAAATTACTAATTAACAAGGCTTACTTAATAAATTACTTCACTATGGCGCACTTTTCACTCGCTTCGCTTTGAGATTAGCCCTGTTCGCAGTTTAATTCCAAACTAAACTCCGCTGCGTTGGCGCGCGGCTTATATATCCGGAGACCTTCGCACTAGAACATTGCGGAGAAATCTTGAATAATCGGTCCAAGGTCCAATTCTAGGAACGGCCACCCCTCGGTTCGTGAATGTTCCAGAGCGTCTAGATTGTTCGATGCTCGTTCGACCCGACGACTGGAATATTCCCGAATATGCTGTCTCTTTCGCACACTTCTCGAACCTTCGCAACCTAGATGCGTCTCTCTAAATGTGGAAGAACGACCTCTGAAACGACCTGAAATCACTTTTCAGCACGCTGAAAACGCTTCTAAAGCATGGAAAATCAAGTTCGAAGTTTATACTTCGAAGGTTGCAAGTAATTAAAACCTTATACTAAAGCTGAATTATATTACAATTTACAGGTGATAAGAGTTTATTTTTAGTATGAGGTGGCCTGTTATATAATTATGGCCAGTTATTGTCGAATTATTAGTATTATTTCATAGCATAGTATAGAAAACTATGATATTATAGATTACTGACAGCTCGGCAGGCTCCAGCCATAAAAATAAATATTCGTGGATTTCTCTGCTAGGAGCCTAGTAAACTGTTTATAAGAATTCTACACTTTCTTATTTTTGACCTTGGTCCAGCAGGTTACCATCATAATAGTTTTATTTTCTTTTTGGGATTTAACTAAAGCCACTCTGCGAACAAATGGTTGGAAAAATATCCGACTAAATGTACGTATGCTATCTGTGTCCCTTCTATGCATTTTAAGAGAATCATTCAGTAAGGTGAATATTCGATGGGGTTATTAATACGACATAGATATATTACGTTATGAATATCACCGGAGTTGTTATTTAATTTAATTTATTTATTTGAGTCAGGCAACAAGGCCCATATTTACAAATACCTTACAGACTAACATACATATCAATATACAAAACTTATAACATAACACAAATACACGTTAAGACGGCGACGCACGACGCAAGTTCTGGGTGTCAAATAACCGACCTCGAAATCGCCGGAAAACTACACCCTTCGGCCAGATCTCCTCGTTCATGGAGGTCGACAGCTTGTCAGTTGGTACTATCACCACAAATGAATTGAAACTCGGTTTGTGGCGGGATTCCAACCTCTCAACCCTCAGTATGAGCTTGGTCTTCAAACGCAAGTACTCGATGATCTGTCCGACTTTCGTCGAGTAGTGCAGACTGGACACATATAACAATGTCACCGAGACCGCGGGCTTTAGTAAACCGGCCGACGCAGTACCGCACAGGTTGCGACAGGTAGACTTCTTCTTCCTGTCAATCAAAATGAAGCCATCCTTGTCGCAGTTCTTTCTACCAGTAGTCTTCTGCGGTGGTAGAGTTTAGTCGTAGTGTTTAGTCGTTATGTCGTGCAGTGTGAATATCTAAATGATTGTTGCTGAATTGAGCTACGGTAGCCCAGTGGTTCAGGCATGCGGCTGTCAAACGGCGGCCGTGGGTTCGAATCCCGGCTCGTACCAGTGAGTTTTTCGGAACTTATGTACGGAATATGATTTCATGTTTACCGTTAGCTTTTCGGTGAAGGAAAAACATCGTGAGGAAACCTGCATACATCTGCGAAGAAATTCAAAGGTGTATGTGAAGTCCCCAATCCGCACTGGGCCAGCGTGGGGACTACTGCCCGTTCCCTCTCATACATGAGAGGAGGCCTGTGCCCAGCAGTGGGACGTATATAGGCTGATGATGTGTGATGTGATGTTGCTGAATTAGTGATATGCTCTGAAATAGAGCTTTCGCAAAAAATAATGGTTACATATCTCGGGTATAGAAACGAGTTCGGTTTAGTTCACTAATTCCCGTCAGACCTTACATGGGTCAATTATATCAAAAAAAATACCAAGTGTCAAATAGTAGATTGTTAACCATGGGCTCAAAGGCACCCATTTCTGACGAGATATTTTGGCGCCAATGGTTCGAGTCAGAAATGGGTGACATTCACACGAGTTAAACACTACTTTTCATATCGAATACGAGGAAAGTGAAAAAAACTGACGGAAAATAAAACAATATGTTTATTCAAAGTATACAATTCAAAAAGGCAGCCCCCATTATCGTGACGTCATCCGAGCCGAAAGAATAGTCCCATCTCACCTGTCCTAAAGAAAGAGGCAAATATCTGTCTCGCTCGCGCTTATGGTTATATGTTGTAATTCGGTCACGTGACATACAGATATACAACTACGATTTTAATTTTGAGAATAAAAATATTGCTAAGGTTTAAATCCAAAATTCGTATTTCCTTAATCAAAACTATATGAATATACTTTCATATTTAATACTTTTGTACTGTTTATTATTTAGTTGAAGTAGAAATCGCATACAGCCACCTCGCTGTATGCGTTTCTGCCTTAGCTCACATGCACAACTCTGAGTTAAAAAAAGCATTGTGGGTGCTGTTTCCCATTTGTCACCACCTCATAGACCCTAGTGGATATTTTAGCTAAAATAAAAGAAATGAATTTACAACATAAACTTATTTTTAAATTAAATAAAATTAATTCTATAAACTAGTACTTCAATATAAAAGTATTTCCCTTTGTCAGTGGCGGGGTAAGTATTAATATTTATTAGAATGAGTTCCCGGATAATGTTTATAAGGCGAGGACTAACTGGAATACACTAATTTTCTGCACTAGAGCAGAAACTTATCACTTTCAGCACACTTTTTAGAACAACAACGACCCACTTTCAGAGCATGAGATAAATCATTATTTATATGCAAGTGAGCTCTTAATTATTGACCACAGGAGAGACGAATTTTGTTTTTGTTTTGTGTATAAGTCGGCTTTGGTACTCGTGACTAAGTAAAATGCAGGCTTGCATGTAAGTAGTCAATATGTGACACCTCTGCCTGACAAAGGGTTAAAAGGGTATTCCGCGTTGTATAGAGTATCGTTAGTTATTTTAGTAAGATTTTGATTGAAAATTTATGTTTTTATTTGATTAGTACATAGTAACCGTATGTTAATAAAAAAAAAACTAAACATGCCCACTGACGACACTTACGTGGAATGCAAATTCACCAAACTGTATACAGTGGAAATACCTCCGAGAGACAAATGGATAAACGACCAAATGGACTTCAAGGAGGGAAGCCACATTTGGTATACAGATGGATCAAAAAAAGGTGACGATGTTGGATGCGGTATCTACGGTGAGAGGCCAAAGCTCAAAGCTAGCGTCAGCATGGGGAAAGAGGCCTCAATCTATCAGGCTGAACTCTTCGCAATAAATAAATGCGTGGAGATCAATCTGGAAAGAAACCTAAGAAACCAATACATCTACATCAATTCGGACTGCCAAGCTGTTCTGCTGGCACTAGAATCCCTAGATTCCTACTCGAAACTAGTCCAGAACTGTAAAAACAATTTAAATGCCCTGGCCAATACCAACAAAGTCATACTTAGATGGGTACCAGGACATTCTGACATAGTAGGAAATGAAAAAGCTGATGAACTTGCAAGGAAGGGCGCAGACACAACCCTGGTCGGCCCAGAACCGTTCTGTGGTATCACAAAACGGAAAGCATATTCTCTTCTAAACAATACTGAAAAATCAGAGGCAATAAAGCTGTGGAAGTTCACCAAAGGACAAAAACAGGCTAAAGCCTTAATCAAAGGGTTTGATGATAAACTGTCTAAAGAGCTAACTCAAAAGGCACAAAACCTGCGCAGTGACGAGAATCCTGACAGGTCACTGCAAACTAAACAAACACCTGTTTCAGATGGGTATGAAACAGGAGGCAATTTGCAGGTTCTGTCAGGAGACAGAGGAAAAAGCACGCACGCAACGCACATTCTCTGCTCCTGCGGAACACTCATGCAAAAAAGAAGTATCTATCTAGGGCGACACGTCGTGCACCCAGAAGAGGTACAACATATCACCGCCCAAAAAATCTGGAATTTCCTAGAGGCAACGGGTCTTAACGGTGAAATCTAATAACAAAAGGGCTGCCACAATAGATCACCTGCTGGTCGAAGCGGCAAACAAAGGCCCAAAAACCAACAATAATAATAATAATGTTTTTCTACTCCTGTACCGTTATCTGTCATTTATATAGGCTTTAGCTCAAATACAATGACACCGATAATAAATCGTCGAAAAACTCTATGCTCTATGGCCCATAAACGCACACTTTAGTGTACTTTTTTGGTTCATACATTTTCCATAAAAGCACTGTTTACCACGATGTCAAGTCATCTAACTTTTTTTCAATCAGCCACTTTATATTGCAGTGGTGCCAACTTCATAAGCAAATTTTTCGAAATAAAGAGTTTTTATTTACTATCAAATATTTGTAAAACATAAATTATTTATTAAAATAAAAATAAATTATCATTGTGTGTTAATATACATATTTTACCAATTATTGGTATTATTTATAAATATAAACCGATCCGATTCGGTCTGTATCCGGATTCAGTTTGGTTCGGATGGCAAGTGCAAGGAAATTAAAAACAAAACAGACCATAAACAAGAAGTGTCAATGTGTCATATTTCTAATTTCCCACCAAAGTTCCAGTTCAAAATTAAAAGACGAAATATGATAACTATTCGTTATTAATAACTTCTTAAGATTTGATTAGTGTTTGTGAAGTGCAGAAAAATGTGTACCTACGTTCCTTTTAAAATGGACGAAGAAGAACCCAGATATAATATAATGCAGATACCTGCACCGCTGAAGAAATTGGTAGTAATAGAATTAACGGAAAACTTACTGCCCGAAAAGTGAAATGCTATTTATTTAAAATTAATCGTAGAAAAAGTATTGTATGCAACGGTGTATAACTTGGTCTTAAAACGCTCGTGGCTTCTTTAATTGCGACTGACGACACTCGCGTTTTAAGACCCTACTTATACAACAGTTGCATAAAATACTATAATAATGCATACTACTAAACTTATTGCGTTGTATCTATTAAAATATCTGTGACAGAACTTATGAGTCGCCTGTAAGTATAAGCGATGCATTCTGCTAGAATCTTTAGGTGCTATTGAGATCCCACTATTACTAAATAATGAGATGGAGCTGTGTGTGTGGAGTACCTTGAGGTGTGGATGAATCAGCGGACGACTCGCTCACCGGTGTGACGATGGTGGTTTAAGAATAGCTTGCGCTCTATTTAGAAGTCTTGGGTTTGTTTGCCAGGAATATGTGTCATTGTTAACTAATTTAAGTAACACTCTCAGCTGGATGTTACGTCATTACATAAAAAAAAAGATGTGTTGTTTTACACTGAATAGAAAATAATTACCTATTTCTGTAAATAGATGTAGATGTAAAAATATGAAATCTCGTTAAAATGGCACGGCAATTTACAGTCTTTCGCTTTTATTGATGAAGCAAGTCGATAAAATGTTATTACTGCTTGTAGGTATCCCGTACCCCAGAAGTGCCAACGGAATGCCAGGGGAAAATGGCGGTAGCAGTTTCACACTTTTTTTACCTAGTTACCATTCATCATGTGGATATACTAGGGCTGTTCCGAAAATTTTTAGTTAAACAAAAACTATAAGGAATATAATAAAACTTTAATTACAATTTTTCAAAGTATTTCCCTGCTACGTTTATGCACTTATGCATTCGACTGAACCAACTTTCAAAACAGGAAAAAAACTGTTCATGCGGAAGGTCAAAAAAAAGGCGCCTGAATTCGTCTACTGCTTCATCCGCCGTCGAAAATCGTCGCCCACGTAATGATTTTTTTAACGTGGGGAACAGAAAAAAATCACACGGAGCCAGGTCAGGGCTGTACGCAGGGTGTGGTAGCAGTTGCACTCCTGATTTGCTAAAAAAATCCATGGTTCTGGCAGCCGTGTGAGCCGGAGCATTATCTTGATGAAAAATTATGCCCCGGGTTCCAGTACTTGGACGGCTGACGTTCAGCTCCTGGAAGGCCTGTGGCAAGCAAACTTCACTGTACCATTAACTGGTAACTGTTTTATGATCTTCAAGTGGAATTACGGCTACCGGTCCACTACGTCGAAAAAAAACAGCAACCATTTTTTTGTTGACGCTTCGGCCGCGAACTACTTTAGTAGGTAAATCATCTTCTTCAAAGACCCATTGCGTGGATTGCTGTTTTGTAAATGGGTCGTAGCTATATATCCAAGATTTGTCGGATGTCAGAATGTAGCTCACTTGTTGTGAATCGCCTTTATCGAATTTTTTTAGCATAAATTTGCACCAATCGACACGTCTATCTTTTTGCTCCTGTGTGAGAAAATGTGGTATCCAATCGAGACGAAACCTTTCGAACTTGAAGGTGGTCATGCAAAATGGTAGAAACTGCCTGGGATCCAATCTTCAGTTCATCCTGAATCTCTCGGTGGGTAATGTTTCGAGATTCCTTGATTAGCCACTCCACCTTGATAACATTTTCTGGAGTGACTGCCGTTGGCGGTCGCCCCGGTCTAGGCTCATCTTTGACGTCGCTCCGCCCACGCTTAAATTCACGGAACCAGTAACTGACAGTGGCAAGAGATGGGGATAATGCCCCAAAAACACTAGTTAAATTTTCACGAGAATCCTTGTAAGTTAGTCCTCGTTTATAATCATAATATATCATAGCACGAAATGCTTCCCGCGTTAGCCCCATTTTTGCGAGCAAAAAGTGGCAGACATGTTTTTTTTCTGATTTCATAAAAAAATAACGGAATGTCACTGGCCAGAGACATTTACACGAAAAAGTTTGTAATGAAATTTGCCTTTGAGCTACAGTAAAATTATATGAATACGATTAATAGTACGCTGTTGACTAACTATTTTCGGAACAGCCCTCGTATCTACAGGGTAACACATGTAATAAAGATTAAGTTAGAAAGATTTTCCCTATCAAAGTCCTGACGATGGCATAATATTGTCTTTTTTTCTGGCATTTGTAAAGGGATTTTTAATACCACTGTCCCTCGATTAAGGTAGTGTTTAAGGTACAGTTCCCAGAGTGCCAACAGGCTGTTACTTAGACTCCGTTGTCCATCTTGTCTGCCATAGGTTCTGTAGCTTTTAAACCGCACCTGTGTGCTCATCGTTTTTACTCATTTTATTATTCGAACTTTTCACTTAGACTGTATTTTTAAATGTTAGTAGCGTGTGTGTGGTCTGTCGCTATGAAATGACGACAAACACGCATTTTCCTACGACATGATTGGTGGAGAGTAACGTAAATATCACGAAAACACGATACCGTTTAGCCAGTTAATTAATTGCTCTGACCGAGAGCGGGCCCAAGTGCGGCAGCGTTCGCTTCCATTGCCAGCAGTTCGTTATGGAACTAAGTAATAAGTGCGACGAAAACTACATCGGATTACAGAAAGTTTTTCAGAGCCTACTTGGTACTGCTCCTCTATCCCCTAGCTTTTATTATTGTTGCCCTGGAGTGTTATCCTAATAGTTATCCCATATGTGTCCAATTGTTAGTCGGTGATGATCTGCGAGATATCGAATTATGTCTAATAGAATTAACTAAGTGAATAGCTATGTGCATGTGCATGACATGAGCACAGCACCAACTTGCGCAGATGGCGCAGAACCGGTCACTTTGGCACTTATTTGGGAAGGCCTGTCTTTCTGCTGATGTGATGATGATTATGAATAATGAACCTAAATTGTGCTCCATGTACCTATACAGCCTATTCATTATTTTTTTAAGTTGGAGCTTTTATCAAGAAATGTATGTCGAAGAACCTGCGATGACAATATAAAATAATACATTTTTAATGTTTTTAAATGAGTATAAAGAAGAAGATTTTGTTCCTAGAATATATCTTGATTGAGTTTGTTGGAAAGAAACTCAATTCATTGATTTCCAGTGCCACTTTTAGGTATATTAAACGCTTACCCCAAGAATGGGTATATTGGGGTCATGCCTGTGATTAAGGCAAGCGTTGAGACGTGTCACTTGATTTAATTAAGACTGTTTTACCGCCCATTCTTCCCGTCTAACGCTTCAGATGGTACCCCTTGTTAATTTCGAACCGCGCTTACACACCGGATTTATTATAAATTTTGTTTTATGGAAACCCGGAGTTGACATTAAAATTTACAAGATGTAATTATTAAGATAAAAGTACCTACTTGTATGGTGCTTGTGCATGTTTTCCTGTAATCTAGGAAGCGTTAGAACATGAAGTAAACACTAACTGTTGGAAGATATTGCAGGAGTAGCGTTTTCAGCTATCGTACAATCGCTGAAAAACATTTTCTCCACGACAATTTTAAAGTCCAAGTGTTTTATATTAAAAATAATTCCTAAGGGCACTTCCGTAGGCCGGCAGTATTTAAGGAGCTCCGTAGATTTCTCAAGGATTCTATAGATACACCTGTTAATTGATCATCAATTCCACATACTGTATTTTTCGATCTATCATTTGCTACATCGAGTAAAACTATTCACCCTACGTCACTTAAGGAGCACCAAATGTATGGTTTACGAGTCCAGACGCATGAGGTTACTATAGAAATTCCCAAAATCGCTATATGTGTGGCCTCAATTCCTCATGGATCCCATCATTAGAACTGGATTTTGGTATTTATGTTTTCAAATTTACGGAGATTAATACCCATTACATACTTACATATAAAGCTACAATATAACAGGCTTTGCCTCAATATTGGTATAGATATAGATTTTAAGGGGTTAAAATTCACCTCACCTCAGATGTTTGTATGTAACTAGAAGGAACTGCTCGTCCGACTATAAAAAAATAGGTGCCAATGAACCTTCAGACTGGAGACAGAGGTCATGTTACATTTTGCAGCTCTGCCTGCGTTGTCACTAAGACGCACACGGTCGGAGCCACGAGGGCAGCTAGCCTTTATCTATACCATCAAATCAATAAAGCGGTAACTTAGTATATAGGGGGTAATCTCCGAAATTAGTCAGCTTTGGTGATATATGCCATTAGGCGAGTCTAACGTAATTTACGTAATGCGATAAGCATTCATTATTATCGCATAAATCAAAGACTGTGCGCTTCGAATTCGCCTTAAAAAAACAAATGAAGTAGCAGATATATCAAGACGTAGTTCTGAACCGGGCGTAAAGTTGAAAGGTTGAGGTGAATTTAAGGCTTAACATGACGAGTGGGATGTGTAAAAATCCTTTAAATCCGCTAGTGATTGCGTCCATTACCCGGGAATAGTCGTCATATTTCAATGCGGGCCTCTGACTCCGATTTTCGGAAACTATCATTTGTTAGCATAGCTTACGACCCTTATTATTCTTTTTGCGCATTAATCATATTTCCATGATGTAGTTCGTTAATGGTTACCTATGCAATGGTGCTAGCTATGTATACAGCTTGCTCGTTGTTGACTAACGAGCTAGCTTTATACTGTACACGTCGTTTTTAATTTTGTGAACACTAGCAAAAAATATATTAATTAAAAAAGCCGTGAATATCAATGAAGGATATAAACATAACATATGTAAGTTCCTATTTGTAATAGCATTTTGCATAGAGCTACGTTGGCTAGCCTCCGATTTGAAACTGTTATACGCATCCATTAAAAGTTTTAAGTCTATTACTGTTTTTTTTGTAATCTAGACATGGCGTTGAGGCAACTCATATAAACACTTTATTAGCAGATAATCTTAGCAATACAAAGAAAATTTCAAAATTTCACATGGTATTGTGTTTTTATTAGCAGAAGATTTAGGCTGATCTCAATCTTAGCAATACAAAGAAAATTTTAATATTTCACATGTTATTGTGTTTTTATTAGCAGAAGATTTAGGCTGATCTTAATCTTAGCAATACAAATAAAATTTCAATATTTGACATGTTATTGTGTTTTGTAATGAAGGTATGCCGCCCCCGCCCCGCCTTCAGCAGGGCACATAAAAGAACTTGCCTACTTGTAAACTGCCTAAAATATGTTTATTTTTTTACCGTTGCTTTTAATGCATTACTCTTGTTACCCGTCATCACGCGTCACAAGAAGTTTGTTATTAATTCACCGTCTTTTAACTTTGTTTTAATATTTTGGGTATGTAGGTACATTTTTGTACAATTTTCAATATTATATAAGTACGCAATTTTACTCTTTGTAGGATTGTGTATGTACAGTCAGCGTCATATAGTTAGTAGCAGCCGAGGTAGCCAAATATTTCGGTACACGTCTTTATCACTGTGAGAATAAGGGTGTGTTACGAAATATTTGGCTACTCTGGCTGTTACTAACTATGTGACGCTGACTGTACGTAGCAGGAATAACATATTTTTAAAGCCTCATGGCTTTATCGAGTCTTAGTGATTCCCTGTCAACTTAGGGATTCTAGGACTATCTTCTCGATGTAAAGTGAAAAATAAAAAATAGACTTATGATTCCGCCCGACTTATGATAAGCTATTTACACGGTACGGGAAAGGCAATTTGCAATTCAACCAAGGCCAGGAAAATAAAATCATATAATATTAAAAAAAATAAGAACAGCGTGACACTTAGTAATTTCGAAGTTGTACGAGTTGACAACATAATTAATTAAATCCATCAAATAGTTATTTTACCTGTATATATTATAAGATTATATCACGTAAGTAATTTTAGTTGAGTTAATGTTTTAATTGAATAGCAATATTAGTGTACAGTATAGTACAATCGAGTATGATTTAACGGCAGAAAAGCGTCCACGCGGGGTTGATTATGACATTGTCCGCCACTGGCAAACCGCTACACTACGCGAAGGCCTGCTGGCTGGCGCATCGCGGATGCATTTGTAATGCAAATTGTTGCGCTACAGCGGCGCCCGCTTTGCTTTACGCCTTACTTGCTTCGACCGGTGTAATTATTGCGAAAAATATTCATCTCAACTATATTGTGAAGAAATAATCCGTTATGTCATCTATCAACTCAACTGCCTCAAAATTCGATCAACTGAGAATTATTATTATCCATCTTTATTTTTAACTTTGACTTCTAACTATGGTGTTAACAATAAAGTATTGTATCGTATATGACTATTAATTATACGTGTACATAGTAATTCTATAGCTCACTAGGCATCTCAAAGATCGCGTGAAAGTATCGCCAGGAGATACCTGCAACAGATCCCCCGACATAAACGGAACGTTATCATATTTCAAACGATTTCGCAAAACGAACAAATAAGAACGGAGGTAAGAAGCGTGCATTGAAAACAAGTCAAAGCATGGGTATTAGAAACGCTCCGATTACTTTGATCGCCGGAACTCGTGCTATTCAACTCCTCTGGGTACAGGTGTTTCTGATTCGGTTAGTTTTACTACGTTTATACCTTTTTAAAAGCTTAAATATGGCAAACATATTCATGATGAAGCATAAATATAACATAATTACAGCTACATCAGTAAGAACCGAGTCGCGCTTCCGCGATCATGTCAGATGCACTGCTGTGCTTCGGCAGCCGCAACTGCAGCCTCAAGATTTATCGTAACGCATTTTAGGCCCGTTGTGTAAACCTCACACATAGGCTGCACGTGTAGGTAGTACGTCTAGTATGCTCCAAAGAGCTTCAATTTAGCTGATTCGTTTGACCGTGCAAATCTGCGGGCGAGCATGTTACCTCGCTCTGCTATCGCCCTTCTCTCCCTTTCCAAGGCAAGATTTATTCATGTCTTCTGAGAGCACACGTTCTCTAGGACACGTCTCTGAGACTACGACTACGATCGACTAAAGCTGGTGCCGAAAAAAACTGTCGGATTAATGTACTTTTACTAATATTTTATTAGTTATTACATTATTTTTGCAAAAAAGTAGATGAAAGAAATACAAACATAATAGGAAAAAAACACAAGTTTAATATAAACTAAAAAAAGAGAAAGATTTATACTAAAACCCAACTTTAAAAAGAATACGCCATCCAAAAGGCGGACCTTTTGGATGGTGTCTGCGGCATGGTCCCCAATACGCTGGCCGCGTCACCTCTTTGTATGGCTAGAGAAATTACCTGGGCGAGGTAAGTGCAGACTCTGGGTTCCCCTGAGGTGTCGACCAGCCGCGACGGCAGGGCTCTGATAAATGACTTCAGGTAGGACAACACCAGGGTCTAAGTGTATCCACTGCGAGCGCCGCAAACTCGTAGTCTCGTTGTCCTCAAGGAACTTTGCCGTGTTTCCTTTGCATAGTGAGCTGAGGCGAGATAAGGCCAGAACAATGTAGGGGCGTTGTGCTTCCTGACAAATGGCAGCAGTCGCTTCCTTAAGCACTCTTTTATGTAATTACTAGCGACCAGCCCCGGCTTCGCACGGGTACTATATTATACATGTAAACCTTCCTCTTGAATCACTCTATCTATTAAAAAACAGCATCTAAATCCATTGCGTAGTTTTAAAGATCTAAGCATACATACATAGGGACAGACAGCGGGAAGTGACTTCGTTTTATACTATATAGTGATATCGGTTGACTGTACATAACTCTTGTTTCGAAAATATAGGTGTTTACGCCACATTCACAGATGGCCTACCACACAAGAAATTTCTCATCAAAATCGAGTCGGGAAGAGTTCCTTCTTAACGTGCTGTATAGTATTATTTCGTACTAGGAGAGCCGACCCGCAAGAAGAACATGCTGTATAGTATTTCGGGCCAGGAAGTTTTGTAAAGTCAGCTTTATTGTACGAGGTTCGTGCCAAATGAAATTAGATTATTATTTATAACAGTTATCAATTTTCTCGAAGTATTCACCGTGAACACGTATACATTTTTCCATCCGTCTAAACAACTTGGAAAATACTGATGACCACTCTTCTTTAGACACCTCAGAAATTTCATAATTATACGCAGCCAGGGCATCTTCTTTGTTGTCAAATTGCTTTCCTTTTAATTTATCTTGAACTTTTGTAAAAAGGTAAAAATCGCAGGGTGCTAAATCAGGCGGGTGGGGCAAAATAGTACCTAACGTTTTTTGAACTGAATTAGCGAAGTGTTCTAGCAGAAGTGTGCGGGGCCAGAGCACGTGCTGGGTTCCTGACTTCGGCCGCTTGTCACACCAAGCTGACAATACTCTTGGGGCACAAACTGTCACAAACCATTCTGAATTAACTGTCCTTTGATCATCTTCTAGCATTATCGTAGCAATACCAGTCCAGTCTAGTTATCGTAGTCCAGTCTTGCAGAAAAATAAGGCAACCATTTGTTTCTGTGTACTTCGTGCTCGGCGACATTTTGTTGGAGGCGGCTTTTCTTCAAAGCACCATACTGTGGACTGTCGCTTTGTTTCAGGATCGTAGTTATATAGCCGTGTTTCGTCACCTGTTATTATATCATAAAGGTTTTTTTTCTCGCCAACGTCGAATTTATTTATTATAATTTTGCACCAATCCACGCGACGGCGACGGTCTTTCTGCAAATTGATGAGTTTGTAGTTTTGTACCCATCTTGAACAACGCTTATAAAGGAACAGTTGGTTATGAATGATAGCTTGCAATGCTACTGATCTCCACGCTCGAGCTCAATGTATGTAATTCGTCGGTTCGCACGAATATTTCTTTCCACAGCTTGCACATTTTCTTGAGTGACTGCAGTTGGCGGCCGTCCTGTCTTCGCCTCATCTTCAAAGCTCTCCCGTCCTATTTTAAATTCAGCGAACCAATTAAAAACAGTTGCCCGTGAACACGCACAGACTTACCAAAAGTGGTGACTAAAAGTTGAAAACAGGAGTTTTGAGGACTCTTGAGGTTTCAAACCTTTTTTAAAGATATAATAAATCATATCACCAAATACCCGTCGAGGGAGCTCCATTGTTGCGGTAACTTCCATCCAAATTCAACCAGAAAATAAAAATACAACAAAAAATAATAAGATCCAAGTGTTCCATTTATGAATTTATAAGCAAATAATTAGCCTTTACAATAACTTGCCAGTATCAATCAAATGGAGTATCTAATTTCTTTTGGAATGACCCTCGTACGTTTCATCGTCAATTATCAAATGCGGCTTTTTTGATCGTAGAAACTCTAGATTTCGAGCTCGGCTTTTAATTACAGGACGTTGTTTTTCAGTAACTTTTGCGGCCTTAACTTTCTTGCGTGTTTGTATTACGTATGCGGATTGCGGAAAGAAAAAACAATGGTTGTTGCCGTATTTTTTTTTGTTATATTACAATAATGTTATTTAATGTTTTTTTGTAAACTTACAAATTTTTATGTAAAAAGTAATTTGGCCCCATGCGTGCTGCTTTTTGACAATTTGCTGGCACTTTGTCCATGGATGTTGAGTAAGGGTCTCCCCCCACATATCGACGCAGAATTTTTAATTCGGCGTTATCCGATCAAAAAGCTCTTAGCAATAAGAGGGAAAAAGACGTGGATCGGCTCGGCTGACGCGAAGCGACGTCCATCGACGGGATAACGAATAAAACACGGGGAATGTGGTGCAAAACACTCGGCGAAAGCCGATTCCGCATCGATAAGTGGGGGAGACCCTAAGTCGAATCTGGCATTTTGTTTGTATTCTAATTTAATTTTTCGAATTTCGGCCCAAAAAGCTTCGATCAGGCGAATTTGTGGTACGTTAGGTGGATTTGAATCCTTTGGTACATATGGGATTACTAGCTCCTCCATTTTAGCCAGGAGCTTTTTTGAATAATGGCTGGATGCTAGATCGGGCCAAAACACAACACTGGTTCCTCTGTGATGTGTTTTCATAAAATCACGTACAATTGGCAAACAACCCTGCATGTATCGTTCAGCATTGACTGCTAAACTATATTCACAAAACACCGGTTTCGCCATACCGCGAGAGCAATTGCATGCCGAAACAAAACCTTTTTGGGAAACTTAGAGTGCTCCACATATTTTACTGATTATTCAGGTGGGTCATTGGTGTTTTGGAAATAATAGTTACCCTGCCATTAATTTCCGTCTAAGGTGAATAAGGATTCATCGTTCATTATGCACTCTACGTCGTATTTGCATAGAATATGTTTTTGACCAAAGTTGTAAGTCTCTTCTTCTAGGTAAGTTTTTGGTTTTCGGACACGGTGGGTGGGGGATTAAGGTGAACGAGATTATCGTTCCCATTTTTGCCACACATCTCAAGACCCATTATACCCATATAACGTGGATAACCCATAAAATGCGCATTGCCCATCGAAGTAATAAAGAAAATCAAGTAATAAGATTAGGGTTTCACAAGTACCTAAAATCCTACAGAGAACTCGTTTTTTTTTATTATCTGTGATGGCAAAACAGTGAAAAAGTATTTATATGATATGGGCATTGCGAAACGAGCAAGAAGAGTAAAACCAGCAGCCTCCGAGGGCTGACGCGGAAGAAAAGTTTATGTGTGTTTTGTGTTTGATGAAAAATATCCATTTACCACTTCAATTAAGTACCGAACCAGGAATTATATTGTATATGCACGCGTATCTTGGGCTATTATACGTACCACAAAGAGTAGCATTAATCCAAAAATCCCACATAAAATCCTCGCAACTAAAGCCTTTTATCATGCTGTCTGATCCATAAAAATAAAAACTGTCTTGCGTAAATGTAACGTAACTGTATTAAGAGGCCTATAATTACAAAAATAATATTTAGTGTGTTGTCAAAAATTGCCCTTATAAAATGTAAAATATGAGGGCCAAATTCTTGGCCAGTAGTTATCGTCGTTAATTGGTAGTAGTTAAAAAGTTCCGTTGTGACACGAAAATTAACCATAGAAAATGTATGGATTTGGTCCTCAACCATGACGTGAGCTATATTTTGATTTCTTATTATTTGATCAAGAATCCAGGGTAAAGGCACCAGTGGTCCGACAGGAACCAGTGGGTGAGCATTTATAGCTTCTTTTGTCGGTAAGTAACACATTTTTTTTTATATTCGCCTGCAATAAGTGGTCAAATCTAATTGTACACATCTTATTTATCAAATTTAGCAACACACCTGTGAATAAGAACATACGTGATGTCAAATTGGTGACCTGACACGAGCGATTGTTCGGTGTGCGCCGTTACTAAGTTAATTAATAGGTTTGAGGAGGCTGACTGCTGGGGAGTACATTATATTTTTACAGACACTGAGTTACTTGAATTTCCGAATGGAAGTTAAGTATGCGAAATTTTCTCGATCAAGGAAATTTATCGTTTATCTGGCCACATACAAGTGTATTAAATATCTTAAATACTTAAATTAATATGTAAATGTAATTATTATTTCCATTAAAAAAAATGAATATTTCGTGTACATAAACAAAGTAGAAAATTTCAAGCCATTCTACCCCCTGTGGTAGTTTAGCGAACCGATTTAGCGTTAATCAGTATTATTAAAAAGTTAGTGAAAGGTTTGGAATAGTTGTTTGTATACATGGACAGACCGGCGGTTGCCAGCTTGACCGCGTTCCACTAACGGTATCCACTCCGAAGCATTTCTCTGCGCCTGGCACACTTCGTGCGTACATTCACCTTTGCCATCACTTTATAACGGCACTCGATCTTCTTAACATACAACTTTATCTGTTACTCACCTTACAGAATCATTGTGTTCAAATATAACTGCCGGGTCGGTGAACTCGGTATAATATTGTGTTAGTTACGTGTTAATTTTTTATTAAGCCAAATCCTTAATGAATTCTATTTTTAACACTCATGTGAGACTCGTACCTTTGTGGGGAACATCGGGCACGTAAGCCCCCTAAAGGGCACCCCAGAGAGTGGAACAGCAAAAGACCAGTAATTCTTCATATTAATTGTTAATATCTTATCTATTATACTGGCTTCTGCCCATGACTCCGTCCGCGTGGAACTCGTTTATATCGCAGCTCCATACAAACTTCCCCCCCCCCCTCCATTTCACCCCCTTAGGGGATGATTTCGGGGATAAAAACTATCCTATGTCACTCTCCATCCCTTTAACTATCTCCACTTAAAAAATCACGTCAATTCGTCGCTCCGTTTTACCGTGAAAGAAGGACAAACAAACAAACAAACACACTCATATTTACTCTTTCCCATTTATAATATTAGTATGGATTGTATTGGTCGGAGATCCCTTGAAGAAATTTATACTCTCATATGTTATTTAATATTGACTAATATTACATGTTTGGTAATATATAGATTGATAAATTGCACATTGGTTGCCTCGCAGAATCTGGGGGCACGGAAGTGTCCCCTCCAAGTCGAACAAAATAAAGAGGCATGGACGTACCATCCTTTTCTCGAAGCTGCTCAGGCCATTTTCAACATTTTGTAATTTTGTGCGTAAATCTAGAAACCTGAAATTTCAGTAACATATAGGGCATAATATGGTTTAGATATATTCTCAATAACATTTAAGAACTATTGCCCGCCAGATTTCCTCAGTTTTGTCACTGACTCACTGATCGACATAATTTTAAGGTACTTCTAGCAGACCCACAAACTCTAAATTCTAAACATGATTTCACAAAAAACATGAAAATATTGCAAACACCGTGACCAAACGTTTCTGAAATATACAAACTGCATAAATACCTACTCCTATACAAAAACATGTGATTACAAAGTTACTTTTGTAGGTCCTGCAAATAGTAATAACAAGGTAAGTCCAGTGCACTATACGATGTATTTATTAGCATGTGGCTAGTTTTCGATGTAAAAGTACAATTATTAATGCACTAGAAAACTACAAATTCTTTCCGGTTGGTAAAGTACTCGTATCATTCTCATACAAAGTCTATGCAAAAATACTATTCGCATCTGCATTTATTAATCTGTGTGTATTGATTTATAAAACAATAACCTACAAAAAGAAGTGAGCTCCCATATATACCATGCCATGTAAAAAATAGGCCGAATCTAAATCACTTTTTAGAAAGCTAATAAAGATTTATAAGAATGCCTGACTTGGTTCTACGAAATATCTTACATGTATGTTTTTTATTGGATATCTATTACCAACAATATATTATACAATTAATACATTCACCTAATTGACTTCGGTGGTCTACTGAATCAAACATCTATCAATATTGTTTACAAACTCCATTGTAAATACTTGATTTATTGCAACGCAAGTGAAGTCACAGCTATAACCTAATTTCTTGTTTACGTTACTTTTTGTGCTTTTCTGTTTCATATAAACATTAAATGAAATAAAATAAAGATGAATTATTGGATTCAAAGATATATTGTTTTACGGGGCGCGAAGCCATTTCTTGCGTGCGAATGATTACCTTCCTTGCATGCTGTTGTAATGTATTCATATTTTCACCACCTTTGCATCCTTAATGTTTCGTTTCCTCTAGGTGAATTTGGCATGTAACCGAATTGAGTGTTATGAGTTTGATATTCGGGTTTGATTGTGTTGTTTGTGTTTAGTTTAATTATGTATTTATTTATGCACACTTGTGGTTAGCTTGCAATCCCGTTTTGATCTTGTAGACGTGCCACGACTACTTGAGGAGCCGTTTGAGTTGTCAGGCTTGATCCTGAAAATCCTTTCGTCTCTCGGTTTTTCTTCCTTCGACCCAGCTTTTGTCACATCAGCGTTAAGAAAGGTTGTGTGACTTATTATCTTTATACCAAGTAATGCTGTTTATTTTTTAACTCTGCATTTGCTGGGCGGAATACCTCATGGGAATTTTAATATATTGAAATGTTTATTATATATAATATTAGGTGAAATATATATACATGAAAGCGTCAAAGCGGACCTCGGGCTCTTTAAGAGCACTACCGGGAATAAGGCTAAAAGAATGATGATAGAAGAAATAGTTTACTACTTGCATAAGACACCCTAGACACGTCAGTTTTAGGGTTACGTTCTTTAGTGAACAAGGAACTCTCATTGTTTAACTATGTCCGTCTGTCCGTCCGTCCGTCTGGGGCTTAGCTCAGTGACTATAACCAGTAAGTAGAAGTGACCTTTGGTTTGGGGTTTCTAACTAGAAACCTGTAATTAGACATGGGTATATAAATCAATCACGCCGGCAACATGGTAGTATACAAATAAAACATTTATTTATTAAAAACATGTTTTTAATTCCGGGATGCGTTTGCGTGATATGCAAACACAACCTGGGTTTTATTTCCAAAATAAATATGGTATCCCTTTTAAAGTTAGACTACCTACCTATAGCAATATGAGTAAGGCTACCATCTGAAAAACAAATTATGGTATTGGCAAAATTGATAAAACCCTTTTAACGCCACTATACTGCTCATATACCTATGTGACGAAAGATGGGCTGAATTTAGACTTCAAAACTTGTATTCTTTGAGACCCTCTCTTCCGGCTCGGATCTCGATCTCACTCATCCGTCAGTTGCCTACTTTCTAGCCTCTACAAAAATGTCCTTAAACACACAATAATATACTTAATAAACTCAAGAGCACATTTTGCCAATGCATGACTGGGTCTGGGGTGTGATGCATGCGGCTGCCGTAAAGCAGGAATTTCCTTTAAGCTCCGACTTCTGTACTAACGGAGCCCCCAATGATGATCATTTTGATTTAGAAGATAATTAGGAATTAAATTTTTAATACACGCCATACTTATAATATAAGTTTAATGTTGTTATTGTCCACCTTCTTCTCTCCATATCTCATTAATTATTGATCCCAGCGAAAAAGTGTAAAAAGTCTGTTTTGGAGACAATATTATGTAGATTACTTATTTGTAAGTACACTTATTAATATGGGCCCCTCGTTTACGTGTTCGTCGTGTTACGAAATTATGTATATATATCTGTCCAGAAGCAGCCAGTTGCCACTAGGAACAGAGTATAGGTACGTCACATTTTTGTCCCTAAAAATCCCAAATCCGAAGTCTGATGATGTAAAACTTATTATTATTGTTTTGGGTTATTCTTGCGGTTTATTGGAGCCATGTCAAAATAATGTTAATGAGTGTTGCAAGTTATAGAACCTCCCTTGTTTAAAGTTGAAACATATGAGTCAGTAGTATAGACAAGAAGGGGTGAGCAGTGTTGATTGCAAGGTGTGGTCAAAAGGCGGCGCCGCAGTACTGGCAGCTTTGGCACGAAGCCGTGATGTCGAGGTTTTACGAGTTGGGTGCGTCGCGGCTGGGGCACGCCTGTTAATTTTGATAAAAGCATTGAGCGGCCACTCCCGCCTCAACGCCTGCTATTGCTAATACATTCATCAAAAGAGTCTAAACGAAGATATGTAGCGTTCTCAACCAATAAAACCAACAATGGCTTCTCTAATTAGTTTCCGTAATATTGCAGACTTTACTATTTAAAAAAAAAACATATTATTTTTTAACAAGCTATCCAAAGATAGCCCCCACACCAAAGGTTTACCGAGAAAAGAATACCATCCCCAATTTTACCCTAAAAATGTGTGTTTTAATTTTCTTCTAAGTTTTTATCATTTGTTAGCACTTTACCACAAAAGCATAAATTACTTGTCTTGTACCACATCGCATTTCAACGCGCCAGAACAAAATCTCAATAGAGTTTTATACCTGCAGCAATTTTTTGCGTGGCTTTTCATATAAGTATACTTAATTTGCAGCATATATTATTTTTATGTAGTGGGTTGAAGTGGGTTGCGGGCGATGTGCTAGCAACCTATCATTGCAATATCACATTTAGTCGATCTTCTATACCCACATTTATGCTAAAAGTGACGCTGGAACATACGTTTCATATGCTCTGCCTACCCCTTTTGGGAATAAAGGCGTGAATGTATGTATGTATGTATGTAGTACCTTTACCCTAGACGCATTTCGCTGCGATCGGTATTTGTTTGGAGTGCTGTTTTATTTGACGCAATACGAGGGGCGGCTGATAAGTCCTATGCCTATGGTAGAAAAAAACAATATATAAAAAATAACTTATGTATATTTTTCAATATAATCTCCCTCTAATTCAATGCATTTTTTACATTTTTGATACAATGCTTTTAGGCCGTTAAAAAATATTCTTTAGATTGGCCTTCAAAATGCTCCTCTACAGCCGCCTTCATCTCTTCATCACTGCCAAATCTCTTTCCCCGTAACTCTCTCTTTAAATTACTGAACAGAAAATAATCGCTAGGGGCTGCTAGGTCTCTACTGTAGGGTGGGTGGTCGATTTCATCGAAGCCAATTTCGTTCAGAGCCGGCCTCGCAACCCGGGCGGAGTGAACGGGTGCATTGTCTTGCAAAAACAAAATGCCTTTCCTTAATTTGCCCCTCCTTTCCTCAACTACCGCTTCTCGCACCTGTCTCAATAGATTAGCATAATAAAGTGCATTTATTGTAGAACCTTTGGCCAAATAATCTATTAAGAGAATGCCATCACAGTCCCAAAACACAGTGGCCATTAACTTAGATGCCGATTATTGCACTTTAAACTTCTTCGGTGGTCTTTCACCCTTTTCAATCCACTGTATGGATTCAGACTTACACTCCGGATCATACTGCCTGATCCATGTTTCATCAACAGTTACTATTCGGGAGCAAACTTCATCTATACCATCTCCGCACAGATCTAAAAACGCCTGGGAAGTTTCAACACGACGTTCTTTATCGAACGCCGTCAGCATTTTCGGTACCCAGCGAGCACTGACCTTAGTCATGTTCAAATGTTCATGTAAAATCTCCCCATCCCGTTCTTTACTAATGCCTACAGTATCAGCTATTTGCCAAACCTTAACTCTCCGGTCTTCTAATACAAATTTTCTGACTTTTCTTACATTTTCTTCAGTCACCACCGATATTGGCCTACCTGAACGGGGATCGTCTTCAATCGACTCCCTTCCCAGTTTAAATAAGCGACTCCACTTTTTGACCGTAGCATAAGAAGGTCCAGAGGCACCATAAATACTAGCCATTTCTTCAAAAATACATTGCGGTGATTTAGCACTTTTTGTAAGGAACTTAATTACAGCACGGTGCTCAATTTTCGAAATATTTGTTGATAATTCAGACATGGTGGACTTTTCCGTTGATTATCTCAAAAAAAAATTAAACAAATATGACATGATTTTGTTTTTAATAATTCGTTTTTAAATGGCCTTTCTAGTGGCCAGTACCATAAACGCATATAAGACCTGGAAATACCATAGGCTTAGGACTTATCAGCCGCCCCTCGTAAATGCTGTTTGCAATACAACCATGTAGGACATTTTTGAAACGCGTTTTGTGTATATAGTTCTTAGGGATAGCCCCTAGCTCATTAAAATATTATCTTTGTGACTAATAATAGTTAATACTCTGTCATTGCCACATTGAAATACAGTGACATTAAAGTCATTACTGTTCAGGCCCACTATTTCACAAACTTGACAACTTTCACCTCACAACGACAATTGTCCGTACATTGCTGGATCCCCAATTAACCTAGCGACTACCTAAACTTCAAGAACAAGCAATGCATGTCACGTTGGTGAAATAGGGGCCAGTTAATAATAAATATAAATAATTTATTGATAAGACATAATATCCCTGCATCAGATTTAGATGTTTGTTTTTCTGTTTCTTATTCTTTATTAGTTACTCTCTGATACTGTATTAGTTTTGATTTTATTTGTATTATTTTGACATTTTTATTTCAAATGCAATGTATATTTTTACTGAATAAATAACTATGAACTATGAACTTTACTATACACTAGGAGTTTACTATTAGAGACAAATAACACGTGCCTTGAAAAAGTTATTCATGCAAAATATAATACAATATCATTCTTATTGATTATAACTAGTACAAATAATTAGGAAGTTATAATCTAAACCTAGGCGGTACCTATAAAAGATAGAATAAGCTTAGAGAAGTTAATTTTTAAACGATAATTAACATCTCTAAGCTGTATCGTCATCTAAATATATAAACGTAAAAGTCCTGACTGTCTGACTCACTCACTCACTCACTTAAATCAACGCCCAGCCCAAACCGTTGAACCTAGAAAGCTGATTTTTTCACAACAGGTAGGTTATATAACGAAAGTACCCACTAAGAACGGATTTTTGAAAATTCCACCATTAAGGGGGTAAAAAGGGGGTTGAAAGTTTGTATGGGGATGGAGTAAAATTTTAAGTGAGAGACTTGAAACTTTGTGTATAGACTCCTTATTACAATACAAGAAAAGTGATTTAACCCTCTGTATCATAGAGTAGACTGCAGGCAACATACCGTTCGATCGTCTTTCAAATTCATACAATCGGTTTTTAAACGTATTCATGCACTGTAGCTTGTCGTCTACACTCTAGGCGAGAGAAACTAGTACAGCGGAACACAACTAGATGGCGCTGTAAGTCTCAAATTGAAGTTGATCACCCGCGAGTAGTGCTCACTGTCTCCGAATTCAAAAATTGAAAAAAAAATGTTATAAGTGTGTTAGGTGTTTTCTTTTGAAGCAGTGAAGAGGTATGTTTTTCGAATTCATTATGTAATATTAAATTTGAACCAATTTTACGAATTATGCAGTTTTTTTGGTAATTAGTGTTAGTTGCCTGTAGGCTACATTAGGCGAAAAGTGTAGTAATTTTGTATGAGTACTCTTATCCCTATTTTAGGGTTTAATCAGATGCAAGTTTCCAAAGTGTCTTGGATTTATGCAAAACGTGTGTGTAAAATGCGGGGTTGCCTTGTGTGTTACACTACAACTTAGAAAAGTTGGAAAAACCCCCGACGTTTTCACTTCTAAGTCCAATATCTCAAAAACGGCTAAACAGATTTTGATGAAACATGGCTAAGAAAACTTGGGATAAAATTATTTATCACACAAAAAAACCGCATTCAAATGGGTCTATCCGTTTGGGACCTACGATACCACAGACAGATACACACATACACAGATAAACAGATAAACCGATACAAAGATACACAGACAGACACGTTAAACTTATAACACCCCTCTTTTTTTCGTTGGGGGTTAAAAAAAAACAAGAATTGCTTTAAAAACTTCCAGATATCGTAACATTTGCTACAATGTATTTTTTCAAATATTTATGCATTGTTGCTTCCAGACAACACTCCCTATTTTTGATTATTTTTTCAAAATTAACGATATAAAAAAAACCTGAAATATGTATTTTATTTTTCCTTTATTATAAGAAATCAATTAAAATAATTAAAAAAGAAGGTTATGAGTTATAGAGCGTTAAGGGTTTTGAAAAAACCCACCCCTAAGCGGGTAAAGTAGGGGTGCAATGTTTGTATGGGCGTAACATTATTTTTTGAACTAGAGACTTGAAACTTTGTAGAAAGATTACTTATTAGAATACAAAAAAAGCAATTTCAGCGTTTTAGAAAGTTCCACCCCTAGAGGGGTTAAATAGGGGTGCAAAGTTTGTATGAAGGGAATTTTTCCTTTTGAGCTAGAGACTTGAAACTGTATAGACAGATTACTTATTTGAATACAAAAAAACCGTCAAAGTGCGAGACTGACTCGCGCACCGAGGGTTCCGTACAAACCTGTTATTAACTATTTTAAGTGAGAGACTTGAAACTCTGTGTATGGACTGCTTATAACAATACGAGAGAAGTAATTTCAGGGTATTGAAAAAACCCACCCCTAAGCGGGTTAACCAGGGGTGCATGTTTGTATGGGGAAAACATTATTTTTTGAACTAAAGACTTGTAGAAACTTTGTAGAAAGGTTACTTATAAAAAGTACTTTCTGCGTCTTAGAAAATTCCACCCCTAAGGGGGTTCAATAGGGGTGCAAAATTTGTATTAAGGGAACTTTATTTCTTGAGCTAGAAACTTGATACTTTGTAAAAAACCTACTTATTAGGATACAAAAAAAGAACTGTCAGCGTTTTACAAAATTCTACCCCCACGGGGATTAAGTAGGAAACTTTTCCTTTTGAGCTAAACATTTGAAACGTTGTAGACATATTAGTTATTTGAATACAAAAAAAGCACTTTATGCATTTTGGAAAAATCCACCCCTAAGGGAGTTAAATAGGGGTGAAAAGTTTGTATACAGCGCAAGAAAATTTTAAAGTAAGAGATGTATAAGTTGTATCTTACCCTAAGAGGGTTAAAAGGGGCTTCGAAGTTTGTATAGAGAGCAAGACATTTTTAAAGCAAGAGATTTGTAACTTCCATTTTAGACTGTTTCTTTGAATACTTAGAAAAGTTGAAAATCATTTCAATTCCAATATCTCAAAAACGGCTGAACGGATTTTCATGAAACATGGCTAAGAAGTTAGGGAGCTACGACACCACAGATAGATACACAGCACAGATACTCAGACAGACACGTTAAACTTATAACAGTTATAACACCCCTCTTTTTGCGTCAGGGGTAAAAATACTGGGTGTTAAACGAGATTCACCCCTAAAGGGCTAATAGGAGTTGGAAATGTATACGGGGAACAAGACAATTTTAAAATAAGGGAACTGTAACTTCGGTCAAGGACTAGAAAACAAATTACTGCGTTTTTTATACTCTTCCTCGAAGGTTGGAGGTTAAAAGGGTCAAAAAGTACTTGTTGCCCAACAACAAGTACTTTTTGAAGAAAGGGAATTCTTCGGTCAGACATATATACTATTTGGTGAGCCATTAATTCAGAATACATAATCCTACCGCTCGCAGAAAAGTAGGTTAGCCCTTTCAGGACGAACTTTCGGCACAGAACTAACAAAAAGCTCGGTAAACCCGATGCGCCGAGCCGGCGTCATGCCGGCCTACGGGTGCGAATCGTGAAATGGATGGGTTGATGCGTTATTTCCACTAACCAAACACTTTAAATGATGCATTATTTTTTTAATTTTAATGATACGGTCCTCTGACATAGAAATTATGAGATACATCATAGTGGGTTACCTATCAGATATGTTTAAGAGTAAGAAAAAAAAACCAATTTGATTATTATGTTTTATTACAAAATTAACACAGTATTATAATAAAACTAAATACAACAAACATGTTAATAGAAAAATGGAAACCAAGTAAAAATATCACAAAAGTACTTATCCTAAAAATACAATAAAACAAAATCATATCAATAATTATTAAAAATAGTTTCATGATTATTCATTTGTACTAGAGAAAGACGCGATTTATAAGCGCGACATGTGTCAAATTTATGAAATTTACAATAACTGAATTAAAGTTGACTCTATAGACTTACCAAGTGGTATCGACGCAGTTATTCCTGGTGAGTTTTCATCAAAGTCCATTCTATTCGGTACCGTACAGCAATCAGGGTCAAACATGGAATGCAGAGACATCGGGTCCGGTGGGCAAGCAGGGTCATTCATGTTGAGCGTGGTCATCGTTGAATCGTAAGGAGAGCCAAGTCGTATAAAATATCAACAAACAAAGAAAAACACAAAACCGAGAGCACGAGAGCACATTACCGAGGTCAAACCAAGACTGTGCAACTCTCTATCATAGTGCAACTTATTTTTCAACACCCCTAGTTGTCCAATTGTTAAGGGAAACAAGGAGAAGTGGCAAAACATAATAAAATGTCTTTTGTTTTACCGCTGCTCTTTGTGACAAAAGGGTCACAGACGCCATAAATCACACAATGACGATACTACCTACTTATGTCCTTATCGGGTTTTTTCACTCCACGCAGGCCACCTGCGTGCTATCAGTAGCAGGATGATGATTGACGATTTATGCTAGTTCATAAAAATTGATAACACAAACCTTTGTTACGTTACGTAGCTGTTATGGTTAATACAACAGCGGCTTATCATCACAATAAGTCGTTAGAACTATCCAAAACCCACTCTAAAGACGTCAACCTGATATATTTTGGCCATAGAATAGTAATAAAATATGTATTTACCTAAAATATATTTATTTATCCACAAACATTGATATGCTTGGTTAAAGCGGCCATAGCATGAAACCATTCTTCCCGACTAAAACCACGTGATTTATGAAAAGTAGCATTACCGCTATGAAAATAAAGCTCCTTATGATTTGGCAATGACAACACTTACGACTCTTTTGAAATGAGTCGTTATGCGTTGTCCACCCGCAAGCCTGAATGACGCCGACCTCGGCGCAAGAGGTTTTAAACCTATTAAACTTAGATATATTTTCTTCAAAATTAATTTTTTCTTACCTATATTATCTACTCTATGTTTTGTTAAATGACTTCAGATATGTTTTCAAGCTATTATATACAGAAAAACGGCAATGAAAGTTTGGGGTAAAATATTACCATATATACAGCTAATTTTGTGTTTTACTCGTATTGAATATTACAGCTCAGTCTGTTAATTATACAAAAAAAAAGAAAAAGCAACCGCACTCAATCAATTTTATGAGATAAATGCAAAAATGTTATGGCGCCGGGCCGGCGTCATCAGTACGGCGGGGTTGCAAATGGGATGGCGCCGACGCGGCGTCATGCGCACTGAAAGGGTTAGGTTAACTTAGAACTGCGATCCTTACAGAACCGAACAGCTACCAGAAAAGTGGTTAGGTTAGAACTACGATACTCACAAACCGTGAAGAAGATAATGTTAGATAAAATTGCGGATCATTTTGTTAATTTAAGAAGTTAATTTTTTTTTTTTTTTTTTATTTAATAAGAAAACAAACAGTCATACATAAATCTTGAGTAAGATAATGAACAGAAAGATAGACCTATAGTTTCCTGAAAATACTAGAATAAAGAATACGTGGCTAATATAGTAAGTGTAATATGACAACATAGTAAACATAAACTAAAATTTTGGGGAAAAATATAATTTATTCTCTCACTGGGGATGGAGATGGAAACTTCTACGTCTTTTGGCATATGATAATTTTACTTTCAAAACTATACAGGCACCCCGGACTAACGTAATTAAAACTACTTAACGGAACTACCAAAAGGGGTAGGCAGACCACATGAAACGTTTGTTCCAGCGCCACTTTTAGCATAAATGTGGGTATAAAAGATCGACAAAATGTGATATTGCAGTGATAGGTTGCTAGCAAATCGCCCACAACACACTTCAACCCTGGTCCTTTTGTCGACTTTTACGACACCCACAGGAAGAAAGGCGGTGCTGAAATTCTAACCCGACACCACACGGTTGTAAGCAAAAACCAGTAGGTATTGTAGCTTAGTACACATATAAAATTACTTTAATACTTTTTGAAAAACAAACAGTTTAAGTAGTTACAAACATATGTATATTAAAAAAAACTGAAATTTCAATTTAGCATTAGCAATTTAAGCCTTTTACACCTAAACCCAAAACGGAACTACATGAACATAGGCGTAAAGATAATTTAAGACTCTTGGAAGAATATAGGATAGTTATACCTCGAAAGTCATCCCTCAAAATGGTAGAAGTTTGTTTGGGACAGGGATAATTAAGGTTAAGCCTAAAATAATTTAATAGAAATATTTTTCTCAACATCTACGCGGACGAAGTCGCGGGCAAAAGCTAGTAGGACATATTTGTAGGGCGTCTCGTAGAGTTGATTAACATTTCATGTAGGTTGGGGAAAATAAATCTAGCCACGCATTAAGTCTGTTGTAAAGAAGTGTACCTAGGAAAAGAAAAAATGGAGAAGAGAAAGCGTGTCGTTTTAGCGTGTATTTAGGACAAACACAATCTTTACGCTTTTGGGTCGTTCTTCTTTTTAACCGACAATGAATCGTCTTTGTTCCATTTTTTGCGTTTTTCAACTATTGATAATGATGGTTTTAATGTTTGATTTTAAGGCGCGGTATGTTCATGGTCTTCTCTCCCTCTCACTGAGCTTAAGCGTGAGCGAGATGGAAGTGCGTGCTCCCAAGCGCGGAAATCATGTTTTTTAATTTAATTTTTTTTGGCGTTTAAATAAATAAAAAAAGTAAACACTGATTCTCTCAAACATGATATTGCTGATTTTTAGAAGCCATTTTAATATTTTTAGCTTTTGTGCATAAATTGTAAGAAATATTTTAATTGTATTTTAGACCCTTTTAGACCTATGTTCGTGATTTTTTTCTATCGAGCGAAAATTGCTTAATCATGTTTCTAAACACTGATTTCCCTGCAGAAAAGCCTCAAGATTACTATTCGTATTTTTTTTTAAACCATATTATTATAAGCAGACGCATTATATTGTTTCAAAAACTGTTCGCTCAACTTCGCTGAACCTACGTGGCCTTAATAAACGTTGCATGTATTTTTAATTAGGACTAATTCATGATTCTTTCCGTAGCGATAATGTTTTTTTCTTTATGATAGTTTTACAGAAAATACTGTGACAGAGTGGTCGTTTTCTGCGGGGACCACATTTTGGATTACCACTCTGTCACGCGATTCTATGGAAAAACCACCATAATGAAAAAACATTATCGCCACGGAAAGAATCATGAATTAGGGTGTTACCACACCAAACGATCGATGCCACCGATAGATATTGGCCGTTTGGTCTGGTAGGTTTAGCTGATAGTAGAAACTGTCGATCGACGTATACATAATCGATCGATGGCATCGATCGATTGGTGTGGTAACACCCTTAGTCCTAATAAAAAATACATGCAACGTTTATTAAAATCAAACATTAAAACCATCATTATCAATAGTTGAAAAACGCAAAAAACAGAAAAAAGACGATTCATTGTCGGTTAAAAAGAAGAACGACCCTTTTAATGGCATGATCAGTGTTGTAAGGGGTTTCAGCGTGCTGTTTTAGAACTGTGTGCAAAGTGAATAATTGTCAAACTGTTAAATCCTCAGACGATTTATACAGAAGGTTTGAATAATAAGTACGATATTTGTTAGAAAATAATATTTCCTAATCCATATTATGGATCTTCAACCGGGGTCAGCTTGTGGTAGGCGGGGTGATTTATATTTTATCAATAGTTCACAACGTGGGAGAATTTTCCATATGGGCAGAGCACAGACACTGCCTTAGTAACGTATATATATTTAGACACTTAAGGGAATCAAAATTTATAGGGTACTTTCCCGATGCCCTAGAACTATGTAATTTGCCAAGTAATATCGTCTTATACTACAAGTACGGAGAGAATGCTGAGAAAAATGTAAGTAAATCATAAAAAATATAATAATTACACGGAACCCTCAGTGGACTAGTCCTACTAGTACTTTTCCGATATTTGCTTTGAAATAATGATCCGTTTTGACAAAAATCTTGCTTTATGACTATTTTTGTAATTTTCCCTATGCGGGTGAAGTTATCTACAATCACGAAAATGCCGTATTTCATTGTACCTTTTTACGGAAAGGGATCTCCCCATAACTAACTGGTGATTAGTACAGAGAGGTGTAAAATCTGAAGCTAGACGCAAAAGGTATTTTTTCCTCATCATTTGCACTAGTCTGCAATAAAACAATATTCCCATACTAATCCATAGTAGGTACGGTACAGTCGAGTTTATAAAAACAGTCAAACGGTTCTAAAGGTTCAAAAATGTTTATGCAACCTTATGTGCTTATGTCCATAACATGAGTAAAAATATCAGAGAATCCACAAAATCAAAATGGTGTGATTTTAGTCCTAGCGGTACACCCCGTCATTCAGTAAAGAGTTTTCCTGTTTTAGTTTTTTTTTCATGCTACGGGTCAAATTGATTCGTATGGCCTAAACATCAACGCTCCGATTTTCATGCTTTTAAAGCGCCGTAGGTTCATGGTCTTCTCTCCCTCTCACTGAGCATAAGCGTGATGGAAGTGCGTGCTCGGAAGCGCGGAAATCATGTTTTTTAATTTTAATTTATTGTCCGTTTAAATAAATAAAAAAGTAAACACTGAGTTCTCTCAAAACATGATATTGCCGATTTTTATAAGCCATTTGAATATTTTGAGCTTTTGTGCATAATTTGTAACAAATATTTTAAGTGTATTTTAGACCCTTTTAGACCTATGTTCGTGATTTTTTTTCTATCGAGCGAAAATGGCTTAAACATGTTTTTGTACTCGTCGATTAAAATCTGTGTATTAAGATTTCATAGAGAATACTGCTACGTCACTCTTTTCGTCATTTAATAGTCTATGTTAGTTCCGAAACAACCGAAATAACTTTTTCGATACGCTCTAGACAATCGAAAAAAATTTGAAAATAGAACTTCGTATTTCAATAATATGTGTCCTTGATCCGATACAAAATTGCCAATCTATGGCGTTTCGGTACGATGCAGCGTCGCGTCGTCTGTCAAAAATCTACTTAAACTGGCTGCTGTATCCAGGGCATGAAAAAAATAAAAATAAACTACGCCTTGTGATTGGCCAATCACAGCACAGTACTGCAACATTACGGACGCCGGTGGTGTGATTATCTATGGATTATCTTGTGTAAAAGAAGTCGGATTATAGAACTAGACAATATAGTACTTACGAAGCGATATTTAGTTTTCGTATTAATGACTTAAATTATTAATTTTAATGAACTCGTACAAAAAGTATTGTTCACATTACTGTCATAATCAAGCTTTTTAATCTCGTACCTTGCTTAGGCCACTCAGCAAGCTTCGTGACCTAAACACGGTACTTGACTAAAGAGCTCTCTATTATAACACGATTGTGAAAAATACTATTCTAAACACTGATCTCCCTGCAGAAAAGCCTCAAGATTATTTTTTAACCCATATTATTATAAAGAGACGCATTATATTGTTTTATCTACGCACATATCACTAGTGCTCTAAAATGCGTTCAGATACTATAGGAAATGACCAGCATTACTACAACCGATTTTCCTATGAGAACTTTCTTGTCTGTGGTAGTAGGTAAAATCTGTACTGTAATGTTATTACGGTACAGATTTTTGTAACGTTGTGAGTTTAAATTTGGAACAGCTGTCAAAACTCAAGTGAGTATCTATTCTAGTATCCATAGATATTAAAACAGTTATCGATACGAAACGTCAATTCAGTATGTTTTGTAATACAAACCGCACGACATTTGATCTCGAGTGATATGAGTATAGGGACTTCATTCGTTGGTCTAACCATTCGTTATGACGTATGAATTGATTGCCGCCATTGCTTCATTGCTGTTGTTATTTTATTGTTGGTTTTTTGCTGTTACTTACTACTACTTATGATACTACCCTAGAACACTCGTGTGACCCTATTATGAAACTCGCTGACGCTCGTTTTATAAAACGACACTCGTATTTTAAGGCCTCTCATTAGGGATCAGTCGCATAAACTACTATTAAAAACTCTGTTCGCTTAACTTCGCTGAACCTACGGCGCCTTAACACCATTTGCAGCATATTGTTGCGTACCGCTAGGACTATTTATGAGCAGCGTAATTATCTATCGGCTGTAGAAGCATAAAAATCGGATCACATAAAGACTTCATATATATCTGATACGATTATCAGTAAAATTATCTCTAAATTCTGCAAAAGATAACTTTATCAGCTTTGACGTAAGGCCGTAATTTGAACAAAGCTATTTGACGCTTCTTGAATTGAGTATCAACTTGTCATTAGATATCACAATTTAACGAACGTTAATTTGACAGAATTGATAATAAGTCGAAATTGCCACATGGGCCTAACAATGAGTTTCTAAGGCAATGGTCCCACCGCCGGCGACGAGCGATAAACGAGTAGAACTAGAAACTCGAAACCAGTGGGCAAGCGGCGAGAAGCGAGTGTGTAGTTTCGATAGTTTTGTCGCTCGGCTACAAGTGAGTGTTCGAGTGCGACGGGCGATTACTCGCACCACCCGCATACCCGCACAGTTGTACGGTAGAATGATCGCTCTGATCACAGTGATCACCATGCGTTCATCGCAGAGTACCGCTGAGCGAGTTTTATCGTTGATGGCTTTTGTCGCTGCGATCAACTAGGGAAGAGAGAGGGGTGTGTTGTGTAATGATTGGTATAAAAATAAATAATATAATTTCATTCGCAACATTAACACCATTTAACAACATTTGATATATTTTCAAGGTATATAATCACTCATTGTGTATAATAAACGTTTTTTATAATCTCAAAATATATATGTTTATTTTGTATAATTATCATCGGGTATAACACTTATTGTGTGTAATCATTTTATGGTATAATGCTCATGTGACATTCAAGTTATATGTCATAACTATCAAGTATAATAATACTTAATTATCAAATTGTTCTATGTAAGTATAGATTACGTAGTAAAAAGTGTTATTTTCTGGCGTTTCGCCGGCCGCTGCCGCGGCACGCTCGCTTCGCTCGCACAGCCCGCGTGTTGTAGGGTCGCAGTTCAACCTAACACTCCTCCTCGCTTCGCTCGTCGTCGTACCTACACCAACCTGCCTTAGAGTCTACCAAAACATATTATGCTAATTGTGCATTAGAAGAAATTAGCATTATACCATTTGTTTACTATAGGAAATATGCATTATATTTAAATAATGTTATATTCAATATTATTATATCAAATGACCATTATATTAAATGATAATTATATCATATGTAATTATTTTAATTGTTGTGATATGACTCAAGAATTATATTTAAAGAGTGTTATTGCGACTAATATTATTCCAAAAGTTTTTATAGGCACCAAAGAGAGAGTCCTCGCCGGCAGTGTGAGCGATGAACTATAAATATATAAGGTGAACAAATTAAGTACCCTTATTTAAAGAGGTGTTACATTACATCAAAACAATTAACTTTAAGTGGAAATTAAGAAAACTTTTTATATGATAATTTTGTTTTAATTTCCGGAACAATATAAATGAATTAATATTTCGCCCTGTGCATTTAACTGACAAGATGTTTAACACTGTGTCAAGTGAACATCGTCGTTTGTGATAGACGTCAATGATTGGCGGGAAACACTGGACATTGACATTCAATTATCTAAGTGAATTGGCCTTTTGACTCATGATATGACAGTCGAGAGGTTTCAAAGAGGACATCTCATTAACAGGGTGTTTTACGCAGTTACGTAGTTTCCCTAATTATCTTCAAAAAGTGATACACACTTTTAAATGTTGCATACTTAAGTCTACTCCTAGGGACGAGTACTATCAGCTTATGTATAATCTCTCTTTTATTTACACGGGAGCGCTTGACTTTTGTTCATTTCTTGGGCGAGAAAATCGCCGATAGTTCATCGTTCACTCGCCGGCGGTGGGATCAGTGCCTCTGTATTCATAAGGAGCCGTTGAATTGATTGACAGCTAGTCCCTAATGTAGTTTGACCCTTAGAATTGTAGCACATATTTGGGTATTCGTTGGTGCAATTTATATCCATACCAGAATATATTCCATACCATCATATTTATTTAAGGTGGAGCGGGGCAATCTCGACTACGGGAAATTTCAACTAATCGAAACATCTTCCGTGTTTTACATCATTTATTACAGTGCCATCCATGTCCGGATAGCGGAAAAGCGCATTCATAATTTCGCGATAGATGGCGTCAATAGAACGAATGCTCTCTGATCTACGCGGCCATATTGTTTTCGGCGAAATTTACTGTGTGCACTTGCGAGTTGGCTCCTCAAACATTCTACAAAAAAAATGGTTTTTAATTTATTTTGACTAGTTTTTCAAAGGTGACTCGCGTATTTATAACCTATTTCATGTTCGTATGTTACTTTTTATGATATAGTTTATGTTTTAATTGTATTTTGGCGACAGTTAAAATAATCCCACTAAACTTGAGATTTCGGCAAATTTCGACTATTTGGTAGTTGAAATTACCCCACCATATCTTATATGATAATGAACAAATACTAGTCATGTGCACGATTCGAGGTTTTTATCTTTGTAAATTCGTCGTTTAAATAAACACTGAGCAAATACTTGAATATCACCACGTGCGAACTTAATGAACCGAACATAAGTTGCATATCAGTTATCAGTTAATCAGAAAAGGATGGCATCAACTTTTTATGTGAATCTTACTATAAACCGTCTTTTTCGCACTAGTTTGAACTATACGTTTGGTGATAAACGCAAACAATGGAAAATCCGCAAGTAACCTTCGACAAGCCAGGTATTTGTTCAAAGAGTTTTGTTGCATTTCAAATGGTTACCTGAACGAGTTGGTTACATTTGAATGTAAACAATACGGAGCCCAAAAAATAAGAGATACTGTGTAGAATGAAAATATCAATATTTTCGGTAATGTAATGAATAATGATACAATTTATGAGTTTATTAAATATTTAAACGTCTATTTGCATCATGAGTCCCCACACGACTTACGAAATTGCCCCGCTAAAATCTTGTAAGCCTTTTTTTGAATAAATTAACCTAGCTGCTTTAATAAAAGGGTCCAATTTAGATTGCTGGTCCCATGAATAAGCTCAGGATCTCAGTTTTAGCAACGTAAGTTCCTGTAACGGAACTTACTATCAATAGTTGCAATTGCCCTTCGGCGGGGGAAATACGACTAATTTTGCCTTTTTATATATAAAACACATTTTAAAGTATATAGAGTCAATATTTTTGGATATGGGTTAAAAAAAATAAAACCTAAGTTACTAATTTACTGCATGAATGCAATCAATTGTCAGCAAAAGTTCTGTAGCTGGTATTTTTGAGTTCTCGAAAGTTGTACTTTATAACTAACTAGTCGAAATAGCCCCGCTCTACACCTTAGCTATTGAAAAAAAAACAAATGAATTAAATCTTTTTTAAAGTTTTTAGTGTATTATTGAACAATGACACAATAGGAATGACAATCACAAATTATCATCACGAGACGAAATCCTATGCTGATTCTCAAAACTTATTGATCACCCCTCGTAGAGTATTTGTATGGCATTGTATTGTGCATTTTGCGCGAATGGGACAGAATATATCCGTCTCTTTAAACTTAGGAAACTTAAGGCTAAGTGATAATTTATTTACTACCGGTTAGCCTAGTGCAGGGGTTCCCAAAGTGGTCCAGGTGGACCCCCAGGGGTCCACGAACGATGTGACAGGGGTCTACGCTGGAGTGGCAAAAAAATAGGGGTTCACAGTTTGTACGTGGGGGTCCACGAAAATTTATCTGGTTTCGATGGTAAATAACGAAACAGATAATGATTTTTGTATTATTTTTATAGCCTGGACGACTGATAAATATATAATAAAAATATTGCGTTCCTCCGTGATAAATATTTCGGTGAATCAAACTACCTATACTATAATACCATATTATTAAAATTACAACTTTCGGCTCCAAAACTTGTCGACTGCAAGTCTGCAACATATCGCGAACGAGCTGTTGGACAAACGAACAAGTCTAGGCTTGCGAAGCACCGTCGCGTCGCTATCGCCGGCGCCGACCAAAACGCTTGTTCGGACGTGCAAAGGGACGAAATACCTATGACTTACGGTAATGTGCTGTGCTTGTATGCACTTGTTTGATTCTTCACCAATAAATACGAATGCTAAGAACAAACGTTACTCATTTGTTTCCGGATTTCGACTACAAAAGTAAAGTGAATTGCTGTTCCTGGTTGCCAGAATCGTGTCGGAAAAGTAAGTACATTATTTGTTTATTTGCTATACAACTTATAGGTATCTCTTTTTGTAGTTAATATATTTGTCTTCTTTGTGTATGATAGACATGTATGAAATATGAAATAATGAACATTACGATTATTACCTACCTACTTCCATAAAACAACAGACAGCCGAAAAAAGTTTATTAGTATTCTTTTTTTGATTCATAGCGAAAAATTATAAATTCTGTTCTATAAAATAGCCATATCCTGTTAAGTAAGACTAAGAAGAAATTAAGTAAGAATGTTAAGATCACAAAAACTTTTTTATACTTACAGGTAGCTAATTTGAAACATGGCGGAGCCAAAGAAGAAAATTAAGTTTCGACAGTACAGTGTGGAATATTTAAAATTTGGCTTTCTTCCATCAAACGCGGACAAGCGATTGCCCATGTGCCTTTTATGCAATAAAGTTTTGAGCAATGACTCTATGAAACCATCGAAGCTCGAAGATCATCTAAAAAGGTGCCACCCTGATAAAACAGGTAAAGATTTGAAATATTTTCAATCATTGAAAGAAAAATATGAAAAGAGACCCACCCTGCAAGGTATGTTCGCTTCAACATCTGAAAGTAACGATGATGGCTTGCGGGCATCTTACAACATCTCATTACTCATAGCGAAATCTGGAAAACCCCACACCATTGGTGAACAGTTAATTTTACCCGCTGTTGAAGAAGTTTTAAAAACTGTTCTGCACAAACCTCCATTTGACATACTCAAAAAAATTCCTTTGAGTAACAACACTGTACAAAGACGTATTGACGAAATGAGCTCTGATATTGAAAGTTTCTTGTGTAATTATCTGCAAACAACTCATTTTTCTATTCAACTGGACGAGTCAACTTTACCTGATAATGAGGCATTATTATTAGCATTTGTGCGATTTGTTATGGACGAAGAAATTCATGAAGAGCTATTATTCGCCAAAACTTTGAAGACTGACACTAAAGGTGAATCGATATTTAACATCCTGAGCGATTTTTTAAAAGAAAAATCAATTCCGTTCACAAACGTTACATGGGCGGCAACAGATGGAGCTCCTGCAATGGTCGGGAAATATCGTGGGTTCATAAGCCATCTAAAAAAAATGATACCAGATTTAACTGCAATTCACTGTGTCATCCACCGACAACACTTAGTAGCAAAAAATTTGAGTGCTAGACTGCACCAATCGCTCCAATTTGTGATTAACGCGGTTAATAAAATAAAAAGCAATGCTTTGAATACGCGTTTATTTGCCCAATTGTGCGATGAAAATGATGATGACTTCCGACGATTGCTCTTACACACTGAAGTACGCTGGTTGTCGAAAGGTGCATGTTTAACAAGATTTTACTCACTTTTTGAGTCTGTCTTGGAGTTTCTGGATAGTAAAGCTACAGATTTAAAAGAAAACCTGATCAAGTTCAAAGCAGATATCGCGTATTTGACAGATTTGTTCAAAAAGTTTAATGATATTAACTTACAACTGCAAGGGGACAACCTCAATTTAATTAAAACAAAGAGTGTGATTTCCGCTTTTCTTGGAAAATTGAAGTTAATGAAGCAAAACATTAGTCGACGCGAATTTTCCCAATTCTCAAGCTTGTCACAGGTAGAATGCGAGGATGATGATATTCAGACATATGTTCAACATTTGATTGCCCTGCATGATGATTTCAAAACCAGATTTGAAGACATTCTCACGATGGAAATACCACCATGGATTATAAATCCATTTGATGAAATGGAAGTGGAGAACGTGATATTGCAAGAGGAGCTACTTGAGCTTAGCACTAATGAGGAGCTGAAGGTGAAATATAAAAAAGGGTATCAAACTTTTTGGCTGCAAGCAGAAATACCCGAAAAATATCCTGGACTGTAGAAAATTGCGAGAAAGCTTTTGATATCATTTCCCTCGTCATATCTTGTGGAAAAAAGTTTCAGCACCGTTACAAACCTTTTAACGAAAAATAGGAACAGACTGAATATCACAGAACGAGGAGATTTGCGATTATTCCTGACAAAACTGAACCCAAATATTGACAATTTGTAGTCAATTCATCAAGCTCATCCCTCCCATTAATTTTGAGTGTCATTGTACTTAGAAGTTACGTAACAATGTTTAATTTTAATTATTTTACGACTGTTATTATCATCATAAATATTATAAAGTACTCGAATAAACACAACACAAGCAAAATATACTATATTTAATTTTATTTCACCACTCCGAGATTTAGATTTGATTGATTTTATTTTATTTGATGCTGGAATAGATAGGTTGTGAGTAGATGTCAAAAAAGTAAAGTATTTATTATTGACAGCATATTAACCAATCATTTTTCACTTTTTTTTCTAAACCTGTAAAGAACATTTATGTCACACCTGGCTAAAAGTGGATTTTTTCGCCCGATACATGTGCGGAAATAGCCGCTTTTTCGCCAAATGTTGACATAAAATGATGTATACAACACGGGAGATAATAAAGAAAGCCTTGATCGCACATTTGCGTCCTTCGCTTGCAGCTCGGGCCGTAAATATCTGCGATCTCGGCCTTTCTTTATATTATCTCCCTAGGTGTACATATAATATACTATACTATTTCATAGTTATATCGTCACCAGAGTTAGGTAATAGTCACATTTTTGTAATTTTTTGGGAATATGGTGTAGGCTGTAGAGTAGGGGGTCCACCAGAACCAGCAAATTTTTTAAAGTGGTCTATGAGAAAAAAAAGTTTGGGAACCCCTGGCCTAGTGGGTAGCAACGCTGCCTACGAAGCTGAAGGTCCTGAGTTCGAATCCCGGTAAAAGCAAATATTTGTGTGATGTTCAGAAATATTATTTAATATTATAAATAAATATAAATATTATAAATATTTATTTCTGGGGGGGGGTCTGGCCATTGGGTGACGATATTCATTTTATTAGGCCATTTCAAGGAATAACAGAATGATGATAGGGGGGTCAAAAATCGTCAAAAAACTATGACGTAATTTATGAACGACCCCCAGGCTTTGATATCTCCATAGTATGATGTGCGACTGTTATACTTTGATTAAAATCTAAATTAATTTGTCCATAGCACAAGGACAGTCTGCACATCAAAGTCCATAACTCAAGTTATGTATGTCTGTTTGTCTGTATTCAATTACCAAAGTTTATTCTTTCGTAATTATAGAAGAAAAAGGTTTTTAATAGATGTAAGGCTATTTTAATAATGCATTCATATACTAAACCCAATTTAAATTGAAGAAGGGCGTGAGCGATGTGGGCGTGTCCTATGCTCCGCCCAAGTTCGACCCGCCTTCGCCCTTTACCACCTTTGCTCCGTTTGAAATATACTTTCCAAAACACCGCTAAATCATTATTTTCAAAGTAGTTAAATACTCTTGTTTAAATAAAAATACGCTATTACTACGATCTAGAATAAATAGATTACATTACACTGCATTTCCGTTATTAATTTAAACTAGTAAATTGCATTTTAAATTATTGTACTCCCCAGTTACCGAGTTTCGTCAAACATTAACTCAGAGTCAGTTTTGTGACGACGATTAAGTATTCAGTTTGTATGATTTTTTTTATTTTTATTTTTTTTAGTTTTGGGTAGGACATGAAATTAAAATAAGTTTGAATGAGCAACGCATATCCAAAAATGAGGCGGTACAATGTCCTACTTTAAATGAGGTGAGGTACCATATAATAATTAGCATTTGTCGGTAGTAAAACCGAGGTTTTTTTCGAGTATAGTGTACAATAGACCACCAAATCATCATTTCATGTTATATTCTTACTTACATCCCTCCACTACATACAATATTGTATTGTAGATGGGGAAAAGTTAGGCACGAGTGGCGAGTCCGGAGCTCGAGGGGCGAGGCTTTGAGGTTGGATGGATAAATGAAGCGCGAGGTGATGACTCGTGACTCGTGAGGAATGAAGTAGTACATTTTTCAAGCGTGAAGTGATGCTACAATTTAATGAAATGAGTATGACAAATGAGGTGCCTCATGAGTGAGTAACCTAACATCAACTACTAAAATATGAAAATAGTCAATTCCACTAAAATTATGTGCTTATTTTTAGTCACAAAACTGGCAACGAGTTTTTTGTTTGACGAGTACCTACCTCTAATTGGGTACACAATTATTTGGAAATGCCCGAAATTGCACTAAAAGTGTCCATCAGCTTTACTTTAGATGCTTATTAGGAAGGTTTTTTGTTTTTGGTCATTCCAAGTCAATGACCCAAAATCAAATAATAGATATTTTCTTTTCAAGTTGGTGCTAATTAAAACGCGTTTTGTTAAAAAGATAGAAACTAATTGCAAAAAAAAAACAATAAATGTGTGGGAATTATTATGATCCCAAAGGCCACATGTCCTTTACTCGCTATGTACACGTAACCGGAGGTCAGGCTGTCTTGCACACCTGAGACGAATTGCCGGGAGGTGTTGTAAATACCAGGTCTGACCTACGTTCTACGTTTTTGGGAGGTAGATTGAGAAAACACACTTAGTAATATAAATTTCCATTAAATCAATTAAAAGGGAAAGTTGGAATCCAGGTATATACGTACGTACTTGTAGTCACTAAATAAATATTACGATACGTACCTAAGTAGATAGTATAGCCATCTTTTTACAATGTTTATCCCAACGCCGTTTTTGTGAAATGCTTGAGGATTCATTATGTTTAGTGAAATGACATTTAACGGTTGAAAGCGAGAGATGAACGTCGTTGGCTGGGGTCGCAACCCGCGGGGCAGATAAACTCGTTACATCAGGATACGACAAGCACCGCGGCGGCAGCCGAGAACACGCCAGCCGCCGGTATCTTTGTAATCTCGTTGTGATTCCCATTCCCGACGACTCTGGTTCTTTCCCCAAATTACCTTTTGTACTTGATCGACAATCTAATTTGCTACCAAAGTGAGTTTCCTCTATTTCTGATACTTTTACCTCTTAAACAAACATCCAAACGATACTCGTAGAGAATTGTAGAGAGGTGCCTATTCTGCTGGAAAGCACGTCACGCTTCGCCGTTGTCGCTAAAAGCTTCTTGTTGACGCAGCGTTCGATTGTAGGTAGAGGCACGTCTATATTGTTGTATTTATAATTGATTGCTTTGTCACGTAATTTGTTTGCCAGCGCCATCTAAGATGGAACGAGAGAGTCTCCGGGGAGTAGCGGGCTACGTTCCCTTTCGTCACCGACTTTGTCAACAATTAAATACTGTTACAATTATACTAGGTAAATCTTCGCGCGGAGAAAACAACATAGTAGGGCAGTTTCAGGTGATAATGTGGACACGCTGGACAAAAGCACCATTTTTTTTCGAGGTACTTGTTAGGTCCATAGCATAAGGTTTTGATAGGAACCAACTCCTCCGTCGGCCATCTTTAATTTTATGGCGGAATTTTGAATTATACGTATATCATTAATATCACGAGCTCTAAATAACGTATAATCACAAACTTAGTGTCTAAATATACATATTTGGGGTCAAGGAATTCAATTAGATATTTTTAAGAGTAGAGTTCCCAAAGGTATCAAACGGAACCCTGTTCCTAAGCTTCCGCTGTCCATCCGGCTACCTGCGTATCAGCAATAGCTAGACTGTTCAAATTTTCACAGAAGTTGTTTTTCTATTGCAGCTTTAAAATAAAATCATTAAAATAAAATTAAATTAAAATGTAAACAGTGCTCTCATAAATGAAACTTAATTTTATTGCCCACCCATAACAATCGGTATATCTCTAGAACCGACACTTAAAATTTCCGCAGATTATGTATAACTATAGCCTCTATAATAACAAATAATAAAAATATAAAAACGTTAGTAATTGGTTTTTTAACATAACTTAAACCAACTCTGAGAACAAAGATGTTTATATGTATATGCAGTATTATATCGGTAAAATACTTATGTAGTTGAATTCCTTGACCCCAAATATGTATATTTAGACACCAAGTTTGTGATTCTAAGTGCCTTAGAACTCGAGATATTAATAATTGACTATGATTTAAAAATGGCCGGCATAAAATAAATATGGCCGACAGAGGAGTTAGTTCCTATCAAAAACTTATAGCTATGGACCTAACAAGTGCCTGAAAAAAAAATTGGTGCTTTTGTCCAGCGTGTCCACATTTACGACAGTTTGTTCGAGCACTCTGCCCCACTATTAATGTGGAATTGACGTTATGTTCTTTATAATAAATAAGGCTGCGAAATTTCACGTATTGGGTGCAGCAAGACGAGAAGTCCAGATTGGAATTTGTTACAAAACTAGGTTCTGCCCGCGACTCCGTCGGCGTGGAAGTCGTTTATATCGTTTCTACATATACCCCCATTTCACTCCCTTAAGGGATGCTTTCCCGGATAAAAACTATCCTATGCCCTTCCCGGGACTCAAATTATCTCTATACCAAGTTTCATCTAAATCGGTTCAGCGGTAAAAGCGTGAAGAGCTAACCTGTTTGTTAGCTCTTCACCCACAAACAAACTTTCGCATTTATAATATTAGAATGGATTTAAGTTCTAGGCATGCAAACCTTTTTTATTTATTTTATGTGTGATTCTTCTTTACAACTATTTAAACTTGATACCATTAGCAGTTTCAGAGATTTTCAACGTTGTATTGTGGGATAAAATATTTAAGTTAGGTCTGTCCCTTTCATTTGGTTACCAAAAACGAAGATAACGAGAATAGGTTTATTCATATATTTCAAAGTAGCCTCCCAAAAAAGCGCGAAACAAGTTACACGTTCGGAAAGTCGTAAATCAAACTTTAAGTTAAAATAACCAAGAATATGGGTTGAAAAGGTTATTGTTAATGGAGGAACATTTAATAAAATATCTCTAAACAAGCAATACAGTTCAAAAAAATATAACAACTACAACCCGACGAAGGAGCAGCTGGACAATAACCCGGAGCATAACTTGGAACTGATTACCACCTCCTTTGTCTACATCGGATCAGCATCTTTATCGCTAACTGTGTCACGTAATAACACCCTGTTAATGAGATAATTTTATCGTACGAAACCTCTTGACTGTCACTTAACTACCCACTTGAACTAGATATATGAAACTTAAATAAATGTCAATGTCTTTTGTGCGTGTTGTGTCCACTTATGTAAATTAATCGCTAAATAATAAAAAATGCCTTACCGCTACGCGGAAATTTTTATTCATTTAATTGGTATACTTATTGAACAGCAGCAGCAGCATACGGTGACTTCATGATTGTGACTTTTTAAACGACTTCAAAAAGGAGGATGTTTATGTTCCACTGTATGGATATATTGATAGCTTTTAATTTACTCCTATGGATAATAAAAAAGGTATATTTTTTCTTAAGTTTCAAGTTCCATATCATTGTATTATTTGAATTATATTTGTAATTTACACTGTATTGCTATCCATACAGCAAAATAACGTTGAAAATTTTACCATCACGTAAGTAGGTATCCCTATTGTAGATATTTTTCTATTTGCATTATAGAATAAATAAATATGTACCTTCCAGCTACTAATCAAGGATAATGCATAAGAATCGCACTGACTTCACACTTTGTATGTGAAGAAATTTGACGATTGATCCTGCACGGCTATCACGCGACGGCGCGCGAGCTCTCGATTTTTCTCACACTATCCATCTCTCTTTTATTAGAACACTTAGAACAAGAGGTATAGTGTGATAAAAATCTAGAGTATGTTGCGGCCGTCCCATGATAGACGAGCTGAGGGGCATAAAACTCCATGAAAGTGACACTGATCTCTCGTGCTTCGTATCTACACATTATTACATGTTTTTTTTATCGCGGGTTTAGCATAGCGATATCGATACTGCATCGCGTTTGTAGCGCTGCAAATAGTCGCCGCTCTTTAACTCTTTTGTTACTTACCTAAATAAAATGCCTGCGTCTACGAAAATATTGACACAGACTGACTGGACGGAGGGACATAATTTGGATTTTGGTACGGTAATTCAATTTCCTACAATACCGGCCAATACTCCTTGAGTGTACACCATGAGAATTTTCCGATACCATTGTGTTGTGATTCGATTTTTATACGGTAAAAACTTGCGTCAGAATTTATAGCCCTAGTTAGTACAATAAATTTCCGTACTGAGAATGTATAACAAATGTACTAGATCAGCCAGTGGGACACAAGCGGAGCCCGTCACTAATAACCTCGTAATTGGTATCGGAGCTCGTTGCAGCCGGATTACTGAACGTCTAATTGAATGGGAGACGCCACTGCCACCTTGCTTCGCTACCATACCTTACGACAGAAGAGACTTAATTCTGTTGCGGTCAAGTTGGTCTATTTTGCGCCGTGTGCACGTGCGCAACCCGCGCTTGGCGCTTGCACCGACGCCGTGCTCAATTACACCGCTCCGATGAATTAAATTGCCGTGGAGCCGAGAGGCTGCCGCCGGAATCAGTTAGAAGATCAAACGTAACTCCGGCCCAAATGAGACTTTAGATTTACCCACCGCAAAGTTACGACATTAGATAATCATTCCGTGTCAATTAGCTAATGAAAAATAAAATAGGGTGCGATATTTTAGCTCAGTAATTAAAATTATGACGATGCTTTGACGGCATCTGTTTTAGTAATCATAATTGGACTTAATGTAGAATCGATAGCATTTTTATTTTATTTTGCATCAGGTTACGAGTAGGTTAAAAGATTACTGTATGTATAGGAGGAATGTAATGTAACGCAACTACGATCTAATGAGGGACAGAGAAAATATGGTAAGATTTATAAGTGAAATGCAGGGATATGAAAAAGAGCTAAATAATAAATGCAAAAATTCACACGGAAAGATATATATATATATATATTTAAGTTTTTTGAAGATAAATAGTGGTTTCTGTTCGACTCTACCAACGTTTAACTGTATATATACATACTTCGCCTTTATACACAGTAATACAAGAAACATAAGCTCGAGAACCCGGGCGATGTTATTTTTATAAGTATTAATTGATGTATATTGGTCGGCTCCATTATAAAATTTTATGCAATTGTTGTATAAGTAGGGTCTTAAAACGCGAGTGTCGTGAGTTGCGATGCAGGTGGGGTCTTTAATTGCGATACTAGCCAAGGCTCGCATCGCAACTCACGACACTCGCGTTTTAAGACCCAAGTTATACACCGTTGCATACAATACTTTTTCTACGACTAATTTTAAATAAATAGTATTTGACTTTTCAGGCAGTTACTTTTCCGTTAGTTCTATTACAACTCACGCAATTTCTTCAGCGGTGCAATTATTATCTTCATCGTCCATTTTAAAAGGAACGTACAAATTTTTCCTCACTTCACAAACACGAATTAAATCTTACTAAGTTATTAATAACGAATAGTTATCATATTGCGTCTTTTAATTTTGAACTGGAACTTTGGTGGGGAATTAAAATATGACACATGGACACCTCTTGTTTATGGTCTGTTTTGTTTTTAATTTCCTTGCACTTGCCATCCGAACCAAACTGAATCCGGATCCGATCCGATACCAATAATTGGTAAAATATGTAACACACTATACATGATCATTTATTTTTATTTTAGTAAATAATTTATGTTCTACAAATGTTCCATAGTAAATAAAAGCTTTTTATTTCGAAAAATTTGCTTATGAAGATGGTGGTACCACTGCAATATAGCGTCTGATTAAAAAAAAGTTACATGATTTTGACATCGTGATCAACAGTGCTTTTATGAAAAAAGTATGAACTATAAAAGTACACTAAACTGTGCGTTTATGGGGCATAGAACATAATAAATAAATAAATAAATATAAGGGGACAATCTTACACAAATCGAACTAGTCCCATAGTAAGCTCAATAAGGCTTGTGTTATGGATACTAGACGACGATATATATAATAGATAGAAATACTTAAATACGTAGAAAACATACATGACTCAGAAACAAATATTCATGCTCATCACACAAATATTTGCCCTTACCGGGATTCGAACCCAGGACCTTCAGCTTCGTAGGCAGCGTCACTACCCACTAGGCTAACCGGTCGTATAAATAGTCTAAATAGAGTTTTTCGACGACTTATTTATCGGTGTCGTTGTATTTGAGCTAAAGCTAATACAGTGTGAGTCTCACTGTATCAATGACAGATAACGGTACAGGAGTAGAAAAAGTATGTAACAGTAGATAACAATATAATCCACGTATGGTAGATTGTACTCGTAATAGCATGCGCAGTGGTCAGCAGCAGCTCGACCGTGTTATTATCTATCTAGCCATTGCATTCATTAGAGAGTCGGCGTAAGGCTAAACTACACGGAGTGCACCACCAGCTATTAGCAGCAGCTGCTGCAAACATATTGGATGTCCCACGTAACTCATTTATACTAAATATTGATGGGGCGAAGATTATAGCGAAGTCTATATTAACAGCGAGCGGTCTTTCCTAACCAAAGTATTAAATTGTAGTTTATGCCACCACTGTTTCGTATAAAAGGTTTTTAAATTATATTCAGAGCAATGATGCCTCGAAGAGACAACCGGATGGCTCGCGGTATTTGAGCTCCCGAAGTGCAGCGGAACCGCCCTGTTCAACCCGAACAGAGATAACTTAGGCTGCGGCGGAAATAGAAAAAAACATATGAAAAAGTTTTTTTTGTCGCGAGGTAGCCGGTTGAAACAGCGGTAGCCAGAAAGGGTGTACGCCGTTTACATTATGAAATGCTGTTTCAATCGATTACCTGGCGACATTTTTTGTTATTCTCACCCCCACAGGGCGTTTCCACATCGCTTCAAAAGCTTAATTGCCTGTCGAACATGAAGTTACGCGTCATTGCTTTAACTATAATATGATCACACGAGAGTCTTGGTACATCACCTATTTAAGCAACTTTATGCAAGAAATTTACCTTAAACGTTTGTTTTCCGTTTTATAAGGTAAACGTCCGAGTGCTCGTCGCTGTACTAGTATATGGCATGGGTACTCTATGTCAAAGTGGCATGGCTCAAGTTCGAATGAAGAAATATCCTCTTAGATCGAATTTAACCCATATTGCTTTGACATAGAGGAGTGCCCATGCCATATACTAGTACAGCGTCCAGCACTTGGACATTTACCTTACCACTTTGAAAATAATTTAATGTAGTACCTACCTTCAGAAAATTCTTCTGCATTTTTTTTGTAGCATCCGGTAATTGATGGATAGTTCAAAAACTATTTTACTGTTTACGACTTTTCACTTCTCTTAGAGTCATACCATACGAGAGCTGTTTGATATGTAGCCGTTTTCTAAATGTACTAATATCACTGGCCTAAAATATGTATACCACCTTTTTAAGCCATTCTTCAGAGGCGGGAAAATTATAAAAAAAACCGCAGTCTTTTGTTTTTTTTTTCTCATTTGACAGCGATTCAGTGGAAGCGTGAATGTAAAATTGTTAAAATGGAGAAAGAACAGTATCGGTCTGTAATTAGGTTTTTGTTTTTGGAAGGGAAAACATGTGATGACATAAAAGTAAGAATGCAGGCGGTTTACCATGAATATGCTCCTTCTATGACAACCGTTAGATACTGGTACAACGAGTTTAAGCGAGGGAGAACAACCGTCTTTGACGAGGATCGCCCAGGCCGCCCAATTGAGGTGACTACAGACGATATGGTTATGATATATATATTAAAATGTTGTCTAGCCGACCGCCGAATTAAACTTCGAGAAATCGTTGATGATGTAAACGTTGAAGAAAATTAGGTATGAAGAAAGTATCGGCGAGGTGGGTGCCGCGTTTACTCACGGAGGAGCAAAAATGGAACCGACTGACTACTTCGTAGCAGTGTTTAGCAGCGTTCAAACGTAACCCGAAAGAGTTTCTGCGTCGTTTTGTGACCGTAGACGAAACGTGGGTTCACCACTATACCCCGGAAATGAAAGAGCAGTCAAAGCAGTGGATTTTATCGGGTGAACCTGCTCCAAGGAAAGCAAAAACCGTCCCATCGGCTGGAAAGGTCATGGCCACCGTTTTCTGGGATTCGCAGGGATTATACATTACACACACACTATTCACAAAAACGACTGATTGTTTTTTTCATAAACGGGTAGTAATCAAACAACCCTCGTATCATAACATAACATAAGCCTATTATGTTGGCCTACATAATTTAGGCACCTACTTTATTTTGGATTTAAATAATCTGAGTCAAAAAAACATATTGAAGTGTACGATAGTATTTGGTTAGCTACTCATTAACTCACACTCATTGTACTCATAGATAGAATATTACAACACAAACGGGAAACACTCCAGACTTTACCTTCCTATGCCAATGGCCAAACAAATATTACCCACGGTGAAGGCGGTTAAAGTGTGGTCAAAAACGGCTATGCATAGATTTTTAACGATGCCATACGAACCAGATTATAGAGAGAAATAAATGTTGTATGAAAGCCACTACAATTAAAGATCATAAATATCCAAAAACTCAAAAACGGATCTCGCTGGCGGCCGAAACGCTTCATATCATAGTAATTGACAAAATAGTATGACGTCATCGTTTGCTGTTATTATTTATTTATATCAGTCTTTCCTGCTCACGGGACAATTATGTCCCGGACCTTTGGGAGGCGTGCGTGGAGCTATTTTATTTATTACAAGCTTCTGCCTGCGTTTTCGTACGCGCATTAATTATGGTTTACATGGTATTCTTATGTTTAAATACTACTGAACGGACTGAAAATAAAAATTTAATTTCCATAGACTGTACGTGTAACAGTTCAAATTCTCTTCGAATCTAAATAAACACCTTCATAAACTTGGTCGTCAATAATATTATATAGATGCCCAAAGTATCCTTTTAGAGAGCGGTCCCTATGCGAGCCCCAGGTCCGAAGACCCTATGGCGAGCCCGGCGGACACTCACTATCGTGAGGTGTCTTGCAAGCGAGACCTGAGGCCAAACTGCCGAGCGGTGAGGCAAGAGAGACTGAAGGCCGAGATTTCAAATAAAAAAATAAATACAAACGCCATTGAATGTAACAGCATTTTAGCTAAAATTGGTTTGTTGAACGTTCATGTATACGGTCATTACTTCATTAGCTGTGATCGTAAATTTTATAGCATTTTTAATGCAGCGTCGTGTTGTTAACGGAATTGGTATAGAGTCTATACTAATTCCGTTAACAACACTACTCTGCACCAAAAATGTTACAAAAGTTACGATCACTGTTCATTAGTGATCGATTTGTTAACATAACAAATCCTTAGCTAAAACCGTTAGTAAAGCAGGCTCTATCATAATTTCATAAGATGACAACTAAGATGAAATACCGTTGTTTCAGCAATTGTTTCGATCGCAACAAGCAGCGGCAGCCGGCGGACAAGCTGCGGCCGCTCAACTGCAGCTTCTACAACAGCAGCAGCAACAGCAATTTCAACTACAGCAACAATTAGCAGCGCAACAGGCGTTTACGCAAGCTCCATATGTCATTAACGCTGGGCAGGAGGGTGCGCCCTATGTGAGCGCGTTGATCGCTGGAGTGCCGCCTTATTACGGAGTGGCAGCTCCATGGGGCGTTTATCCGGGCCTAGTCGCCCAACCAGCCCAACAACAGGGTCAACAGCCACGACGACCTCTGACGCCCCAACAAGGGGACCAGCAGGTTAACGGACAAGGACAATATGTCATCCCCTACTATGACCCTGGATCTCTGGTCATGGGTGGACGCAATGGCACACCACTGAGACTAGTATCACCAGGGGGTGTACTAGCACCGAGGCAATATCAACCGGCTCCTGCCCACCCAGCCGCTTCCGCTGCCCCACCAGCTGGCACACAACCCCAGCCCCAACAACAACCTGGTATGTGACTATCATTATCACTATAAATACAAACATTTTGAATTTCTTCATAAAATATTTTTCCTGTACCTATTAGACATCGTCGATGGTTTCATCTTTCAAAGTCCTGAATTCTGGTAACAATTTTGATATTCATAGAGACTTCACATTCTTCGACTGTCAATATACCTGGGTGGATCAAATAGCACCCGTAGGCGGCGTGTTACGAGGGCTGCCTTTTAAGTGGTGTCGTTTGGAAAAACTAAAGACAAATTAAGTGTTAAATGGTATTTATTGTTTTTCAAAGTAATCACCGTGATATACACTTTTTCATTCGATCGAACCAGTTTTCGAAACACTTATTCCAGTCCGAAGTCGGGGTCTCCAAAATGGCCATTTTGTATGCCTCAACCGCTTCTTCAGGCGTCTGGTACCGTAGACCACGAAGTCGTTGCTGGATTTTTGGAAAAGTAAAAAAATCGTTAGGGCTTAAGTCTGGACTGTACGGCGGGTGATCCAGAATTTCGACGTTTTGCTCTTTTAAAAACGCAATTGTTTGCCGGGCGGTGTGCGAGCTCGCATTATCGTGGTGCAGTCTTATACGACGTCTTGGGTTATTTTTTCGAAACTTGCCGATGACTTCTGGTAAAGAGACAGTTTTATACCAGTCAGCATTAAGGCGCCGTAGGTTCATGGTCTTCTCTCCCTCTCACTGAGCATAAGCGTGAGCGAGATGGAAGTGCGTGCTCGGAAGCGCGCAAATCATGTTATTTATTTTAATTTTTTGGCCGTTTAAATAAATAAAAAAGGATACACTGAGTTCTCTCAAACATGATATTGCCGATTTTTAGAAGCCATTTTAATATTTTTAGCTTTTGTGCATAATTTGTAACAAATATTTTAAGTGTATTTTAGACCCTTTAGACCTATGTTCGTGATTTTTTCTATCGAGCTAAAATTGCTTAATCATGTTTCTAAACACTGATTTCCCTGCAGAAAAGCCTCAAGATCACTATTCGTATTTTTTTGAAACCATATTATTATAAACAGACGCATTATATTGTTTCAAAAACTCTGTTCGCTTAACTTCGCTGAACCTACGGCGCCTTAACCGTTTTACGAGCCTCGAGCACGATCTTGGAACACCCAAACAGTCGACTGCTGTTTAGAATCGGGATCGTAGGCATATATCCAAGATTCGTCACCACTGTAAATGTCGTAAACATGTTAAGGCAGATTTTTCACGACCTGGAAGTCAAATTAAATAAACCTTAACTTAATTTAAAAGTGTAATACCTTGAGATACATAATCAATCATCATCTATGTAACTTCCAATAGGAATACTTAAAATTAGTTTCAAACTACTTTTAACAATTTCTCAAAAGTGCAATTTTAACAAGTGTAGTTCTGATGTTTTTTAAAAAAAGTATGTGTCTTATGGTCATGTTTTTTTTTGTATTAGATAGCTCATTTAACGTAGATTTAGGATCTATACTTAACTCAATACCTGCCATAAGGACCCTTTAGCATGGACGGCCACATTTACTTTCGCAAATACTTTTTCAGTATCGGAACTACCAAAGCTTTCACTGTCGTCACTAATAAAATATAATATCTAGTAAACAATAAAATAAAAATAAATCTAATATGACAATCATTAGAATGATGAAGAAATTTATTTTGATTTCCTTGGAAAAATACCTTTTCACACCTTTCATTCGGAAAAGTAAGTTTTGCTCCACGACGAGAGGGACCAAAACGCTACTTTTCTGTTCAAGCTACTTTTTTAATTTATACATTGGCATTGGAACATTTGTACGCAATGTGCCAATTGAACACAGATGTCAATAAAATAATCGATTGTAATTTCATCATAGTCGATTCAAAACGAACATATTTCAAGTTTTAACTATAACAATGTTGTATAAAAATTTATAAATATTTCGTAATATTTAAAAATTAGTAATAAAAATTAAGATAATTTTGATATATTTTAACAATAGCTTTTTTAAAATTTCCTCATAGTCGTTGTGAAAAATAGTATGTGTCACTCGGTAGCAAAATTATTTTCGTCTCGGGCGTAAACACTTGTATCCCTCACTACGCTCAGGATTCAATACACCGCCCTCGCCGTAAATATACTATTTTGCTCCCTTGTGACACAAATAACTATTTATCAATACAATCTTAAATTAAATCATCAATGTTTTAATGACTCCCATAACACTGGCTTGTGTCAGTGTAAATGTCATAAATAGCGAGGAACGTGCAACACAATTAGTGTCTTCCGTTGCAGGCGGGGTAGGAGGCGCGCGTCGTGACTCCCTCGAATTTGGCGGCGGTGGCCCGGCGGCTGCGCTCCAGGAGTACGCGCGCAAGTGGGGCCCGTCACCGCTGTCGCCGCCGCTTGGCGCTGCCCTCGGCCCTGTCGGCCTTCGCCCTGTTTCCGCTGCACCCGGTGCTGAAACTGCCAAGTACAGGTAAAACTAATTTATTAAACACTACCCTACGAGGGGCGTTCGATATAAAGTGGGAATGGGGTGCAAACTCTTTCAGTATTACGAAATTAAATGTAAAGATTTCAACGGGGAGCGTGCATAATATTTTTCATGAACGCTTGAGTATGAAAAAGGTATCTGCGCGTTGGGTACCAAGAATGCTTACTGACACGCAAAAACAAACTAGAGTCGAGATTTGTCAAGAAGCTTTGGACCTGATACAGCAAGACCGGGAACTTTTTTTGGCGCGATTTAAACCAATGGACGAAACATGGCTCCATCATTACGACCCTGAAACGAAACTGCAGTCTATGACATGGAAAAGGCCATCATGTCCAACTCCGAAGAAATTCAAGGTGGGCCGGGCCCATCTGCCGGTAAAGTCATGGTCCTATAATTATAAAAACCAACCAGTTGTATGTACGCAGGCATATTGTATAATCCGAATCCGCCGTATTACATTACAGCTATATAGCGGCAATCTGCCGAAAACATTCCAGCTGATTTTCATTCAGCGGTATTCAATTCGCCTGATCGTCAACCCGCCGTATTATAAAATAGCGCTGTTTATACTATTCCACCGCGACATGTATAAATATATACCTAAGTATCAAAGTTGTAGAATTGACATCAATCTACAAAATTGTGTCAGAAAATACAAATTAAATACATTCATTTTTACACGGTACAGCGGTACATAAAATAGCTACATTTTAGTAAATAACTATATTTACTGGAATTAATGTATTTTTCAGAGCGGTCAGCAGCTTAGCACAGGGACTAGCCTCGAATACAATGTTTGGTTCCTCATCATCGTTGCTAAGTAAGCTGAGCGGGGTTGGAGCTATCTCAGGTAAATATTACATTTTTCACATTTATCATATTAATGAGATACTCTTGGGAGCTAATAAATCGAGCCACCCTCACAAATTTTCATATTATTTCGATTTCCGGAAAATCTGTAACCAGGATCATAAAAATTGCACTCACATTAATGAACATCCAAAATTATAATTGTTTTAGTTTCTATATTTGCCATCGAAATAATAATATGATGAATACTGATTAAGTTTTTACCAGACAGTTCATATTTTGCAATGGGATTACTTGGTTCGTCATGTTAACAAAATTTTATAAAATCTATGTTAATTCGTATAATGAATGAGCAATGAAATTATTTTGTTACTACGTACAACGGAACGCATTAACATCACTGTGTGCGATGCGCTGTACAGGGGGTTAACATAGATAAGCATCAGTTCGCGCCAGAATGATACGCCTGGCTGGGACACGCAACAAGCAACTATGTATTTTTTCCTATAGTTCAATTTGTTATTATTCAGGAACCTTATTTTTGTGCAATGTGTATACTTGGGAATTTTTGTAGCATACCGTAGTTCTAAAATCTAAGGAGTCGCCATATGTTAAAATTCAAAGTATTACTCCAGGAAAAATACGGTTTTCAATAAAAAGTATGCGTGGTCATACATAAAAAAATATATACGCGTTGACTTGAGAACCTCCTCCGTTTTTTTCGTTGGTTAAAAACATTAATACTCGTGTAAGTACAAACGACAACACTGTTAACCATCCTGTGTTTATATAGAACCTTATTACAATGCAATTAAGGTGCACCGATGGTCAGTTAGCTGTGTTGTCGATAGTACTAGCGCTTTTTTGTGTATTTCATTTGAAAACGTTATTCTAGGATGCTTCATTCAAGAATTCTACAAACTTTCCACCCGGTAGTAATTATACAGGTAGATTTAAATGAAGCATGCGTTGTCTTTTATGTATGATTTATAAATTTTGAATATTATAGAGCGAATGTAAATGAATCAAAATAAATAACAAAACTATTATTCATATTTATTGAGTTTTCAGAAGCTAGTTAAGCTATCATATTATTGATGTCTGGAATTTTGTTGGATTTTGTCTCTAGGTAACTATTTCATCATCGATAATATTTCCGTTACATAGAACAAAAACAGCTATTATATATGATTTCCAAAATTATCATTTTTTCCATACAAGTTGTCAGTTGATTGACTGGACTATAATTATATTATATACTCCACGTTAACCATTTATTGTACAATATATTTACGGAACCCTTATCCGTTTTTTGCCATTTGGCTACGGAACCCTAAAAACTGGGATGTATTATCGCGTCACCTTTGAACTGTGATAAAATTAATTGCATTCTATTATACCTGATGTATAAATTAGCAATGTGACAACGCAACCCTACCTTATTACAGATACCGTTAACGCTCCCACCGCCAACCCAAACCATGCTCACATACTTCTAAGCAAATTAACATATCCAAGCGATGTGTTTATTTATTTATTTATTTATTAAGGAGATAAAACAGAAACTGTCACAGAAATACAGCATATTGGTGTGTAAACAAGTAATTACGTATAAACGTTTCCTTAAACATATCCCACTGTGAACACAAAAGTTAATAACGCGATTCAATACTCGCTAAACAATACTAAGAAAAACTTATATATATAATACCCACTATGCGGCGAATCAATTATGTGGTATTAGTCAAGAATATTATATTATTCGATTTGACTCGATGTACATTTATATAAACTATAAGTAAGTGTAAGAACACAGGACAGTCATGCATAATTAACGCGCTTTCTAGTACAGATAAATAAACAAACTACAGCTAGAACTTAACGCTTATCACTATAAATTTTGTTTAAAGTGGTTTTAAACTGAACGGGAGTGAAGAGAATATGTCCACATCATTGAGAACCGTATTGTGGCGGTAACACATTCTATAAACTGGTGCCCGTTTACCGGCATTGGTCTTTGTTTTAGGCAGGCTAAAAAGGTCTTTTGATCGTGTACTTCGCACTGGTGCTCGGAACCGAATGCTCGACAGTAATTGTGGGCATATGACATCACCTGTGCAGATGTTGCGCAACATGACAACATCTGCAATAGAACGTATGTCCTGGAGAGACAACAATTTAAATTCTGGTAACGCATGAATATAGGAGCGACGGGGCAGGTGCAATTTGCGTCTCACATATCGAACAAACTTTTTTTGTACCATTTCGATTTTATTTATGTATATATTATAATAAGGGTTCCACGCAATAGAGGCGTATTCGAGATTAGACCGGACTAAGCAATTATAAAGAGACATTAAGCTATGTTTTTGTTTAAAGGGTTTTGCAACGCGCATTATGAAACCCAGCATCTGGTAGGCTTTTCTAAGGATATGATCGACATGTGTATCTAGGGTGAGTTTGTTTTTGTTTAAGGTTCAAACTATTTACAGAAGCGCAATCATACCAAATAGTAACAAAAGGTGTCGCGTGTAAGAACACTTGTGATATCTACAACATCTCAATTAAATTATTAAAAATCTGCCTACCGATACCGGTGCTGTTATCACAATTGGTCTATATTTTCAATCATCTTATTAAAACGGGAACATATCCTAGTGTATTAAAAACATAAAATTTGTACCTATCTATAAAGGAAAAGGAAGCAAAGATAACCTACATGGTTATAGGCCTATATAAGTATCATCCCCGCCATGGCTAAAATGTTTGAATACGGCTTAGTTAATCGGTTAAACACTTTCTTGAAAATTTTCGGTTATTTAGTGAAAAACAGTACGCGTTCAGGCATAACAGATCTTGTATAGCCGCAATTCGGTTCTCTAATTTGTCGCCGAAAATTGTATTGCCGATTATCAGTTCGCAACCAACTTTTCCGCCACTATGTCAGTCTGACTCCTGGACCAGAACTCGAAACCTATTCCGCTGCAGCGGGGAGTCATGTTATTTCTCCAAAACTGTTCACCACTGCACTGGAGGATGTTTTCAAGACTCTGGCCTGGAGAAGGCTAGGCATCAGCATCAACGGCGAGTACATCACTCACCTTCGGTTTGCTGACGATATAGTAATCTTGGCTGAGACCATGGAGGACTTAAGTACGACGCTCGATGATCTCAGTAAAGCATCCGAGCGAGTTGGTCTAAGAATGAACATGGATAAGACGAAGATCATGTCAAATGCCCATGTAGTACCAACTCCCATTACAATCGGACACTTTACGCTCGAAGTTGTAGACGATTATGTATACCTAGGACAGACGATCCAGTTAGTTAGGTCCAACTTCGAGAAAGAGGTCAATCGTCGAATCCGACTCGGCTGGGCAGCGTTCGGGAAGCTACGGCAAATCTTTTCGTCCAATATTCCGCAGTGTATGAAGACGAAAGTCTTTGACCAGTGTGTGTTGCCAGTGATGACATATGGCACTGAAACGTGGTCGCTTACTATGGGCCTCATGAGAAGGCTCAAAGTCACCCAAAGGGCAATGGAGAGGGCCATGTTGGGAGTTTCTCTGCGTGATCGCATCAGAAATGAGACTATCCGCATCAGAACCAAGGTAACCGATATAGCCCTCCGGATCGCTAAACTTAAGAGGCAGTGGGCGGGGCACATAGCGCGTAGAACCGATGGCCGTTGGTGCGGAAAGGTTCTCGAGTGGCGACCACGTACCGGAAGGCGCAGCGTGGGTAGGCCCCCGACAAGGTGGACTGATGACCTGGTAAAGGTTGCGGGAGTCCGCTGGATGCGGGTGGCGCGGGATCGGTCACTTTGGCACTCTTTGGGGGAGGCCTATGTCCAGCAGTGGACGTCTTTCGGCTGACATGATGATGATGATGATGATGATGATGAACCAACTTTTGGCATAATTTCATTTCGCCGAATGATCATGTGTCACAACTTATCAAAAGGTTTAGTTTTATTTCCCAACCTCACGGTTACCAACTGTATACTTGGACTTTTTTTTATAAAGCCACTTTTCAAAATGCCACCTTTCGAATAGCAGAATGGTTCAGTTTGACTAATATACATTTCGTAGGATAACGCTTACCAAATGTTTTATTTAGTAAGGTTTCATTCAGTAACTATCTAAATATATAAAAGAAGAAGCTGACTGACTGACTGACTGACTGACTGACTGACTGACTGACTGACTGACTGACTGACTGACTGACTGACTGACTGACTGACTGACTGACATATCAACGCACAGCCCAAACCGCTGTGTCTACGGATTCCAAATTTGGCACGTAGGTTCCTTATAAGGTGTAGGGGAGCACTAAGAAAGGATTTTTCAAAACTCACCCCTAAGGGGTTAAAACGGGGGTCCAAAGTTTGTATGGGGGAAGCATTATTTTTTGAACTACAGACTTAAAACTTTGTAGGAAGATTACTTATTAAGATACAAAAAAAGCACTTTCAGCGTTTTACAAAATTCCACCCCTAAGGGGGTAAAATAGGGGTGCAAAGTTCGTATTCAAAGCTACTGGGACTAGAAACTTGAAATTTACACCAGAACTTCATTTTATGACGTAGGCAAGGGATAAGACGGGATTTTTGGAAATTCTATCCCTAAGGGGGTTAAATAGGGGTGCAAAGTTTATATGGGAGAAACATATTTTTTTGTACTAGAGACTTGAAACTTTGTAGGAATATCATTATTAAGATACAAAAAGTAATTTCAGCGTTTTATAAAATTCTTCCCCTAAGGGGGTTAAATAGGGATGCAATGTTTGTGGAGGGGAAACATTGTTTATTGAACTAGAGACTTGAGACTTTGCAGGAAGATAACTTATTAGGATACAAAAAAAGTAATTTCAGCGTTTTATAAAATTCCACCGCTAAGAGGGTTAAATGAGGGTCCAAATTTTGTATAAGGGAAACTTATTTTTAGCTACTACGTACTTAAAACTTTGTGGACAGATTACTAAACTTATTAATTTACAAATAAAGTGCTTTCAGCGTTTTTGAAATAATTACACCTAAAGGGGTTAAAAAGGAGGTCCAAAGTTTGTATGGAGAAAAAAGATTAGTTAGACAATTTTATTCGAGAATTCACAGGATAATTCCTAACGATAAATGAGTAAACAAGTGTTTCCGGTTTTTTGAGAATTCAACCCGTAAAAGGAGACATGTGGTGACAAAATCTGAAAATCAACATCGGCATCTATTGTTTCTATGGTTTATCGGGTCGCTGATAAGGAAAACAACAACGATTTTACATTCCAACGTGGCGTCTAAATATCAATATGGGCGTAGTTATTACGGTTTTTTGGGACGTTAATAACAAAAATCACATAGATTTTGAAATGTAATGTTGTGGACATGAAAATTCATGAAAATATTTGTGCCAAATTGCAATTCAATCGGTCCAGTTTTTTTCGTAGCAAATCGGTTGTAACAGACGGACTGACAGACAGCCACACGTGATCCTATAAATAAGGGTTCTATTTTTGCTTTTGAGGTATGGAACGAGACCCAAAATTCAAAATTCAAAATTCAAATATTTATTCTGCAAGTAGGCCTCAAGGGCTCTTTCGCATGTCTGAGCTTACAAATTCAATAAATTAATTAACATTACATGAGGGCACATAATTCCCGAGAGATGTATAGAGTCTCCGGTTCCATTATATCACAATAATCTTAATAATAAGGAGATGTAATGTCTCCAGCGTCAAAATGAAATACAATAATAATAATGGAGATGTAAAGTCTCCAGCATCAAATAAAATAAAATAAGTAAGATATAAAGAGTCCCTGGTCAAATAATTATTGTTTTGGATTAAACTAATGCTATGGTATACATAATAATAGTGCACGTAACCAATATGTCAAAATCAAAAAAAAACCCGCGTTATATAGGGTTATAGGTTTTAAAGTTTGTATTTGGTGCCATCTCGATCGTCAGCAATCGGTACCTAGGCGAGTGCGGGCGGCGCGGCGGGACGGGAGGGTAGGAGACATTGGGAAAGTGCCTGCATCCGTAATAAGTACATTCAAGGTGCTGCACGAAGATCTGCTTACTTTTAATAAGTTAAGCATTTTGGCCGCCGTTAAATTAAAACAAATTTTTGGGTATTTATGTTAAATACTGATTCGAAAAGCATGGAAAAAAATCTTAGGAAACAAGCCTCTAGCAATGTCCAGGCCACAAATTTGACTTAACATTCGAGGAGATATTTTGGTATTTCAACATTAATGTTCATGAACATAAAGTAGCTTTTATTCCAGAGGACAGATTCTCATTAATCATGATTGTAAATTTAATAACAGAAATACGTACATACATACATACATTGACGCCTTTATTCCCCAAAGGGGCAGGCAGAGCACATGAACTTTATGTTCCAGCGCCACTTTTAGCATAAATGTGGGTATAAAAGATCGACAAAAAGTGATATTGCTTAGGTTGTTAGCCCATCACCCAGAACACACTTCAACCCTGCTCTCTTAATCGACTTTTACGACACACACGGGAAGAAAGAGGGTGGTGAAATTCTAACCCGCCACCACACGGGCATAAATATGTTTATGTGTAGTAAATAAAAATTAATTTACCATAATGGGTTATGATGAAGGGTTATTAGTAGGGGAAGTTAGTAGTAGTAGGTTAGTAGGCGGCGTAGCAATTCAATAATTATTGGAAAATTACTTTTACTACGCGGGCGAAGCCGCGGGCAAAAGCTAGTGTAACATATTTATTAAGTGGTTAGGCGCAACCGCTCCCTTGTTTTTATTACAATGAAGGAACCTGAATGAATCGCATCATTGGAGATAAGTGTTTACATCATTACTTTTGAACTGTTGCTTTGTGGAATGTATGTAGGTATGTATGTGTTTTCTTTTTAACAAACACCCGCCTATTATTTTAGCTTAACCTAAACCTAACCGCCGCCGTGTCGACGTCACCCCGCAGCGCGGGGTGCCTATTTCCGCTCTAAGGGACACAAGCTAACCCTAACCTAACCTACAAATAATACCACTTTACGATTTGTTGCTGTTTTTTTTTTACTGCGAGGGGCTTCGCCCTCGAGGCCCCTTTGTGGGTGGCTACGCCCCCCTGTCCCCCCTTCCATCCTTGTAACTTACACGTTGACTAAAAGTCTGAGTAGAAGTCGTCTAAAGCTTGAACACGCCAAAACGTGGGCGCACATAAGTGCTTATATTTATTTATTTATACAGTATGCCAACTATTTAGTTATTTTAAAATCTCCATGATATGATGATTAAAAAATATTATGACAGAGTCTCATTCTTTCATTTGTTTTCGTGATGGCGAGCTCTGAATATCAGCAGCGTGAAAACATTTTGCTCAAACATACAGAAAATCCACATTTAAGCTATAGATCTCTAGCAAAATTGTTAAAATATCCACAATCCACCGTGTGTTCGGTCCTAAAAAAGTTTCGGGAACGTTTTACGTTAGAACGGAAGCCAGGAAGCGGAGGTAAGCAAGGAGTAAATGACAAAAAAAGGAAGCCCGAGTCTTGCAGCTTTTTAGAGCGGATCCGAAGTTATCATCACGTGATGTCGCAAAAAAGGTACAAATGTCGCAATCTTACATACAGAAAGTTAAGTCCAGGGCCGGATTAAGATCGTACAAGGCCCAAGCTGCACCTAATCGCGATGCTCAGCAGAATTTATCCGCAAAAAGAAGGGCACTAAAATTGTATGATGAACTTTTAATAAAATTTGAATGCGTTGTATTAGATGACGAAACGTACATAAAAGCAGACTTCAACCAGACACCTGGGCAAGAATTTTACACGTCTACGAGTCGTAAAAACGCTCCAGAAGACTGCAAAAAGAAAATGAGATCGAAGTTTCCAAAAAAGTTCTTGTTATGGCAAGCCATTTGTAGTTGTGGCAAACGAAGTCGTTCGTTCATCACAACAGAGACAGTAAACGGTGAAATATATAAAAAAGAATGTTTGCAAAAGCGTCTTCTACCCTTTTTAAGAAGTCATACCTCACAACCATTGTTTTGGCCTGATCTTGCGAGCTGCCACTATTCTAAAGCAGTGACAGAATGGTATGAACAGAATGCGGTTTCTGTGGTACCTAAACAGTGCAATCCTCCAAACTGCCCTGAACTCAGCCCTATCGAAGAATATCTTAGAGCATTAAACCAACAGGAGTGGTCACATGTGTCATTTTCTATACATAAAAAATCTGCCGATTTTTGCGGGGGAGGGGAACGTCAAATGTATGCGGAACGTGAAAATAGCTACGTCAGATAAACGTCAGTCCATACAATACGTATGACCACTGGTCATACGTATTTGGCAGAGGGGAACGCCTGTCAATTGCCACTCCGGTTGGTTTAATGCTCTAAGAAGAATATTGGTCTATAATGAAAGGAATTTTAAAAAAGAAAGGCGGACAAGTTAAATCAGCTGCGGAATTGGAAAAAAAATGGACTTGGGCTAGAAAAAAGTACCCCGATACTGCTGTGCAAACCCTTATGAGCCGCATTCGACGAAAAGTACGCATGATGTCGTATTTTAATTATAATTAAACCTGTGTATCTGTTTTTAAAATGTATATTAACATTGTAGACAAACACAATAAAAATCTTCATGAATAGACTATATATTTTTTTATTTGTTAGTTTATGTGCCCACGTTTTGGCGTGTTCAAGCTTTACGTTATGCTGTCTTGATCTTTGAAGTAAAAAGTTGGCTAATGTGAGAAAAGGGAACTGTTGCACTGACGAAACGTTTTTCTGTTAATAGTTGTTTGTCAAACGATAGGTATGCTAAAAAAATTAAGTCATTATAATAATCGACTTTACAATAATTCTACCAAATTAAACGTTGTCATACAAAAATTTGCCATTGGTTAGTTGTCGAAGTGAATCATCGGCGAAAAGTTGGTTGGCAAGTGAAATTCGGGCATAACAAATTCGGAGAAAAGGCAGAACCCCCCGCAATTCGCTAGACCCTAAAAAATATAATGGCCGCAAATGAGAGTCAATCTTATGTTGCGATTCTATAATGTGATATGACACGGGCTTTCGACCTTTGTAACCATAGTGTACTGGACATAAAGTTCCAACGCATTGGTATTCGTGGCCCTGCGCTTAAGCTAATGTGACTTTTTAAATCTACGGAAACAAAGTGTTACGCTAAACAATCGGTTAACTACATCGCTGAGCGGTGATATCGGCGTACCTCAGGGTTCGTCCCTGGTAAATCTGTGCTTTCTAATCCAGGTGAACGACTTACCCCATGTAGCTGATGGTGACATGTAGATATTTGCAGGTGATGCTTGTGACATACTGAGAGCCGACACGATCTCTTCACTTGATCTTATATCCTCCGAAGTATAAATATTACAAAAGTGGTTTAATGCAAACGGCTTAGTCCTAAATCTGCACAAAACCCAGGTGATCAGAGTGAAAGGTGTCAAAGCGGTCTCCTTTAGGGGCACAACCGGGAATAACGCTAGGAGAATGATGATGATGATGATAAAAAAAAAACGGCATTCATATCGGTCCATCCGTTTGGGAGCTACGGATACCACAGACAGATACACAGAAACAGACAGACCCGTTAAACTTAAAACATCTCTCTTTTTTCGTCGGGGGTTAAAAACAATGTCTTTGTAGGGTCAGTTATATACAATATAGGCCAGTCATTTTATCCAAATAACCGAACCTACCCGTGAATAATTAGTTCTTGGATTTTGTTTTCGTAGGTCCCTCGGGGGGACATTAAAAAAGTAGACCGAATCGGGCTTCTGCGTACATTCGAAAAAAGGTTTTTCTTGAATAACTCGGCCATTTTTGATTTTACAGTTAAACCGTGAGGACAAAAATTGCAGGAAATTTGATTCTCTACAAGTTTGGTCCCCACAATTTTTCTTCTTGGATCGTTATTCTGGAAATTAAACCTGAAAAAGGCGACAAATTCAAAATATTTGAATGTAGTGACCCTCCCGAGAAGCATAGGAAAAAAAATCCAAAAACTAATTATTCACGGGTCAAAATCTATAATAAATTACCGTCCGAATTGAAAGACGTAGAGAATGATGTGACATTTCTTAATAAACTAAAAAAATGGCTGTCTGACAATTTTTTCTATAATGTTAGTGAGTATTTATAAATTTTATAATTTTGTATCATTGTACAACGTTGATATTTTGCTATTTGTAATTTATAAATATTATGATCTAATTAGAAAAATCATATTAATTTGACATATTTAGTATTATAATTTATGTAAAATTTTATATTTTATTATTAAATGAGTGTAAGTATTACATCTTAATTAGGGTTTTTTATACACAAAGTATACAGTAGTAGTAAAATATTTTTTTTTGAACTTAAGACGACTTCAAGGATTCTAGAACTACAGTATGCTATCAAAAGTCTCAAGCCGAGCAATATGTCAGACTTGAATTCATAGCTGCGGGGCACAATAGTTCTTGGTTTCAGTTTTCGTTTCTGTTACTTACACAGTAGTAAACTAACAGAGGTCATTAATAAGTATGCTAGTCTATGGTGTGTGGAAAAAAATAATAAAATGTATATTTTTGTTGATAACAGAACTTGTGGGTGGCGGAGTGAGTGTAGGAGTGGGCGGAGTCGGCGGCGTGGGCGTCGGCGGCGTATCCGTGGGCGCTCTGGTGGCGGACAAGCCGCCCGCAGGCCGCTCTCGACTTCTCGAAGACTTCCGAAACAATCGATTTCCCAATTTGCAATTACGGGATCTCGCGAATCACATCGTGGAGTTTTCACAGGACCAGCACGGTTCTAGGTAATTAATTGCATAAAGCAATATTTACGGAGCTTTTAAAAGTAACCTATACTTTTAATTGCAAAAGCCCTAAAAAATCTGAATTTTCCGACGGCTTATTGTCATTCTCTACTATGGTTGCCTGAGTGGCCTCATCCGACTTACCGAATGAATGCATGAAGTCGGTAAATGCGACCTGGATTGACTGATATGTGCGCCGTTTGAGGCCATCAGGGTGCTGTATAAATGAGTACCCACCAGAGCTGTGCGAGGTAAATAAAAACATCATTTACTCTCCTCCAGTAGCACAGCACTGGTGGATATGGGCTCAGCGGAGCGAGGTTTACATACAAAACGCAAACATTTGACAACCTCGCACCGCGCATCTGCATTCAGTTTGCAGCTTCGTTAGGCATTTGACGCTCATTTAGTCGCACATACCTGGAGGACACGGCAACGCCGTGCCACAGCCACGCTACGCATCTCGCTCCGCTCTGCTGCCTCGCGCAGCTCTCTTGCATGTCCAGCATACTTGTACCATTGTATTCTTTGAGGTCAAACTGGATACACTTCAGGTGGACCTCTCCAGGAAAAGTGGGAAAGAACCATCAAATTTTTTTCCACTAGGAATGACTAGGAACTAATCATTTCCACACTTGAGACAACGCAAAATGTGGTTGGTTATGGTTATAGGGTCAAGTGCGGTGTTTAAAAATGTGGTGGATTTGTAGTATTTTATCCATAAGTTACTTTAAAAAATAAATTTCAACATTAACTGCTTTCCTAGCTACTAGCAAATGCGTTGATGATTACTAAATAAACCGATGTCCCTGTATGTGAGCAGATAATATTAGAGGAGTTCCCGTCGTTACCTCAAGGATCACAGAACCATCTTTGGCACTTAATCAGTCGCTATTTCAACGGTATATTAGAATCTGTGACGTTCTTTTATAGTTAAGTACTTACATCATTTAAGGAGTTCCATAAGTCATCCGTGGTCTTCATCATTAGTTCTACTATACCAAATTTGTGATGTCCGGGTGTAATTACGAGTTATAATAGAAAATACCAGAAGTACTACACGCGTGCCAAATATATGTGAGAAGTTCCGTCGTCATTCCTCATGGTTCCTATGAGGAGTTTTGATAATAATGGGACCAATCTGGAAGTGAAATAATTATAAGAATTTCACGAATTGGTTCGAAAATGACGGAGTTCTGAGGTAACGAACATTAAAAGAAACCACCAACCAACCAAAGTCGGTTAAAGTCATTCCGAAGGGACATGTGAAACTACATATATATCACTACTGTACCAATACACTAAATCAAAAACAGTAATTGTCCATTCTCATACGTACAACAAATCTATTTTTAACCCCCGACGCAAAGAGAGGGGTGTTATAAGTTTCACGTGTCTGTCTGTGTATCTGTATGTGGTAGCGTAGCTCCCTGACGGATGGACCGATTTGAATGCGGTTTTTCTTTGTGTCATGATAATTTTACCCCGAGTGTTCTTAGCCATGTTTCATGAAAATCTTTTCAGCCGTTTTGAGATATTGGACTTTGAAATGAGAATGTCAGGGGCTTTTCAACTTTTCTAAGTTGTAGTTATAGCTAACTCCCTATGCTGTTAACATTAATTCGTCTTTATCTGTCACGTTGTCATTTGTGTTTGAAAGAAAGGGACAGAACTTATTTTTCTACCAGAGCTAATATGTAATTCCTACGATCCCATTCAAGTGCCTGCTAGCGGTTTTCTGTAGTTATACAAAATAGTTTTTATATTGCCAACATCATTTTATTAAAGTTCATTTGACAACTAACGTACATTTCGCAAATGATTTTACTTATGGTTTATGTTTTTTTATTTATTTCACCAAACAATTTATTTGTATTTGAAAAAACAGTGTACAAACTGATATTTTATAAAATATGGTACATACTAAAATGTTGGTTTATGTCTTTCTGCTCTAATCTGTTATTGGTTTTTGGGTAACAAACAATAGTAACCAGCTTTGAAACGGGAAAAAACCCTGAACCGAAGTTACAAATGGGAAGCGGGGAAATGTATTATGTTTTGTAACTGCAATTGGTAACGAGCTTGAAAACGAAATAAAAGACCGGTTACAACATTAAATAGTTTATTGTTTCCTTAGACTATTTAGCCACATTACTTCTCGCATATATGCTATGATTAGAACTCTTCCACATTAAGTGTACATTTGAGCAGGCGGGAATAGAGGTTATATCTTGGCCATAAAATGTTGACGTTTACATCCAGCCTAAGCGGTGTAGCTGTGCCCATATGGGCGTATGTTTTTCAGGAGGGATGAGCCCGGCGCTTAGGTACAGTGACCAGTATGGAATTTTGAGTCGGTAACCCAGCGGTGGGCACCAGACCCTCCTGGGGAGGGCATTGCCGCGCCGGGCTCAGTACTACTGCCGTCGTGCAGTGACGTGGCCGACCCCTTGTTTTGCGTTAGCCCACCGCTGTTTAGTACATACAGTACACACTCGAAAATAGTCAGTTTTTCGCTTGCGACTGCTAGAAGTAAATTAACAAAATGATTATCACCCATTTTTGTAATATTTATTTATTTATAAATACATTTTTTCAACATAACAGCTTACGCCATGGCGTTGGTATACCTAAAGTAACATATTAAGAGGCAATTACACTTCGTCGTTGCGCATGCTGCATGCGGCGACCGCAAAAGTGTAAAGAACACGTTAGTCGGCTGCATTCGGCGATCGACAGCTGCCAACGCTTAGTAATAGGCGGATAGACTAATGTAAAGACGACATTTGTTGGCCTAAGTCGTTTAAAATGAATTCGGCGACCGCATTAGGTGAACGACGCAGTGTAATTGCCGCTTCAAGTAGGTACTAGGGATTGCAACGCAGCAGCGTTTTCAATCCAGCTGGATTATAATATATTGTTACAGTACATATGGTGCTACTTTCTCGCACAGTGCGGAAAAGAGCACTTTCCGTGTATATGTCGAAACTTTAAAGAGCCATATGTACAGTAAAACGTTGTACGATACACATGCAAATAGGTAATTCGCAACTCGTGTCGATTTAAAAAACTCCCATCGGCAGTGTTTTAATTTATCACCACTCGTTGCGAATTTCCTATTTTCGGCACTTGTATCGTAAATAACTATTATAGACCTGAATGTAAATAAAATTAGTTGTAGCTCGTGACGATGCAAAAGCGGCTCAATTAATTCTACTTGAATAAAATGAATATCTTATGTATATTGTTTTTTTAATTATTTTAGATTCATCCAACAAAAATTAGAGCGGGCAACAGTTCAAGAAAAACAAATGGTATTCAATGAGATAATCGGAGCTGCTTACAGTCTCATGACTGATGTATTTGGAAATTATGTAATACAAAAATTCTTCGAGTTTGGGACTACAGAACAGAAAACGACTTTGGCGCAAAAGGTATAGTAAATAAATGAAGCATCATTTTAAGTATTTTGGCATTGTTTTATGTTTTAACTTTATATGCAGGGTGCAATAGTTAATTGTATTCTTGCAGTAGTAAAGAAGTGTACCGAAAGATGAGTCTTCATACATATATTCGAATCCCAGACAGCTGTGTATCGAATATATGAAACTCAGTTAGGCACATCTCTGTTGGATGTTAAAATATTTACGTAGATATAAAGTCGATCCAATAATCTAACGCAGTGATGAGCAAAATGTAATCGACTAACGATTAACGACTAAGATTAACCTACCTAATCGCGACTAACGATTAAAAATGACGATTGATCAATCTTAGTCGTAAGAGTTTCGACTAATTTAGTCATAATTAAATTAAACGTCGATTATGTACGAGCGACTAAATCTTTAATCGATTGATTAATTCGATTAATTAACTCTCGATTGATATCAGGAATGAATATGCGCTCTCGCTCTTTCATACATCTTTCTCTTTGTAATTTTCTACGTGTGCTTCATCTAAGCCGCAAACCCTTATCTAGGAGACCCTTAGAGTACTGCACTGTAATAGTACATTGTGATACAAGTGAGGTATGTTGATAATTACATCAGAGGCGAAATTGTTCACGCGAGCCGCAGGCGAGCGTGATAAGGAAGCCGAGGATGTAATTATCAAAGCTCACGCGTTTCATACGACGTTTTTCAACAAATTTTGCGAAGAAAAAATCCTCTTCATTAGATGAAAATTTTATAGGCCTGCCAAGTTATTTTCTTTACTTAATGATGACAACAGGTTTTTACTCTCATATTGCTCATCGCCAACAATTTCCAGTGGCGTCCATTCTAATTATCACTATTCTAGTCACCAATATTCAACATTTTTGATAATAACCAAACACGCATTAACAATGTTTTCAAATATTTGTGAAATAACCTATAATGTCGCGCAACAGTTGTTTTTTCGCAAAGCTTGCACAGTGCGCGCGCATGTGTTACGCCAGACTTGGTCTCTTATGAAGTCTCTCAACAGCCAAAACAAAATAAAATAAAAATTCGTTTTAAAATGTTATCTTTTGTTTATTCATGTAAAATAATATCAAAAGTGAATAGTTTGACTGAATAAACTAAACGTTTCTATATCATATCCAGGAAAAAGAAGTAGTCAATTAATTTTAAAAAGGATTTAATTTGTTTAGTTGAGTAAGAATCTATTTGCCGAGAATTAAAAAAAAAGCTGTACATTCTAAACAACCCGATTAAGTTAAGAATGCACCGTGTTCATGCATACATCTTGCTGCAAGATGTCAACGTGACTTAATCGGGATATAACCATAACACACAGCTATCGTAATATTATAATACACGCGTGTTTAATACCCAGTATTATGAGATTTATGAGCCTAAAAGCGACATAATAAGAGGTACGTTACGAGCAAATGTGTTGAAAAAAACGTTTATATCACAGCATACCTACTAGAATGATTTCCAAGTGTAGGTACAATACATGACAAGGCGTATTGAATTTTTGTAACGTGCTGGTAGTAGGTAGGTGCGTGCAATTGTATAATATAGATGGTTGAGTATCCTTGGTATTTTGCGTTAAGTTTTAGTGGGTTGTGGTGGCTTGTTTGCATACAAGCAATAGAGTTAAAGTATCCAAAGTGGGCAAGAGTTCCGTGTAGTTGTAGTGTAATTGTATGTTGGGCGTGTGGTGCAGGTGCGCGGGCACGTGCTGGCGCTGGCGCTGCAAATGTACGGGTGCCGCGTGATCCAGAAGGCGCTGGAGTCCATCCCCGCCGAGCAGCAACAGGAGGTGGTGCGCGAGCTCGACGGACACGTACTCAAATGTGTTAAGGACCAAAATGGAAACCATGTCGTAAGTCATCTTGACTGCCATTTTCATTATCTACATTTCATATTTTTCGTGTATGCTTTGTTGTATGGTTTCTGGCTGCCCACGAATTAGCTCAAGCGATTTCATTACCTGTTGCTAACATTATAGCGATTGAATCTGCTCTGCGAGATGCTGAATAAATATATAATATGTATGAATGTGTCATCCGCGTGCCCCTACGTGTTCGATGCAGTCAACAAGTATGTTAGGTCAATTGTGCTATTGTACATGTGTTCAGGTACAGAAGTGCATCGAGTGCGTGGAGCCGACAGCGCTGCAGTTCATCATCAACGCATTCTCAGGGCAGGTGTACGCCCTGTCCACACACCCTTACGGCTGTCGCGTGATCCAGCGCATCCTGGAGCACTGCACCCCCGAGCAGACCGCGCCCGTGCTGTCGGAGCTGCATGCGCACACGGACCAGCTCATCCAGGTACAACACAACACGTTCGTACCTAGAGAGTTATCGTGAATCATTGATTGACTACACATACACACACAGCTCCATACAGTACTAATTTCTAAAACGTTAATGACTCAAATCACTAAGTGTGTATATAAAAACACTTTAATATATATTTTTAACAGGTATAAAAAAACAGAAAAATAATTTAAAAAAAAAACATTTATGAACTATAGTCACTTCGTATATCTTTATCTGATTCGTTCAATCTTAGGAAACCTAAGATTCAAATCATCAATCTTAGGTTTCATTAACCTGCATCTTGCTACTTTAGTTTCTTGGGTTTTTCTGAAAATATTGTGAATCGGATCTATGTCAAGTGCTTCAATTTCTTCGTCAAATTTTCGCATGGCATTGTTAAATGTGAACTCAGTATTACTGGCTGCCGCTCTTCCTTAAAGGAATGATAAATTAATGAAAGAATTGATAACACAATTTTAACAGCTACATTAATAGAAACTATGCAGTTTATTGAAGTGAAAACTTTCGTTAGATTCCTCAGATTGAAAATTCGTAAGACGGACACGTTACGTGCTATAGGTGCGAAAAAAGAACAGTACTTAAATTACAAAATCCCGCTGCTAAGACGACGTGTGCTTGTGTGCGTGACTTTAACTCTGCTGGCTATACCGCTGCTATACGACGACGCAAAAGTTATGGATGTATCATTTAGTATTCTTTCCCGGTTTTGACATGTGCCGATAGCCGCTGCTTTAGTAATACATTTAACCTTTTGACAGCCAGGGTGCAAAACAAAACGCTGCCTACCTGACGCCAGTGATAAATTAGAAGTTACGAGCTCTGAAAATATAGTGATTGCAAAATACGATATCGATGAAGCCAATAACCTCGAGCAAATGTGTAACCTATGTGTCACAAAACAGTACGCGTCTATCATGAAACGGGCGTGGCATACTCTCCTGATTTTCCTCGCACTATACCTCCTGTTCTAAGTGTTCTAATAAGAGAGATACGGATAGTGCGCGAAACATCGAGAGAGCTCGCGCGCCGTCGCGTGTAGCCGTGCAGGTTACAGAAAATTAAAATTACGTAAGTATCTTTACATTCTTCAGTTACATATTAGAACCACAATAAAATATGAAAACTTCAATATTTACCCACGTCAGTAATATCCATTGAGCAACAGGGTCACAACACTACTTTGTTTGTTTAGAGGTGATGAAGTCACACGTTGACGGCCCCGGACGACATGGGCGCAGAGGACTGTTAAAATTTTAATAATTCTAGGGTTGGGAACCTGCACTAGGCATAAGAATTTCATATCTGTGTTTTTAAATAAGAATGATTAGCACTGTACAGTCAATATTAATCACGGTTTAATTAACAGTCTCATTTTTAGAACAGAACAATTTTACGAAAAATCGTCAATAATATTCTTACATAAAACAATTATATATTTAGAAATAATATTTAGTATTAATTAGTTATATAGGCCAGTCAATATGGACATCAGACCTCGCAATAGCGCATGTGTCTACGATTTTTTTATATGTTGTTAGGCTAATTGAGAGTTTACACCCAAGTTTGCAACCCTGAAAACCCTGTGCTATGTATTTGCTGGATATTGGATGCAGTTTGAACCACCTCTGCTGCCTTTCAGGAAGTATACGTTCGTCTCTCCAGAGCTTAGCCGTTAAGAAGGGCAAGTAAGTCCACGTCCTCCCCAATGATAAAAACTTGATCGAAATATGAGCTCTTGGAAAGGGCGTCTTCTTAAGATTGATGGATCTCGATACCCAGCTTCTCAAATTCAGTGCGCATCATGGTGATCAGTCGGCGTTTGTTGGATTCATTTAAAAGTAATTTTTTTGGGGCACTTTGATGTATGTTGATTCATCAAACAAAATGTCACTGCAGGAGAGAGAAGCAGAGCGTCGCAGGCGTTCAGCTGATTTAGTGCTCCTCATAGCTGCATTTTCTGGGTATCCATCAAAAACCACAGCTGCGTTAAAAACGTTTTTATCAAAGTAGTTGAAAACATAGCTGACGTATCCCGCTACAATAGCTCTGACTTTTTTTTATATCACGTCTGTGGCAAACAAGCTTACGGTCCACCTGATGGTTAGGGGTTACCGCAGCCTATGGACGCTTGCAACTCCAGGGGTGTTACATGCGCGTTGCCGACCCTTTAAGAATTTATACACTCCTTTTTTGAAGAACCCCATACTTTAGTCCCTCGGGAAAACCTCGGCAGGGAGCTCATTCCACTACCGGAGAGTCCGAGGGAGAAAATTTCTCTGAAACCCTGGTGTGAGGATGAATGCCCTAAGAAAGAAAGGTGCAATTGATTCTACAATGGAATGTAATACTTTGACTGAAAGGCCCCAAAGATCTTCAGTCTTCTTTAAGTTCAACAATTTAAACGCTTTTATAAGAATAAGTGGGGTCACGTGACTGAACCTAAAGATTTCTGTACATTCCGTTACATTTGCTTTCAATAACGATTCAGCGACATCTGGTGATGAGTTTAAAGACTTCGTGGTCTCAACGGGTACGTTAGAAAAGAACCGCTCAAAATGATCCGCTACTTCCGTGGTCAGAACTTACTAAAGTATCATCAATTCGTAGGCTGTAGTGCGGATCTCTTATCTTGCGTTTCCCAGTTTCAGTGTTGATAACTTGCCATACAGTTTTAACCTTATCCTTGGAGTTCTGAATCTTTCTTGACAAGTAATCGGCTTTAGCGGCGACACACATTAACTTAAAAGATTTCGAGTAGTTCTTAACATACTTACTCTAGAAATTCCGGCCTCTTATCAATAGTTCTCGAATGGTACAAGTCGTAGAGACGGCGTCTTTTCTCGTGAATATCCGGGGTAGCCCAGTCGCTAAATTTAGTCTTGACCAAGGTCAAGACTAAATTAAATTACCTTGCTTTGAATTTTCCTTAAATTAAAACAGGCATCAAATTCCATTTTGATACAGTTAAACAAATGATCACACAAACGGTTAGGACTTTCCTGTGTAAATGGAAGATAACGTAATCGTTTCACAATATTACGATTGAATAAATCTGATCTCTTTTCGGAAATACGTCTGCACATGGTGTCTCGTGGAACTTCGTCCGTTTTCCCGCTGAAGGATGGAAGGATATGAATAATTAGTTATTGCTTTTTTTTCATAGGTCCCTCGGGGTGGTCACTAGGAGTGTACATTAAAAAAGTAGAACGAATCGGGCTTCTGCGTATATTCGAAAAAAGGTTTTTCTTGAATAACTCGGCTATTTTTGATTTTACAGTAAAACCGTGCGGACAAAAATTGTAGGAAATTTGATTCTCTACAAGTTTGGTCCCCAAAATTTTTCTTCTAGGATCGATATTTTGGGAATTAAACCTGAAAATCGCGACAAATTCAAAATATTATCATTATCTCCTATGTTCCAAGTTTTACGGCATGAATGAAGAGAAACAAAATTGTAGAGAATCAAATTTTGAACAATTTTGGTTCCCACCTTTTTTCCCCCTAAATCGATATTTTGGGAAATTATACCTGAAAAACGCGAAAAATTCAAAATATTATCATTATCTCCTATCTTCCACGTTTTACGGCATGAATGAAGGGAAACATAGTGGTAGAGAATCAAATTTTGAACAATTTACCCTGAAACAACAATTGTATTATAATTATCTAATCACTTGTCCTAGTAGTTATGTAAAAATTTGTCCTTTTTGATGAAAGCAAGCCACTTTACGAAGTCATAAATAAATCTATATACATGTATAACCAACCTATATATGATAAATATCTCTTTATGCAATTCCCTTACAGTTCTCTCGAATTGTCCCGCCCGTGATACTTCGAAGCCTGTTATGACGCACGTTACGACGACATTTCATTGCATGTTTGAGAAAATACCCTTTAAAGCGGATAATAAACGCATCCGAAAAATTGCGCCCTTACCATATATTATAATAGGCCAATGTGAATTTTATCCTCCTTGACCTACTGCTTCCTATTATTACCAGCATCCTAAATTTTTCAATTTCATCAGGCATGTTTCCTTTTCAATGAAAGGATTCTGATATTATCCCTTTACCCAAAAAATCAAACCCCAGTTCCTTTTCTGATTATCGTCCTATTTCCATTCTTCCTTTTCTATCCAAAGTATTGGAACGACTAGTGCATCAGCAATTAACTTCCTTCTTGAACAGAAATTATATTTTCACCTCAGCAGCTCGAACAAGCATATTTTGCTGCGTGAAAACAGTGTGCAAAATGCGATTTTGCTCACTCCGTGAAACAAAGTAGCTTTTTAATTTTGGTGCGGAGCACTGGCATTTCGTCGTATGGGGTCTATTACAAGTTAAGAATATTTGAACTTTATTAGCACTGTCCCTTTCATTCTATTACGAAAAAAGAAAATGGCAGACATAGGTCGATCCATAGTTCGACCATCGAATTTCAAAGTAGACCCCCAAAAACGCGGATAACAAATGACACGTTCGAAAACTATCAAATTATCAAGTTTAATTTACCAAAATAATTATACAAAGGAATTTTAAATTAAAGAATATTTAAATAAAAGATCTCAGAATAAACTCCGTTTTTCGTAACAAATAGGTAAACATGAATTTATTATGCTAGCTAATTAATAATTCTAGTTTAAACAGTTTGCAGTTTCCGAACGCAAGCGCGGGGCCCCACCCCTTTTAAAAAGTTGCGCGCTGTTAATTTGTTTGAGATTTTACTATGTATATTATTCGTCATTCTTGCGTTATTGATATTGGTTTTAAACATAAAAACTACTAGGATAAATCTATTGTCTAACTAGGAAATATAGTAAAGTCAGTGACATGACGAAGGCAGTATTTTAACAACAGTACCTACTGGTAGTTTTTGGTGTGTACGCGAGATACACGTAATATGCTAATGTGTGCCTTGTGATAATGATAAATATTTCCAAAAATCTCGAAGATATTAGTAAAATCTGTGAATTTTAACAATAACACAGTTTTAGTTTTTAGTGATGTGAGGTCACGCGACACTCGTATACTTAGATACTGAAATATCCTTTCGTTTCTCGCCTTTCTAGTATTCACTAATGGGGTGGCCGGCGCTGAGGAATTAAAACAAGCAGTACCTAACGCCTAATGAAGCAATAAAAAATTATTGATTGATTGTTAAGTTTTCTTCCTAAATAATCTTGAGACGAATAGGTACGTGCTACTACGAGTATGATATATTTTTTGATGTGAAGATGTTCTCACTGCTGAGGTGAAAAGTTGTATGTGTTACTCGAGGGCAAAGTATTTGCATCTCGTGCTTTTGAGGCCTTCGCTCCGCTCAAGATTCAAACTTTTTTATTTTTAAATTTTTTAATTTTTTTTTTTTAAATTTTTGATTCTTTCGCTTCCTCAGGACTCAAAATCAGCACTCGCAGCAAAAACAAGCTTTGCTCTCTTGTTGCACGAATAACTATTTAAGCCAATTTCAATCGGGTTTCCTTTCAGGGCATAGTACTAGTACAGCTCTTGTTAAGATCACTGATGACATCCGTTTGGGTATGAACGACAGAAAGCTTACAGTTTTAACTCTGTTGGATTTCAGCAATGCTTTTAACACTGTCGATTTTGACATCATGCTCGCTATTTTACGCTCTCTTAACTTATCTCCTGCAGTAATCGACTGGTTTCGTAATTATTTAAATGGTCGCCGGCAAAGAATAAAGGTGGATTCTCCTTACACTTCTTGGTGTAGTACACTAGCGGGCTGTGCTATCTCCTCTCCTATTTTCTATCTTCATCAATTCCATCACGCACAATGTATCCTCTCATTATCACCTTTATGCCGATGATCTTCAGATTTATACACAAGTCCGTGCTTGGTGATCTCCCTTCTGCCATAGAAAGAACTAATGATGACTTGGGACGCATTCTGAAATGGAGTCAACAATATGGTGTGAGTGTGAACCCAGCGAAGACCCAAGTTATTATTATTGGCAGCAACAATCTGATTTCTAGAGTTGATTTTGTTAATATCCCTCCAATACTTTTTGATGGAATTCAGATTGATTACTCGACGCAAGTGAAAAATCTTGGGATCATTATGGATCGCTCCTTGTCTTGGGTGCCTCAAGTGAGTGAAGTGAGCAGGAAGGTGTTTGCTGCAGGGGGGTCTCTCAGGCGGCTTAGTAATTTTCTACCTACTGCAACTTAAATTGCGCTCGCTCAAACTTTACTTCTTCCTATTCTTGATTATGCTGATGTATCCTATCTCGACCTTTCCGAGGAGCAACTTAATAAACTTGAGCGTCTCCAAAATGTCTGCATTCGGTTCATATTTGGGTTACGCAAATATGACCATGTTTCTAGTTTCCGTTCCAAACTCAAGTGGATCCCTATCCGTTATCGCCGTAACTCTCACATTGTTTCGCTTCTTTTTAGTGTCCTTTTTAACCCTGCAACTCCCCGCTATCTCAAAGAGCGTTTTAGTTATTTTAACTGTGTTAGATCTTCTAACAATTTGCTATTAACTGTGCCTTCGTCATCTTCCAAATTTTACAGTAGTTCGTTCACCTTTAAGGCAATTCGACTGTGGAACTCTCCCTCGTGATATAAGACAAGCAAAATCTATCGGCAAGTTCAAATATCTTCTTAAAGAACATTATTTGTCTATCCCTTATCCCTGATTGTCTTACTATTGTTATTTTTTGGCTGACTGTTTATGTATTATATATATTTATTTGTAATTTTTGTATGATCGTGTATGTATGTCTATATATAGAGCTATTTATGTACGTGTATTTATAATAAATATTTTGATTTTTGGCTAAATATAATCTCTGCACCACCTACTACATAATCTAGTTTTATCTCTTTCTCCAATACCCAAAGGTTGTCTGGAAGAGATCGCTCTTCAGCGATAAGACCGCCTGTTGTCTACCTCTACCTTCATGTTATTATTATTAATAATAATAATAATAAATACTCTTTATTGCACCACAACAAGAGACAAACAAGTTACAAAAAATTTGCTTAATAAATAATGGTAACAACAGGCGGTCTTATCGCTTTAAAGCGATCTCTTCCAGACAACCTTTGTACAGCAGGAAACATTATATTAGTTATTGTATTCTTTCTCTTTATAACTGCTTTGTTTGTGTGAGGTGTGCAATAAAGAGTATTTGTATTGTATAGTTGTATGCAACGGTGTATAACTTGGTCTTAAACGCTCGTGGCGTCTTTAATTGCGATGCTCGCCGAGGCTCGCATCGCAACTCACGACCCTCGCTTTTTAAGACCCTACTTATACAACAGTTGCATAAAATACTATTTTATACGCGTCGACCTTAATTTTTGAATGAAGACTTCGTACACCAAACTTAAATCACATACTTTTTACTATGGAGCTCCCAACTCAACATTTCATAACTATTGAGACAACTGAAATGAAATTGACCAATCACGTGGCGCCTTTACTGAACTATAATGTATTTGACCAATAGGACGCCGTCATGAGAAAGTCAAAAGGTAGATATCAACGCTCAAAAAAGAAAAAGCCGTTGGTTGCACTTCGTTTTCAATAGATACCAAGTTTGTTTAATCAGTTCAGTTGACTCGTAGAAAAAGTATTGTATACAATAGTTATATAATTAGCTTTTAAGTCTCGTACCTTAATTAGAACGGCACTCGGAAACGTGGAACTCGACTGCAAAGGATTCATTATATAACGATTGCATAAAATACTATTACTTGTTCTATGGAGAAAATATTTTCCCCAAAGAAATATTTCTTGTCTTTAGTGGTTTTATTAGCTTTTAACATAGAACCAAATAGATGTGATAGCTCAACTAGTAACCCCACTAAGTCGATAAGGTCATACAACAAAATTAAAACCTAAATTGTAAGAGGGTGGTAATCATTTTCATCAGAATATTCAGGATTTCAAATATTCAAGTATTCAAGTATTTTTCTACTTCTGTACTTTTATCTGTCATTTACATAGTCCCGAACACTAATATAAAGACATACAAAAAAAGTCTGCAGAAAAGTCTATACTCTATTCCCCATAACAGTACGGCACAACCGTGCTGTTTTGTCGCCAAAACGATACGCTTAGCAGCCATACGCTTCTAAACCTGGGTAGTGCTACATTGTGCCACGGCCTACTAGACACGATCGAGTAGGCCGCGACGCGACTAATCTAGAGGGCCATGCCGAAACATAAAATACATTAGGTACTACCAACTTAACAAACCACTGAATGTATTTACTTCAAATAAATTATTGTACTAACGGCATTGCTGCCAACTTAAGAAAAACCTTGGTCTTAATATGACAGTACTGGCAAGTTGAATTAAGAACAAAACAGACCATAAACAAGAGGTGTCAATGTGTCATGTTTCCAATTTCCCACCAAAGTTCCAGTTCAAAATTAAAAGACGAAATATGATAACGTTATTAATAACTTCTTAAGATTTGATTCGTGTTTGTGAAGTGAAGAAAAATGTGTACGTTCCTTTTAAAATGGACGAAGAAGAAAATAACTGCATCTCTGAAGAAATTGCGTGAGTAGTAATAGAACTAACGGAAAACTTACTGCCTGAAAAGTCTAATTATGCTATTTATTTAAAATAGTCGTAGAAAAAATATTGTATGCAACGGTGTATAACTTGGTCTTAAAACGCTCGTGGCGTCTTTAATTGCGATGCTCGCCAAGGCTCGCATCGCAACTCACGGCACTCGCGTTTTAAGACCCTACTTATACAACAGTTGCATAAAATACTATTATTGCAATCATGTTGTCACAGTATAGTACATAGTTGACATGTGTTACAGTAAGTCTCAAACATGAACCCTGTGAGGGCATCGCAATGTTTAACTTACAACTAAATATATTTATACTTAACATAAAACAGTATAGATCTATATAAAGTTTACAGAACTATGCATATTTTTTGTTACGTTTTTTCCAGCAAGAAACTAGAAATAGGCTTTTTTTTTTTGACGATTCATAACAGCCATTCGTGGTGGTTCGTTATTGGAAAAAGTTCCTTTAAATGCAAAGAACGTAAGGATTTAGTAAAGTTATCAATTAAGAGGATTATAGAAATGTCTTGTACAGAGTTAACGTACAAATAAATATAATTTTCTCCAATATTCCTCGCATTACTGTAGCAAAAATAGTACATGGAGTTCCTCTTTACTGTAGAACGGAAATTTAAAAAGTTGAAAGTCATTACTGTACAGTTTTAGCGGCCAGGAAAGTGTATGAAATTCCTTTGCTGTATACTTTTTTACCTATTAACTGTATTGGTACTTTGACTAAGACAAATCACCACAAACAGCCAAGTGCTCGTACGTTTAAAGACCTTGCAATTTGTCACAACAACTTGCTTCATTTAGACTGGTTAGTATAGCTTGGCAAATTCGTACGAGACACTCCCATGGTTGGCGGGGGACAAGGGACGAAGTTAGGAGCGTCAGTCGCCCGCCGTCGCGGTTGGCGGTAACATGTGTACATGAGCACGGCCGCTCTAAACAAAACGCACACGAGATTGCTACGTAACGATGAGTCCTCCGATAGGCAAAGTTATTGGTCAAGCCAAACAAATTCTATATAATGTATATAGCCATTTAAAAAAACTTAAGGAAGATCCAACTTCAATGGCGACGATAAATATACTTATACAGATAAATACATAGGTACATAAATACCTAGAAAACATCCATGACCCATGATCAAATATTCGTGCTCAACACACAAATAACTTACCCTTACCAGAATTCGAACCTGGGACGTCCAGCTTCGTAGGCAGTGTAGGACTACCCACTAGGCTAAACGGCCGTTAAAAATATAAATTACTTACATAAATCAACTAATCATTGATTCCTTAACTCGGTATCACAACAACAACAATAGTTATTTGTTATGCAAGGCTGCAAAGTTGTTGTTTGGCGCAAGTGCTTGTATTGAAAGCCGAGCTAGCGAAGGATTGTAAAATTGAACCATGAGCGAAGCGAATGGTTCAAAAGTACAATCCTGAGCATAGCGAGGCTTTCAAGGCACGAGATGCTAAACAATTTTGCTGCCGTGCGAAACACACAACTTTTCACTTCACCCCCGCGAGGAAAATTGTAGGTAAATGTAGGTAATGGAAGTAATTTGAGCCTTATACTTATTTTCAATAAAGGTTTGTTTACATCTCATCAAGATCTAGCATTTTATAATTATTATATGTAACATATATATTTTTGCATCTTTAAATAAACCCCACGCTTACTTACCTACACAAAAAAGTCAAAATTATGTTGGGTGCTCACGGGTAAACTAAGGCTCAAATTCGCTTATGCTTTTAGCTATGAGCTAATAGCTGTATATCTTCTGCACTAAAATCTATAAATAACCACCATTATTTTGGTTTTACTGTCTGTGGCTTTAGAACAAAACAAAATTAAATGTAGGTTGAGTTTTTTCTTAAAGTAACTATTCAAACGGTGCGTTCCAAATTTGGAAGAAGCGAAAATTTTTGAAACGTAAAACTACATTTTAAAATTATTTATTCGTATTTTACCCTTATAAATCAGTCTAAATATTAATATTTCGTATGCACCTACTTAATTAAGAAAGAATAAGTATTATTCATTTTATTTTATCAAAATAATAACAATTAATAATTGCATAACACCATCAGTTTCTGAACGCACCTCTCATTCTGTATAGAAAAAATTTGATCTCGAGATTGACCGTCACGTTCCAAATTCAAAAACTCTTTCCACGCTAGCGGATAAAATGGACTTTAGGGCGCAGATTTTGAGCGATAAAGCAAGCCTTTTCGAGCCGGTGAGGTGAAAAAAATGTTGATACCTTTCCATCGATATTTTTGCATGGCTATTTTTTTGGGGCTTACATATTAATTAATCTCGCGTCAGAAAAAAGCCAATACAGCTGAGTCCACATGAAAATTATTATTATTTTGGTATTTTTTATTAACGCTGGCAACCCCTTCCCACCACCCGATCTATTTATATTTTTTTGGGTGCACAGGGAGTAAAGAGCAACTGCAACCAGCAACTGTTTGAAAAAAAAAAAGTAGCTGAGCCCACATTTTTTCCTCATTTTTTCCCCACCCCACTACACCCGCACCCACCGCCCGCGGCCTGCCAGCACGAAGATTATTGGAAAATGTTGTTCAGGGAAGTAGCTAACGGAGTTTCAATACAGCTGAAGCCACATGACCGATTTGGTCGCTAGCTCTTAGACTATACTATTATGGGACCTACTTACATAGACAATAAATAAATGCTAATAATATAATTATTAAAGCATTTCTAATTTAAAAAATGTTCCTGGATGACAAATAACGAATGGACTACAATCAGCTTTATCATTATTTTAATAGCTACAGTCGTGGCCCACTAATTATGAACAGCCACTGTATTATATAAATATGTCTTAAACATTCATCATTTATGTGGATTGTTATTTATGAGAATATTAGTAATTATTTAACTTGACTGTTTTTATAATAAATTTAAACAAGTATTAGCTGCAAAAGGTTTATTTGTAATTAAATAAAAACTATTGAACTTAACATGTCTCTAGACATACAAAAATAAACTGGCACAGTAATTACGAACACCTAATAATTCCTTTAAATGATATTATAAAATCATCATTGTAATTTACAGAATTGCATTGCAGTTGTCGTCAAAAATTTATGTAAAATATGTAACTAGTAAAATATGCGATGTATCAACAAACCTAAATTGTTTACTCTAATCACGTTCATGTAATAAAACGCAAAGGTGATGTATTATTAGCCGGTATTTTAATATAGATTTATCGTTCAGTTATTCATTTATTCAAATAAAAAAATGTACAATGCCGACTCCACTGCATTACTTGTACTAAACTGCAACCAGAATCCTAACCCTAGTCATAATCGATGGCGTATTTATTCAAAAAACAGTTATTCCAGTACTTTTCGGTGATAGGAAATTGCTCCCGGAGGAACCTTTTTGTCATTGCTTGCCTCATGGCACGACAAAATTGCACAACACGGCATGTTTTTATTTTTAATACGGTAAAAATTGTCACCGACGGTCAAATGCCAACTGATATGCGATTCGACGATGATTGTCTAATCATAAACCCGGCGACGCGTACCCCGCCACTACCACTACCATTTCTATAGTGTCTACTTGTTCTGTGACAGAAAAGTACAGTCGGCAATAAAAGTTTGTACCATAAAATAATGTCATTTTTGACGGAAAATTATTAATCCCTAAATAACAATCATTATATAAAAACGCCTCTGACCGTCTTTAGCCGCGTCCAAACGTTCAAGCGTGATTGACAACATACTTGGCATAAGCTATGAGATTGAGCGGGATAGACTGCTATCTATCTCGCTTTAGCTTATGCCCCGTATGCTGTCCGCCGCGCTCGGCTGTTTGGAGTTGCCTATAGACGATGAGAGGCTTTTTTTTTAAATGATTGTGATGTAGGGATTAAGAACACCTAATGTTTGACATGAATTCTGTTTTCTGCTTGGTGGTATCTATATTGTGTATCTGTGTCAAAGCAGTTATTAAAAAAAAAACTTGCCGCCAAATTGAACCAACTTTTTTCCGTGAAATATTACTGATTATGAATGGATAATCTTCGTTTGTACTATTTTATCGCAGTCGAACTGAAAAATAGAGAGTATAACTCTGGTCTAAAAGCCATTTAACCCCTTGATCTATTTTCCCTCACTTCGCCCGGGAAAATATGGCTCATTTCAGCTCTTAGTCATTCAATTTACAATTTTTTGCTCAAACATGCTATTAAATATTGACGTGACGCGTTCCTTGTATATAAGTATATATGTATAGATAGGGCTTTTTCAGGCCATATAGAATAAGATAATCTATTATTTTAATTCTACTGGTGCATACATAGATACATAATAGTACATTTTACAACTAGTGTGAAAAGAATGTCTTTTTACCACTAGTACCGAGGTATCTTGCCACGAGCTGAAAGCGAGTGGCAAGACTCGGTACGAGTGGTAAAAGACATTTCACACGTGTTGTAAACGACGTTTTTTAATACAATTGCGAAAAAAACTTTACGAAATTTACAACTTCACTTCCATATCAGTGCGAGTGAAGCGCGCAGCTTCAATATTTCAACCAGTCACAGAGCAGTATACAGTAGTATTCTTGGGGCGCGTGGCCATCTAGATTTTTTTCAACCAATCACAGAGCAGAATTCTAGTGGCGCGCGGCCAACTAGATTTGCTTAAACCAATCAAATCACACACATGGAACTAAAAAGTAAAAAGCACTAGTTCGAGAAATTGAGCTTCTCGTACGCTACGCAGCCACAAAAAGTACCACTTTTTGAGCAACTGTATTAAAAAAGTACAACTATATTGGAGATGATTTATTTTTTGTAATGTAGTCGTTTACTGAGAGTTGTTTGGTGTGCGCTGTGCATAATGAGGACGTTTGTTTGTTGCAGGACCAGTATGGCAACTATGTAATACAACACGTGCTCGAACACGGCGCGGCAGAGGACCGCTCACGGCTCGTGGCGGCGGTGCGCGGCAAGGTGCTGCAGCTCTCGCAGCACAAGTTCGCGTCCAACGTGGTCGAGAAGTGCGTCACGCACGCCACGCGCAACGAGCGCGCTCTTCTCATCGATGAACTCTGTGGATTCAATGATAAGTCAGTATCAACACTATACTACTCTCACTGTCGCGCATAACATACATACCTACATACATTCACTCCTTTATTCCCAAAAGGGCGCGCATAACAACATACAAATTAAACTGTCCACAACACGGTGTGGTTTATCTTTCTGTATTTAATAAATCATATACACCGTGTTCGCGAGGAATCCATTCCTTGGGTAATTAGGATTAAAAGATATATAAGAACCGGAGTCAAACTCGGCTTAGTTTTGAGGACATTATCAATTTTCAAGTAAACTATTTATTGTGATGATTTTTCAATCTCTAGATAAATTTATCCGTCAGTTAAAATTCTTGAGTCATATGAAAGAAAAGGACAGAGCTAACATTTATCTGACAGATAGTTTTATCTGGGAATTGAAAAATCGGCCCTAAGTTTAGCATCGCTATTGGCTGACATCATAGTGCTAGCATAGCTACCACTCACTAAATTCATCCTTTTTTGGAAAAATAATCGGCAACATTTTGTTAAAACGGATAAGTTTCGCAGAGAAGCAAATAGTTGTCATCCACATTTTATGAAAAAAAATTTTTTTTTTTGCGTAATTTGACTCCGGTTTATAATTTTTTTACTCCTAATGACCTCAGGGTAAAAATAAATGAATGTGTGGTTAAAGTCTTTTGTATTCCTCCCGAGCACCATGTATACAAATATTAATTCCTAGTAGTCCTCAAACCCATATAAAACGAAGTCTAAAGAGTTTGAATACCTATGTTCGAGCGAGGTGGATGAAACTAATTTCACATACTCACTAGCGCTTCTTATATAATTATAAATACGCTTAAGGCCAATGTAATATCCCATCTTTCTTAAAAAATATTTTTGAAATACACGATATATTTTTAAAGACATTTTGGAAGACTGTTTTAGTGTCGTAGAAATTACACGTAAACACTCTATAAACTGTGGTAATGTTATATTAACGTATAGGTATTAGTTACATAAAACTGAATGTTGACCTGTCGATTTGAATCTACCACTACACTACTCTCTATACAGGGTGGTCCAACTGGTCCAAGCGATGTCAATATATATGTTTTGGATTCCTCCCACCCAGGGGTACCCGAAAATACCCTATGTATGTTCGGCGATTTTTGTAGATTTCAAGTTATGATTTTTATGATTTCATGGAAAATTTCACTAGTATGGCCTTTAAAAATTAAAGACAAATAAAAACTGACGGACATTTTTACTGTAACTTAATCTTCATAAATTGCTCTTTCACATGCACAGCTAATAACTTCCTAGCATTACTGCATGTTGCAACAATTTTGATCGAAGGTGAATAAATTACGTTTCAGCGAGCTAGAGTTCATTTTTCAGCAACGTGCATGCTAGGAAGTAATGGTTGGAGTCCGCAGTAAGCTCGGCCGAATTTCACCCTCCCATACAAACGTAGTTACGCTCTCATTTTAAAACTACGTGATAGATTGTGACGAAACTTTGCATGTTTGCATGAGGTATATCTATGTCTGTAATTAGTTTATATGGTTCCAGTTTATAAAACAAACGAAATACAGCAAAAACAAGTTTTGTATGAAAAACTTAAATTCGGATGCGGACTCTTAATTGCTGTGTATTTGAAAGAGCAATATACAAAAGATTACGTTTCTGTAAAAAAAAATAGCGATCCGGAGGGCTATATCAGTTACCTTGGTTCTGCTGCGGATAGCCTCATTTCTGATGCGGTCACGCAGAGAAACTCCCAACATGGCCCAATCCATTGCCCTTTGGGTGACTTTGAGCCTTCTTATGAGGCCCATAGTAAGCGACCACGTTTCAGTGCCATATGTCATCACTGGCAACAAACACACTGGTCAAAGACTTTCGTCTTGAGACACTGCGGAATATTGGACGAAAAGATTTGCCGTAGCTTCCCGAACGCTGCCCAGCCGAGTCGGATTCGACGATCGACCTCTTTCTCGAAGTTGGACCTACCTAACTGGATCGTCTGTCCTAGGTATACATAATCGTCTACAACTTCGAGCGTAAAGTGTCCGATTGTAATGGGAGTTGGTACTACATGGTCATTTGACATGATCTTCGTCTTATCCATGTTCATTCTTAGACCAACTCGCTCGGATGCTTTACTGAGGTCATCGAGCATCGTACTTAAGTCCTCCATGGTCTCAGCCAAGACTACTATATCGTCAGCAATCCGGATCGCTAAACTTAAGTTGCAGTGGGCGGGGCACATAGCACGTAGAACCGATGGCCGTTGGGGCGGAAAGGTTCTCGAGTGGCGACCACGTACCGGAAGGCGCAGCGTGGGTAGGCCCCCGACAAGGTGGACTGATGACCTGGTAAAGGTTGCGGGAGTCCGCTGGATGCGGGTGGCGCGGGATCGGTCACTTTGGCACTCTTTGAGGGAGGCCTATGTCCAGCAGTGGACGTCTTTCGGCTGATATGATGATGATGATGATGATGATGATGAAAAAAAAATAAAAAAAACATATCGGTTTTTAGTTTTTTATGTTTTAAGGCTATACTACCGAAATTTCCTATGAAATCATAAAAAAAAAACATGATTTAAAAACTACACAAAATCGCGGAACATACATGGGGTATTTTCGGGTACCCCGGGGTGGAAGGAATCCATTTTTATTTATTGATGTTACTGTTTGAACCGTCCTGTAAAATACAGAATTACAAACGAATTGCGTTTTTACGAATTCCGATAAAGATAGTGTACTTGCAGTGGCCAAAAAATCCCGGTTGAAGGCAGTACCTATTCGTGAAAACGTAGCGAGTTAAATAAAGTGTTACGAAGGGGGTTGTTCATGATTCTGTTATAATATAATTCAACTTTATCTTTTTATGCCCGCCTTCATTGGTAATTCACCCCTATCTAAAGCATTGTAAGAATGCTTTGATTAAGGCGCCACATGTAGAATATGAAAGCAATAACTTCCGGCCAATTTCGAGTTCGTTCTGTAATATTGATCATAGTCGTGCGTTTTTCAGTGCTCTTCACGTAATGATGAAGGATCAATATGCCAACTACGTGGTCCAGAAAATGATCGACGTGGCAGAACCGACGCAGCGGAAAGTTCTCATGCACAAGATACGCCCTCACATCGGGTCACTGCGCAAGTATACCTATGGAAAACACATAATTGCTAAATTGGAGAAATTCTTCATGAAAGCGCCGGAGCTCGGACCTATCGGACCGCCACCGCCCAACCCTGTCCTGTAGTATGTGTAAAGTATTAACGTCCGCGGGCTTAAGCTGATGCGACGGCGCGGGTATTCCCGCCTATTATAAATTTTGTGAATATTTGAGATTGTACATTTGTAACTAAGAGCTCGCCGCTTTGTCGTCCACCGTTCACCGGCATCACCACGCCGCCCGCTGCGACCCTCTCGTAGTATATAAGTCGCGGCAGACTACGGCCGCATTCAATCTGATTAGGTTTTAATATAGTCGTGCACCGCGTCGTGTCTGTTCGGTTAGCTCGTGACGTACCTATTAATAGTTGTGTTAGTGGTATTGTTGTGTTGTGAGAGGCGACGGCGACGGCACGGGCGGCCTCAGCGCGGGCGTGGAGCGCCCTCTGTACATAAAGTAGCAGCAGACTGATGTAAAGAATGATACGATACGATTTATTGTAACAATAGTTGTACAGCGTTGACGCCGACTCTGGTGCTCGGCCGTCGTGTCACCGTGGCGTAGTTTTATTGAGTTTTTAGGTAATAAGTGTTCTAGTATTATTCGTTGTTCGTATGAATCTATGTATAAATATTTGAACGTCTCTCATTCTCGTGTAATTAATGAATCGAAGGATAACAATGGTCGCAAGGAGCGCAACGTTTCCGTAATGTAGCTCGATGTAGATTATCTATTAGCTGGGCTGGGGCTAGGGGACCTTGAATCTTGGAAAGTGATTGAAATATGCCGCGGGCAGTTCTAGACAATCGGCACTATAGCCGTGATTATATTTTATAATTGTAATTTATGTATTTTGTAATGTACTTTCAAGTCAAGCTCTCGTTTAAGTTAAACCCGGCTTTTAAATCATAACTATCGAATATTGTTTAATGCTGGAATGTATAGTTACTTTAATTTTGTGAAAATGATATTTTTGTAAATTTTTATGTAACTAATTTAAGTTATTTAGTTAATTAATTAGCCTCCCCGGAAGCTGGAAGGAAACGCTTCTCTTTGGGACCGCTGGCCCAGTGCGCGCGCGCCACGAGGCTCGCCGCACGCCGCACGCCGCACGCCGCACGCCGCGCCCGAATAGGTTATAGTGATGATTGTAAAGTCCTGTACTGATAGTTGTAGTTCCGAGGTCTACCTTGCCGGTTGCACTTCACAAGCGTAGCTGCTCCTCATTCCCCTGTGTAATTAATTAATTTTATAGGAAGCGTAGTTTCCTATGACACCTCAGATTTTTTACATTTAGAGGTAAAACTAAAAATTATTGTATATGGCTGTACAAAAATGATTACAAATGATTTGTAAAACCTGTATGTGATGGAATAAGGCGGAACGTCAAGAGTGGCGAGGTGAAACTGGTCGCGGCTCCCGCCGTTCCGCCTTGTAGGTTGTACTAGATAACATTTATATGATGATCCATCTATTTAGACATTAATTATAATAAAGCATTTCTGTAATAATATTACAAAGTACACATTGTTTTATTGTTGGCTCCGCTTAACTTCCCTCGAATCATGTATATGAACACGTACGGGTTTCGTGTTAAGGGGCGACCCGAATTTTTCATCGATTTTTGACAAGATTTAAATCGTATCTCCTACTTTTACACTACAGATAGAATTAGAAGTCAAACCGCTATTGGTTCTGCAATCTTTTATCTCCGTTATGTCTACCCGGAGTCAAAATGTACAGATGTAGTGCATAATGGTTTCCCATCGTTTTTTCTCGGAAACGTTCGTATTTGTGATGCTGCTTCAATCTGCCTCAATACTTTTTGTATCGAGACTGACTGAAATAGTAACACACGTTCGTACGTTTCCGTGAAAAAACGATGGGAAACCATTATGCACTACATCTGTAAATTTTGACTCCCGACAAGGTGGACTGATGACCTGGTAAAGGTTGCGGGAGTCCGCTGGATGCGGGTGGCGCGGGATCGGTCACTTTGGCACTCTTTGGGGGAGGCCTATGTCCAGCAGTGGACGTCTTTCGGCTGATATGATGATGATGATGGCAATGATACTAAGTCAAAATTAGTTTTTTTTTGGTCTCAGTAAAGCTTCAAGCTTGTACAGTCAAGTGTAAAAACATACAACTTGCTCATAAATATTTCCCATCACTCTTATATACATAAATGTCAGCGGATTAAGGTTTCGATACATATTTATGAGAGGATTAAATCGATACATATTTTTGCACTTGACTGTAAGTAGTCTATTACTACTCTATACTGACATTTTAAGAAAGACGAAAAGTCTGTGTGAACACAAAGCTTTTTATGTTTGTATCCCCTGCATAAACCCGATTTAAAAAAACTTTCACCTGTGTATTACGGTACATCATTGTGTGTATAAGAAGGTTAAATGGACTCTCCAGATGGACATATACTAAAATTTATCGCGCGGGTTTACTCGGCACAGGCAGGTAGTATGATATAATTAAAATTATACCTACTTCCATATCTGGCCGGGAAGTCCTTCCGCAAGTTTCTGGCACCGTCTGTCGAGTACTCCCGGCCATTTCAGAACTGACAGACTTATGTTATGTTTACTCTCTAGCTATGCGGTTAAAGGGCCAAATGATGCCACGTATATCGTACTGATGTCACACGACGTAAATAAACTTAAAATGTGTGTGATGGATTTTCTGAAATTAAGTGCGATAATCTTCTGATCCTCACTCAGCACAACTTTTTCGACCGAGTGCTATGCATTTTATCGTGCTGTCATGAGGCAGGCATTTTGGGACCGGGCTTAGGGACTACTATTGTTGTTGTTTAGCGCTTTTAGGCTCGGCTAAGCTCTGACTCGCAACGCAAACCTATCGCTGTAATTTGCCACCATCAAGTCATCATTTTACCACCAAAAATATTTATGAGCAGTAATTGCAGTAGCAGTTCAACTACAGTGTACGAGATTTGGGACTGGTCTTTGGACAGTTCCAATATGATGTAAAGAGTGATGTGGCTAGAGTAAATCGATTGAAATAATATCCGATTACGATTGATGATGGCTAATAAAAGGAATCGATTGATTACTGTGTAATAATTATTTTTAGGAAATCAAATAGAGAGCCCATACACTATCGTCTGCTAACACACGTGTCCTGTAAGTAAAGAGAGAGACTGATAGTGCGAGAAAAATTGAGAGAGGTCGCGCGCCGTGCGTAAATCAATGCCATATTTTCAGAGGCAACATTTTGCACATTTTGCACTGTACAGTGTTCCAAATCTCGAACACTGCAATCCAACTTTGTGCAGTACCTACGTCATTAAGGAGTTCCATAGGTCGACTGTGGTAATCATCATCCCAAATCCATCCCATCCACCTTACTAAGTTACGGAAATCACCACATGCGGCCTATTGCACTCGAGGAATTCCCTCAACTCCTCCTGGACACCATAATCAGATATCCGAATCCAAAAAGGACCTCCCTGCAGAAACCGGCACTTGAAAGCAGACGATATAGTAATATCTCTCGTATACAAGACAAGTAGGTAATAGTTACGCAAGTCTCTTTCTGATAAGCACGTAGAATAGTTGTAATCTTAGAATTTTTAACTAGGTACAAAACGTAGGTTATAGGTATAAATGTATTAGTGTATGTAATTTAGTATACCTATGCGTACGAGGGGCGGCTGATAAGTCCTAAGCCTATGGTAGAAAAAAACAATATATAAAAAATAACTTGTTTATTTTTCAATGTCTATTTTTTTATTCCGTAGACTAAAATGACATTTCATGTACTGCTAGTTTTTTACGTCTTATAAATAGTGATGTGCTACAACCGGTACTAACCGAAAATAAACGATTGGGAGGTACTTATATTTGTTGATGAAGCGTCTGTAACACAATGAATGGATAATCTGTGACGTGCTAAAAACGAGAGAACACGCACTGAAAACATCCGATCACTATACGAGTAAAATAACGAATGCCAAATACGTAAACCAAAATGGCGTCGCGTCAGGTCGGCGATACGTCAATGTCATTTTAAATGTTTGAGTACATTAGTAGTAAGTAAATTTTATTTATTGTTTATTTCGTATCATTCTGTGAGTAGATTGTATTTATTGTTTATTTTGAATCTAAAATTAATTCAAGATTTTATCGGTTATTCACAAACCGATATCAAAGATCAGCACTGTTTGTATATAGCTGGTCACATTATTTCTACGTTTGACATTTGTGGTTGTCATTTTAGTCTACGGAATAAAAAAATAGACTTTAATTCAATGCATTTTTTACATTTTTGATTCAATGCTTTTAGGCCGTTAAAAATAATTTCTTTAGATTGGCCTTCAAAATGCTCCTCTACAGCCGCCTTCATCTCTTCATCACTGCCAAATCTCTTTCCCCGTAACTCTCTCTTTAAATTACTGAACAGAAAATAATCGCTAGGGGCTAGGTCTGGACTGTAGGGTGGGTGGTCGATTCCATCGAAGCCAATTTCCTTCAGAGCCTGCCTCGCAATCCCGGCGGTGTGAACGGCTGCATTGTCTTGCAAAAACAAAATGCCTTTCCTTAATTTGCCCCTCCTTTTCTCAACTACCGCTGCTCGCACCTGTCTCAATAGATTAGCATAATAAAGTGCATTTATTGTAGAACCTTTGGCTAAATAATCTATTAAGAGAATGCCATCACAGTCCCAAAACACCGTGGCCATTAACTTAGATGCCGATTTTTGCACTTTAAACTTCTTCGATGGTCTTTCACCCTTTTCAATCCACTGCATGGATTCAGACTTACACGCCGGATCATACTGCCTGATCCATGTTTCATCTATTATATTTTTATGTATTATTCTATATTGACTTGAGGGCGTTACTCTTAGGCTGCTGGCAGGGGACGAGAAATGAAAGAGGGTCTTTGACTTCACATTTGTAATATCTTATTTAAATAAATACATGGCACGCGACCTTACTCCAACACGGTCGGGCGGATCTTGCTTTCTAGTGTTGCCAGTGAATTATAACAAATACAGAATATAACATGCTCCTTTTTAAGAAAAGCAACGGCAACACTCAAATGAAGTTTTGTTTTGACAAGTGACACTTAACATAAACTTAGGGGTCAAAAAAGCGCGGGAAACGTCTACCGGTTTGGTTGTGTTTTTTTTGGCTTTTATTATAATAATTTATATTTTGCTGATAACTTGTTGTATAGGATCAGTTTTGTATATATTTGAATGTAGTTAGTAAATTTGTATATATTTATTGTTCTTTTAACAGTGTATATAGTAAATTTGTACAGGTAAGTCCATTTCTATTTCTTGCCGCCTATAATGGCGGACGAGCCCCCTGATCCGGGGGGTTCTGGAAAAGATCCTTCTGACGTTGCCCAGGAAGTAACTATTTCCTTAAATGAAGAGTCAATGGACACGGATGTGTCTGTGCTATCCCAGCAGAGTAAGCGAATTAAAAGGAAAATAACCAGACGTATCTGCAAACATTGTAATAAAAAAAAGAGACATCGTAAGGATACAGAGGTGAAAGCACAGGATTGTTTATGTGGTTTGGAAGATGAGCCGGCAGAAGCTTATAAAAATAACTTGTCACAAGATAATAAGATGGTATTAACTGACAATGGTCCTTCATCAATGCTCCCCCCAAATTCTCCATCACAGTTGACTTCGCAAAACAGTTCTCCACAATCTGTCTCCACACCAAATACTTCCTCTCAGATGAAAGCGCCTATTGGTAGGGTTTTATATCAACCATCTGATGCTGCTCCATACACGGTTCATGTGCAAAGAGTGCAGGCCTCGCCAAATGAAGGCATCACTCTTCACCCAATATCTCTTGGCCGGACACTTAAAAACAACAACATAAAAGGAATTGTTAATGGTAGCTTAAAGCGAATAGGTAGGAACAAGGTGTCTCTTTCGTTTCAAAAATATGAAGAAGCCAACATTTTTCTGGAAAATTCTGTCCTGAAAAATCTCCAATATAAAATGTTCATTCCAACTTTTTCAGTGACACGCATGGGAATTGCTCGTGGTGTTCCCTCAGAATGGTCGGAGGAGGACATTCTTGAGAATGTTTCTGTTCCTATGGGTTGTGGCCCAATTCTAAAAGTTAGAAGGTTAAATCGGAAAATAATTACAGATGGAGGTCCTCAATTAAAACCAACTGAATCTGTGGTTCTTACTTTTGATGGTCAGGTACTTCCTAAACGTATCTTCCTATGCTATTCAGCTTTGCCTGTTGAAACTTATATTTTTCCCACAATTCAGTGCTATAAATGTTGCCGCTTCGGTCATGTTAAAATGAATTGCAGGGCCAATAGTCCTAGATGTTACAAATGTGGTCAGTCTGGCCACTCAGGTGATACTTGTTCTGTAGAAGAAGAGAATACTACTTGTTGTCTGTGCCAAGGAGCCCATTTCGCTATTAGCAAATCTTGTCCCGAATTCAGCCGTCAGAAAGCCATAAAAGATTCAATGGCAAAAAGCTGTGTCTCATATGCAGAAGCTTCTAAGCTTCACCCAGCTGTTCTCAAAATTTCATATGCTGATGCATTATTGACTTCTAATAGCAATAGTATTTCTTCTCCTTCAGCCCCTCCCAAACCTATGCACCCTGGGGTCTCTTCACACAAGAAAACAATTTATATAAAGTCAAAACCTCCTCCAATACTTGACAAAGGGCATGACCGTGCTGCCCATAACTCCATTATAAGAGATTTTAATATGCCAGAACCTTGTAATGGCTGTATGTTTAAAAATAATAGCAATCAACCCAATGAAGCCTCTGTTGCAGATCTTATAGCTGCTCTTATAAAGTTATTGACCCAATCAAATTTTTTCACACCGTCCAACGCTGCCCCAATAATTGATGCTATATCTAAATTACCTTTAAACAATGGACAAGTTAACTCTAATTCAGTGGAACTGTCGGAGTGTAATCCCTAAAAAAAGTGAATTAATTCATTTAATTAATAAGTATAAACCATTTATTGTTGCTTTACAAGAGACATGGTTAAAGCCAGGCTATTCTTTTAGGATTCCTGGCTTTGCCTGTATTAGAGAAGACAGGTCTGATGGGTATGGTGGTACTGCCCTACTCATTAACCATTCTTGCTCCTTTACCTATTTTGCGACTCCTCATGTCAACAAAGATTTTTCAATAATAGCTGTCATAGTTAAGAATATATGTTTTGTTTCTGTATATATTCCACACCCGTCCTCAATTATTTTTAATGAAGTTGACTGCATCATTTCCACACTTCCTAAACCATTTATTATCCTTGGTGATTTTAACTCTCAACATCATTCATGGGGTTCGTCTTCAAATCACTATGGTCCCGTTTTACTAGACATATTGGATAGTCATAATATTTGCGTGCTGAATAATGGTAATGCAACCCGTCGCACTGGTCCTAATGAGGGATTCAGTGTGCCCGATCTTTCGCTTAGCACTCCTGGTCTGGCATCTACACTTACTTGGGATACTTTACCATCAACATACGGAAGTGACCATTTTCCTATATTGATCACTTTTCCTTCTACTGGTGGTCTTTTGCATAAGCGCCCTCCCCGTTTGAAATACAATTTAAGGAATGCAGATTGGGCATCATTTAGTGCGTGCATTGAGGCTAAGCTTTCCTCTTTTCCTAATGTCAGTTGTGGAACTGAGCCTGTCTGTGCGTCAACTTTAGCCAAGGCGTTTATGGAGGCCGCTGACGAAGTTTTTCCTGAAAAAAAATGCTTGAATTTTATTCCTTCCCCCCCGTGGTGGGATAATGAATGTAGTGAAGCGGTTAAGAATAGGAAATATTTAGAATTAAAGTATAATGAGTGTGGCTCTGACGAAAATTTCGATTTATTATCGGCTGCTATTGCAAATACAAGTAAATTATTTAAAAAAAAAAAGTTTGAGAGCTGGAAAAACTTTTGTTTGACCTTATCCCCACAAGTCTCTCCTACAGAAGTCTGGCGTAACATTCGACGATTTCGTTGTGCATTCCGTGAATCGTCGTCACAACATTTTCCCCAGGCTTTAGCTGATAGCTTTTTAAATAAACTAGCTCCTTCGTCAGCTCCTGAGGATTTACTTTCATCGTTCTCTATTCCATCTTTTATTGTAAATGATCCTGATGGGCTGAATGATCCATTTTCTATTTCTGAACTTAAAGGTGTGTTATCTAATGTCAAAAATAGTGCCCCTGGATTGGATGGCATTCCATATTCTTTCGTTTCTCATCTCGGGCCTAACACTCTTTCATATTTCTTGGACCTTATCAATTCTATTTTTATATCCGGCATTATTCCTACCTCGTGGAGATCTCAAGAGGTTCTTCCAATATTAAAACCTAATAAAAGTTCGTCTGATCCGTCATCATACAGACCAATAGCTCTTTCTTCGGTTTTAATGAAAATTGCTGAACAACTAGTTAAAAATAGACTAGAATGGTTCATTGAAACAAATAACAGTTTAAGTAAAACCCAGTTTGGTTTTAGACGAGGTAAATGTACCTTAGATAGTATAAGTATTTTCATAACTGACATAAGAATAGCATTCTCTGATAATCAGTCTGTAGTCGCAGCTTTCCTTGATATAAATTCTGCGTATGATAATGTTGTGTTAAGTATACTGAAGGAAAAACTAAATACTTTGAACGTCCCGACTTTTTTGAGTAAATTCATAATTAACATCCTATCAGAAAGGCGTATTGACTTAATTTTAGACGTTGACAATGAGGAATCAAGATTAGTATGGAAAGGTCTTCCACAAGGATCTGTATTAAGCCCAATTTTATATAACTTGTACACCTATGATCTGGAAGCATCAGTTGGTAATGTTGGCGTTCTTCAATATGCTGACGATCTGTTGTTGTATTGTACTGACCGATCCATTGAAAATGCCAGTTCTTCTCTAACTTCCTCTTTAAGTCTTTTAAGGAAATGGTTGGGACAAAATGGTCTTGATTTGTCTCCATCTAAGAGCTCTGTTGTTTTATTTTCTAGAATGCGTTTGCCCCCGCCAGTCTCTGTATATTATAATAACTGTGAAATTCCTGTAGTCAACCAAACAAAATTTTTAGGTGTTGTTCTTGATTCTAAACTAACTGGTACCCCGCACTGTGAATATATTCTCGCTAAATGTGAACGTTTGTTAAATATGCTTAGATGTCTCTCCGGTGTTTGGTGGGGCGCTCACCCGTTTTGTATGAAACTAATATACAATGCTCTAATTCGTAGTATTTTAGATTATGGCACCTTCCTTTTACAGCCTGGAAGTTTAGTCGCTTTCAAAAAACTGGATAATATTCAGTCGAAAGCCTTAAGATTGATAGCAGGTGCTATGAAATCTAGCCCTCTTAATGCTTTACAGCTAGAGTGTTGTGAACCTCCATTGCAGCTACGTCGTCAATACCTTGCTGATAGATTTCTGTTTCGAGCCCTACAAATTTCTGATCATCCGCTTCATTCTAAACTCAAGACACTTTCTGATCTTATTATTTCTTCCAGTTATTGGTCCCATAAACGTGTCCCATGTCTCATAAATAGCTATCAAAAGTTTACCTCTATCCAAGCTCCCACTCACTCTTCTATTTCATATCCCTTATTTTGTGCTCCGTATAAGTCTCTAACTGTCACTCCTGATGTAGCCTTAAATATAGGTATTCCAAAAAATGGTCCCAATAACAATATCAGTTTTAACCATGTGAAGGACAACCTTTGGAAAAACTACCATACAATATACACCGATGCCTCTAAACATTCTTCGTCTAGTCATGTCGGAGTTGGGGTTTACCATTCTCAGTACAAAATTATCCAACAAATAAAACTCCCACCAGAATCATCTGTGTTTACTGGAGAATGTTTCGGTCTCCTTAAGGCAGTCGAATATATTCGAACGGCAGGACTTAGAAAATCAGTCATAGTATCTGATTCTATGAGTGCCTTACAGGCATTAGTCAAATATCCTTTTCAATGTAAAATCATTTTTCCAGTAATTATAGACACTCGAATTCTATTAAGTGATTGTATAACTCGTGGGCTTTCAGTGTCTTTCGCTTGGGTCCCAGGACACAGTGAAATAGAGGGTAATGTTAAAGCAGATCGCCTGGCCAACGAAGCTGTGACTTGTGGGGACAGATTTCCTTATAAAAATTTTAGTCATGACTTGATTGCTTTACCTTCTTCTTATCTCAGTGATGCCTGGAATCAGTTGTGGGCTGAAAGTGCTCAAACAAAGGGCAAATTTTACTACGCAATACAACCTAAAGTTCCTACTAAGCCCTGGTTTGCAAAGCTAAGGCTCGGTAAACGAGCCACTAGCATTATAATACGAATGAGGTTGGGTCATGTGTGCACGCCGGCTCATCTTGCCAGACTACATATTGTAGAGTCAAATTTGTGTGAATGTGGAGAAATTGGAGACTTGAATCATATTTTTCTTTCATGTCCTTTATTGAACCATGTCTCTTTTTACAATGATCTTTCCTCACTTAAAATCCCTTTTCCTACATCCATCCCTGTCTTGTTAGCCTCAAAACATCCTTCTGTGTTTAATTCTATATCCTCTTTCATTTTACTTAATGATATCCGTATTTAATTATTTTACATATTTTATTATCTCTTATTCTGAACTGATCCTATCTTTCCAAATTCCGTTATCCGTATTCCTACTTTCCTAACGTTTCCCTGCTTTGTCGGTGGCAATACGCAAACCGCGTTCAGCCAAACAAAAAAAAAAAAAAAAAACTTAGGGGTTTTTGGCGGGAACGTTGAAAGTGATAGGCGCGCTTGATAAAATATTTTATTGTAAATTAATTTTAGGTGTTAATTTGTACATATTTAGTCTTAATTTTAATTTTAATTCATAGTTGATTTGGTTATCGGTTTGGTGCGCTTCCCCAGTCATGGGGAAGCGTACGGGAAAGCGTTCTCGGTTGGAGGGCTTGGAGCCGGAGCCAGATCTTCAATCTGAAAGTAGTTCTGATGCGGATACAGGTGCGCCCTCGGAGCGCATACCTGCAAAAAAGAAGACTAAAGAAGATGACAAAGAGAAGTATACTCCTTTCAGGGCCAAAAGTTATTACAGGTTGTACGACGAAAATTCAGCTAAGAAAGAATTTATTGTTTTTCTGAATCACAGAGAGGATGACCACAAATTTTCTGACAAAGATAGACTTGCTTTGTCCAATGCAATCCGAAAGCATCGCGTGTCGGGCGTGATGCATCTAAGAACAATTAATGCATACAAAGTTGGGATTATGTTCGATCTCCCAAATCACGCCAATGTCTTCCTAAAAAATGAAAAATTATTAAATGAAATTCACATGAATGCTTCAATCCCAGCATCTGAGACCGAGGTTACGGGTGTTCTCACTTCAGTGCCGATTGATTATTCGAACCAGAAGATTTTCCAATTAATAGCTTCCAGTAAAAAGGTGATAAGCGTAAGATGGTTTATGCGGCGGGTAAAAGACACGCTGGGTATCGTCTCAATGGTTCCAACTCAGACGGTTGCCGTGACTTTTGCCTCTGTACAGTTGCCTGAATATGTAACACTTGACCATTGGAGGCACGAAGTAGGGATCTATATTCCTCCAGTAAAGCAATGCCTTCATTGCATGAAATTTGGTCATATAGCAAAGTATTGTAAAAATAATGAAGTATGTTCAATTTGTGCTGAACCTCATAATTTCAAAAATTGTAATAAGGTTAAAACACAATGCGCAAACTGTGGTGGGGATCACGTGGCTATATCTGCTGCATGTCCAATTAAAAAACAGAAAATTGAGGAAAATAAGTTAAAATCACGTAGTGCTAAATATTCCGATTTGTTTTGTGACGTTGCATTTCCGCAGCTCGGCTCAAAATATATTGACACCCATCTAAGTAATCTGACCAAATCTGACAGATTTATGAATCTACTTGTGGAAGCTATAGTTAAAATTTGTGCTGATAAAGAAACGCCAATAAATTCTAACAATATAAAAGAAACACTTAAAAACACTTTCAGGAAACAACCTTAATTTTTTTCTTTATGGACATATTGAACACAGTGCAGTGGAATGCTCAGAGTATAATAAGCAATAGGCTAATCTTTACTAGATTCTTATATGAAAATAACATTCACATAGCAATAATTTCTGAAACCTGGTTAAAACAACATCAAAAATTTTCAATTAAAGGATACAATGTCATTAGAAATGACTGTGGTAATAAACATAATGGTGTAGCAATACTTATTCATAACAATATAGTATATTCTAATATTAAAACTTATTTTGACAATGCTCTACAAAATATCTGTGTACAAATAATTATAAACAACAAGCAGTTGAGTGTAGTAAGTTTTTATAGTCCATCAAATTCTGATCCCCCATTTAATAAAAGTAAATTTGATGCTTTGATAAAATCTATTCCGCAGCCAATGCTTTTTGGAGGCGATCTAAATGCTCATCATATGTCATGGGGCTGTGTTGATACATTGCCTCGAGGTAGAGATGTCTTAGATATTATTGATGGCAATGACTTGGTTCTTTTAAATAATGGTCAAACTACTACAACTGGTTCTTCTTCTTGGCGTCCTAATGCTCTGGATTTAACTTTCGTTTCTCCATCATTGGCACTTTCATGTGATTGGTCTGTTATGGATTGTCCTCTTGGCAGCAGTTATCATTTGCCTGTAATGATAAAAATGATAGTTGGTAATGAAAATAGCTCACAAAGTAATCCAATATGTAATAATGTACATTTGCCCATTCACCCAAATTACAAACAGGTGAATTGGAAAATGTACAGGCAATCAGTTGATTTTTGTTTGGCTAATATTGATTTTGAAAATATGTCTTCGATAGATGCGCTCAATCTGTTTTGTAATATTTTGCGATCTACTGCTGTAGAGTCCATCCCTAGACATAGGTCTTTGAATAGTTCTAATCCGTGTACACCAAAATCTTTGAAATTTCCCCGGCTGCCTTGGTGGAATCAAAAGTGTTCAGAAGCTGTACTTAATTCAAAACATGCTTATATAAAATTTAAAAGTGAACCTAGTGAAGAGAATTATATAGAATTTAAAAGACTTCGAGCCCTTAAAAAGCTTGTTCTTAAGACTGAATGGCGTAATAGTTGGATAAATCTGTGTAACTCATTTAACCGGTGCACTCCTTTGACATTAATATGGAATTACATGCGGAAATTTAATAAAACATTCATTTCAAAACACGCTAGTAATAATAGTTGGATATCAGATTTTCTCAAGAAATACACTCCTGATTTTGTGCTTAATGAGTCTTTAAATTATGTTCACACAGAAAATGATAATGATAAGTATCTTACTGAACCGTTTTCTTTGCAAGAGCTTAAATCTGCCCTATTTTCAAGAAGAGATACATCCTTTGGTCTTGATGGAATACCATATATTTTACTGAAAAATTTAAGTCCACAAAATCTAAAGACCTTTTTAAACATATTAAATCAGCTGTGGGAAGAAAACTTAATTCCTGATGATTGGAAAACAGATTGCTTGGTCCCAATTTTAAAGCCTGATAAAGATAAATTGTTACCCGACTCATATCGACCTATAGCACTCACATCTTGTGTAGGAAAGGTTTTTGAACAGCTTCTAAAGCAACGGTTGGAATTTTTTGTCGAACAAAATGGTCTGTTACCCTGCAATCAGTTTGGTTTTCGTAAAGGTCGGTCTTCTCGTGAGAGTATTTGTCAGTTGCAACTTGATGCACTTAACAGCATATATAATAATCAGTATCTTCTTTCGGTATTCTTTGACATTGCAGGTGCATTTAACAGTGTCAATATTTCCGTTTTATGTAGAGAGCTGTCAATGATAGGGTTACCTGGCAAAATAATAAATTTCTTACAAATGTTTTTAACAAACAGGAAGGTTTTTGTTAAATTTAACAATCACTTATATGGCCCAAGATTATCTTCTTTAGGGGTTTGTCAAGGAGGTATCTTATCCCCTTTAATTTTTATTTTGTACATTAGGAGACTAAATCTTATTCTAGGAACAAAGGTTAAAAATCTGCAGTATGCAGATGATTTGGTTGTTTATGTGTCAGGATCTGATTTAAATCAATTAGCTTTGACTATTAATGAGGCATTAATCAACTTACATAAATACTTTGCTTATCTGAACTTAGATGTAAATTCGACTAAAACCAAAGTTTTTATTTTTGGTCGCAAAAGCATGTGTTTGCCCACAGTTTTGTACAATGACATATCACTGCCTATTTCATATGATCTAATAAAGTTTTTAGGTGTTATATTTACTTCAAAACTTTCCTGGATAAAATATGCTGACAGTATTATAACCAAAGCTAACAAAGCATACAATGTGTTAAAATCGCTGTGCGCCACTTCATGGGGTGCAGACCCCAAAATTTTGTTAATCTTGTATAAGTCTCTAGTTCGAAGTCATTTTGAATATGGTTTTCTATGTTTTGCTGGAGATGATAAAATTGTAAATTCATTAGATAAAATACAAAACAAATGTATGCGGACAATACTGGGTGCATTTAAAACTAGTCCTATCGCTGCTATGCAAATTGAATCGAATCTTCCTCCTATTCATATTAGATTTCGTTATTTAAAAGAAAGATTTATTTTAAAGTTATACAGCTTGCCTAAGAACGATCTTCTTCACAACTTGATTTCTTTCCAATCATCGCCTTTTCAAAGGCGCATGTATGTTCTTCAGGATTTTACTTCTTTCTTTCACTCTTTGCAGGAGTTAAATATACATCTTGATAATGACCTTCTTCCCTGTTACACAGGCTCTTTTAAGAGTAAATATCCCGATATAAAAATTGTAATAGCTCACTTCCAAAGAGGAGGCTTATTTATTGTTGTCAGAATGGTCTAATTGTAAATTTATTTATACGGATGGTGCCAAAAATAATAATGCTGTTTCCTTTGCAATTTATCAACCTGAAATTAATAAAGGTATTGGGTTTAATATCAATAAAAATGCAAGTATCTTTACTGCTGAAGCAACTGCCATCTTATTTGCTTTGAAACATGTTAAAGAACATAATCAATATAGTAAAGAATGGGTCATAGTAAGCGATAGTATGAGTGTATTAATAAGTTTATCGAGTAACAAAATGAATGCTAGCACTTGCTATCTAATTTTTTCCATTAAAGAATTATGGTTAGAACTATCTTTAATTGGTATTAAAATAGATTTTGTATGGGTTCCGTCTCATAAAGGAGTTTCTGGTAATGAAAACGCCGACTACCTAGCTAGAACTATTGCTAATGCATCTGACTTGTCCCTGGTTCCCGACAGCAGGGACTTAGCTGTGACCTTGCCATATGTTGATAATAAGATAGCAAGTAGTATTCATGTCTTCACAAACGTTACATATCTACTTAAACACATGTTGATCTGTAATTAACCTTTTTAATTGTCTATTGACATGTGTCACTCTCTTTCTCTTTGATACCGGCGCTCATCCGAGCAACATCGTTTTTTCCTGTTTCTATTCCGTAATCGTTAATTATAAACACAATCATAAGGATTGGGCTTGTTGTATTGTGGTCAATATAAACTACTCATTATCCGTATCTATCGTCGTATTTTATTTATCTCCAGCCATAACCTAACAACACCACTGACGCCAAGTTTCTAACAGGTTATGTGCACAGATACGCAAGTTTAAATAAGCTAAAGAAAGCATTCAGAAATATGGCTGGAGAAGGTGATAAAGATAACGGACGAACAGATCAAATGGGACCGACGCCATTGCCTCAACCGTGTGCCGCCCCGTCTACACAATCAATTGGAGGTTATCACGTCGAGCGTTTAAGTGGACACCACAACTTTACTTCGTGGACAGACGGACTGTGGAAATGTGTCTTAGGAGAGGACACGGATCCCGCGCGTGATGAGCGCGCTTTGGCCCGGATCTGCCTGGCAGTGAGTTCCTGTTGTCATCAATATGTTTTAAACGCTAACACAAGCAAGGACGCGTGGAATAACTTAACAAAAGTTTTTGAAGACTCTAGGTTAGCAAGGAAGGTTATGCTGCTGCGGAAGTTGCACCGCGTTGAACTAAGTACGTTCAACTCAATGTCAGAGTACATTGAAAACACTTTGATGCTTGTGCAACAGCTGGCGGACATAGGCAAAATGGTGGATGACTGTGAGGTCGCTGAAATCCTGTTGTCGGGGCTCCCACAGGAATATGAAACTTTAGTGAGCAACTTGGAGACTGTCTGCATGACAACTACTTTGACAAGCGAGGTAGTGCGAACACGCTTGCTGCAAGAAGAGTCGCGCAAGGCGAACACAATCAGCAAGAGTGCATATTTGTCAAAACCTGCTGCTATTGCTGCCGCGGCTACCACTAAACAGTGTTCATACTGTGGCAAAAATGGACACGTCAAGAGTCGCTGCTTTAAATTAAAACGTCAGAAGAAACAAGACAGAGGATCATCACAGGGAATGTTGGCCTCTGCTTTCCTGGCCACAAGCAGTGATTGGATTTTAGATAGTGGCTGCAGCCAGCACATGTCATGTCAGAAGGATGTTTTTGACTCTTTAACTTCTGTTACAAGTGATGTCGTTATAGCTAACAACGCAAAGCTGAAATGTGTTGGCACCGGAGCTGTCAAACTTAATATAAACAATTATATTCTAAGATTAGAGAATGTGTTGTATGTTCCAGATCTCTCTGCCAACCTTTTATCGGTAAGTTGTTTGGCTGCTCAGGGCTTCCAAGTTGTATTTACTAAAAACGAGTGTCAATTCACAGACAAATGTAAATTTTCTGGCAAACCAATTTTTAAAATCTCTTGCAAAAATGGTTTATATAGGTTTCCCCAAACAAAAAATGTGGTGCATTCCTCTGGTATCTTGCCCATGCAAGATGCACGGAGTGCTAAACCGGCTGAGATGCCAGCGTCGATCTGGCATAGGAAGTTGGGCCATCTAGGTACGTCCGGCATGATAGCTTTAAAAAATGGTATGGCATGCGGTGTTTGTTTTCAGGATTCAGAGGTGGATGACCTCAAGAACTGTGCAACTTGCCTTGAGGGAAAAATGGCTGCTAAACCATTTCCTTCGGCCAGTACACACCGTGCCAGTCAAGCGTTGGAGCTAATACACTCTGATGTGCTTGGACCCCTGCCTGTTGAAAGTTGGGGAGGATGTCGTTTCGTCGTGACATACACCGACGACTATTCAAGGATGACCTATGCCTATCCACTCAAGAGGAAAAATGAGGTAATTAAAACTTTTATTAATTTTAAAACTCATATTGAAAAACAGTTGGGTTTGCCAATAAAAGTCCTTCGCAGTGATTGTGGGGGGGAGTACTGCAGCCATGAATTTTCAAATTATCTTAGTAAACATGGGATTGTTCATCAGACTACTGTTCCATATTCTTCAAGTCAGAACGGTGCATCGGAACGATGCAATCGTACAATTATGGACAAAGTGAGATGCATGTTACTGCAATCTGGTTTAGATAAGCGTTATTGGGCTGAGGCTTTGATTACAGCGGTCTACCTAAAGAATAGATCACCTACATCAGCCTTGTCAGGCCATACACCAATAGAGAAATTGATGGGGTCAAAACCAGACCTTCGTCACTTACATACTTTTGGATGTATTGCATATGCCCTATTGCCTAAAGTAAGGTCCAAATTGGATGCCAGAAGTAAAATGTATATCTTTGTAGGCTACAGTGAAACCTCAAAAGGATATAGGCTTGCAGACCCCTCAAATCCTAGCAGGGTAATTATTGCTCGTAATGTCGCATTCATTGAGAACAAATTTTATAACAAAGACATGAATTTAAGTTTTAACAATAATTTGAATGATGATTTTATTTATTTTGAATTTTTAGATAATGATATGAATTCAACTTCCAGTAATGAAGTTAACTCTAGTCAAATTAATTGTAATGATACTGATTCTAGTCAAAGTTTTCAGAGGCAAGAAAATACAAGTTTATCATCCGAACACAATGTAATTCCATCGCCTTTGTTTTCAGGAGATGAGCACTACTGCACTGGCAGTGAACACGATGACTCCGTGTCGTCACCCGTCGTCGAGTCGCCACTACCGCCATCTGTCGTCCAAACGACGCCAGAGCGTGTGACGTCACCGTCGTGGGGGGTGACACGTTCAGGGGAAGTTGCTGCTTCCGAGTCGCCGCTGACTTCACGCCGTCCTGCTCGTAGCACTCGTAATAAGTTGCCAAATAGGTATGAAGATTATGATCTTGATTATTCTCTACTGACTCAAGATGGCGCTGGGTTGCATGCGGATCCTTTAACATATGAGGAAGCCACCTCTGGCTCTGATTGTTTGCATTGGCAGAAAGCTATGAAAAGTGAATATAATTCACTTCTAGCCAACAAAGTATGGAAGTTGGTCGACCGTCCTAAGGATGAAAATGTAGTAAAATGCAAATGGGTGTTCAAACGAAAGTTTGATGCATCTGGTAAATTCGATAAGTATAAAGCTAGATTGGTTGCCAGAGGCTTCACACAAGTCTTAGGAGTTGACTATAATGATACTTTTTCACCAGTTGTCAGACACTGTACTTTAAGAATTTTATTCTCGTTGGCAGCAGAGCTAGATTTAAATATGTATCACATTGATATTGCTACTGCATTTTTACATGGAGAGCTGACAGAGACTATTTATATGGAGCAGCCTCCAGGTTTTTGTGATAATAGTCAAAGCAAAGTTTGTCTCTTATTAAAAGGAATTTATGGCCTTAAGCAGGCCAGTAGAATATGGAACTTAAAAGTACATGATTTGTTGTGTAAAAATGGTTTTAAGCAAAGTGACTGTGAACCATGTGTTTACACAAAAATAAATGGTAAAGAAATGACTATTTTAGCACTTTACGTTGATGATTTCTATATTTTCAGTAATAATGATAATAAAGAACTTTTATCTTTGCTTCAAAGCCATTTTAATGTTAATGATCTCGGTACACTTACTAGCTGTTTAGGCTTAAATATCAGTAGAAACAGAACTGAGCATTGTATTAAGCTTGATCAGTCGGAATACATTAAAAGATTGTTAATTAAGTTTGGGATGCAAAATTGTAAACCGGCTTCTACGCCTATGGCTACTAATTGTAAGTTACATAAGGCTGATGTGTGTCTAGATGACAATACTTATAGGTATAGAGAGCTTTTAGGCAGTCTCTGTTACTTAAGTGTATGTAGTCGGCCTGATATTTCTTACGCATGTAGCCAGCTTAGCCAATTTAACCATGCTTATGACAAGTCACATTGGCAAGCAGCTAAGCGTGTCCTGAGATATTTGGCGGGAACACTAAATTATTGTCTTTATTTTTATAAGTCTGGTAATTTAGATTTAACTGCATACTCGGACGCGGATTGGGCTAACGATATTGTCGATCGTAAGTCATACACAGGTTTCGTGGTTAAGCTTGGTAATAACATTATAAATTGGGAATCGCGTAAACAGCGATGCATAGCCCTTAGCACGGCCGAAGCCGAGTATCTTTCGATAGGAGATGTTTGTAAAGATCTTTGTTTTATAAAAAGTTTTCTGTCAGAGATTATAAATACTGACTTTGTCATCACTCTATATAATGATAACCAAAGTGCGCATAAAATTGTAGAGTCAAAAGAATTTTGCCATAAGCGCACAAAACATATAGATTTACGTTATCATTTCGTCAAAGATTTGGTACAGAAAGGCTTTTTAACTGTTAAGTACATGCCAACTGAACAGATGATTGCTGATGTACTCACCAAGTCTCTAAGTGCTGAAAAACACAAACATTTTATTGATAAATTATGTCTAAAATAAGTTGTTTGTTTGAATGTTTAATGTATTGAGCATGTAGAGACTGTTTTATTTCTTTAGACTGATAAAGCATGTAGAGGCATAGCATATGTAGAGATATAGAGCATGTAAAGTTTTATTATTTCTACCACTTGTTATCTTAAGGGGAAGTGTTGATAATAAGATAGCAAGTAGTATTCATGTCTTCACAAACGTTACATATCTACTTAAACACATGTTGATCTGTAATTAACCTTTTTAATTGTCTATTGACATGTGTCACTCTCTTTCTCTTTGATACCGGCGCTCATCCGAGCAACATCGTTTTTTCCTGTTTCTATTCCGTAATCGTTAATTATAAACACAATCATAAGGATTGGGCTTGTTGTATTGTGGTCAATATAAACTACTCATTATCCGTATCTATCGTCGTATTTTATTTATCTCCAGCCATAACCTAACAACACCACTGACGCCAAGTTTCTAACACCATATTCTGATATTATAAGTAATCTAAAACAGCGTATGACTGTTCTTTGGGGAAGACATTGGTATCATTTTACAGAAGTTGAGAATAAGGCTCATTTGTATGCTTTGTTAGATAAGCAAGTTAATAGTAAGCCTTGGTTTTGTAAGTTTAAAACTTACATGCATCGTAGGTTTTACACCATAATTACTCGTATGCGCATTGGTCATTGTCGTTTAAATTTTCATCTCCATCGTAAAAACTTTGTCTCTTCCCCTTATTGCGATCATTGTCAAAAGCAAGAGGTTCAGTCTATAGATCACATTCTGTTTAGTTGCTCATCCTTTGGCATTCAACGCCTAGTGCTGATGGATGAGTTGCTTGAGATTTATGGAGCTTCTAATCGAATCCCGCTCTCAGTAACTGATTTGTTGAAGGAGTCGTCTACTTATTTACCTTTGTTTAATTTTGTACATAATACTGTGTGTATGCTGTAAATATGATGCTAAATTTAAAACTTGCTTAAAATTGTATATATTTTTATTGAAGCATTGTACCTATATTTTGTTGGTCAAATGACTTTTTGGAATGTCTGGATGAGGTGTAAGCTTTTTTGAAGAGCTAAATATTGGATTTGACGTTTTTATTGGAACATACTCAAGACTTTATTACTGGATTTGACTTCATGAATTGGATTGGAATAACTGAAGACTTATTTTTTGGATTTGACACATATGTTGATAATACTGATGACCTAATATCTAGATTTGTTCATATGAATTGGAAATAACTGAAGACATATTTATTGGACTAGAGACTTCTGATTTGAAACTACTGAAGACGTTATTACTGGATTCGATCAAATGAAATTATACCTACTGAAGACTAGGCAGTATGGCCCATGGTCTTAGCCTGTCCGAATGGACGATTTTTTTTTAAAAAAAAATAACAAACTTAATTTAGGTTAGGTCGAAATTAATTAAATTGAATATCTGCAATAAAATGTCATGAATATAAACTACAGTATACAATCAGAATGAGCAAAGCATGTCAAATTATTATATAAGATAAGGTAGGTTATTTCGTCATTTGTTTACATTTTATCATAAGTCATTTTATACTTTAATTACATTATAAATTCAATTTGTCAACTGGCTTAATTATTCTACCCCTACTGCTATACCTTACTTCAGGCAAGGGTGAACTGAAATTCATTTCTTGCAAGTCTGGAATGTTAGACAATTCTGATGGACTCAAATTTACATTTGACTCTGACACATTTTCCAAAGTGTTGTTTACCTCTATGAACTCTGGTGAGGCTATGCAGTTGTCTTCTGGATTTGACTCATCCAGTGACTGATAATCTTATTGTTCGGACAAGAGACTATTATTTTGCATATGACTTAAATTTTGGCTTGGACTTTGAGCTTGACTATTTCTTCTTAGGATTACATTATAACTTACAAAATCGGTCTGATCATCATCACTATTACATGAGTGGTAATCATCCTCCTCCTCAAGGGGTTGATTTTGAGACTGACTGAGCCAACCATAGTTGCTGTTAGTGTTGCTTACACCAGTGTTAGGGTTAGACCTGAAACATGACTTGTTATTTGTTATATGTTGTGAGGTTCTCCTGTAGACAGTATTATTTTCATCTCTGACTAGATATGACCTAGGAAATTGTGTTTTTGACACAATTTTGCCTTTAATCCATGTCTTGTCGCCTGGATTTTTCTTGAAAAATATATTTTGTCCTTCTGAACATTCTTGACTAGGTTTTGAATTTCTGTTATAATACATTTGCGATTTTTGTTGTATTCTTTGTCTACTGTCCGCATGTTCTGAGAATCTGACAACTTTTGGCTTTAGATTTTTAGTGTTAGTGGGAATTTTAGTTCTAAGTTTCCTTGACATGAGTAATTCTGACGGTGATTTTAGTCCTTCACTCCGTGGAGTTGTTCTATAATGTAACAAGCCTGTAAAGTAATCTGTGCCTGACTGATCACATTTTTTAAAAATGTTTTTTACTATTTTCACAGAGACCTCGGATAAACCGTTGGATCTAGGAAAGTGTGGACTTGAAGTTATGTGTTCAATATCCCAATCCTGAAGAAAACTTTTGAAATCACGTGAATTATAAGGTGGTCCACCGTCACTAAGTAATTGTGAGGGGATTCCATGACGGGCAAAAATGGACTTTAAGTGATATATTACTGAACTACTTGTGGAATTGTTATTTAAACATGCAACTTCGATGTAATTAGAATAAAAATCTACAACAATTAAATATTTCTTATTTCTGTACTCAAAAAGATCTGTAGCTACCTTCTCCCATGGCAGTGATGGTTGTTCATGCGATAATAATGGTTCGTTTGTTTTATTTGGTCTGTATGTCATGCAAGTTTCACAGTTGTTGACTTTAGTTTCAATATCCTGGTTAATATCAGGCCAATATACTAATCCTCTGGCTAAGTTTTTTGTCTTTTCCATTCCCATGTGACTCTCATGCAATACTGAAAGTATTTCTTGTCTTAAAGATCTTGGAATAATAATAGAATTATTTTTGAAAACAATGTCATTAACTACATGAATTTCATCCCTTATATTCCAATAAGGTAAGGTAATGGGATCACAGTGTTGTCTAGAATTAGGCCATCCTATTTTGAAATATTCTGCCAATTTCTGTAGTGAATTATCTGACTCTGTATGAGATAAGATTTTTTCTAATTTTTCTTGAGAAATAGCTAAATTTGAAATTAATAAATTTACTTGACATTCCATGTTGGTTTCCAGTTCATTTAAATCAAGATTATTTACTTCAGATGGTCCTGTGGGTGCACGGGAAAGTGTGTTGGAAACATACATTTCTGTGCCCTTCACATATGAAACTATGAGATCGTATGACTGTATTGCTATCATCATTCTTTGAAGTCTAATCGGGACGTCTGAAAGTGATTTTTTGAATAAAGTAACCAGTGGTTGGTGGTCTGTTTCGACATGAATTGTTTTACTATAGATATATTGGTGGAATTTTTCACGAATACAATTGCATATAATTCTTTTTCAATCTGAGCATAATGTTGCTGTGACTCTGTTAGTGACTTAGAAGCATAAGCTATAGGATTCTTACCATGGAATATGACCATAAATAAGAGTGTAATTGCGTCATTGCATCAGGGCACATTAACCTTGGGTTACTATCAAATTTACCTAATCGCCTAAGGACAATTTCAGCTAGATGACATAAATTTTATGTCTAGCAATGATTATAATAATCGACTAATCGAATTAGTATCATTCAAACTCGCGCATCATTAACATAAAAGTAAAATACAAAGTCAGCAGAGAGTCAATTTATCTGAACAACATGAAAGTGGGATACTCAGTCAGCACGGAGTCAATTTAGCTGGACGGCTCACATTTAGAATGAGCATGTAGCCAAACGTCTGGAAATATAAATAGTCCGTATGATTGGAATACTTAATTAGCTGAAAGTAATATTAGTGAATTGACATGAACACAGAACGAGTTAGTAGCAAAACGTCTGGAAATGTAAGTAGTTGTAGCGTATAGTTATTTACTCACAGGTTTCTGTATGTAATATATGCTTTGTATTAATAGGGTCATTAGTCATTACAGAAATACAATATTTATATATTCCGCTATGATATGCCACCTGCACAGATCGGCTGTCCACCAGACAGTAGTCGGTGTTGCCAGCATAACTAGCGCGTTTATTAATACGTTACATCTCTTCCTTTTTAACAAATTAAAGGATTTAAAGCAGTAATCAAATTGAACATGTGAAAGAACAATACAAAACCAGAATCTGCATTAGAGCTATTCAGGTCTCGGACTCTTAATACATTACCCTACTATTGTATTACAGAGAAATCATCATGTGTTGTGGACACATATCATTCAATGATGTGTCCACAACAAGTCTTTGTAGCTACATCAAAAATTACAATATGTTTCACAAACTACACTCGGAACCACCAATTATATGTAACTATTGGTACTATATCAATAGACATTTGCTAATAGCACTGGTGATCAGTCATTAAGATCAGTTGCTTATCTATACACCTCTTAGACAAAAGTAAGACACAAAATATGCTCATAATAACAAATTATGGAACTTTCACCCATCAGTTTGTTGAAACAAATTATACCTTAAATCTTATCCTATACTATCCTAAATACTTAGGAATACAGAACAAATGCATGACCACTCTCAGTATCAATATTATCTCCAACTAAACTCCTTATTAATATCACTACTCTATACACACTATCATCATTATATTATGTACTCTCCCCTTCCATTTGGTTTTTGATTGTTTCTTTTCCCCATGTCCTGTGGAACCATTCCATATCTATGTTAAGCCACATACCTTATCCCTACATACTAATGCGTTATAGGTAGTTAGTACTTGGACATTTTACTAAGTTTACATGTCATATATATATGAAAAAACTAATCCACCGGCCGGGTGAAATCCAATTTACATCAATGACATAAAGTCTACCAGGAAAACTTTTATCACTAATCTCTATCTGTACAATTCGGTACTCACATACAGCCGTAAAATAAATTACATTTGGTAGGTACATTAACAAAATCAATCTCTCTTATTCAAGAGAGGCCTGTGCCCAGCAGTGGGACATACATAGGCTGGTGCCTGATGATGACTTTGACAACATAAAGATTAGGAAAGCCGAAAATACTCTTAACATTTAAGTCCAACTATTTAATTACTTAAAACCGGATGCTGTTTGACCCTAGGTAACAATAATTTGACATCATTAGCTTGCATAGTTACTCCCTTCCAACCTTCACTCACAAAGCCATTAATCATGAAATGAGACAGCCATTAATACATATTTTCTTACAACTCTCAAACGGATGTCGGATGTTTCGATTTCAATTAATTTATTTGCTAAATTTATCACATTATATTAATTATTGTCTATCAAATATTCATTCAATTTATAAAATCTATGATCAAGGAGCCCTTTGTACAGGATCCTGTTAAATTTACAATTTGGGATTTCTTTAATTGGTTGAGGTAATTTATTATAGGTGATCACACACATTACACTACATTATCCTGAACCCTGCAGATTTTTGTTGTTTACATTAAGACGGTCACAATCACTAGTATTTCGTGGATCTCTTGGGGTTTAAACAAATTACTATGCTTGCTTACAAATTTGGAGACTTCATAAATATACAAACATGGGAGTGGTATTACACCTAATTGAAGAAATAAAGGTTTACAGGATTCAAATGGTCCGACATCCCACAATTGGCATGAATACAATTCTTTTGGCCGATAAAAGCTCGATACATATCACCTTCATTACCTCACCACAGATTATATAATAGTACCTCACACAATAGACCATATCTGCCACAGTGTGGCATAGAAATATTCCAATAATTTGACAAAATAAAACCATTTACAATTGTTGGAATAAAATAATCCATAATATGCATAAATTCAATTGATTCCTTAAAATTTTGAAAGTGTATTCCTTACTCATCTACATCTATGTACACTAATATTACAAAGAGGAAAGATTTGATTGTCCGTTTGTTTGTACTGTATAGGCTCCGAAACCACTGAACCGATTTCAAATTAGAAGCCGACATCATCCCTGATGACTAATGGTCATTGAACATAGGCCACTTCCTACCGCGGGAAAACGTTTAATTCCTAAGGGAAGACGGGTAATCCGTGCGAAGCCGGGCCGGCAGCTGATACAAATCCATATTAAGAATCGATTTCCTAATATCTTGTGAGCATCATTCATGGGGTAGGTAGGTACAGTCTTTTCTAATTTGATCTGAGAATATGGTGAGCGCATGGTAACCTGGTGGTGAGCTGCGGTAGCAGCCTATGGACGCCTGCAACTCCAGGGGTGTTACATGCGCGTCTACACACTCCTCTTTTTGGAAGATCCTCATACTGTAGTCCCTCGGGAAAACTCCAATGTGCTTGACCATGTAAATTAAGATATAAACACATAAGTATTTGTAAAATATGTATTGACGTTCATCACCCCCTTAATATTTGAACATCCACTGTTGACTGATTTGAAATATTGAACTATGTGCTTTGAGAAGTGTTTTTATTGTTTTGTTTTGACACTTAGAGACTGTATACATCTCTACGAACATCAGAATAATCATTATTTGTATTTGGACGCTCACATCTCTGGAATACTGAATTAATATCATTAACTTTGTGACATTTAGTTTGTTGACCGTTCAATCGGTCCTTAATCTGCAAATTTTAAATTCTTTGTACTGTAAGATTAATATTTTTTATTGTAAATTACCGTTTGACATGTAAAAGTGCCCTTGTGGCCTATTTGCAGCATAAATAATTGATTTGATTTGATTTCATTTGTTACATCAAATTATTTGCAAAAATGTCTAAAAATATTGTAGGTATTTTTAAGACAGTTGTTATATTATATGTTGAAAGATTACATCCAATGGAATGCTCACTTTGCTGTTGGTGAGCCTGTAAAATTTTTTGCTTAACATACAGTTTATCGATTTTTCCACTGAGAGGACCACTCATCCCTTTACCAGTAAGTCGCGTCATGAAAAGCTGACAGCAGTGTTTCATACACACAATCAAAAGACAGAGCTTATCTCACACTATTAGAGTGATTTAGTACTTTGAATAGGCACCTACATTTCCTTGGAAAGTTAATCTGGTCATCTATTTAATAAGGCACAAAATCCATTATTTCTATAGACCATACAGGTTGGGGAGCAAATATCCTGTGAAAGGTATGTATTTTATAACTATACTTGACTCCTAGAAGGATATCCAATTAATTTAAATTTATACATAAAGGTTAGGTTTTACTTGTTATGTCTGCAATACAGCAAGGTACCACCCCTTGCACCACACATATATAGTGAGGGATATAAATAAGTCTGATAAATAATCTGCTATATTCTACCCCGCTAGGTTTTCAGTCTGTTATGTAACAGTAGTTAACCTTTTGAACACTGAGTCAAATGGATAAGATTTCAAGCCCATTCCATGTTATCATGAGATCTAGTATGGTCTTAATTAAACCTTATGTCAATGCACGAAGGTTGCTATCACACTGTACTTCTTGAGTGATTAATCCATCTCTGCAATGAAAAGGTTAAATGATATCTGAAAATTGAAACTTGAAGTTTTAATTTGTGTTTATACAAGTATAATCATTTCTTGGAATAAGACCCAACTGAATGTTGATCCCCTTCGCTATTGAATATTTTCATTTCCTGAAACAGAAATATTACAAAAATTAACTTCACACCTGACAGATATTGGTACCTAGTATTTTGTTTGCAATTTATAAATATGAAACACAGTTCATTTGATTTAATAACCATTTTAATAAGTTTTGTTTAATTTTCATTACTGAACAAACTGATTTTCAAGAGTTATTGCTGTACCCAACCAGGGTCCATGAGATACAGTATTATTTTTTAGCATTTTGTAAAACATGGTTTGCAATAAAGTTATTACTATTACTAAGTATATATAACAAATTTATGTCAGTGGGACACTACTCCCTTATGAATTTGACATTTGTTGGCATCAATAGGCCATTATCCAACTTTTATTTTTATTGTTACCAATGTTAATAAGATAATAAGAATAGCAAGGTAACCATATCTGTTTCATAGTTGATAGCAACTGAAACTGTTTTGTTTGGTCAGTTAGACCAATATTGCATTTACACATCCACACATCTTGTATATGGAACCATTTGGTTCATTATTTTGTCAATTAGACAGGTATGCCACCGAGTAATGCACATGCAACGCACATTGTGCGCGGACCGTTTGGCCCTCTTTTGGTCAATTTGACCGGTATGCCACTGAGTGATGCACATTGTGCACAAACCATTTGGTTTTTCTTTGCATAAGTACTTGACGCACGTTGTGCGTGGACCGTTTGGTCCTTGTTTGGCAATTAGGGCTTGCGGTTGTGTCCGGGTTTCGTGTACACGTGTCGGGTACCCGTGTTCGTGTAACCCGCCCGCGGGTCTAAGCGACCGGTCCGAACGGATCCGTGTAATTAGCGCACGGGTACCCGGGTACCCGTGTACACGTGTACACGTGTACACGGGTACCCGCGTCCTGTTTACACGCGGGTAGTACTACCCGTCCTTGAGTTGTGGTGTGAAGCTAGGAACTATCCCGTTGTTCTAAGAATGTACATACAAGTACTAAATGAGTGTTCGTAGCATTGCAATTATAACATATTATTTGTGAATAAAAATAGCATAGGAATAAATGTAACAAATTATAACAGAGTACGTAAAGTTCGACTCCTCAAATTCATATTTTAAAAAAGTAAGTACGAATCCATGCTAATGTTATAAATATGAAAGTGGGTCTGTCTGCCCGTGTCTTTCTGTTACCCCTTCACGCTTTAACAGCTGAGTTGATTTAGATAAAATTTGGTATAGAGATTTGAGTCTGGGGGAGGAACATAGGATATAAACGAGTTCCACGCGGACGAAGTCGCGGGCAGAAGCTAGTAAGTTTTATCCCATAAAAAAACATTCCATGTAAAAAAGAGGCCAAGTCGCAAAATTATATTTAGCTAGCAAATAAAGAATAATAAAAATGCCTGAGACTTTGTACTACGAAATATCTCACAACTTTTTACGGTGGAAGAGTTTCGAGACTTGGCCTCTTTTTTACATGGAATGTTTTTTTTATGGGATCTTACTTCTTTTTGTAGGTTATTGTGTCATCAATACATACAAATTACGAATGCAGTCTCATTCTTGCTTTTGAAATTTTTTCTCCCATTCGCTGCAAATGTAACTTTGTAATCCTATATATTTATATGGGATTACAAAGTTATGTATGCGTATCTAGACATCTGGACCGAAATTTGCAAAATATTTTATTTTCATCTTGATTTTAACACTAAACACTAATTATGTTCTAAATTTGTGTTTTTGTTGATCGTTCAGTGAATATGTGAGTGACAAAATTAAGAAACTTTGACTAGTTATAATTCTTAAACTACTGCTTCAAATTGAATGAAATTTGAAATATACCATGTTTAAACAATACCTACTTGGTTACTGAAAATTCAGGCTTCCAGTTTTATTCACAACGAAGTTATTGGGGGGTCAAAAACGGCCTGAACTGCTTCGAAAAAAGATGGTACGGCAGTGCCGCTTTTTTGCTCGACTTGGCGGGGGCACCGCCGTGCCCCCAGATTTTTATTTGAGCTTAAAATGTGAAAAATAATGTAGTAACATTAATCTAGTTTTGGTTTTGAACCGTAATAGTAACGAAGCTGGTGGTCTAAAATTGGCCGGTCCCAATTTAGAAATAATGATGAGACTTTACTGCATTTATGAAATTTTTCATACCTAAAACTATGTAGTATTGTGCGATTACCAAGTCACAATAGTGCATTACGTAACTAGGGCGGTGAATTCGTGAATGCCCCAGATCGCAGGTGTTTGTGCGCAGCGTGCAGTAAAACTCGTATTATGGCCAGGTGTGACGTAAAATTTTATTTAGCAAGTAAGGTGGACTGAGGACCTGGTAAAGGTTGCGAGAGTCCGCTGGATGCGGGTGGCGCAGGACCGGTCACTTTGGCACTCTTTGGGGGAGGCCTATGTCCAGCAGTGGACGTCTTTCGGCTGATATGATGATGATGACGATGATTAAATAAAGATTAATGAATGCCTGAGACTTGGCTCTACGAAATGTCTAACAACATTTTAAGTTTAAGAAGAGTTTTGAGACAGCCTCTTTTTTCCATGAAATGTTTTTTATGGGATGAGACTTACTAGCTTCTGCCCACGACTCCGTCCACGTGGAACTCGTTTATATCCTATGTCCCTTAAGACCCCTTCCACCTGCCCCTTCCACTTCCCTAATATAGCCGATCAGCGGTAAAATACCACAGCTCGGGTCGGCGAAGATAACAGATAAAAGTACATTATTGTCGAAGCAAGGGAAGTAGGCAATTGCTGGCTGAGTATTAATTTTAAATGGACGACCTTGGGAGACCCGTTTCGCCGGCAGGTGACGAACAAAACAAACAAAGTAAACTTAAGACGTAACTACTTACGTTAGCTTCCATTTTTTTGTTGAAATTTCGACTTTATCGCAAAGGCATAAAACTTAATATTGCTTTGGAATTCAACCACTTCTTTATCTATAGTTTAGTCGCTAAGACTTTTGGGTTTATCCAAAAAAATTGCAAGACACTGATAACGCCTATACAAATGATGATCTCGTTACTGCAAATTATTTTTACCTCGTTAAACTACATCAACGATGTTTAGTACGTCCGAAATTGTAAGATAAAATCCTGTCAAAAACGCAAGCAGAAAACGACTTTTTCATGAGAGCATTCGTACCATTATCCGATATCGAAATAATTATGGTATACTTTGAATCGGTAACGTAAAATCGTTTTGTTTGAGTAGGTACCTTTATTTAAAAATGATAACGGTATACATTGAAGCAGTAGCAAAATAGTAGTAATATCGTTTTGTTCGAGTACCTTTCTTTTAAAATGATTACTGTATAACTGTAACTTATGTACGGAATATGATTTCATAATTACCGTTAGCTTTTCGGTGAAGGAAAAACATAGTGAGGAAACCTGCATACATCTGCGAAGAAATTCAAAGGTGTATGTGAAGTCCCCAATCCGCACTGGGCCAGCGTGGGGACTACTGCCCGTTCCCTCTCATACATGAGAGGAGGCCTGTGCCCAGCAGTGGGACGTATATAGGCTGATGATGTGATGTGATGTGATGATGATTACTGTATCCTTTAGATAGGTAGGCAGAGTAATGATGCAAGTATCGTTTTGATTCAGTGCCTTTATTCGGTGCTCATATTCAACCTCGTGAGTAAAGGTACGGTTTAAAAAGGTATACCACATTCAGTCCCTTATTTAGAACCATACTGACGGTGGAGGAAAATGACGACTTAGCAAATGTCAACTCTATTTGAATGACGTTAAGGATCAAAAGTGCTAAACATTAAATTTCCTCGACTGAACAATACAATAAGCGCTCGGTTAATATTAAAAAGTTCTCATGTACAGTCAGCCATGACAGTGGGCTACCACTTTTGGACCTTATTTTGCATGCAATAAAGTACAAAAGTGGTAGACCACTTTTGTGGTTGACTGTACTTACCTACTGTTTTTGTTTAGCTATCATATCTATAAGCAGCTATTAATAAAAGTTAAACAGTTTGCGTGACTTTGTCGGTCAATCATTAAATAAAATACTGGGTTTATACAATATTATGACGCAATAGAGCAAACACAGGCTTCCTGTGATATTTCCTTTTGCCACATACCTAATATAAAACAACAACATACATACCAAACCCATAGAGTTGCTAATGCAAATGGAGTAAAATGAAATAAATAAATTATATTTGCCTCAACTCAAACGGCCGCGGACGATCCGAACCCGCGTGTAATTAGAACCCGCGGGTACGTGTGTACGGGTACACGGGTACCCGGGTACCCGCCCGCGGACCGGGCGGGTTCGGGCGTGTCCGTGTGGAACGGACGCTTAGCACCGCGGGCTTAAGAACACGGGTATTCGGGCGGGCGGGTTTACACGTGTAGCGGGAGCCCTAGTATTAATACAGCCAGTATTTTTCAATCTCAACACCCGATTGCTCAAGCAATTTCAGCAAAAAGTTTAAATGTTTACGACATAGATGTGTCGATATTTTCGACCTCTGTTGTTCGCATATATAAAATTAAACGTGTTTTTACCCGACTGCCCCGGGTAGAGGTTCAGTTGTGTTTTACTAGTGCATGCATATGTACCAATACTACCAATTGTCCATATGTAGTTACCTTCATTATAAAGTAAATGGAACTAGAATATAGTGAATCGATAATATGACGAAATAAAAACGATTGTATCTATGTTCTCCATGCTTCTCACAACTAACGAGTTCAATTTTTTTTTCACAGATTGCGATATATAATAGGATGAACTACTAATACAATTGAAAATAATAAAATGCCATTTAAAGTCATTAAAGAAAAAGTAAACCTTGAAGAGGTTGGAGTCAAGTACGGCGCGTGGCGGCGCGGCGGGCCTGTTCGTCTAGCTCTCTATGAACCACATCACCTGGGCGGCCGAGCGAGTAACGAGCGGGCGAGGCGAGCGGCGTCATTTCATTGCTCGAAATATCTGTGTTATGTTACAAGCAGAAATGTACTTAACGAACCTATGTGTTAACATAAACAACTTCCACTTGAACTTAATAAAAGTTCATTGTAAATATCACTACATACCGACTAAGCGTTAATATCGCTAAGGTCTTCTAAGATACTATAGTATGAAACTTAGGTCTACCTATATCGGATAGCATAATTTTACTGTTCTATTTTCTTGTCGCATAACAACTTTTCGATTACTAACGTTTAGCCTAATAAATATTGTTTTAATGAAATTCGAAATTCTTGCGCATATAATAGTGTGTTCAAAAACCGACACTAGTCCCGATCGGGCAAGCTCTCGCAAGCTCACGCAAGGCAAGCCAAACACCCCCGTTTACACGCTTGCGCTTGTGGAGGCTGGCCCAGCCACCGCAAGAGTGTAAATGCACAGATACTATTGCATGGGTGGCGGTAGACCTGGCCAAACATTATATATGTACCTATACCTACACGTAGGAGGGTATAGGCCTAGTATTTAAGAGCATGTTTGGCCTAATCCATAATATGTTATGGTCGCCGTCATCGAAATAGACGAAGATGACTATATATGTCGTAGGGAAATTGGGATTTGAAGAAATCTCTAAGGGATATGATCAAAGCACGCAGGATGTTAAAATGGCGAATCCATTTTATCATTTGCCTAGTTTTAAAATCAGAACGTAACTACGTTTGTATGGAGAATCGAACTTACTGCGGACTCTTAAGAGACAAGCATTTACGATCCACCATCAAGTTACTTTTTATTGCTGATAACAACAACAAACATAATTGACACTGTCTATGTCTAGTAGTTTTCATATTCTTTGGCAGACAAAAGTTTATGTTATCAAACATAATAGTCAGGTGGCAGTTTCCATAAAAGTAGTACCTAAGCTAATACTGTGCTTTCCGCTACATCTAGGGAAAGCCACGGGATTGGCTACGAGCGTAGTGCGTTGCGATTTTTGGCAGTGAATGTGCTAGTGGACCCCAGCCTCACTCAAGATGAAACCGTGATAAAACTAACATGAGGAGAAACTGCTTGATTTCTAGTAAATTCCTATAAAATTCAGGTGCTTGTATTATTAATGTTACAAGTATTTGAGGAGTGCATTCATTTTATGTTCAGAAAGTTAAAGTAGGTATGTATCTGATCACCGAGTTAATGTAAAGCTTGAAAAAAATAACCAGATCACTTTTTGGCAAATACTTAAAAATGCCTCATGCTGACCCGCCCCCTTAGCACACTAAGTTTTATGTCGGACATAAAGTATTCGTCCCATTCTGGCAAATATGCGAGTGCAAGAGGGACAAATGCTTTACGTCGGACATAAAACCTAGTGTGCTAGGGGGTCAGACGCTTAGCATTTATTTAATTTGATGTAGCATAAGTGACATTTTAGTTAAAAATTCATATTGCATTTAAGATCCTATTTGTTAATTCCAGTCAGTGAAACTGTAAATTGGGGTGATAATGCCGGTTGCGCAAGCAGATTCAGGCCGGGCTCACACAACGGAACTCGAGAGCAAATAAAATGGCACACTTTATGCATCATTTCTATCAAAACCTTTTTTGGCTCTCCAGTGGTCCTGATCTCACTGTGTAAGCCCAGCCTCAGCGAACACCTGACACAGTAAAAGGTTTTTAATTAAAGATATTCATGATTTTCCAGATCTTTTTGAGATCTCTCTCTCTCTCGGTCGTCCAAATCAAAATGGTCGTATAAACATACTAAATTAGATGGTGGCCATTCAACCGCCTTAATCACTCTACTAAAATTTCTTTACATGTCAGTGTAATTAAATTAAAATTAAATAATCATTTATTTTTGAATTTTCCATATGGTATTAGTAGCTTATTTCTAAAATGTTAACCTATGTTAGTTTTACTACTGTTAATTATGTAGGCTATTCCAGTATTGCCAGAAAGCGCCATCTACCCTGTCCGCGACTGTGAAAAGGAGACTGTTGGCGCTGCCACGCACGCTCCGCACCAGCGATGCCACCCGCTTGCGCATGATAGCGTGGAAGCCGTCGGTGCGCGCCTCCGCGAACATACCGCTAGCGCTGCAATAGCGCGGCAGCCCCAACACCATCCTGAAAGCGTTATTATATTGCCTGCGTAGGGCGCTGTAAGTTTTTTGAGTAAAGTTGATCCATAGGCTGCAAGTGTAAAATGATTGACAGTACGCCTTAAAAAGGGTCATTTTAACGTTGCTACTACACCTTGCGAACCTACGAATCAACATATTACTTCTTACTGCCAGCGCCCTACGCTCCCTTTCCACATCTACGTCATCTTTTAGATGCGGTTACCCAATGCCCCAAGTACTTGAACTCTGTTACTACTTTGAGAGGAGTACCATTCAGTGTCACTGGTGGTAACATTTGGTCTTCTAATTTGACAGTTCTTCCTCTGAAGACCAGCAGCTCGCTTTTAGAGACATTGTACTTGAGACCATGGGCCTCGGCATACCGTTCACAAACTTACTAGCTTCCTAAGGGCGTCGATCGACGGGCTCAGCAACACCATGTCGTCAGCGTAACTGATGTTATTTACGAACGTTCCATCTATTGAGCATCCGACCATGGTGCAGCATTAATCAGGCAGTTATGCTTTACCTTTTTGGCAATCAAAATGTATAAAGGAATAAATAATGGTTGTACCTTAACTCAATATTGTTTCATTTATAAGGGAAATTTATAAGGCAAATCAAAAAAATAAATGCTTATAACTATTATTATTGGTTCTTGAAATAACTATTATCGGTTGTTGAAATCACTATTATCGGTTCTTGAAATCACTATTATCGGTTTTTGATATCACTATTATCGGTTTTCGCAGCACTAAATTTGATAAATTAAGCGTTTTATACACGACAAATTGAGTCACAACCAACCGTCTAAAAGTGAATGAATTGAACGTTTTCCGTCTCTTTCCATCTTATAGGTGTATAATGGCCCTTATGAGTAAAAAACGATTTTTCTTATGTATGTTGGTACGATCCTCTCAGGGTCATTTCTCCTGAGCAAAACGCTCGTACTGTGCTCGTACTATGAAGTTCCGTCTCTTAAACGTAGTGGTTATATTCTCTTTGATCGGCTGTCCACCAGACAGTAGTCGGTGTTGCCAGCATAACTAGCGCGTTTATTAATACGTTACAGTAGTCAACAAGCAACAGAGGCGTATTTAAAGATTTGGCGCCCCGGGCCAGTTAGTTTTGCCGCCCCATTAAGTGACGACAAAGATGTGGTGTGAAATAATAACTGAAAAAAAAAGTCTTAAAAATGAACAATTTATTCACTAGATTTTTTTTCTGTGAACAAATTGGTCGCCAAAGGCGTCAACGACGCTGTCATAATTTATGGCGTTTGTCAACTCTGCTTCTATATTCAGAACAGCTAAGCTGTTTAAGCGTTCTTCGCTTTTGTGTTAATAGCGGTTTTTTTTCAATTTCATTTTAAAACTCCCTTTAGTAAAACTTCTTCGCGACTCTCATCATCACGTTTCTTTCTTTTTACAACTCTTTTTTGGTTGTGCTAATCTTCGGGTGTTTTTAGTGTTCCGTACCAAAAAAGGTAAAAAAGGAACCCTTATGGTGCGACTCCGTCCGTCTGTCTGTCTGTCTGTCTATCTGTCTGTCTCAAAGTGAAATATCTCACGCACTACTTAAGATATAAATTTGAAATTTGGAATGGTTTTCCTAATTGAAAAGTATAACTTATTCTGTATCGTCATTTGTTTTATTTTCAAAAATCATTTCCTAGTTAAATTTGCAATATACTCAACTTTAAGTATAGGTATTTTTAGTACCAAATTGGGCCGATAGATGGCGCTGAACCCATTCCTACTTCGCGCTGTTAAGATTTTTCTATAATTAATGGGGTTGGGACGGGTAGGTATATTATATTTCAACTGTAGGTAAAAAAAAATCGTGTTTCAATTGTCTCGGTAGTTCGATGGTCTTGGTGTAAAAGGTGTTCGTTGTTTGAAATTGAATTCGGTTGTGTTGGGTTAAAAACTTAAAACTAATTTAGCAGGTTAATTGATAGTTTGTACGGAACCCTCGGTGCGCGAGTCAGACTCGTACTTGACCGGGTTTTTTACCCACCTCTTCGAAATCGTCGAAACATTCTCTTATAGTTTGATTAAATTAATTCTATCTATCTATCTAGATAAGCCTTTTATCCTGAACTCCGCATTGAATGTATCATATTTAATATTGAAGTACTTATAGCTTTTTTTCTTTTTCAATTATTATACTTTTTTTTGTTAATATATATATATATTTTGCTTGTTTGTTTTTTTTATATATTATGTCCCTGAGTTCAGTATGCCCCCTGGCAAAGGCCTCCTCTAACCCCTTCCATTGCTCTCTATCATTTGCGACTCTTCTCCAGTTTGGACCAGCTGTCAGTTTGAGCTCGTCCTCCCATCTCTTGTATTGCCTTCCTCTACTCCTCTTACCATCTCTAGGGTACCAGTGTGTGACAATTTTACTCCATTTTTCATGAATGAATTAAATTAATTAAAGTGTCTCAAAGGCTAGAAACGACCTCCAAGTCCGAGTCAACCACTTGCAGATTTTTTAAAAATAATTATTTAATATACTCGTACTTAGATTTGCTTCAAAATAGCTCCCCTAAATCCTGACAAGATGGCCCTCTCCATGGAATTTAACTGTTCAATCAACCCTGCCGTTTCATTTTTGACCACAGCGGTTTGGTTGCCAGATTCACCTTTTATGACTTCAAGGGTCGCTATTACTTGATTCCAGTCTTCCACTTCCAGACTGGAACAAGCATCGTTCCTAGCTGAATATCTCGTCTGGGCTAAACTTTTTAAAGCTACATTTTCGGATTTTTCAGGCGCCGTCAAGAAATCTTGCAGTTTTGCGCGCTCCGTTGACGCTGTAAAAAATACGCAACGATTCTGCAGCAACCAGAAATACTTTGTAGCTTCTAGGCAACATTCAGCAGCCGACGAGGTTTTAAGAAAGTGTCGCGCACGGCACGTATGTCGCTCATTTGCCTTTTTCTTTTATGGCCTAGAGACCATTATTATACAACTACTGGTTACATTTTTAATTTGAGTGGCAGTAAAAAAAATGTAGATAAAATTGTCGATAAAAGGCGCCCAGAGAAAGCCAAGAGGGGCGGCTGAAGCCGCCCCTCGCAGCCTGCCGCCCCGGGCCATGGCCCCCTTGGCCCTATGGTAAATACGGCCCTGACAAGCAAACAGGAGTTATTATCAAGTGTCATATCGACACTTAACATTTTAAGATCCAGACATTTTGCTAACGGGTCAAGCTGCCTCGTGGTAAGCCAGTATTGTCTAGCTGGTCTAAATAGACAGACATTCAGAGGAATTGATCTTCGAGGAATGGATCCATGGATTTAAAACATTTTGCTAACGGGCCACTTTGCGTTCATGTCTGTACACCTTCCTAAAACACCAAACTGTAGGTACCTAGGTATTTCAAACTGATTTTATTTTGTTTTGAATGAATTTCATTTCGATATTGTCCCAAAATAAATAAAACTAAAATCAACGTTCATCAACACATTTCTAAAAATTTTAAAGTTGGTATCTCAAAATACCTAGTCACCATAAAATAATAATATTAGCAATTTTTTAAATTATTGTTTCTCAATTTCCAAAACACAGCATCGATCAATTTGCAAGCTTTTTTATTTAATAGATGAGTGCCTACATTAAGTGGTATATTTGTGAGGTAGCACAGAAAGGTCGGTGTGCGAAGAGGAAAAGGTTTTTCCGCAACCAACTGCTCACAAATTTTAGGGTAGGTATTCATTCAACATTTTAGACATAGGGCGGGTTGCACCGACTTACGGTTACACACGGTTTGGTGCAACTCACCCATAATTAGACTAGTGTAATTTTGATCTTTAGACCAGTAAAGTATTTAGGATTTTGGTAATACTAGAAAATATTAATTCTCACCTTCAGTCAGTAATAATTTGGTATTTTTTTTGTTATAATTTGGTATTCTTATTGCTAATTAGCCACGTTGAATATCGTATACGGATGTACAGTCGGCATCGTATCGTAAGTAGCCGCCAGAGTAGCCAAATATATCTGAACACACCCTTACTCTTACAGTAATAAAGATGTGTACCGAAATATTTGGTTACTTTGACTGCTGCTAACTATGATGCTGACTGTACTGAGTGAACGTCCGTCGTTACGAAATTGTATTAAATATTTTAAAAGTACGACTATTAGGGTTTTTGGTCATTTTAGAACAAACCCGTATATTTCCAGTAAATAAAACGAAGGAAAAAATCTTCATATTTGTTTAATAAAGTACCTTAACCTCTTCGCGAAAGAATTGTCAATATGGGGTGTGTAAGATGTTTTTCACTTCATGATTAAAGCAAAGCGAAAATGTCGGTATGGATGAATTTCATTTATCATCTTCTTTTTCCTTGGATTCTTTAGATTTAGGCTTGAGGCTCCTTTCTCGGTCCCGCGACCTCTCCCTTTCGCGGGAGCGCTCGCGCTCCCGGGAGCGCAGGCGCGGCGAGCGCGAGCGCGACTTGTGCCGGCGGGATCGGGACCGCGAACGTTCACGTCTATACGATCTGAAATCAATCATAAATCAAATTAATGAATCTCATTACCACTATTCATGCTCGGATAGATAGTTTTTATGTTGTTTGTCTCTCTCTCTTGGAGTGCAGGCCCGATTGACGCGAAAGTCTCATTGTGGCTAGTCGGTGTTCAAATCTATAACAACTTAGACCGTAAGCCCACTCCCAATACACCTACGTCTCATGACAACATGACAGGTAGGTTAATCGTAGAGAGCAGACGTACTTGTCAGACACAATTAAAGATTCGAACTATGACGACGTCTGCCAAGTACTTCCGGTTTTTTTTCTCTTGCTCAGCACAAGTTTCTTGACCTTTCTATTTCTACAAAAATCGTTGATGCCTAACTAAGTGAAGTTCTAATTATATTTATAAAATACAAATCAAACTGTCCAACAATGTTAATAGTTGGACAGTTTGAAAGTCTCTCAAGACAAGAGTCTTTGGCCGAGAGTCAAAGTGTGTATTGCCACTTTGCCAGTGATGACGGATGGTACAGAAACGTAGTCACTTACTATGGACCTCATAAGAAGGCTCGAAGTCTTCTTAAAGGCCGAAACGCACTGACAGCGGTGGCGGAGCGGCGCGGTGCGGCGCGGAGGCGGTACCGGTTGTAATGTTCGAGCTAATATGAATTGGTTCAGAAAACCGGCCGGGAAAAAAGCGTGGCGGAGGCGGCGAAACGCGTGCACAGACAGGCGGCCGCGGCGCGGCGACGGCGTGGGGTGGCCGGCGCGGCGGCGGGAAGTTGTATTACACAGTTATCAATGCACCGGCGCGCACTGGCGGCAGCGGCGCAGCGCGGCGCGGGGGCGTGCTGATTATTAACTTTAACAATGATTACAACTGAAAAATTGATTTCCCTGGTGAAAGTTACTATCCTGCTTAGTGATCGTTGGTTTTAAGATGTCGTTTAATTCTTCAAAGCTGTTTATAGTAATGTGAAAATAAGCGTAAAAATGATCTTCATTAGACGTCAGCTCTTGTCATAAATTATGGGACTCTCCGAATATTTCTCTTTTTTATTTATTTCATGGACCCACGTCCGTTCTTTTTGTTTTGCCATAATGCAAGTAAGAGCAAAATCTCGTCATCGATATCTGAAACTGAGGATAACATTTTGGATTTTTCCGAATCTGTCAAATAAAGGAAAAAAGTTGGTGTCGTGCGTATCAGTAAATCAAAGGGCTGGCGTACGAAAGAGAGAAATGGAAAATACTCCACCGACAAGAGGATAACTCTTAAATTAATGATGATGACCAATCTGTCAAATGTCGATACCGCTTGATATCTCACACACGCCGCCTCCGCGCCGCTATCCCGCGCGAATACCGTGCGGCATTTTGGTGCGACGTCCTCCGGACCGCATTCGCTTTACCGCAAACACGCCTTCGCACCGCACCGCACCGCCCCGCGCCGCTCTTTGCGTTTGCAGCTTTAAGGCAATGGAGAGGGGAGGGCTATGTTGGGAGTTTCTCTGCGTGATCGCATCAAAAATGAGGCTATCCGCGCCAGAACCAAGGTACCCGTTATAGCCCTCAGAATCGACTTAAGTGGCCGGGCACATTGCACGTATAACCGATGGCCGTTGGGTCGGAAAGGTTCTCGAGTGGCGACCATTGACAGGATGACGCAGGGTGGGTAGACCTCCGACAAGGTCTCGAAAGTACCGGGAATTATAAAGTCAGGCTCGGGACTAAGTGAGGGTCACATTTCACGGGAAATCCCGGTCCCAAAACACCCGGTATTTCCTGGGAGCATACTATGTGGAAACAGTGGAAATATCACTTATCGAAAATTAAACATAAAACTTTAATCTGGCAAATATTTGTTATTTTTCGAATGAATGAATCCTTTCACTCCCAATACGTACTGAACGAATGAATCATCGTCACTCTCGGTCGGCCGTCACCTCTTCACTCACCTCCGATATATTCGCCTCGTACGCAGTCCAGCCACCTATTCCTTGATCCTCAATACAACCCTCCTTATAACAACTAACCGAAGGCACGCGTATATCACTATTCATGTTGACAATCCCTTGCCTAGTTTTCTTTGTTTGTACTCGGGAATATACGGAAATCTTACTTTTCTCGTATCCTATCCGGTTTGACAGATCGCGACCGTTCACGTTCTCTTTCTCGTTCCTCCTGGAAATATTAAATTCAAAATAAATAACACTGTTATTACTTCCGATCTCGCTCAAAAATTGTGCCCTTATATGGGTTAACATAAACATGAAGTATTCTAGGGCTCGGTCTCGGGGCGGTGCGGGCGGGGGCCATGCGGGAGAAGAATAGGCATGATGACACATTTTGAAAAACTGTTCTATAATGTTTAAAAAAATATATTATGTACAACGAATAAGATTTTTCTAGAGAAAATAACAGTTAAGTAGGAAAAAAATGCATTTTAGTTTTTTAATTTCAATTTGGCGCTAAAACGCTTGTCAGTGTCATGGCGTCCTGAATGACGTCACTTTTGTATAAACAGAACGCAGACCTTTGACGTTTGCTACCTAGATGCTCGATTGCTCATTGAATGAACATGAATTCAAAAGTTTACAAGTCTTGCGCGGTCCTGTCAGACAACATGGTTCTATCCCTGTCTTACTAGTTCAGTACGTAAGCAAGGGGCGGACACTCCGCGATGTACTTGTAGCGATGAACGTCGACGTCGTACGACGTCAGGGGGCCAAAATGTTAATGTTTTGGATGAGAAAAAAGCGCCTTTTGTAAATATCAAAGGAGTGTCCTTCTGTACTTGTACTATTATCTATTCTGTCACGTAAATGAGACGAGATCGGATGTATAGAAAACGTTCAATTTATAAGGTCCTATCTGCCTTACTCTGTAATCTGTGGTAATGGTCGTTATGAGTATTTGTTTTTGTTTATACAAGTGTGACGTCATGCGCTCTGATTCGTGTTTAACTTATCATGGCGGGCGTCCGTATTTTTCAGTTTAATTTTATCAAAATAAATATAAATCTCTACCTAATAAAAATATATTGACAACATTTCAAAATATGTAGACGCCTAAATCGAAAACCATTTCGGTAATTATGTTACCTGGACGTAATAAAGTAGTTCTCTGTTCTTTTTCCTGCTCGCTTTTAAGAAAATAGCGAAAACGTATAATAGTGGTTTTCACCGTGTGTGCTACTACAGTGCTAAACTGCCATACAGAGCCAGAGAGTATTGACGTCATAATTTACTTACGACCTTCTGGAAATCGCTACTTTTCAATTTGATAGTTCTGAAAGAAAATTACAATTTAGGGAGAATTAAAAAAACACGTGTCGCTTAAGAGTGGGCGTACCGCCAGGGAAAAATCAGAAATCACCCGCGCGCCCCGCACCTGCCGCGCTGATGCGTCTATTGCTGCCCCGCTCCTTCTCGCATAGTACATGCCCCGACAGTCAGATGAAACATGATGAATACCTATGAATAATAGGCATGATGACTCATGTTCAAATTGATAACGTAGTGATGCTATATGTATAGTAAACCATCAAATTACCGTAATAAAGTATAAATTATACAATATAATTAAAATCGTAACAAGATATGAACCTTGAAAGTTTAGTTTTTTTTTTTTATTATTCAAGAGTAAATTTAAAGGTACCAACGTAATGTATTATTTCATTTGCTCGTGACTCAAAATACGTACATTCTAAGTAGTAAGCGTCAATTGTGCTCAGTGTTTAAGTTCCCAAGAAGTGCTATTGGTCAGTGAGTGATATTAATGAACAATATGATGAGTATCGAATGTGATGAATTATTAGCACAGAATCAGAATGTAGACCACTAAAAAGGTGAAGAAAATTAAATCTTAGTGCCATGATTGTAACAAACCACTGGTGTCGTAAATGTTTCTATATAACAGTTATATGTGTATTCACTTACAGCCTTAGAGCATATATAACTGGAGTAGCCTTATATTCGTATTTGAGTACAAAAAAGTCTGCCGAATTTTGCGGGGGGGTGAAGAAATAAGACATGCAAAAGATTACTCACTAATGCAAAAACGATCTGTTTATTTACACACGCAAACATTATGAAAAAGGATAACACATTCTCATTTTGATGCACACAAACATATCACACATGGAAAATCTTAGTGGAAACACGGGTTAAGAATACGTAAATGCCAATGTGATCGGCTAAACCTATAGATAGGGCGAGGTTTGATTCTATAACTAATTTCGATAATTGTATCGATATTTACACAAACGTATATAATATTATTATATGTATGCTAGTTTCTAAAGCTCCTGGTAAAGGTTGCGGGAGTCCACTGGACGCGGGTGGCTCAGGACCGGTCACTTTGGCACTCTTTGGGGGAGGCTTATGTCCAGCAGTGGACGTCTTTCGGCTGATATCAAGATGGATGATGACTAGTTTCTATCCGCGACTCCGTCCGCGTGGAACTCGTTTATATCGCAGCTTCGCAGCTCCATACAAACTCCCCCCCCCCCCCCTCATTTTACCCCTTTAGGTGATGATTTCGGGGATAAAACGATCCTATGTCACTCTCCATCCCTTCAACTATCTCCACTTAAAAATCACGTCAATTTGTCGCTCCGTTTTTCCGTGAAAGACGGACAAACAAAAAAACACATACACTTTCACATTTATTAATATGGATTATTGAGACTCAATTGATTACTGAAATAATTATTAGGCTATAAAATACAACAACGCAAAAAAGAAATGACGTTTCTTAAACATCTGTATTAAAAAAAAAAAAAGCTAAAAACCAGCTTGCCCGGGTTATAGGAAATTAGGTGGACCCGATATAAACGTTTGTCATTCAATTAATTCCGAAAACTTTTCATTTATTTCTAAAGTATAAGTATAGTTACAAGATGATAACTAACATTAATTATATTAAATAAAAACTCAGTTAAATCTAAAAAAGGCCCTCGAGGATGCTGGCACGATTTCCTCGCTGAATTGTGATGCTGATACGTTGCGCGAGAAAACTGCCAGCTCTTCGCCCTCTTCGGTCACCAGTTACGTCGACACCAGACCAGACGTCGTTTCGCGATCTCCGCAAATAACTTTTGCGCACTGAGATGGTACAAATTTGTAGAGAGCCTTTACATATATTTAATGCGTTTTAGATGTTCGGTATTTTCTGCCGCTGCACCGTTGTCTAAAGGCGTGTCCGCTCCTCCGAAATAAATTTCACTTAAAAATAAAGTAGGTACGGAAAAATCGATTAATTTTTACCTTTTACTTGAATGAATTCGATACTGAGATGCATCAAAATGTCTTGAACACATGGAACTTGTACGCGCAGGCACCCAATTTGCTTGCCTGCTGAATGAGGCGGTCCTTTTTTTAATACTGGGTCTCGGAAAAGTGCAAAGTACCTATACTTTTTTTCTAATAAATTGTGTTCACTCGGCAATTGGTGCAGGTGCTTATTAAATCATACTTTTTGTCGATAATTATTGATTATCGACACTACCGTCATCTCTACTTGCGAGTCTCGTGAGGGTGATCGTGGGGTGATCTGTCATTTTAGATAATCCTTGCAAATATTATTATTAACTCTATTGCAATCGCATTTAGGTTAATTTTTACAAAGCATGAAAACCGAGTCTCGTGGGGAGTGCGTAAATAAAACTAATTTTGATTAATCAATGCTAATGTTATTATAGACTCTTTTTCAAATGCCATTGAGTTATTTCTTACAAAACATGAAAACGGAGTCTCGTGGGGAGTGTCATGACGTATGCAAGAAAGAATTGTAATCGACTACACAATCGTTTAATTTGACGTGTCATGTAAATGTTTTCACAAAAATAATATTAAAACAATACAAAAATACTTACAAATGCAATGTTACACCATATTTTCTAAGCTTTAAGTGTTTGAATGTTTATTACACGTGCTTACAGCATGTGCGTGCATTTTTATGATAGGTGTTGTCTCTTGCGAGGCGATTGTATGAATGACTTAGAGCATACATAACTGGAGTACCCTTTCAGTAGCTTACCCCTCTGTTGAAAACCTTGCACAATGTGCAAAAAATTATACAAAGACAGTTTCATAATCGATTAATGGTCATTCATACAATCGCCTCGCAAGAGACAACACCTATCATAAAAATGCACGCACATGTGCTATAACTATTTTTTTAGATGCAGGCAGTGGGTCAAGGCTGTGGGGAACAAAGACCTGATATATGTTCCCATTGAAAGATTGCACGTTTTAAAATATCTATGTGGGAATCATTTCCAGAGCTCTCAAAGACCCGGTTGAAGAAATCTGCCACAAAATAAAAAAAGCACAATTACAAGGGTTTGGAAAAAAGTAAAAGTGTTTTATTTAAGATCGGGTTCATATTTAAAGCCAACGTAGTATTTATTTAATTGGTTTAGCATTTACTGAACAAGATTTCGTTGGACTCGTAAATATGGACTCTATTTAAACCTAATGTGAAAGTACCTATTTAAGAAATAATAGGTACAAGTAACGTGAACTGCGATTATTAAAATACGCCCCGATAAAAGCGGGTTTGTCGATATCGATAAAAGCGGGTTTATCGATATCGATGAAACTACTTTTATAGATGCGCCACTATTGTGTATTAATTGTTGGGTTGGCACTCTTGAAATGTCAGTTTGACGTCTGTCAAAGAAAAGACGCTTCGCTTGGTCATGTTGGTATTGATTTGCCATGCAAACTGCATTCAATTTTCGAATACACTCCTAGTATGAGAGTCCCGTCTCTTAAAACGTAGTGATTATATTCTCTTTGCTGCCACCCTCGAAAAGCCTGAAAATGTATGTTGTTCTTTAAAAAAACACGCATCGTAATTTACAACAAATGTTTCAAAAAATGTAGATAATGCGACCACTTTTTGAAATATTTCCGACTTCGAATTAGTATTTAGAGACCGAGAGGACATCGATTTTGAACATAACCGGATTTATTCACAACTACCGATTCGCCCCGGCTTCGCACGGATACTATATTATACATATAAACCTTCCTCTTGAATCACTCTATCTGTTAAAAAAAAACCGCATCTAAATCCGTTGCGTAGTTTTAAAGACCTATGCATTCATAGGGACAGACAGCGGGAAGCGACTTTGTTTTATACTATGTTGTAGTGATAGTGATAATCTTTAATAAAGTAAATACACGCTCGACAGAAAAATGTTCGCCTAGTTTTGCATGTACTGCACAAATTATTCTAAGAAGCCGGTCGCCGGCCGATCGCTGCGTAATCTTATGGTTGTATTCTGAACTTTAAGGTCTACATGTTAAGGTGGATTTTTAAATATATTATTTCAAAATATACCAAAATATCTACTGGAATGTAATGATACATTCATTCACTGGACGAATTTTTGAACCTGACTGTTTCTATAATAGGACGGACCCAATACAGCGGTCGAACTACGTGGTTGGAGGGTGGCCTGGGGAAAATCCAGGGGAAGCCTCCGGCACGACCACGCGGGGAAGTTTGTACACTGGAATACTCTAAGAGTAGCAACCGAAGAAGCATCGAAATCTAAAACTGGCATGTATCGAGTGAACTCTCATGCTCAGACCATAGATGGATTCGATTCGACTTACAGGTAAATACACTCGCGGCAACACCCAGGAGGAACCCAAGGAAAACGAACCGAGCCCAGTACGCACAGAAAATAGGGCAGGCACTTACACGTACCGAGGTTCCTCCGAAAATAACAGGCGTCGCAGAAATAGACAAAATCCTTACGGATACCATCATAGACTGTTACCAGCAAACTTGCCCTCTGTCAACCCCACCAACAGGCAAGGGGAACAAGCCCAACTGGTGGGGACCTGAGATGGAGAGACTCAGGAAAAAAATGAGGAAGCAACTCAACAGGGCAATGAACACCATAGCAGACCAGGACTGGGACGAATATAAGGTCACCAAGTTCAGGTATAAAAGACGGCTCAGATACAGGAGCACAAGCTCATGGCGTAACTTCTGTACCGACATTGAGTCCACTACACAGGCCAACAGGGTAAGGAAGGTTCTCTCCAACAATACAACTCTAGGATCCCTACGTACACCTGATGACACCTTCACCAACTCGCCAGAGGAAACAGAGCGCGTCCTGGTTTAAACGCATTTCCCGGACTGCGTGATATCAAGTCCAACTAGGCAACTGGATGAGGTAACAACCCCACAGAGGAGGGGTGGAGACTGGCCAGCGAGGTAATAACCACACAAAGAACACAATGGGCCATCGACAGCTTTGACTCTTACAAATCACCAGGGTCAGATGGAATCTTCCCCGCCCTATTAAAATGGGGTGGGGCACTGCTGACGCACAGACTCACCATCGTCCTGTGCGCCTGTCTAGCACATACGTTTGTGCCTAGGCAATGGGGAGAAGTCAAAGTTATCTTCATACCAAAACCAGGTAAAGGAGATTACACGGACCCCAAATCCTTTAGACCAATAAGCCTTACCTCCTTCCTGTTGAAGACGATGGAAAGGCTATTCATATTCATATTCATATTCATATCATTTATTGCACTCATGTAAGTATACATATTAGATCTTAAATAAATTGTACAGATCAACATGAACCCTGTAAGGGCAAGCAATTTAATATATTACATTACAGATTAACATTAAGTTTAAAATTATTGTACATTTTATTTACACAGACATAAATTATCAATTAAATTAATTATTATTTACAAATAAAATTATTTCGCCGTCCAGTCTAGGGTCTTATCATTGAAAAACTCTTCTAAAGTATAAAAGGCATTCCTCATGAGGTATGATTTTATTGTGTTTTTAAATTTTTTCTGATCATTAATGTTTTTAATTCTATGTGACAGACATCTGAGGGAGAGAGCGCTAGTGCGGGTGCCTCTGCATCAGAACCAACATGCCTACAGTTCAGGTAAATCAACAGAATCTGCGCTTCATGCGGTGGTTACCAAGGCTGAAGCCGCGATCAAAAACAAGTCAATGTGTCTAGGCACCTTCATCGACATTGAGGGAGCCTTCGATAAGACTAAATTCACCAGCGTAACCGTAACCGCAACACTGGTAAGACACGGAGTGAGTGAGGTTATGACGAAATGGATAAACATGTTGAGTCAAAGAGTCATCAGGCTCGGGGAAGACAAAACAACGTAGGCAAGGGTAGCGAAGGGGTGCCCCCAGGGAGGCGTCCTCTCGCCACTACTTTGGAACATGGTGGTCAACGATTTAATCACCAAGCTAAACAACAGTCATCACTACACCATCGGGTATGCTGACGACATAGCAATACTCACAAGCGGCATCCACGCAGGTACAGTGTGCGACGTCACCCGTTCCGCACTCGCCATAGTGGAACGCTGGTGCAACGACAATGAACTTACAGTCAACCCAAGGAAGACGGAGCTGGTAATGTTCACCTACAAACGGAATCTGGGGACCTACCGCTTACCCAGACTGTTCAATACGGAGCTCCAATTATCAGCAGAGGTAAAGTATTTGGGTGTAATACTAGACGCCAAAGTCAACTGGAGCAGCCACCTCGACAAAAAAAATCCAAAAAGCTACAGTCGCGTTCTGGCAATGCCGCAGCATGGTAGGTAGAACTTGGGGACTAAACCCCAGGATCACTCTATGGCTCTACCAAGCGATAATTCGACCAATAGTAAGCTACAGAGCCGTCAACCGTGGTTAGTGTGGTGCGAGGCCACCACACTAACCACAGTCGAAGCTAAACTACAACGCCTCCAGAGACTAGCCTGCATGGCGGCTAGTGGCTGCATGAGGACCACACCGACTGCAGCCCTGGAAGCCATTATGGACATTCCGCCGCTACACCTCTTCATCAGGCAAGAAGCCCTGGCGTCAGCCATACGGCTAAAAAAACAGCATCTCTGGAGACCGTCCAGGGTTCCACACACTGAGATATTCTACGAGGCTGTAGGTAGGGAACCCCCCATAGAGGCAGCAACCGACATCATTCCCAAACAGTTCGTCTTCGACAAGAAGTACAAAATCGAACTATACGAAACTCTCCAGGAAGGACTTAACCCCAGGGAGTTAAGAATATTCACGGATGGGTCCAAGACAAGGCACCGGATCAGGAGTGTTCTCGGAGGACCTAAACATACAAATCTCGACACCATTAGGAATCCATAACTCAGTATTCCAGGCAGAATGTATGGGTATTATAATGGCCGCTCATGCAATCGCATCCAGGGAGGTAAGAGGATATCCCATCCGCATACTTTCCGACAGTCGATCTGTACTGCAAGCCGTGCAAGGTCACACAACAACGTCTGGGCTGATACACGAGTGCCACAAAATTCTATCAGAAGTATGTGCCAACTGCGACATAACCCTGCAATGGATCAAAGGGCACAGCAATTCACGCGGTAACGACGCAGCGGATGCACTGGCTAGAGAAGGCTCTGAATCAGAAGCCATAGGACCGGAACCTACGATCCCTCTACCCCCTGCATGGCTGCGGAGCACACTGCGACTAAACACCAAGGTAGAACACCAAAAAATTTGGAACACCCTAGGCACCTGCAGGCAAACCAGGGAGGCCCTCCCGACAATCAATCCCGGATTGTCAAGGCAGCTAAAACAGCTAAAGAGGCCGGCACTCCGTCTCCTGACAGGCGCCATAACTGGTCATGCACTATTAAACAAACACCTTTTCACCTTAGGTATTACAGACAGTCCTCTCTGCAGAGCCTGCATGGAAGAGGAAGAGATAGCCGCCCACGTCATCCTGACGTGCCCTGGGGTGGCAGTACACCGGGCAAAGCACCTCGGAACACCGGGGTCACTACCGGAGGCCGTCGTCAACATAAAGGGTCTGCTGGGCTTCCTGGTGGAACTGGGCTGGCACGAATAACAGTAGTGCCAACCCACACGCAAAATAGGCGCAGATATGACGTCGAGTTGCGGAAACCCAGCCCGCGTATACCTATAACCTACTCTAAGAGTTTGCGCTCCAGTGAGATTGGTTGAGCGGTATCAACCGAATCTGGGGTGTAAGTGGTGTCGAATTACTGGGAGTTTTATCGCTGGTTCGCTAAAACCTAGCCTAGCTGAGAAGAGTCCAGCAAGAAACTCAGCTAGGCCCGACTTGCGTCGGACTGACTCTACCCGGTATGCGGCCCTCCGGCCGGCCGGTGAGTCGCAGAAACTACCATCGAAAGTTGATAAGGCAGACATTTGAAAGATGCGTCGCCGGTACTGGACCGTGCGATCTGCAAAAGTTATCCAGATTCATCAAAATGTTACGACTTCGGACGCGAGGCCCTCCGCCGATTGGTTTTGATCTAATAAAAGCACTCATCCCATCGCTGGTCAGAGTTCTGATTGCATGTATTAGCTCTAGAATTACCACAGTTATCCAAGTAACTGAGTAAGATCTAAGGAACCAAAACTGATATATTGAGTCATTCGCGGTATCGCCTTAATACGGCATGCACTGAGACATGCATGGCTTAATCTTTGAGACAAGCATATAACTACTGGCAGGATCAACCAGGGAGCTGCTGATGTTTCGCAATAGTTGTTACACATACTGCACAAACACTAGCGCCGCCTCCCCGTCCGTCGGACGGGGGGCAAGACACAGAGTCTATGCGACCGAACGCCTCTCGGGTGTACCGATGCAGACGTCGCGTATCGTTTTTGTTTCGTTTTCTAACGACGACGACGCGATCTACTCACGAAACGAATTCCGCGATAGACCGGCGCGTTAGAAGCGCGCGCGCGCGCACCACATTGCACAAAAAGTGAACTTGTGCGACTACGCTTGACCGCGCCCATATCGAACGTTCTTGCACAACCAGACACTATTTATGTATCACGCGTCACATCCCGTTGGGATGGTTATATTCTTTTAGCACGGTCGTTTTCAGTAACGATATATCGTTCGCCCGGCGATGGAGAGCTCTTTAAAAAACCCTCAACCGTTTTACGTTTAGACAATTTTCATTATCTGTAAAATTGTTGTGGGTATGAAGATTTTTTAGCGATCGGACAATACATATATCCGACCAGTGAACCTCGCGCTACACATACTAAGCAACGTAGTCTCTCAGTTTTTGGGCACATCGCAGGCGACAAAAACAAGAAAACGCACGTTTCAAAGTGCTGCGGCGCGAAAATCCATCCCGTCTGTCGCGTTTCGCCCGTCTTGCGCAGTATTTTTCAACCGCGAAAACGCATAAATACGCGTAAACTGGGAACAAAGTGCAATAAAGGTACCGGGACGAAAGCGGACTATATTTGTCTGTGTTGTCGCGATCTCGCGGTGGACGTCCCCTGACTCCGCCCGCGAACGGCAACAGAAGATATACCGAACTGCACAAAACCCGCGACGGGAGAAAGGGTATCGCGATAAATAAAAAAGACCTATGCGCCAAATATGTTTTACCTCAATAAGTCTGAAAAGGGACTACATAAAAAAACCCCGTTAGTCAAATCACTAGGCAATATCAAGAGCTAAATACACTAAATTTTTACGTAAATTATATGCACGGGAACGGCACACAGTTGAAATAAGGTAAAATAAGACATGTTTTGGCGATTGTTTTCTATCGAGGCAATTTTGGTTTTCTATGGTTTTTTTCAGACAAATAGATTGCAAATACGATGTAGTTTCTGTATGTTCTTTTTTCTGGCATTCGCTTTAGTTTTTCATAGGTAAATATTCAATCTAAGAACTCCGATTTCGCGGAGCGCCCCCTCTTAAAAAAACATTTTCTAGCGAACTAAATCATAAAATGGCCTACATGAAAATATGAAATGATGTCAATTCGGGCGAAAATTCCCACAAACGTGCGGGAATAATTTCTTTTTTAATTTCCCGAATACACCAACATACTGCTATGTTGGTGTATTCGGGAAATTATTCTTCCAATTTTATGTATTTTTCTCAAATTTGCCGAACATATTTGGTGAGAGCGGGGAACTGTGATTGTTCGAATCGCTGTTCAAACTGGCCTACAAAAACATTGTTGGACAGTTTCAACTCATAGATGGCCTGTTCGTGCGATGTCCAACTAGCCCCAGCTTTGAAGCCTGAATTCTGACCATCTTTTGCCACATATCCGAGCAGTGGCGTGAAAAATATAATGTACAGCTACTAACACGGATAAACGTAATGTAATGAATTCATAGTTACATCGTCTCGCCTGTCGCGGTCTCGCCGGTCGCGTTCGTCCCGCTCGCGGTCCCTCGGACGGTCGCGGTCGCGGTCCCGCTCGCGGTCGCGGTCGCGGTCGCGGTCACGGTCCAGCGCGTGCGGCGCCGGGTGCGGCCGGTACGGCGAGCCGTACGGCGCTCCCATGAGGTGCGCCGGCAGGTGGCCGCCCACGCCCGGCGGCCCCATGCCCGGCGGCGGGCCCATCGCGGGCGGCCCCATCGGGCCCGGCGTCAACTCCTTAATGTCGCTGGGCGCCCATCCACTCTGGTCTGGGTGACCTGCAGTAACACAGAGTAAGCATCACACTCAGTGGCGGGTCCAAGGTTTTGGTTGCATCCCTAAATTAGGTTTTAGCTTAAAATGTATGATTTGTCGTCGTGTAAGGACTCCGATGTCTTTGGGGCCAAAAATGAACATAACCTTTTGGTTGGAGTTATTTGGTTGGTGACTTTGTACAGTCAGCGTCAAAAGTAGATGATCATATTCATGATTTCAAAACATGTTATCTCATGATGTGCCATATATAAGTGATCACACCAAAATGCCTGTTTTAACTAATCAACTCATTAGTCCGAAATAAAATAAGTGATCATTATGTTGTCAACGTACCATTTAATGGCACGAAACGATTGGCCTCATCTTTCCGAATGCGACCTACTAATGGAATGGAATTCGCTTCCTTCATCCGTATTTCCTGAGGACTATGATCTAGGTGCCTTCGAAACAAGAGAGTATTACCTACCTACTGGAATTTATTATTTTCGAAGAAAATCTTATTTTTCTGATACGATTATGATGAACTAAGATTCATTTTGGGACATAATTAATACCCAATAAAAGCTATTCTAAGAAAAAACATCCTAATTGAAGACTTAAGTTTCTATTTCTATGGAGGCCGATTTTAATCCCACCGTGCATCGTCGCAAACGAGCCTACGCCCGCCTGAAAGTAACGCCTAAGTAATGAGTATCCCAGATGGTCGAAAACGCGCCCGTGACAGCCCTGGCTTTGCAATCGACCATACTTACGAGGTCCACTTACTTTTTTGACATATAGGTACAATACATGTACGAGTAGGAGATGCGACAAGAGCACCACCTTCACCCCTCTTTTTAATAGAAGTAAATTATTCTATGTCAAATTGACTTCATTAAAAAAATTTACATTTTATTCTTATCGAAAGTGTCTCAAGTATCCCACTGCTGGGCAAAGGCCTCCCTCTTTTTGTTCCACACATCCTTGTCCTGGGCAGACTCCCACCAGTCTTGGTCAAAGACGTCAAGCTCGTCTCGCCATCTCCTACGTGGTCGACCGAGACGCCGTATTCGGTTCTGTGGGACCCACTTGGTGGTAATTGTAGCCCACAACGCTTCTGGCATGCGGCAGACGTCCCGGTCCAGTCCGATTTGAGTTTTGCGGCTGTGTGGGCTACGTTAGCTATCTGAGTTTTGGAACGCAGTATGTATTTTTAATGCGATCCGTTTATTTCACGCCCAAAATACTGCGTTCTACGGCTCTTTGGCAAAGGCTCTTTTCCAATACTCAGGGCAGATTTCTGAACGAGCGACATAGGATAGTTTTTATCCCCGAAATCATCTCCTAAAGGGGTGCACGTTTGTATGGAGCTTCGATATAAACGAGTTCCACGCGGACGGAGTCGCGGGCAGAAGCTAGTAATATATATATAAATAAAACACTAGCGGACCCGGCAGACGTCATCCTGTCTACCAATCACTGGACAGTATTTTATAAAACCAAAAAGTAATGTACTCAAAATCATCATTCATATTCATTCATGAAACCGAATTCTGATACAATTTTTTCATTGACCGCAACCGCCGGCGGCGCCAGTGTCAAGAATTAAGAGATCACTTTGGAGCGGTAATATACGCCGTCATCCATAGACTTCTGCTTCGCTCTGCTGGACTTATCTGCCACGCCTGTGGGGGGGGGGGGGGGGGAGAATTGTGACATCATCACACCGTCACTGCGTGCCTCAGATCATAGCATATAGCATATATAAGTCCTAACTACCAAACTACTGGAATCGTAACTACCAAACTAATTGTCTCGTACATCTCAATTACTTACTGCTAGTTCCTTGTACTATTCATATGTTAGTCACATAAGGTGTGTGCACTACAGTGTATGTAATATAAAATTTTACCTTAAAATAAAATTATTATTATATTTCCTGAAGATGTCCGGGATCCCTTCTTCTTGAGAGGGCGTCACTGCCCACGACCGGAAGTAGCCGTTTGCGTCAAATGAGTCGCTCCACTCCATCGCTGTGACGTCACATCCGCCCCTGCTATCTGCGAACCCCAGAACCACCGCCCGCGCTCGCCGCCATGTTGGCTTTCTCATTGTTGCGGAGGAAATGCCGTTGGTAGCCCCCAGGAAGCCATTACTGGGATCCCGGACATCTTCAGGAAATATAATAATAATTTTATTGGAAGGTAAAATTTTATATTATATGTTCCGTTCGATGTCCGGGATCCCTTCTTGAGATCTGTTTGTTATCTCCTGGTGGCGAGTAAGCGGGCGCACACGCGCCAGTAGAAATTGGAATTTCCCTAACGAAGGAAACTAGATTGCTTTAGTGGAGTTAGAGGTAAGTATTAACGTTACATTTCTAACGGGCACTAATAATTATAGGTTAAATAGATTCGATATAAACGTCTGAAAGAAGATTCAAGTTGCCAAATAAAAGCGTAGGCAAAAAGGTGCTAGGATGTCGTTAATTTTTCTTTTCAGTCATGTAAGTTATTGAAGTAAATTGTTGAGTTTAGGTCTTTAATTACCTAAAGTTAACACATTCTAACCTAATCAATGTTTTGGAAGGGAGCGGTCTTCCAGGAACATTGTTTTGAAGGTATTCTTGAACGAGGCGTTCGAAGATATCCTAGTGGTCAACAGTAGCTCACACAATAATGGTCATTGCAGATTTATGAACAAGAATAATAATTAGTACTGAATGCAGTACGCGAACATATTTTACAGAAATAAGTGCGCATGGGAGGAGGTACCTGGCTGTTAATCATGTACCTCGAGTGACACAGTGGCTATTGGATCCATGCAGGCTGCAGGCGTATATGTACCGATAATAGGCGAGCGCCAGCGTGACGCCCGGAGAAGTATATTCCGCTCCGACTGGCAGACGTGTCACCTAGAAACTCCCGCACATTGAGAACCTTCATCGGCATCGACTTGCCTCTTCAGGTCTGCCCAGTAGAAGAGACTGCGCCACTTGGAAGTCATTATGTTAAACAGATCCAACATTGTGCAGAGGTGATCTGGAGCGCGAGGCACAAGTTTGGAAGGCGGCTTAGGTCATGTCGTTAACTCCAAAAGCTGTTGAACACGTCGTGACAGTAGGCGTTCGAGACTTGCGAGTCGATCGAGATGTATCGCCACAAAAGTGGGTGCCGTCCGAGGTGAACTTTAAAGTCGATGGCCGGGATACCGTATACCGATAATCAGTGGACGAAGATTTCTTCCCCGTTGGCTTCTGGGCGTTACTGACCATGCAGGTAATATGGGACCAGTGTTTCCCGTAGACGGTTCTTTCCGGCCAGCAGTTTGCAGCAGGAATAGGCGTACATGCTGCTACCTCCCACCAGTTGTCCATTTGTAGCACAACATTCGTTACAACAAAGTTAAGAATTTCTCACTTACGGTTAAATGCGGATTCGTTATGCCGGTCTACTATGGTAGAGTCTCTTATACAACAGACAGGAGACGAGAGAGAGTGCATAGTGCTCTTTGTAGTCTCGCAGGTGTAGTCAGAGAGACGACCCACGGCGCAAAGTTTGCAAAGTTGAGACGATGCCATCAAGTATGAGACTGTTCAAGGCGACACAGGCATATAAAATCGCGCCGTAGAGTTTACCTTTTCCCTCGGCACCAGGAACTCGATCTCCATGACAAGTGGTAAGGCCTTACGTATACAACGTTTTTATTACATAAAATTATATAACGGGAGGCGTTTATACAGATTATGAGTCCTATCAAGAAGTTGGACTTTATGGACTTATGGGCCTTAGTTTTTTGTAATGTCTACGGCAAATACCTGAACTTCTACGAATGATTTCTTCGTTTCATTAGAGATCACTTCAATGGGTTTGTAATAAGACAATTACCAGACATATAGACAATTAACAGAAAGCCCTGGGATTCCTCAGTCAGTCTGCGCTGAGCACTCGCCGCGTTAACACGTACCCTGCGCTTGCTACATAATTCTCCCGAACAACAGGGGTTAGCAAGCTTTTTCTCTTTTTCGCGTGTTATCTTGAACCTACTCACTACTCGTCATGCCCACTTGCGAGCTGTGTAATATCTCGTTTACTGACGGTGCTAAGTGTAGCTCGTGTTCGAAATACCTGGATTTTATTTGTGCAGGTATGACTGAGGCCGCATATCGTAAGTTGTCCGCGGATAGGAAGGCTGCCTTCAAGTGCCCTGCTTGCAAAAAGTCCTCCTCGAACCCTGTGGTGAAGATTCCCGATCAGGACGCAAAACTCGATGCCGTCCTAAGGGAGCTCCGCGAAATGAAAGACAAATTAGCTGGATTGCCGGCTCTCATCGAAGAGGTGAAGCTAGTTAGGACTGAGCTTGCCGCCGTGCAAAGCTCCTGCAACTTTACAGCAGCGAAGCTGGATGAGTGTTTTACGAGAGTCTCTAAACTGGAAAGCAGTATCCCAGCGCTCACAGACATGCAGCAGGGCTACAACTCTATATGCGCGGAGGTATTGCGCCTCAAGGATAACCTCTCAGCAAGGGACCAGTGGTCGCGCCTTAATAATGTCGAAGTTAAAGGAGTCCCTTTCAGGAAGCAGGAAAATCTCTTTGATATTGTGGAGAAACTGGCGGGTGTGGTCGATTACAGGTTTCCCAAAACAAATATCAACTATATATCAAGGGTTCCTACTCATAACCCCAAAGAAAAGGTTATAGTTATAAATTTCACGAACCGCTACGTTAAGGAAGACTTCGTTGCCGCGGCACGGGCCAAGAAGGAGATCTGGGACAAGGACCTCGGCTTTCAGGATTCCAATCTGCGAGTTTATGCTAACGATCATTTGACCCCTGAATACAAACAGCTGCTGACCAAAACTAAAACTATTGCGAAGGAAAAAAACTATCGCTTTGTTTGGGTGAAATTTTGTAAGATACACGTTCGAAGAGACGCCGAGGAAAAAACGCGTGTAATTGTAATTAGTCGGGATAGTGATTTAAACATGCTTACTTAAACTGTTTTTTATGTTATAAGCCCCAGCTATTCTTGTATGTAAAACTGTTGTCGCCTAATTCGCGAAACTTGCTAATTCTTATCTGTTTCACATGTGCACGGTTTGAAATGTTTGGAACACCTGCATTGCTTGCAGTGGCCGCGCGCCGATGCTCCCGCTGCCGCTACCGGTCCGACCGGTTTCACCCACCTTTGCCCGTCGCTATGCACGTCAGTCGCTTACCTCTGTTATCACTCATTTATCGGTCGCTTGCTTACTCTAATGAGACTTCGCAATTATGTCTTGTCATATTATTAAAGAAAAAGTGTTTTATCTTATGTTCGGTTTTATTTGCACTGGTCGGATTACTACTTATATATTTTTCGTTATGCTGGAACTTTTTTGATGCTATGGCGTGTTTATTTAATGGCTAACGGTAAGCTCAGGGTGTATTACCAAAATGTGCGGGGGCTGCGATCGAAAACAACCTTATTTTATCGTAACTTGAGTTTAAGTTGCTACGATGTTATTGTTCTTACGGAAACTTGGTTGGTGGACGGGGTCAAGGACACTGAGCTGTTCGACGGGCGCTATGTAGTTTGGTGGCGCGACCGGGACCCTGCGCTCACGGGTCAGGCACGGGGAGGCGGGGTGCTTGTTGCTACGCATAGAAATCTTGCCGTTACGCCTCAGCCCACTTATCAATCCTCTGCCGAGGACCTGTGGATTACGATCTCCTTGAACAATGCCCGGACTCATGAAGTAACTAACCTCCACTTATGTACACTTTATTTATGTAGACAAAATCTAGGTAATTCTTTTTCTTTGCAGCTAACTAATTACCTTTCCAAGCTTAGCGATATTATGATGTTGAAACCTGATGACAAATATTTAATCTTAGGTGATTTCAACTTGAGTGCTATTTGCTGGGTACCTGAACAGTCTTACTTTGTACCTGTGGGGTTATACACATCTGACGAGAGCGTATTAATAGATGATTTAAATGTTTTGGGCTTGAGGCAATTTAACGGTGTATTAAATCATTATGGCAGAATCCTCGATTTAGTGTTATCGAATGATGACATTCTATTAGTATCAAACTGTGCGGACCCACTCGTGCCTATAGACTTGCATCATGGGGCGCTTCTTATAAGTGTTGAATCAATAAACATTGATATTTTAAAACCAGCTACTTTCACTAGATACCTATTTAATAAAGCTGACTATGAATCTATCAATAAGGAGATCTCAGAGGTGGACTGGGTAAGGGAATTCACTTCAAAAACATTGGATGAGTGTGTCGATTATTTTTACTCAGTGTTCGTCAATGTCCGAGACAAATATGTGCCTTCCCAAATATGTAAATCGGACTCATATCCTAAATGGTACTCGCCAGCCTTAAAACATACTATAAAAGAACAGTATAAGTATTACCGTAAATTCAAGACATATCATAACCTTTGCGACGCCCAGTCCTTCAAATTGTTGCGTAGTAGGGTGAAAATGCTCGAGGACAAATGCTACCTTGCCTATGTCTCGTCTGTTGAATCCGCAATCTAAAAAAATTCTAAGCATTTTTGGGGTTTTATTAAAACGCGCTCGTCTTCGAATGTAATGCCTTGTAACTTAAACTACGATGGCGTTTCCGCCAATACTGGTAATGCTATTTGCGATCTTTTTTCTGATTATTTTCAGTCCACTTTCTTGTGTGCCGACCCTTGCAGTGCCGCTTGTAGTGCGGACACTCTGAACTGCCAACCACATGCTACTGAAACCAACCTAGTGTCTGATATATGTACAATTGAAATCGACCAGGACGTTGTATGTAGCATGCTGCTCAAACTCGACCCTGCGAAATCTGCGGGCCCAGACCACTTGCCGGCTGTATTTTTAACTGGCTGTGCTAAAACCTTAGCAATGCCGATATCGTTATTATTCAAGAAATCGTTGCGCGAGTGTAAAGTGCCCAGCCTGTGGAAATCAGCTTTTATCACACCTGTTTACAAGAAAGGGTCGAAAATTGAGGCAACTAATTATAGACCGATTTCCAAATTATGTATCATTTCAAAAGTGTTTGAAAAAATTATTCACACTCAGGTTTATGCAGCTGTTCGCCATTCCCTTGATGAATCTCAACACGGTTTTCTGCCAGCTAGATCAACCGTCTCCAACTTGGTTATTTTCAATGACTTTTTAACATCATCTATGGATAGCGGTCGGCAAGTTGACGTCATTTACACTGATTACAGCAAGGCATTTGATCGCATAAACCACAAGCGTCTTTTATACAAACTGGAGTGCATCGGCATTAGAGGAGATTTGCTCAGGTGGTTTTCGTCCTATATTGACAATCGTACTCAGGCTGTTGTCGTGAGTAATTACATCTCTAGCTGGGTTAGGGTCCCTAGCGGCGTGCCGCAAGGTTCTTTGCTTGGCCCGTTGCTTTTTGTTATTTACGTGAATGATATTACTAGTTGTTTTTCCACTTCAAGGCTGCTTTGCTTCGCAGATGACATGAAGATTTTTGCTTCTGTGTCGTCGCAGCGTGAAGCAGATGCACTCCAAAGTGAGTTATCCAGACTGGATGATTACTGCTCACTCAATCACCTGGACCTTAATCCCTCTAAATGCTCGGTAGTTACTTTTACTCGTAAGATTAATACACTCTCGTTCGACTATCAACTCAAGGGTCAATCCTTGCAACGCGAGATTGCTGTACGGGACCTGGGCATCTTACATGATCCTAAACTTGTTTTTAATAACCATATTGATAATGTCATATCTAGAGCATCTAAATCACTAGGTTTTTTGTTTCGTTGTTCAAGGGATTTTAAACGGGCTAAAACTTTTAAGATTCTATATTGTACCCTTGTTAGGAGTACCTTGGAATATGCATCTCAGGTCTGGAATCCTCGTTACAAATGCTATGTTACAAGATTGGAAAATATCCAGAAGAAGTTTTTAAAGTTTCTTTGCTTCAAATTAGGTATTCGCTACGACTCAAATAAGTATTTGGACCTGTGCAGGAGATTCCATCTTCTCCCACTTGAGACCCGTCGAAATATAGCCGACATTACATACCTACTTAAAGTTGCATCGAACTTAATCGACAGCCCCACCTTACTTGGTAAATTGAACATCCGTATACCCAGTAGAGCTCGGCGTAAGCCGCCACTATCCGTGCCATTATCATCCACTAACTATAGGCAAAATAGTTTTATGATCAGAGCGAGCAACGGCTTGAATGAGGTGTTTCAGAGGTTTGACGACCTGGACCTATTCAGTGCAAGTGTTCCTTTAGTAAGACGACGCTTATCTCGTCAATTTTTCGGTAGAGGTAGGGAAATGGTTTAAGTAGGTAACTCTTCTTTTTAGTCTGTTTAGAAATAAGTACTTAAATTATGTAGCCGTGTCAAGACGCAAAAGCGCTGTGTTTTCGTTTGGTTTTTGCTCACTTATTTTTTACATATTCATCACGCTATCGGTGAGGATCTGTTATTAGCTCACTGTCACTACTGTTTTTAGCTACTGTGTAATATTTAAGCTGATGATCTTCCTATATAAATAAATAAATAAATTCCAACAAGAAATGTAAATAGTGTTAATTTCTTTTGAAAGTGCCACAAATAATTAATAACTACAAGTTTTAGGCTAGTTAGTAGAAGTACTTTAGCTTTGAAAAGCTTATTTAAAGAGGATTTTCTGTGTCAAGATGGTATCGGCAGAGGACACGGATATGGTAGTGTAAAAGCTTGTGCATTTGAGAAGTCGATAGACAGCACAGTATAAAAGGGGTTTTTGAACAATAGGAAACGTAATCTAAGATGATATTCGAAGTTTCCAAGTATATGCAAGTTATGCAACTGTTTCGGTAAGGCAGATCGCTTAGAATTCACGGAAGTCATTTTCAGTAGTGGCTTTTACCCGATTCAAGAGTTCGCCTTAAGAGCGGAATCTCGGGCTCGCTTAGGAGCGGCAAGTTGTTTTGTCCCAATTTTGTTTATTAGACCTCTGCGAAAGGTTTGTTTTTATAGAGCCGAATCTGAGTGGGAGAGCGAAAGCGAGCTAAGAGACGATGTGAAACGTCTGTTTACCCACCTTGTCGATGCCCTCATTCTCCGCAGGCACGAGGGCAGTTTGACGGGGTTGAGAAATACATATTCATAGGTCGGAGACCTGAGACGTATGTCGTAGAGAGTAAATAATACAACGGATCTCGGTGATATAAAGAACATGAAGACCCCTTTATTTAGGAAGAACAGGGCTTTATATATGGTCTGTGTGTCGTTGTGTGAGTGACGCTTACAGAGGTTTAACGATGTAGATTCTTATCGCTAATGCACTTTAATGGAGATGTGTTTACTTGTGTGTAAACCATTTGCTATGGTATTGTATTACAAGGTTATTCCTACAATGTTGCATTTCATAAGATTATTAGATATTGCGTCATACACCACAGACCCATCCGATATCCCCTACCACTTACTTTTAAACGACCGTGATCGTTTCGCGTGACCCGACTGCAAGGTACGTTGTGCCTTGACGTGACGAACGTACAAAACGAAACGTGTAATTTGATTAATCGTCAAATAGGTCAGGGAGCGCAGGGGGTCTCAGCATGCGGCGTACTGGACCAATCCGGTATTATTGAGGACTTCGGGCTTCATTCTAAACGTTAGGTTACACTGCGGCACTCTGCGACTGCTGGGTCGCTCGCTCGCGCCAGAACGCCGGGTAAGCGTAGCTGCTCGTCGATTATTACCTCTGTGAAGCCCGGAGACGTAAGTAGTTATACCATACCGCTGTAGCGTGGCCGTCTTCCACTCCGGATGGCGGGCGTTACCATCATGGCGAACAGGACTGCCATGGCGGGCAGCGCCTGAGTAGCGGACAGCGCGGCATAGCGCACAGTACCGCTGTGACAGATAGCACCAGTGTGGTGGGCAGCGCCAGAGAGGTGCACAGCGCCAATGTGGCGGACAGTGCCAGCGTGGCGGACAGCGCCAGCGTGGCGGACAGTGCCAGCGTGGCGGACAGCGCCAGCGTGGCGGACAGCGCCAGTGTAGCGGACAGCGCCAGCGTGGCGGACAGTGCCAGCGTGGCAGACAGCGTCAGCGTGGCGGATAGTACCAGCGTGGGCGAATAGCACCGCCATGGCAGACAGCGCAGGCATGGTGGACGGCGCCAGCGTGGCGGATAGCGCCAGCATGGCGGAAAGCGCCAGCATGGCGGCCAGCGTCAGCATGGCGGGCAACGTCACCGTCGCGGAGAGTGTCACCCTGGCGATCAACGCCGGCGTGGCTGACAGCGCCGCTCTAGTGGACCGCACCAGCGTGGCGTGCAACGCACCGAGGCGGCCAGCACCAACGAGGTGACCCGCACCAGCGAGGCGGACAGTCCCAGCGTGGCGGGCAACGCACCGAGGCGGCCAGCGCCAACGAGGCGACCAGCGCCAGCGAGGCGGACAGTCCCAGCATGGCGGGCAACACCACCGAGGCGGGCGGCACCAATGAGGCGACCAGCACCAACGAGGCGGACAGGTCCGGGTTGGGGTGTAGTAAAGGGTACGCAGGACTTAGGAGGTCATAGGCGAGTCATTTAAGTTCTGGGACTTTCGGTACCGAGAACCGACTCGGATGGCGGATAGGTTAGAAGACGGGCTCAGGGACAGGGCTCCCGCCGCCGTCTTTGTGGCTCTTGTTTTTGAAAAACGCCGGAAAAAACTTTAAATTAAACTTAAAAGTTGTAAGAGATGTTTATTATGAAGTATTCTTTATGTAAAAATCATGGTCATAATAACACCACCCACATCGATTTTTATTTTTTCCCAAAAGTCCCGCGCCTCCCTTACCGCGGACTCTGGTACACCTGGACCCAGCTCCGCCGTGGCGGACAGAGCCAACGGCGGCCAGCGCCATCGCGATCGGCGTCGCCGTCGTGGCGGACGGCCCATGGTAGGAGGTGGCTCCACAGTGGAGGACGGCACCAGACAAGGGGTGGCGCCATCGAGGCGGACGGCACCAGGGTAAGAAGTGATCGTTGTCGGCAGCGGCATCGTACCGGACTGCCGGGTAGCACCATTACATCATAACGATTGCTCCACCGCAGCGGCCGGCGCCGACGCGGCGGCACGCGGGGCATTTAAGATATTGTTATGTAACTGACTCACCGAACGGTTCGAAAGATATTCAAACCTCCATTCCGGGCCCGACAATGTGACTCGAGTCTCGCGCGAGCCCACGCAGGCTCGACTCGCGGCCGCGGGGCGCCGGCGCTGCCTGCACGGACGCGGGTTGTCTCCCCCCGCGCGCGGCGCCCGTCGGCTGCAGAAAGATGATCGCGAAGCGCGTTCCTCCTCCAATGCGATCCAAAACACTCGCGGACAACGAAGTAAAAAAAAAAGAGGGTAGTCCGATAATAAAAGTTATCACTCGCGATTCCCTTTTCTTAGTTATTCAGGACTCCCTCGAGGTTAAAAATATCTGGATATAAAGAATCGAGGCTTAAAATTCCTCGTTGCACAATTATAAAATAGCTACGGAACGTCCGATCTCTAAGGCAGACGACGCAACAATGAGAAAGCCAACATGGCGGCGAGCGCGGGCGGTGGTTCTGGGGTTCGCAGGTAGCAGGGGCGGATGTGACGTCACAGCGATGGAGTGGAGCGACTCATTTGACGCAAACGGCTACTTCCGGTCGTGGGCAGTGACGCCCTCTCAAGAAGAAGGGATCCCGGACATCGAACGGAACATATAATATACATATTACTATACAGGTTCTCGCCTATCGGCTGAGCAACCATAGACGTCCACTTTCCACTATACTGTCTCTTGTCAACTTTACATCTACAAAGGAAATGTCTCCTCTATGTCATACTAGCATCGGTCAGTCGTTATGTCTCGTGTCAACGTTTATCGTCCTTTAAAGTCTCGTATTATCCTAGTGGTACATTGCTATCCACATATTACGTCTTTGTGTCACCACGCTGGATCTACACTCCTGCTCAGGCTACGATTAGCAAGTTCTTATCATTACATTACAGTGGAATCAGTCAATACCACTCTGAGAGACCATCTAGAATATGCATGTTAAGGATCATAATTATAGCGGAACAATATCTCTAAATAGAACGAGGTACTATGATTCTAAGACACTTAGCTTTGTCCTCGTTGATAACAAGTGTTATCACGGTACGTTAAAGTTAACGTACAGTCACAGACTCCGACGTATATCTCAGGCATTTCAATCCAACGGTGCAACGGTGTGATCTTTTAGTCTGTCTTCTGTGAGTGTGACACTATCACTACCTTGCCAGGCTAAATAATCTCTTAAGGCGATCTCACACGCTCCAACCATGAGCTAAAGACATCGCGATATCATCAACTGTCACAATTCGCGACACTCCGAACAACCACAAAGAAGTGCAATCATCGCAAGTGACTCTTCGCGACACTTGGCGAGCATCGCAATTAAAGACGCCACGAGCGTTTTAACACCAAGTTATACACCGTTGCGTACACCTACTTTTTCTACGACTAATTTTAAATAAATAGGATTTTACTTTTCAGGCAGTAAGTTTTCTGTTAGTTCTTTTACTACTTACGCAATTTCTTCAGCGGTGCAGTTATTTTCTTCTTCGTCCATTTTAAAAGGAACGTACACAGTTTTCTTCACTTCACAAATACGAATAAAATCTTAATAAGTTATTCTTATTAATAACGAATAGTTATCATATTTCGTCTTTTAATTTTGAACTGGAACTTTGGTGGGAAATTAGAAATATGACACATTGACACCTCTGGTTTATGGTCTATTTGTTTTAATTTCCTTGCACTTGCCATCCGAACCAAACTGAATCCGGATCCGAACCGAATCGGATCGGTTTATATTTATAAATAATACCAATAATTGGTAAAATATGTATATTAACACACAATACATGATCATTTATTTTTATTTTAGTAAATAATTTATGTTCTACAAATGTTTAATAGTAAATAAAAACTTTTATATCGTTTTTTTTTTTATCTACGCACATATCATCAATGCTCTAAAATGCGTTCAGAAACCGTAGGAAATGACCAGCATTACTACAACCGCTTTTACTATGAGAACTTTCTTGTCTGTGGTAGTAGGTAAAATATGTACTGTAATGTAGTACAGATTTTTGTATCGTTATGAGTTTAAATTTGAAACAGCTGTCAAAACTCAAGTGAGTGTCTGTTCAAGTATCCATAGATATTAAAACAGTTATCGATACGAACGTCAATTCAGTACGTTTTTTAATACAAACCGCACGACATTTGATCTCGAGTGATATGAGTATAGGGACTACATTCGTTTGTCTAACCATTCGTTATGACGTATGAATTAATTGCCGCCATTGCTGTTGTCATTTTATTGTTGGTTTTTTGCTGTTACTTACTGCTACTTATGATATGTGTGTAGATAAAGTAGTGTATGCAACTGTACATAATTAGGCCTTAAAACAGTCGTGTGATCCTATTATGAAACTCGCTAACGCTCGTTTCATAAAACCACACTCGTATTTTAAGGCCTCTTATTATGGATCAGTCGCATAAACTACTATTATGAAGTTGGTACCACTGCAATATAGCGGCTGATTAAAAAAACGTTAGATGATTTGACATCGTGATAAACAGTGATTTTATGGAAAATGTATGAACCATAAAAGTATACTAAACAGTGCGTTTATGGGCCATAGAGCATAGACTTTTTCGACTACTTATTATCGGTGTCATTGTATTTGAACTAAAGCCTATACAAATGACAGATTACGGTACAGGAGTAGAAGCATTCTATAAATTTATTACTTGCACATTAATTTTGGATTTTTATTTCATCAGAATACATTTGATGTCGACTGTAATTAGTTACGTAAAGGTAGCTATTATAGCACCCCAACTGACTAAACTTAATTGGCAATGGGCGGAGTACCTTGTGGGAGTCCTTTCACGAGGTGGACTGATGACCTGGTCCCGTGAGTGCGCTGACGTAGGACCGGTCATTGTGGCACTCTTTGGGGGAGGGGGAGGCCTATGTCCAGCAGTGGATATATTTCGGCTGATACGATGATGATGATGAGGGGTAATTAACCGCAAGTTCGGCCTAATCAACTGCAATATAACCTAATAATTGGGTAGATACAGGTTGAATTTTTAATGACTGGCCAAATTCAAGTATAAGACATAAGCAAAAATTATAAAATACGTGTTTTTTGTTTCATATCATTCAGTACTACATTTTTTTGTAATTGCAGCGGCCCTAGCATACTAACGAAATGATGTCTTCTATGCATTTTTACCAAAAATAACTGGAAAATTGTAGTGAATAAAACTAAAGCCAAAATATGGGACGATTGCAACAGAGACATTAAAGTGGACAGTATTTTAGATAATGACTTTGAGTTAGTTATTAAATAAGGTTTGCGCGCGGCACGCCTCCCCTCCCCCGCCCGCTCCGCGCGGCACTGAATGCGGAGTAACCACGCTGTACGGATAATTCTTTTGGGATAGACAATTTATAATTAAAAAAATACCTACCAGTCTTTTATTCAAAAATGGAGTCTATTAGTGATACCAAATGCCTACAAGAAAATTGGCCACTCATTAAAAACAGATAAAAACATGCATAAGTGTACGTACCCCAGGGCTCGTCATAGGGCGCGTGCGGCGGCGGGAAGTAGTGGTCGGGCGGCGGGGCGAAGTAGTCGGGCGGTGCGTCGCGGCCGGCGTGCGGAGGGCCGTGCGGGGGGCCGTGCGGCGGGCCGTGCGGCGGGCCGTGCGCGCGCCCGTACTCGCGCCGCTCCGCCGTCATCACCTGCCGGCGCCGATGCCACCAACCATCACTATTTATTTAACTACATATTCCTACGCGTGGCGAAGCGAATGGTGAGCCGCATATGTACAGTCGTTTGTTATTTGCTTCGCAAGTCATCCCCATCGCCAGCCCATCAAATTCGACCAATTCGAGTACTTTCAGTTTAGTAAGGTTAATAGTTAGCGGCTAGCGCCCCGAAGATGATGTCAAAATTTTAAGTGACGGAACCATACATATATATATTACTTCGTAAAGATAGGCCCAACGCCCACGAGTAATTCGTCCAATGCGGTGGCCGGCCACGGGCAATCGCGGGCCACCGCCCACCCATCAGTATGTCAAGCGACTATTGTTCGCACAGGCGTATCTTTACTTTCGATATCATTGGACGTGAAATTCTCATTTGAAGTCCAAAACCGTAACGTCACCGATGTTGTGAGGGGCGCTGCCACTGGCTTCCACGATGCTGCGATGTGTAAACAGACATTCGCGACGGCACTGCGACGAAGGTCTTGACGTCGAGAGCAGAGACAAACAAGAAAACGTACAGTGACAAATAACACATTCAAATAAAATGCCTGACTTGGCCCTACGAAATATCTCACAACTTTTTACGACGGAAGAGATTCGAAACTTGGCAGATTTTGTTTGTGTTGGGATGTTTTTTATGGGATTCATATTAAATGCCTAGACGTTTCTATAGTATTTCATTACCTGTATTCGTTGTGACTTTGTATCGACCGACCACAAAGGTGTCATTTTTATCACTTACATAATATAACTACAACTTAGAAAAGTTGAAAAACCCCCGATATTTTCATTTCAAAGTCCAATATCGCAAAAACGGCTAAACAGATTTTCATGAAACATGGCTAAGAACACTCGGGATAAAATTATCTATGACATAAAAAAACTGCATTCACATCGGTCCATCGGGTCCGTTAGGGAGATACTATACCACAGACAGACACGTTAAACTTATGACACCCCTCTTCTTGCGTCGGGAGTTAAAAAGTAAGCGTTCTGTCTGCCTATAAAAAAAACGGGAAACGGAGAACGAAAAAACCATACAAGTCTAAGTAGCATAACAAAATGGCCCCACAAGATGGGTGCCATTGCCATTATGCGGGGATGGGGGCGGGGCGTCGAAACGATGCCAGCATTCTATACTGTTCTCGTTCGCTGGTGGAAGCTTCAATATATGAGCATTTGGCTGTTTGGACCCCTCCGGCCGTTTTGGCAACCCTTCGGGGTTTGGACAGGTGGGCGATTCACCGAGCGTTTGAACCGCGCGGTTTTAACGTCATTGTCGTCTCAAGATTATTTCATCAGAGGTAAAACGTACCGCAGAACCTTTAATCAAAAAAGATTCATTACTGGTATTGGCTAACATCTTCATCAAAAGTAGACTCTGATACTCGTACCTTTTAATAGTATTTGCAGTCCCGACAATGACGAAAAAAAACGCCTTAAAAACGGTGAATATTCGCCCAGGTGCAGGTTTGTTAGCTCCCAACTGTCCGGCTCAGATTTCATTTATTTTTATATATGTTATAGAGTAGTCTACTATGATGTCTGATGATGATGATGATGAGTCTACTACTAAACTTTGACGTATCTTGTTTAATATAAAATATAATTTTGGGTTGAAATAACAAACCCCTGTCCATTATTTTTTCATGTTCTCCAACATAATATAATGAAACCAGTAATTAATTATCAATTTGCTTGAAAATATCATTCTACAGAAATTAGGAGGTCACTTATGTCTTATGACTAGTGTCTGTTATTTAAGAGTACCCTACAACATATATAAAAATAAATCAAATCTGAGCCGGACAGTTGGGTACCTTTCCTTGGTAGTCGAACATGGCATGATGTAAATAAGGGTGCAAAGTGTCCTCCTTGCCTCGCACAAAGAGGAAAGTTGGGAATGGAGAAATTGCTAAAGTAGGTACAGAGTTGTCTAAGGTAGCCCGTGGCACCCAACGGCACTATCATATCTAACGGCTATATGTTAATTAACCTTTAGTAAGATGTATAATTAACCTTTTGACCAACGAACGCAAAATACGTTAGTCGCAATTTTTGTTGTCATCTAGTTCGGTCACTTTGTCGGGTATAACAGGCGATGGCGGTTTTATAATGTAGATGAGAGTACCTGAATGGTATTTTCCCGCACCTGGTAGCTGCCGCCCATCGGCGGCTGCATGCCCTCGTCGTTCCGCGGCGGCCCTGCAACATTCCATATATCACTAATGCGTATGCACTGGTATGTACAAGTATATGTACTATCGGCTGCATAAATGCATGGACACCTTACGGTCTACTTTCGTTTGGATCATTTGACATACAGCTCTCGCATAGTTGCACGTCGTTCACAAAGCGTGAACTAGATGGCGTTGCTGTTGATACACCTTTGGATATAGAATAATATAACTAAATGCACTATTAAGTGACACTTGTAATCATCAGAAGTGTTCTCTTACGGGTATAATTATTAACAAGTCTAGCAAATGCTAATACACAGGAACTGTATTTGAGTGTGACAACTATAGTATGTGTATGCTTTATTCCAATGCAATCGATAAGTATCGGTAGCCTAGTGGTTAAGCACATTAACTCAATTAACTCTGCGCTTTGACGAACCAAAGATCGATTCCCAGCCAGGGTATGGCAAAGGTCGCTTTTTCCTTTTTTTTAAAATACATTTCTTGAAATTGTAAATAACAGTGAATGATAGTCTTTAAATAAAAATGTTATTCAGTTTTTAAGGATTAAAACGTTTTTAAATGTTTTAATTATCTTTATTCAGTTAACTACAGTAGATATCTAATTGTTAACGCAGTTTTATAGTTAGCAATTTCCTACCATTTTATTGAGCTTTAAGGCTTAAGTTTCATTTCCGAAAATCGGAAAAAGATTGAAGCCTTACCCCAATACATATTAAACTATTGACAATTATTAACTAAAGGCCGGGTTAAAAATTAAAATCATAACATTCATAATTCAAGTCAGCCGAACGCTTGTATAGTGTGGCGTGGCGTGTGATTGATATTTGCAATAATGACAATAATGTTATTCGGGCTGACATGGTTACTTACGTTACAACATCATAATAACATTTCTCAATAATTATGTTGTTTAAGTAATAATAATTCACCATCACTTTTTTAATAGTCCAAAAAAGAATACAATCGGCAGTTTAATAATAACAGCTAAGGTCTACTTACTTTGGTAATTTGTTTATTTTGTTAGCAAACATTTGTTTTGTTAACCCGGCCTTTCATTACCTTAACAAATAAATCTTAATTTACGGCTTCAGCTAGTATTTAGTGTAACCTCCTCTTTGGTCGATAACAGTTTGCAAGCGGGAACGCATGGATTCAATGAGTCTTTCACATAAACTAGAACCACGAATACTTTCCCATATTTTTATACAATGTGCCTCTAACGCTTCTGGGCTTCGTTCATTGTGATTTTCCCAGCGTTGCACAATAACACCCCACAAATTTTCAATAGGGTTCAGATCCGGCGATCTAGCAGGCCAAGAAACTACTTGCAAGTTATCTTTATAACGGTCAAACCACTCCCGCACATTACGCGAACGATGTATAGGGCAATTATCTTGCACAAAAGATATCACAGGTAATTCTTCTTCTGGATACACATTTCGGACGGTAGGTAACATAGTTTCCTCCAGGACATTCATGTAATCCACGCTGTTTGCGCGACTCGGCATCCTCACTAGTTCACCCGGACCGGCTGCACTCATCCAGCCCCACATATTGACACTTATACGACCAGATTCCATGTTCGGCACTACGTGACCACTATCATACCGCGTATTATTGCGACGCCATAAACTCAAACGTCCGTGTTGACTCGATTTAAAACACTTTTCGTCACTAAATATAATATTACTCCAGTCATCATTTAAATGCCTTAGGGCAAATTGTAATCGTGCTGCTTTATGTGCTTCTGTAAGCAACGGCTTGACGGCATGCCTGCGATAGTGCAAACCCTCGTCATGAAGCACACGACGAACAGTGTCTACACTAGTATGGAATAAACCAGCGTAGTGACTTGTTGGTATAAACCCATTTTCTTCGTACTCGGTCACCATCGCTGCACGCTGCGCGGTATCAATGAGACGAGGTCTACCCATTCTTTGCCGGTGTAGCAAAGATCCTTCCTCTTGGAATCGCCGTACCCATAAAGCAACCGTTTTTCGCTGCAACAATGACAATTAATAAATAGGTATAATAAGCGAATAGTTACCACGGCGTCTATTAAAACAATAAAAAAAAACTACTTACGTTTACACCGGTTTCACTAGCAATTTCTGAGAAATTGTGGCCTTCGTTACATAAGGCTATTATTTGCGCCCTTTTAACAAGATCAATATTAGATCGAGAACTCATCATTAAATGTATAAATACGGAGGAAAAGATGAAAAACGCAAGTGAAATAGGGAATCGAATTAGAAACGGCTGACGAACGAACACGCAGTGAATCTTTGTTATAAAAAAATATGGTAGTTTCATATCATCTATATCTACCCTCTTTAGTTATTATACGAATCCTAGTCGTAATGAATATAAATATTTGAGCATTCAAATTAACTGATAGTGAATTTGAACCATGCTGTCAATTAACCCGGTGGCCCAGTGGTGAACTATACAGGTCATTATCAACCTAGGCCGAAGGTTTCAGGTTCAAATCCGCTCCCAACCATGATGTTGGGAAAAAGTGTTTTTGGAATTATCTTTGGAATATTTACTCGTTGTGCAGAAACACAAGGATACAAAAGAATAAATAAACAAAGCCAGCGAACAAACAAAAATCGGAAATGTATTCCAATTACGTCGTATAAATCCGCCATTATCATAAATGCTATTGGCAAGATTACTGAATAATAATGTTACCCAAGAAAATACAAAAAACTATGACGAGAACAAAATAGATCATGTGCCTTTTTATTTATTTTTTTGTTAACAACGCCATCTAGTTAAATCTTGCAAATCCTCTGAGGTCTCCATTGACATCTATAATGATATTCACCATCGCGCCACATAGATGGCGTAGGATTCGGTCGCCAAGCCAAACTATTTCTGCATTGACCATGCACTTATGCTGCCTGCTGTACACTACAGTCCCCCGCGGCTATGAAGTCAATCCCGACACATTGCGCAACTATGAAGTTTCTGAATAATGACAATGTCAACCATAGGAAAAAAATACATATTTAATTATTGCGTGTGACAGAATAGTGAGTGGCAATAACATGACAGACAATATATCGATGTTTATGATTTATGATGATGTGCATTAATGTAAATAAAACATAATATTATTCTTAAATAAGTTATATTAGTAATATTCTCCTTCAGTTAACCTTTTCACAGCCAAAACAAATGTGAAAGCACTCATTCACACGCCAAGCAGGTTTTCCGCAAGACACCACATGACAGGTCTAGGGTTGTTACTTGTAACTTGTAACTATCGATACTAAACACTGAAAAACTAAGCTGTACTAACATTTATTTATTAACATTTATTTGATTTTGTAAGATAAGGACATTTTGAGAAACTGTTCTATAATGTTTAGAAACATTTATTATGTACAACGAATAAGATTTTTCAAGAGAATTTAACAGTTAAGTAGGAAAAAAATGCATTTTAGTTATTAAATTTCAAATTGGCGCTAAAATGCTTGTCAGTGTCATGGCGTCCCGAGTGACGTCACGACTGTATAAAAAGAAAGCAGACCTTTGTTGTTTGCTAACTAGATCGCTCAATTGCTCATTGAATGAACATAAATTAAAAAGTTTACAAGTCTTGCGCGGCCGTGCGAGCGAGAAAGCGGGACAATGACGTATGAAGATCTGACAAATAACATGGTTCTATCCCTGTCTTACTATTCGTTCAGTGCGTAAGTTTTCTCTGTAATCTGTGGGAATGGCCGTTATGGGTATGTATTTCTACATACGTGACGTCATGCGCTCTGATTGGTGTTTAACATATCATGGCGGGCGCCCGTATTTTTCAGTTTAATTTTATCAAAATAAATAATAATCTCTTACTTAATAAAAAAATATGAGGAATTTTCGAATTCTACGATTAAAATTTCAATAAGAAAATACCATATTTTAGTGATTTTCAATTACGGTCATCATGCCTATTGCTTTTTTTTATTAAACGAATATAGATTAAAAGCGATTAGTTTTATTTTATGGCAATGTCTTTATAATGCTCGGTCAATGGAAAAGCACAAGTTTGACGCATCAGAATGCACTCGCATTCTTGAGGGCCTCCGGGACATGCTTTCCCTTTCAGTCATACATAGTATTACTTAAAAGCGAAGAGGACGGCACGATCCGAAGAAGTTAGTTTTTCGAAATATTTTTTTACAGCGTGGTAGCACAAAGGTAACTGTAAGAAGAATCGTTATAATTATCGAATATTTAAATTATTAAGTATAATTTTAACTGAAAAACTTACATTTAACATAAATAAATGTTAAAGCGAATTTTACGAATATCATTACAATATTAAATTCGAATGTCTGACCACATCACTAACGACGGATTGATCGGTCATTGGTGTACGAAATGTGCTTTAAATGGACTAAAATCAAATATCTGAAGAAACCACAATTTTCTAATTAAATACAAAGCTGAAATGAAAATGTCGCTTGAAAACGGGAAGAATATTTATTAAGGGGCTCCCGTCAAAAATCAACGAAATTTAGTAGTTTTCATTTCCTCACTCGTCCTCGGTTTATAGAAGCTAGCTTTCCAGCTGTAGATATGGGAAAGTTTGATTCCTGTTTAACATTTTTGATGTTGAATAGCTTGAAAAATGTTAATACATAATTAGTTATAGACTCTTAAAGAAAAGTCTGTAAAAATACTAAACCCGACACCTCATCCTCATTAAAACGTTTATACACCCGAAACTCATACCTACTCATACATCCTGAACTAAGGTATAATTTTGATGTGCGTTTTATATTTTTTTGTGTTTGTAATTCATAAAAATGGACAAAACCTAAAAACCGCAATGTAAGAATGTAGCGGGTGCCTACGCGGGCGACGGGCGGGGGCTCGTCAGTGTCGTTTCGACTCTGACACACGTAGGACGTGTGCCAAATTTTCACTGCGCTCAGCTGGCTTTATTGGCGGTTGTCAACAATGTCAACTTGATGTTTATTTGGGATGTTGACACTTCATGAAAGGTAAGTTTCTTTCCACGTTTTGCTCTGTTTTGAAATTGACCTAACCACAATGTAATACAATATTTCACACTTACTTGTCACAGACGAAATGGCGCTGTGTATCAATGTTGGGCGAATGTTGCTTCATGTCCACGAGTGGTCTAGTGTTCGAACCGCACCGATGATTTTCTTTTTGTGTTTTATTTTTATTATTTTGCAAACAGCAATCGCTTTTTTTCATGATTTCCGTATACATCAATGTTTCCCAAATCAAAAAAGGAGGAGAAAAAAACGAGATGCCCTGCAGGCTTTGAATATGAACAGCGAAGTCTCGGCACAAACGATTTATTCATCTAAAGACGCAGACGGAAGGATTATCCTTTGGTAAGTATCTATTTACCATTATTTAATGTAATATTAATAATAAATTAATTAATTTGCAAAATGTATAATTTGACACAGTATGAAACAATGCGTCACATCTCCATTCAACGTTATATGAATGTACTATCCATACCTACATAATATAACCATTTTCTCTGATGTAGGTGTTTGTCATTCTAACATTCCTTGTTATAGTTATGAAGAAAGCAACGAAGATATTTCGATGTCGTTGAACCCTTTGTACGAAAAAGAAAATACCAACGTAGCTCCCGACGCCTACCACGCCGACACTGGCAATCGTAATGCTGGGTAAGATCTAAAAACCTATGCCTACGCGCGACATCTCACTCGTCCTTCCGTCCGTATGTCAATTACCAAAATACCTATACATGGGCCATTTTACAAAAAGGTTGTACACTCGACTTTAAAAAAATGATATACATAATCGGGTTTTTACTACTCAGAATACGGCACTTTTGAATGTTGTAAGAGAAAAAAAGTGTCCCGAGATATTTTATTCCATTCCGTTACCGTTTCCATACTAAGCTTGTACGGTGGTAACGGAACGGAAAACCGAAAATTATGTGTAAAATTTTGGACAGTTTTCTTCTACTATTAGGTTCGAATGTGCTCTCGTTTCTGAGTAGAAAAAACCCGATTATGTATATCAACACTTAAAAAAAAGTAGTGTACAACTCTCCGTAAAATGGCCCACTTGAGCATTTGGTGAAGGATAATCAACGGTCACTGCAACGGGCAATCGGTAACTGTATTAATTTTAGGCACCTACCTATCTGTATCTATTTTTATAAACGAAAGTCGCCGCCCGCGGTTTTCACTAAGGTTAAATTCAGACAAGCGTAAGTTTTTGTATTTCGAGGCGCGAAATTTCGGTTATATCTAGTACTGTGAACTGAGGATTCTGTGATTTGGTGAGTCGAATTTCATAAGCTCCGTTCGTAACTAAAGTGTCATGTCGATAGTAAATATAAATACATACATAATGATCACGCTTGTCTCGCATTAGATAAAGAACGAGATAAGTTACGTGATTGCTGATCTTTTGAACTTTTTTAGCATTTTCGAGGAAGAAAGTCGTCCATTAAAGGATCACCACGACATGTCTTATAATAACGATGACGCGGAGGATATTGGGGTCTGTTAGTTTAAGTGTATTTTATTTAAAAAGTGACTGACTGCGCGGACGTTCAACGGTGCTCTCCTGTTGAGAAGTGCTGTTAGATTCAGATTTAAAAAAATGTACTTGACCCATAAACAATTTAAAAAAAGACTAAATAAAAAAAATGTGTGAGACAAGCGCAGTCGGTCGGGCTAAATGGAATCGAGGATGTTGCCGATGCTTTCGTTTGACATATAAGGATGCAGAACAGATGTATGCGAATGTTGGCAAAATTTTGATTTCAAGAAGATTATTTAGTGAATTTCAACAATAATTTGAGAAAAATACATCATTACTTAATTCATGATTTGTTTGTGTTTTTCAGTTGGAAATTTCAGCAGAACCAATTACTACCCCGAAAAAAACAATTAATGGAAGAAGGATCGTGGACATCAATTACTTAAAAAAAAGTGAAGCATTTATTGGAAATCGCACGCCATGGACCTATGGGCTTGTACTTCTAAAGAGCTTGAACTACATGGTGAAAAGCAAAATGGTTTACTGTCAACTCTTACCTTTGGCTGCAAAATGTGCAATTGCAAGTTTTATGTAAATAGTGATTGCTGTGATGAAAATGTTGTAAACCTTCATTGCTGTGCTGTAGCTGGCACGGTAGCAATTGGTTGCGGTCAAGCGCAATTAGAGATAAAATTTATATTTGCTGCGTAGTTCAATGAACACGAACCTCTAACGGTAGAGTTCATATTGAAAGATGACGTTTTTCGGCAGAACAAGATGAAAGCAAAATTAACCACATTCTACATGACCCGAGCTGGTGGGCCCACGACACTCTCGAAATATGCCTATTAGAGATCCGCCACCGATCCAAGAAGCTATAAAAAGGAAGGAAGAAAAAAAGAAAGCTCAACAAGCAGCCAGACCGATAATCAACAGGGTCTAGCTAACTAGCAACCCGCCTAATATGGCATTATACATCAAGCATTATACTGAAACTAAATCGGTTTAGTAGTTCTTAAGTTTATCGCTCACAGACAGACAGACGTCGGTGGCGACTTTTGTTTATAGTAATAGAGAAAAGACGGTAGGGAAGAAGATTTATTGATGATTTATAGATTAAGCGGGATTGGACTGTAATAAATCTCGGTTATTCCTACTTGTTACCACCAAGTTCTTATCACTGGTCACAGCAAGGACTTTTTCTACTTTTGTTACCCCCCACGTGGTAATAAATGGGAAAAAAAGTAGTTTCCCAGATGGTATCAGATGAAAGAAAAATGATGGAAGGAAGTTACAACTTGCTTGGTTGGTGGTAACAAAGAGGAAAACCCTTGAAATCTTATATCTATAGTTTAGGTCGGTTCACATATTAGGTGAGTGCTTCAGAAAAGAAACGTTCTATTTATACAGTGAATTAAAGTGTAAGATATTACGCACCCAAGCTTGTTTTTATGCTAAACCTTATACAGGACATCCCAAAAATACCATAAATACGACGTACCGTTAGGGCGTTCATTAACTTCATTAGTTTCTGATTACAAGAAATTTAAGTTCGATATGGGGGTGACATTTTTTAATGTTAAGGATTTATCTAAGTGTTTCAGGTACAGTCAGCTGCAGAGAAATGTGACACCCTGACTGACCCCCTAGCACACTGGGGAAAATGATTTATTTACAACTAACTTATCCTGTTACTTAAGACTGCGCCGAGCATAATCGGCAAAAACGGCAGTCACCGTTCAGACGGTGGAGTTCACAATTCTTTACAATAACATATAAATCATATGTAATTATAATCACAAAGAGTGTGCTTACAATAGAATACTATAAATATTCTCAAATCATCTACAGTTTAATAAATACAATTCCATAAAGTTGCACAAAAAATGAGAAGAAAGTGTGTCGGCGTTTAGGTAAAATTGATAGTATAGTTGCAAAATCCTACTCAAACGAATCTCCAGTGTATTAACTACAAGAGAATGCAATCGTAACATTTCAAAGTGCTTTGGTTATTTACTTGTGATTTTTTTAAAACTCCCTCCAAATCCGCCATACAAAATTACTATGGAACAAAATGATGAAATATAATACGCGAGCAACGCATGACATATTCAGTCACCCACGAGAGCTCAGAGAGAGAGCACGTCTCAATGCGGCGCGGTGACACTTCGATGTCAACTGTGTATGAATACAGCAGTATTACGCAGCAAAACGGGGTAAGTTTTTTTTTTGATATTATAAGCTTCTAGGGCCCAAGAATAAAACATTAAACAGATACAATTCTTAGTTCAGGAGGTCGATCACGTAACGCATTGTACGCCCGTCAGTTAGATCTAAATGTATTTTTTTATATGGAACAATGACTTTGTTATCTTCAGTACTTACCATTAAACATGATGGCGAGGGTCTCAATGGTCTCATGACGAAGCCGGAAGATGGCTGGTGGAACTCTATGATGGAAGGGGCTAAGATAGTCGAGCTTGGGCTCGTTTGCTTTGTTATCTTCAGTACTTCCTATTAAACATGATGGCGAAGGTCTCCTGACGAAGGAATAGGATGGCTGGTGGAACTCTATGATGGAAGGGGCTAAGATAGTCGAGCTTGGGCTCGTTTGCTTTGTTATCTTCAGTACTTCCTATTAAACATGATGGCGAAGGTCTCCTGACGAAGGAATAGGATGGCTGGTGGAACTCTATGATGGAAGGGGCTAAGATAGTCGAGCTTGGGCTCGTTTGCTTTGTTATCTTCAGTACTTCCTATTAAACGTGATGGCGAAGGTCTCATGACGAAGGCAGAAGATGGCTGGTGGAACTCTATGATGGAAGGGGCTAAGATAGTCGAGTTTAGGCTCGTTTGCTTTGTTATCTTCAGTATTACGTTTTTTCTCTTGTACAGTGGGGGTACGAAAACTTTCGTTATTTATTAATTATTAAACTCATTCCTTTATAAAGTCATAGACTCTTAGTACCTTTTGAAAGCAAAGCATTAAGTAAACAAGTGCATATAAAATTATACTTACTTGATATCATAACAAGGATCAAAATAGTTTACACCTCTGATCTGACCTATATCTAGTTTCGTATCAACATAAAACCTTTTTAATGACCTAGTCAAATAAACAACTTCGTAAGAGTTCCAATCAAATATATTCTATTCAATTGTCAGTGTTTGTCAGTGTCAATATTTTCTCCTGTAATGTTTGCGATCACTAACTTAGCTTTGTTACACATTACACCAACTTAAAATACAAGTAAAAATGGGGAAACGGAAGGAAAAATATTATACACGTAAAAATGGCCCTAAGTATTTCAACAAACAGCTACTTGCTTCTATTGCACGAACAAAGAGACAAAATGATGCCTTAGGAATTTCCAATGTAAGCATTTTTTTTTTACTTTTGTCATTATGAATGAAATTTATGATCAGATAATAATAAATAAATTATTTTCAATGTACTTATTACTAATTTTGTTTTTAGACATCATCGAATACTCCGATTGGAGTATTGGGGGGGCACAAAAAATGTGAATGAAAAAGTTCAGCGTCCGATGATTTGGCACCCAATGAATGTATGGTAAGGTTTTGTTTTCAAATAACAAAGAGATTACAATATATTTAACACAAAAGAAACTAGCTAATATCGACATTATCAACATAATAACCCAACTCACGCACAAAAACGCAGCGGATAGATCTCTAAATTTACAACTACAAATAGATATAGACAGATATAATGCAAAAGTTGACCAAAATCGCAATATTTTCAGGGACTCATTGATATTGTTGGTTTCTGGGGGAAAATATCTTATTATTTCTACCCCGTCCAAAAACTCTGTCCACGCCACTGCTGATTGCAAATTCAATTCCAACACTACTCCACCGGTAACACTAAGTTATTATTACTTTGCTTATTTTTTTTGCTTTCCTTAGTTAACGGACAAATTTCAATAAAAATAATAATTTCATTTTGTATTTTATTCCTTATACCATCCATGGTTTTATACGCGGAGTTGAGATTTATTATTAGAGAATAATGAGATACTAACTTTTAGCTTGTGACCGACCGTACCAAATGAGCGAGCCGTCAGCGGCAGTAGTGTGGGTGATAACGCACACACAGGTGCAAATGCCAAATCGGTGCCCGCGTCAAAAGCTCGGTGGAGTCTTAACTACTAACATTATTAAATAGTTTCCGCTTTATGGCAAAAAAAACCGATATCTACGAGGGTCGCATTTGCCCCAACTGACCTGATACTATGCTTTCCGACTGGCAGTAGTAGTCACTGAGTAGACCATATTATTTTCAATCCACGCGTTACGTGCAACAGGCCCGGGTTCGATTCCCACAAAGAGGGTCTTTTTTTCATGACTTACTCAAAGGGCAACCTAAATTATGTCTTCAAATAAATATCTTTTTAAAATCCGGTTGTTTTCAACTTTTTGTTCATTAATTTTTATAAGTCTATGCGTAAGATGTACGTGAAATTAAATAAATAAAGGCGCCATCTAGTGAGAAACTAGTCCATACATCACGTTACGTGGTATATCGGTGATATGCATGTCAGACCGTCCGTGGCGCTGTCATCGTTGGTTATCGTAATTATGATAGCTTGTGCGGGGGGGCAGGGTAGCCGGAGGCTCAAGGTCATTCAGAACGGGGACCCCCTTAAGATATCTTATACGCAAAATCAGCGGACCTGGATGTTTTAAAAACGCTATCTTCCGTATGACTCATATTTACGTCATTGGCGTTGAACCTGCGGTGCCAATATATACGTCGTTGGCGGTGAAAAGGTTAATTATAAATATGAATAATTAAATGTGTTTGTTTCTTTATTACGAACCTCTGGGAATGGAACTCTTTTTACCTAAAGAAAACTTTTTGAATTTGAATGCAAAGTTATTTTTTATTTACCATATTTCCTGTCAATAAATTCAATGAAACGTCAATAGGTATGATAAAACAATTTTAAGTATTGCTTCCAAAGGTTGATAATTTTGATTGTGCTAAACTTGTGCATGTTTTTGGCTATTAATACCTAGTGCCATCCCCCATCTCACTCATTGACCAAGGGGCAGATTGAAGCATGGGCTTGTTAACTTGGAATTTGAAATGCTTACTATTTGGACTTGTTAAAATGCCGAAACGATCGAAGAAATTCGTTTTTAACGGTCAGTCTCGTGAGCTTATCATACGTGTTCGTGACTATTTTGAACGAGAAGCTCAAAACGGCGGATCGATATTGCCCGTGACATCGGTGTTGGATCGAGTTGCAGATGCTCTCTATATTACCAAAAAAACTATTATAAAAATCACGAAAGAAAAATTGGGTGAGACTGGCATGGAAGATAATGTTCTACACTCTCCCAACAAGCGAAAAAGAGCGAAGCTTACCGATGTAGACAATTTTGACGTTGACGCAATCCGCAGGCATATTTACAATTATTATTTACGTAAAGAGTACCCAACGTTGTCGAATTTAGTGCAGACATTAAAGGAAGCTGGATTATTTTCTAGATCAGAGAAGTCATAATGTAGTTTTTTTTGGACGAAACGTGGCTAAGTGCACACAGTTGGTCGCTCGAGGACGGACGATACGGCGGCATCGTCATCCAAAGTCCCCTCCGGAAAAGTAGCCAGACTAATTATTTGTCATGCTGGCAATGCCATTGGTTTTATAGACAACTGCTTATTGGCCTTTGCGTCTAAAACCACAGGTGATTACCATGAAGAAATGGATGGTGAGAAATTTACCCAATGGTTCACTAATATGCTGACTAGCCTTTCTGAGCCATCAGTTATTATTATGGATAATGCACCTTATCACTCCATGTTACTCGAAAAGCCACCTTCAAACTCTGAGAAAAAAGTCCATCTCGTTGCATGGCTTCAAAAACATGGTGTAGACGCAAGTATGTCTATTTTGAAAGGAGATTTGATTAGATTGATGAATATTTACAGATCGACAGTAAAACGATACGTCATTGATGAACTAGCACTGCAACATGGGCGCCGAGTACTTCGTTTGCCGCCGTATCATTGCGAGTATAACGCCGTCGAATTAATATGGGCACAGATCAAAGGACATGCGGCACGCCATAATACTGAACCTCCATTTTCCACAGCGAAAATGATGAAATTATCAGAAGGAGCGTGCAATCACGTAACCAAAAATAACTGGAAAATGGTAGTGAATAAAACTAAAGCCAAAATATGGGACGATTGCAACAGAGACATTAAAGTGGACAGTATTTTAGATAGTGACTTTGAGTTAGTTATTAATACAAACGATTCCAGTAGTGATGATGGTGATGGTGCTTCGGAAAGTGATACATATTAAAGTAAAGAATATAAATATTATCTATACTTATACCCGAAAACCTAATTCAAGACCAACGTGGGTTGCCACTAAAATAAAATATGGTTACGGTGGTATATTTTCACTTTTTAAAAGACCGCACCTTAAAAAAATATTTATTGGTCATTTTAAACCTACAATTTAAATAAACAAGTTAATTCAACTTTCTTACAAAAATACTAGATGCCCTGTTAAATATATAACCATAGAAGATTTTTGGTAGAAAAACTGTTATTGCACTTGTAAATATTTATTTATATTAATAAACAATAATAATAATATAATAAATAATAAATATAAGGGGACACAATCTTACACAAATCGACCTAGTCCCATAGTAAGCTCAGTAAGGCTTGTGTTATGGGTACTAGACGACGATATATATAATAGATATAAATACTTAAATACATAGAAAATATCCATGATAAGATAAGATAAGCTTTTATTTCCTTAAACAGAGTTTGTAAATACATTTTGTGCACTTATTTAATAAAATTTATAAAGTTTTTAAATTATACATACATACATACATACATATAATCACGCCTTTATCCCTAAAAGGGTTAGGCAGAGCACATGAAACTTTTGTTCCAGTGCCACTTTTAGCATAAATATGGGTATAAAAGATCGACAAAATGTGACATTGCAGTGACAGGTTGCTAGCCCATCGCCCACAACACACTTCAACCCTGTTCCCTTAGTCGACTCTTACGACACCCACAGGAGGAAAGGGGGTGGTGCTATTCTAACCCGACACCACACGGGGAAAGAAAAAGTTTTTAAATTGATTGTTTTTTCCTTATTTCACTTATATATATATCACTATTTAACATCACTGATTTAAAATTATCACTATTCTTCTGTATAAGGACCGCCTATAGCGGTGAAAGCCTCCTCCAAAGCTTTCCAGGTTTCCCTGTCTTTAGCTTTTCTTCCCCAATAGCATCCCGCTGTCTTTTTGATATCATCACTCCATCTTGAGAGTGGTCTTCCTTTTCTCCGTGTGCTGTCCATGGGGTACCATTCCGTTATAATAAAAATATCCATGACTCAGAAACAAATATTCATGCTCATCACATAAATGTTTGCCCTTACCGGGATTCGAACCCAGGACCTGTTCCTTCGTAGGCAGGGTCACTAACAACTAGGCTAAAGCGGTCGTACAATAGTAGTGAACAACGTTGGATATAATTTAAATATTATGCCATGCGTTTAAATATTATGTCATTCGACAAAATAACAGGCCAAAAGTGTGTATCTCACTCTATAATCAATTATGACTTCGACATGTAGTACTGACAAATTGTGGTGAAATCATATAATCTGTAGACCCCACCAGCCATGACCCCATAGATTAGTAATTGTCAATTTGACCTCCGCCATTTTAACACACTAGCTATATCTGAATAGATTTATAAAATGTTTAACAAGTAATTTTTGTTTTGGGATATTGTATTTGTATTTGAACGATATCAGGTAAGAAAAACAATTACTTTTTAATAATGCGTATTGTTGAATGTTACTTTTTTTATATTGAAAATATTGAAATTGATGATCAATGCAAAAAGGTTGGCTACATCGGACATGTTCGATTGACAGTGACATAAGTGACAGTGACATATACGTCGTAGTTTTTTTGGTCTTCAATTACGTTTCCGAGTATAGTTGTTTTTTTTTTCACTTTCCTTCATATACATTTGATAAATATTTTTTTACTACAGTAAGTAGAGAACTGCATTCGACTTAACTCATACTTGACTCGAATTTTATCGATACAATGATCGAACGTGTAACAACCCTAGAGGCATGTCTCAGGATTGACTTCATAGCCGCGGGGGACTGTAGGGTTTGTGAACCGAAGTACCGGGATTTCCCACTAAATAAAAATGCCGGTACTTTCGGGAAATAATGCAATATGGATAACTACGGAATAGAAGAGTTTTGATTATTAAGTTTTTTTTAATAGTATTAATAGTATTTCAATTTTATTTAAGTAGGTTTGTTTTACATTTTTGCGGCGTGCCGTGCGCAAACCTTACTACCCGCTGAGGTGCCCGCGCAGTAAGGTTTTTTTTGGGATAACTTTAAGCAGCATTTACTATTTTTTTTGTACTGAATGATATGAAACAAAAAAATAACGTAATTTATTATTTTGCTGAAAAATCTTATATTTCAATTTGGACACTGATTAAAATGTCACCCTGTATAAAGCAGGAGAATTCCGAGCGTGTCGCGCGGGAGGCGCAGTCCCTTGCCTCGGAAACAGTCATTGAAAGCCTTTCGTTGTTTCATCACTCATTGCAAGAAATTTCTGAATTAGCAAAATGGTTCTTAGTTCAAAATACTTATAATACGGGTATTGATTATTATTTCCCGTGTGGTGTCGGGTTAGAATTTCACCACCCCCTTTCTTCCCGTGGGTGTCGTAAAAGTCGACTAAGGGACCAGGGTTGAAGTGTGTTGTGGGCGATGGGCTAGCAACCTATCACTGCAATATCACATTTTGTCGATATTTTATACCCACATTATGCTAAAAGTGGCGCTGGAACATATGTTTCATGTGCTCTGCCTACCCCTTTTGGGAATAGAGGCGTGAATGTATGTATGTATGTATGTATGTATTATTATTGATACATACAATCTGGGAAAAAGCTGTAGCCTTGCAGATGTGGGCTCAGTGATTAGAAGAAATGTATCATATCCTACGCCAATTATCTTACTACGGATATAATAAAAATTGCGAATTACCATAAAATATATCGGTCAAGTGCGAGTCGGACTCGCCCACTGAGGGCTCCGTACTTAATTACAAATGTAGTTTTCAGATATTTCCCTGTACATAAATTAAATTTGTGCCTTTGCACTCTAGAGATCAACGCGTGGATCGATTTTAATGAATCATACATCAATCGATTGGTAAATGTCAAGTTACCTTCAGAAGTGTGAAATCTAAAAGTGGTAACCAGTTTAATAACTGACTCGGAAACTATCTAAAGCAGTGTGGACCCTTGCTAAGTGAACTATTATTTAAACGTAGCGGCGTGAGCTGCCTGTCTAAAATAGGATAGAAATAACAATAATAACAAGCCCGCAGGGCAGTTTGTGGCGAGCGGTTGGGGAGTAATGACCCCACAGACCCGAGGGTCGGTCAGGGCCTCCGTCTCCGGCGTATCTTCGTCGGTCGGAGTGGAACCCCAAGGGAGCCCGCAGGATTCTCAGCTCTGGCTTGCCTTCATTGGCCGTCCCGAGAGGAGTCGTCAGAGCTATATGCTCCAGGGGTGGAAGTGTTAAAGGGCATAACGCCGGAGTAACTTCGGAGAAAGCGCAGCACCTCCTCTCGACACCCCTGAGCCGCTCACTCCGATGTTGCTCCTGACTGATCTTTACGACGGCATTTTCAGGGGCCCATCTAATGAGGGGCTGGTCGCTGCCTGCCTCGATAACTTTGCGCTAATGTTATGGCTGGTGTCCTTTGCAATAGCCCAATTTTATAGTCCACCCAAATCATACATCATCAGCTTAAACCTAGTTCTCTATTCCATTTCACCCACAATAGCTCCAACCCCTGTTGGGATCGAGTCACGGGTATCTGCCGATGTACCCGTGAATGGGTTCTAGCAGATGTACTACATGACACTAAACTACGTCTCCAAAGGGCATCTAAGTCTTGGATCGATATCCCCGCACGCACGCCTTCCAAATGACCGGGGCGCACCGTGAATTGAAATCGGAGATACATAATAATTATAATGCACAGTTTATTTGTACTAGTTGGGAGTACACATGCTTACGAAACCTAGACCACAGCCGTTTTAATGAAAATGTTCGGTTGTCTTAACTTATTCTTAACTGTCACACTAATAGCTTTTGGCTTTAACTTCAAATAAATTGAAGGAGGTTAGTGGTGTAGTGTTGTGTCGTGTCGTATTGTGGTAAGGTATACGATATATGTATGGTGTGGACTAGATGTAAGGCTGTGGTGGGGCGAGTGGGGTACGGGTACCTGGGGCGCGGGCGCGGTGCGCGTCGGGCGGCGGCGCGCGCGGCGGCGCGCCGGCCAGCAGCGCCACGCCCGCCTCGTTCACGCGCATGCGCCGTTGCCGCTCGCAGTACGCGCTCCACGTCACTTCGTTGAACCCGTAGTTGAAGTAATCTGCGCACAAATTACAAATATGCTATGGTGTTTAACCGCACAGACATCTAAACGCCGAGCCACCCCGACTGCGTGCACGTGTACGCAGACGCATCCGGTGTGTCATGTCGTATGAGGATTCATACATTACAAAGCAGCGGTGTACGTGCTGCACACGCAGTCGGTGTGGCTCGGCCTTAATTGACTTGCCATGTAATACCTCTTAATTTATTCTGTTCTCTTGATTATGTAGATACATTGCTTATGTGGATAATCTGATAAAAATCAGCGAACGAAAAAATCATACAAGTTGTCCAAGTAGCGTCTCAAAATTGCCCCACAGAATGGGTGCCATTGCCATTATTCGGGGATGGGGGCGGGGTGATGCCAGGCAGCAGTTTAGTTCGAACATGCAAATACCGAGTTTTAGGCAGGTGTTTGGGTAGAAATTTGTAAGGACCTCGCATTCTATGGTTTTTTCGTTTGCTGATTAAAATATACTTATTAAAAAAAGATTTTTATCGATAATGAGACATGTTTAAAGATTAAACTTGATTGATTTTATGTAAATAAATTTGATATATGCTGATTTATTCTACTTGTATGCACTATAGTAATATTAAGCATCCGGATATATTATTCCAATATCCAACGAAAAATATATAATTTATGACATATAAATAGATAAATTATTTATTTGTCATGTTGCAATAAATAAAAATAAAAAATATAGAAAAAACAACGACAAAAGAACAAGTAAAACAATTGTGGTGTGTGTGCCTTTGATTACCACTAGAATGTTAATTGTTTACAAGTTGTTTGATTGTTGTGATGTGTGGCGGCGCGGTCACCTGAGATGTCGGCGCCGGGCTTGTTCCAGGGCTTGTCCTCGATGGTGTCGATGTTGAACTCGAGCGCCGGCACGCCGTTGATGCTGCCGGGCCCGTCCAGGTCCTCGAGCGCCACCTTGCCGGGCGCTGGGCCCGCGCCCGCGCCGCGCGCCTTCTCCGCTCCGCCCGCCACCAACCCCACGCCGCGCTGACAATACCATACCATACCTATTACTACTTCTATTGTTTTATTGTAATATTATTTTATTATAATTTATTAATACCTAATTCCAAATGTACCTACCTACCTTTGTCATTTGTTAATGACTGTTTATACGCCTCATGCCGCCTCATACATGAGAGGAGGCCTGTGCCCAGTAGTGGGACGTATATAGGCTGATGATGTGATGTGATGTGATACGCCTCATGGCCAAAACATAGTTATTCTAGACTGATTCTTGTAACACCAATATACTTGTACCTATGTTTTACAGACAAATAAATGAATTGAATTGAATTAGTTTGATTGCCATATAAAAATAAACCTCAATTTAATCAAAAACTATCACAAATTGGAACATGTAAGACGCAAACTCTTCTTAATATTCCAGTCTATCACCTCCTGAAGTTCCTACGTCGTCATCCCGAACACCCAGTATGTATGCCTGTGTATTCATGTAATATTCGACCGCAATGAGTTTGGGAGTGGAATAGCTGTTTGTATAAATTGTGACATATGTATATGTATAGAGAAACTGTCACCTCCATCCCTTTCTAGTTGTGGTTCGTCAACAACCATTTGATTTGGTAGTTTCATGTACAGTCAAGGGCACCAAATATGTATACACACCACAAGTCTCACAAATATGTAGGCAGACCTTATTTCTGCAACAGTGAGGTTGTACGATACATATTTATGAAACTTTGAGTAAATACATATTGGTGTCCTTGACTGTACAAAAGTATTTCATAATGTTATTGTTTAATTTAGCCAAACACTTCACCTGATTCTTAACAGAGACTTGTATATGAAGAATTTTGCACAAAGCCGCTCGAAATGTTTCACAAGATGGACTCTCTGTCTTTTGAATAAGAATATTTGGAACTTCCCCAAACAAAACAATCACTCAATTATAAAGTAGAATCATGACAATAACCAATTATTGACAATATTGACAGTAATTTTATATTGTTTACTAAAAACATAAATTAGGTGACAGTGTTTTTTGGACAAAGCAATTTAGAGTCACTCACATTATATAACTTCTGCGATAATTTTTTTTGTTATTTATACTGTTTACTTAAATTGGGCCCATTATTTTCGAGTCCATAAGAACCAGATAGCCAAAACACCCTACTTACTTTTATATTCAAGCTTGCATATGCCTGTGGTCCCGATTTAATATCTCCGATAGTAACTTTAACGTCATCACTATCATCCGAGTCCGTGTCACCTTGGCCCTGACTAGCAGCGTCTCCATTAGCCTTGTCCTGTTCTTCCCTTCCCACGTCGGCAAAATGTTCGTCATTGAAGTGGGAGTCATCATTTTCATCTGGTTCATTCTCCTCTTGTTCTTTTTCTTTCCCTTCCTAAAAATAATATTCACTATGAATATAATTATACAGTATGCTACCATTCTATGTGAACATCCTATACAAAAAGAATACAAGAAGAACTGATGAATGCTGATGCATAATGGATAAGACTTATCGTAAATAGTTACATGAAGCTTAAATAATTTGATTTTACACACTCAATTTCATAAATCTGTGCATGTTCCTGACTGTTCAAAATATCTGGTCAACATTTTTTCTTATCAATAAAGTTGTGTTCACATATTTTTAGATAAGTTTGAATGTGCACATATTTTCGAACTCCACTACTTTAAGCCAAGACTTTATGATGTGACACAGTGTTTTATATTAAATAATCATACATCATGAAATTATAACAAATAAAATGATGCCAAACAGGGAACGACTGACAGCTACAAGGGTTCTCCTCTGGGCAGGAACTGGGGCTTGCGATTGTGTCCAGGTTTCATTTAGTTGTGCCAGGTGCCTATGGCCATGTTACACAAACAGTTACAAGTGAGAGCCTGGGTACTCATGTCTCATCAACATGCCGGTACCCAAACAAAGCTATACAATCTATATGGCATTCAATATTATATATTATTTGCCTCAACTCGGGATGGTCACGAACGGTCCGATCCCGCGTGTAAATTAGCACATGCCCGGGTTCGGTTACTACGGACGCTTAGCACCGCAGGGTAAGAACATGGATAGTGGGAGCCCTACCTGGTACAAACATAAATTTTAATTGTACGCTCACATCACTCAAATCGGGGTTGCGACCAGTTTCCGGATGAACCTTCTCAGTGGGGGCGGGAACAGCACCATCTTTTAACTCCCCCGGCCCGTCTCCATACAACCAACTGTCATCATTATCTTCACCTGGCGTAGTTTCAACCACGGCGTCTGCCATTCCGTCTGAAAGTTCTGAAACTAAAAACCGCGAGCAACACAATTCAGATTAGAATATGACGAAATGAAGTCACAAAGACGAACGACACAGCTAAAAAGGTGGGTAATTACATTGGCCGTACACCACAGTTTACGTAAATGATGTGATATAAACGCGGACTGTATTAACTCTAATACTGCCGACAACCATGCCAATATCGCCGACACAGACTACTAAGAAGATACTACAATATCGCCATCGGACGGCATACGCAAAGAGTAGTCGCTACAGGAGGGCTACCGGGAAATGAAAACGAACTTCGTTTGTGTATCTCCGTCTCTGTCGCACTTGCTGGTTCGAGCGACGGAGATGGAAATATTCGAACGAAGTTCGTTTTCACTTCGCGGTGTTCATCTACAATCCAGTCCACAGACTACTAAGAAGAGTCACATCAAAAGCGCATTGACGATGGTCAGTAGAATTTCAGTTATTTTTAATGTGCCGTGCCACACTGGACCTTTTAAGCAAAAAACGTAGTGATTATATTCTCTTTGCTTTTAAGCTTTACTTTAGCCGCATCCCCACGCTCCAATGCGGCGGGTGGTATCTCCGTCTTTGTCGCTCGAATTGGCAAGTGCGACAGAGAGAGAGATAAACGAACGAAGTTCGTTTTCGTTTCGCGGTAGCCCCTCAGGCGCACTACCGGGAAACGAAAACACAATTAATTCGTGAATCTCCCTCTCTGTCGCTCGAAATACAACGAAGCAACATTGTAAATTGTATGTGTATCTGTGTTTTAGTTTCAAAATGCCATTTTTATTTTTTCACGCAACTGCTCAGAAATATGGCGTAAGGTGGTCAGAATTCAGGCTTCAAACCTAGGGTTAGTTGGACATCGCACGAACAGGCCAACTATGAGTTCACAGCGAACAACGTTCGCTCAATCTCAGGGCCCCCGGCCCCGGGGCCGCGCCCGCTGGGCCGCCCCACGCGGTGCCTCCCCGCGCGGTACTACATCGCACGCGAGCGGGGCCGAGCTAAAGTGTTTTTCTCCAATATGCTCGGATATGTTCGCCTTACTGTAGCAAAAATAGTACGTGAAGTTTGTTAGAAATAGGTAGGAATTGGTTTGAATAACCAACCTTATTAGTTACTTGTTCTGTTTGATATGTTTTCGTTGTGATGACAAGACTGTCATTGTCACATTAAAATAAATATACAAGAGAAATAACGTGTTTATTATCTAATAAAGTTCCTCATTACTGTAGAAAGCAAATTAAATAAGTATAATGTCATTACTGTACAGTTTTATCGGCCAGGAAATTGTTTAATTCCTTTAATGTATACTTTTTTACCTTTTCACTATATACTTTGACAAGTCACTACAAACAGCCAAGTGCTCGTACGTTTAAAAACCTTGCAATTTGTCACAACAACTTTCAATAGTTAAATTGGTTAAAGTCTGGCGAATTACAGGTTATTCATTATGCTCTATGCTGGCGAACGAAAGCGTGACCTGGAAAAACGCGGCAAATTCAAAAAAAATACATATGGTATTACTAATTTTAGTTTTTTACGGATTCCTTGAATATTTTCAAAACTATCTGTAAACATAAGAAATATTATTATAACAAATAATCAGCCGACAAGGATTAAGATTACAAAGTCATACTAACCTAAAAAACCCGACCTCGCATCTAAACATTGTTGTTTCTCTTGGAAAACAACTTCTTTCTCCTCTTGTTTTTGCTTGAACTTACTGATCATAATGTGTAGCAGCTTTCGCATATTACTTTTTATTGTTTTACCCATATTACGGCAATTATTAATACAAAATAATTGTGTGAACAACATAATTTGACGTGCCTTTGACAGATTATAATGATGCCACTTTAAAAAAAGTCCAGGTCACGCTTTCGTTTGCCAGACTAGTAGTGTAAGGCTGTCTCTTTCCAACTATTGCAAGTTGCTGTGACAAATCAAGCCCGTTTGTAGCCTGCTTTATGGGCCATCCACATTAAGTGATTTTACCCCAATTTGTCAGGACAACATGTCGAAGTCAGAATTGGGTGTAGCGTACGGTACGACGTAACAACTGCAACTACAATCCACTAGGTTCTTTGAAAAAGCGGCACTTAGTGGAAATCCGCTTATTAAAAAGGCTATTGATTACGTGCCTAGACCGGACCCCAAGCGTCGGGAACGCCGGCCTAGGCATGTCCTTGGCGACCCGGACGACGACATCACCCTGGAGCAGAAGGCTGAGCATGAGTTTGACGTCGAGTTCCGTGCCCGAGAGCGGCAGCAGCGGCGCCGTGGAGCGGCGCTCGCGGACGGGCTCACGGGCGTATCCTTCACAGACCTTAATACTGACGATGACGTGGTGGGTGAATTTGCCCGCAGCTTCACCCACCAACCCGATAATGACTTAAGTGCAAGTGCACGCACTCCCTCTTCTTCATCTCCATCTTTCTCCTACAGGCCCTCTTTGACGAGGCGCTATTTTAGCTCTAATAGTGTACGCCATTTTACCCGTCCTCCCTCAGTCCCTAATGTAAATAACTCAATTTGTTAGCTTCTACTCTTGTTTTAAGTTGCACGTGATATTGTTTACTTTCTTATCGCGCATATCGCTTAATTGTATATTTTTCTCCATTTATTTTGTACATTATTATTTGTACATTTTGCTGCTAGGTCTAACCCTTCGCTTTTATTTATATTTTGGTATTGGGTTTTTAATGTTTTTGTTTATTTTATGTGACTGTATACATTCTTGTATATACTTGTTATTTATTGGTTGTCTTTAGTTCTGCATGTTTGTGTTTTTCTTGTATATATCCGTTTCATTTTGCATATTATGTGCATGTTTGCTTTTCTGGTTGTATATATTTTTGCATGTTAATTTTTTAAGTTAAGTTTGTCTATTTCTGTTTGCATGTATGCACCGCAGGGCGCGTTATTGGTTTATCACCGCACGAACAGTGTGGTGCCGATCGCGCGCCCGGCGGCATGTTTTGATTGTTAATTTTAAAGTAGTAGTTAGTTTTTGTGTATATTTTTGTAGTTTTAGGTTTTCTTTATGTTTGCTTGTTTGTATTACTTAGGTTCTTTGTTTTAATGTTTTTTATATTTTGTGTGTTTCATACCAGAATATTGTTAGAGGCAATTAGTTGAGGGCCCCTTCAGGGCCCAACTTGAGAAGAAATGCAGGAAAAAAAAAAATGCAACTACAATGTTTTCTTTTTTAAATAGTCATAGACAAAATGCGTACTTTTAAAAGTGATCGAAGTGACGTTTTTAAATATATCTCAAATAGTTTTAAATTAAGAAATAAAATATTTATCGAAATAAAAGGGTTTCTCACCACTGTACAGCCAGCTGAGGATTTTGTTTCGTCATAATATTGGATAAACTATCATTTGATGATAACATGAATAGGGGTAAATGGACAAAAACTTTTTTTTTACGTGTTTGGGAGGCTGCTGCTGGTCAACCCCCCGACTGAGCCCCAGCTGACGTGCACGGGGCTTCATGATACAACATTCTGAACCTTCTCACAAATTATCCCTCGGGGGTAAGTGACTGACAAAAAAAGCTCCTAGCTTGCGGTCTAATAGGGTCAACGAAGGCCGGCGAAACCCATTCGTTGGCTTGGTTTGTACGCACCATAAGACCAGTTCTTAATTTAGCTGCATAAGAGCTTTTCCCTCAAGTATTCTAGATCCATGTCTTTCAATCAGGGCCGCCATCTTGAAAAATCAAAAAGTATGTAAACGTGCAGTAGATGCGACAATTTTCAAAGTTCGGATTCAATTATGGCCAAAGCGTGATTTAATACACTCGTATACAAAAAAAACATATAGAAAGAACATATATTTATAGTTCCCGAGGATGCACTGTGTTGAAGCAATTTGTCTCAGCAATTAGTGTCAGATTTTGGGGTATATAAATAAAAAAAACAATTGTAAAAATGCAAACAATATTTATTTATATATCTATAATTACAAATACTTCATATTTATTATCTTTTGGTTCATCGACAATTTGCATAGCAGAATAAGTTATAGCTTTTACTTCTGTCCCCTGGGGATGTTTGCCTATCTGAAATTCTTCACCATAACACTTGCAAACAATTCGAAACTCTTCCACATTAAATTCAGTGATCATTAACTTTTTACAGATTAAAAATGGTTCGGCTGAAAATAAAAATAATAACTCGTCAAGAAAATGATATAAAAGGCCCATCATATCATCTGCGTTGGCTTCAATCGTGTGCACCTCTCTGATGATCACATAGTTCAATTCGGTCATGTACCCAAACATCGCCATTCCACACTGTTCAAATGTTTCTTTTAGACTGTCACCCCAGGCATGCAACCTGAAAATAATAAAAAATAGTGAATTAACGTAAATACGAGTACATTAGTATATTGCACTGTGTGAAGAACAGATAAGGATAGAGATAGAAACCTTATCAATTTGAGGATATTACGCATTTACATCAGAATAGGCTTTAGTCGCTACCAAGTGTCGGCATCGATCGTTAGCTTCACTGTGTTCTATTCTCGATATCTCTTACACTTACATATGACAACTGGCCTACGTTTTGGATTTTAATTGCTTAGCGATTGGAACTTTGTGAGAAAATGTAAGAACTCGATAACGACCCCGGCTCTGTATTTGGTTTTTGATTAAGCGGAAATAGTGAGTGATACTATGTTTCTCCCTTGGTGAAGTAGTGGGGCAGAGCTAGAACAAATTGTCGAAAATGTGGACACGCCGGACAAAAGCACCAAATTTTTTTCAGGTACTTGTTAGGTCCATAGCATTAAGTTTTTGATAGGAACCAACTCCTCCGTCGGCCATCTTTAATTTTATGGCGGCCATTTTTTAGTTTAGTTAATTTTCAATATCCTGAGTTATATTTAACGTAGAATGACAAACTTAGTGTCTAAATATACATATTTGTGTGCGTGTGAACTGAGGGACCACTTGGTTTTTAATGCTTTCAGTAAGTGGAAAATTTAGTAGTAGTAGCAAATTATTTTGTAAAAAAAACCTGGAATTCGTAAAGAATTCACTAAAAAGTTATGCAGCCAAAGGTGTGGTCCCTCAGTTCACACACTGAACCTTCCACTTCTGGGCAAGTATTTAATATGCTGGCTTATTTTGATGTTACAGATTTAGTAAAAACATGTTTAAACGTATTCGTAATGACCGAAACGTAATTTGGCAATGATTATACACTAAAGCAGTCTTCCTTCTTTGGTCCCTGAGAGACCACATAAAATAACTAATAAATCGGTACATTTGTACAAATAAATAATGCATTTTTCTTTGCAAACATTAGTAAAAAACGCAAGGAAGATTATAAAAGTTAAACAGAAGCACAACTATTAATCAATTTCGTCAATTTTTTTTTTTTTGTGGTCCCTCAGTTCACACATTATGAAGTAATAAAATAATTAAAATATCCTAAAATATAAACACTACGGAAAGGTTTGTCGTACTGAGGTTTAGTTAAAAAGTTTTACTACATATATATATATATATATATTGTACGTGGATTGATGGCGTATAATATAAGATATATTGCTTTTTAATATATCCTTAGCAGAGTGTTCATTAGGGTGTCCACACAATGAATAGTAGATTGTATGACAAGGGTCTAAAGTAGGTTAGCCATATTACCACGAGATGGATATTTTCCCAAACGAAGTGAGAGGAAATAGTTCGAGGGGTAAAATGGCTTTTAGACCATCACGGCTATCACGCGACGGCGCGCGAGGTCTCTCGATTTTCCTCGCGCTATCCGTCACTCTCTTTTTAGAAGATATAGTGCGAGAAAAATCGAGAGTATGTCGCGGCCGTCCCGTGATAGACGTACAGAGTTATACACTCTACTTTTCACTTCGACTGCGAGAAAATAGTAAAAACAAAGATTATCCATCCACAATCAACAATTAAACCAAGGCGAAAAGATTGTTCAATTTGGCGCCATTCTTTTTAATAAATTGCTTTGACACAGATCCCAAATATTCACACCACGAATAAACGCCTCTGACCGTCTAATAGCTGCGTCTAAACGGCCGAGCGTGGCGGACACCATACGCGGGGCATACGATAAGGCGAGATAGACAGCAGTCTATACCCCTCAATCTTCATAGCTTATGTCATGTTTGCAGTTAACCACGCTTGTACGTTTGGACGGAGCTATAGTCGGTCAGAGGCGTTTATTTTTTTAATTATTGTGAATTAGGGAATAAAAAACACCTAGTGTTTGAATTGAAGAGTTTCCTGATTGGACGATTTTCTATCTGTATGATGTCTAGCTGTGTTCTGGTTAGTAGATAGCAAATATGTTTTTTAAAAGAGTTGTGATTGGTGGATGTAATATTGAACTGTTGTGATTGGTGAATATAAATGTTTTATAAATCATAAATATTTATACATGTTTTACCGCACCAAATCTGATACGTACCATATACTTAGTTTGTTTTTAATTTCGTAATTTTGCTTACAGAATCTAAAATGTAGTTGGCTGTATGCAGTTTTTCCTTGGTCCATTTAAGAAAGCAAATTTAAAAAGTAGAATTTATAAATTATTCACGTTAGTACTTAAATGCTTTTCATTGTGTGGACACCCTAATGAACACTCTGCTAAGGATATATTAAAAAGCAATTTATCTTATACTAGCTGTACCTACGACTTCGTTGGCATGGTAATGTGGTGGGAGTTAACGAATTTCTTATTTTGGACATAGGACACATGCAGTTCTAATTTAACCTTTCGAGTAAAACGTTGAACAAACCTATTGTAGCTAAAATGCCGTTAAAATTCTTTTCTTTGATGTTTAAATTAGTAAGAAAGGGACAAAACTCGTTTTATGGGGTAATAGTTTAGAAGATGTTTGTGGCTATAGATCCAACAGGTAGGACACAGGCTGCAGCATTAAATGTTTATATATCTTCTTCTCTACATATTTATAATATAACACTGTTTTATATTAAATAAATACAAACGTGATGACTGAAATCATCTTGAGTCACTCCGACTCTCAGGTAAAGATGTGTATAGAATTAATAAATAGATTTAATAATTCTTTCGAGTACCCGGAGTAGGTACCCATTGACCGGTAAGTGTTTACGCGGAACAAAAGATCTCTTTTTTAACTTCTGAATTTATATTTTCCAAGCTATACCTAACCACTAACAAAGTTCTAGAACCATAACGCGAGTCCGAGTCCCTTTCTATTAAAGGTAATTAATGTAATTATTAAAAATATTAAAGTAATATGATTATTTTTTCATATTGCAATGTTTCAGATCGCACTATCACATTCTGCCGATCTTCTGTATGTTCCCGCCATTGTCAACTTAAGGAATGTGTATTGCAGCAGGCTTTATGATAAAAGTTTTATCTGTATGTTGGCCGATTCCTGTGTCTCTATATAGGCTGAATGTCAACTTGAAGGCGCGAAGTACGAAGTAAAATACCGCCTTAATACCTACTGACAGTACTGACGCGCTTGATAATTAATGTTTTTAAAAAAAGGGGCCTGTTCTATACTGATTTAATATAGTTTTACTGTTTATTGCTGATAAATATAAATACTGACAAACCAGCACGCCTATCACAAGACGGCGCGCGAGCTCTCTCTATTTTTCTCGAACTATCCGTCTCTCTCGTAATAGACAACTTAGAAAGAGACGTATAGTTTGAGAAAAATCGAGAGCTCCCGCGCCATCTTGTGATAGCCGTTAAGTATCGTGACAAATACTCAGCGTGTAATCTTGCAGAAACTCATAAACCTAGACGTTTTGGCTGAACGCGAGACAACGCTAGGCCATGCCATTAAAAAAAAAGGAAGAGTCAGACTTTTAACGTTATTTTGTTGAAATTTGTTGATACATTTATTGAAATTACGCCTCAATACGAATTTAGCGCGTATAAGTTTCCATATCAGAATCGATTATTTTTTTATGCTTTAGAATTTAATATGCGTTTTGTGAAGGTCTATCACAATACCGGATCGAAATTATTACTGTTAGTTAGTTATAGATATGGCAAGTCCGCCATTTTGACGTCACTGACAGTTGACGGATATGGCGGCTATGATTTCAAGCAGAAGAACTGAATAATTTATCTGGATCCCAGGACATTCAGGGGTGTCCGGTAACGAAACAGCAGACCAAATAGCAAAGGAGGCGGTGGTGTCTGGTGAAAAAAATTCATTCAAAAGCTATAGTCATGACATAGTCCCGTTAGCGTCGAAGTCCCTATTCCGAGCGTGGTCTTCCTCTTGGACCAGATCAAGTAAATCTCGTGGAAGACTGTTCTTTCAAGTCCAACCCACAATCTCTAGAAAACCTTGGTTTTCAAAAATTTACATCCCAAAACAATTTTGTTCAACCATTATCCGTATGAGATTGGGTCATTGTAGTATCCCTTCTCATTTAGCAAAAATTCATATCCGAGATTCCTCTCTGTGTGAGTGTGGGTTGGATGAGGGTGATCTCAATCATATCTTCCTTGCTTGCCCCCTTTATAATAATATTTTTCTATACAAAGCGCTGATTAGTCTAAGAGTTCAATTCCCAACCCGGGTTTTAGATTTACTTACTTGCAAAGATAAAGAAATTCTTGTAGCTTTATGCTTATTTTGTGAACTAAATAAGTTAAAGATTTAGTAAACTTAGTTTATATTGTATATATCCATACTACTTTAGTGTTACAATGTTATAAATGTGGTATCTGGTACTAACATCGTAGTTGTGATTCGTCTTACTAAAAATCTATGGGTTTAGTTACGTTTCTTTTCCAGGAATAGCAACTTGTTCTATCATTCATATGTCGTTTCCGAATAAAAATTTTGTTTTTATGTCTTAAGTCGACGTGACACTGGCTAATCAGTCGTAAAACCAAAGGGGAAAAAAAAAAAAACTGAATAATTTAATGAGGTCAAATGTTTCCGAAAATTAATTAACTGTCGCAGTTGGGTAAAAACTATCCTAAACGGAAGCTAGAGTAATAATGTACTTATGAAAAAATTTACGTTTTTCCGTTCATAGGAAGCCGATATCATTCCGGACACGTAAATGCTTAATTTGATACTGGCTGATTCCATTTTCAAATTAGAGATTTATTATAATATAAGTGAGAGATTATACGCCATCAATCCACGTACAAAAAAAAATTATATGTAGTAAAACTTTTTAACTAAACCTCAGTACGACAAACCTTTCCATAGTGTTTATATTTTAGGATATTTTAACTATTTTATTACTTCATAGTGTGTGAACTGAGGGACCACAAACAAATATAAATTTGACGAAATTGATTAATAGTTGTGCTTCTGTTTAACTTTTATAATCTTCCTTGCGTCTTTTACTAATGTTTGCAAAATAAAATGCATTATTTGTTTGTACAAATATACCGATTTATTAGTTATTTTATGTGGTATCTCAGGGACCAAAGAAGGAAGACTGCTTTAGTGTATAATCATTGCCAAATTACGTTTCGGTCCTTACGAATACGTTTAAACATGTTTTTAATAAATCTGTAACATCAAAATAAGCCAGCATATTAAATACTTGCCCAGAAGTGGAAGGTTCAGTGTGTGAACTGAGGGACCACACCTTTGGCTGCATAACTTTTTAGTGAATTCTTTACGAATTCCAGGTTTTTTTTACAAAATAATTCGCTACTACTACTAAATTTTCCACTTAATAAAAGCATTAAAAACCAAGTGGTCCCTCAGTCCACACACACACACATATTTGGGGTCAAGGAATTCAACTAGATAGTTTTTAGAGTCGAGTTCCCAAAGGATATCAAACGGAACCCTGTTATTGAGCTTCCGCTGTCCATCCGGCTGTCTGCGTATCATCAATTGCTAGACTGTTCAAATTTTTAGAGAAGTAGTGTTTCTATTGCTGCTTTAACATACATTTACAAAAATAAACAAAAATAAAAAAAATAAACAGTGCTCTCATACATGAAACGTAATTTTATGGCGATTTTTTGCCCGCCCATAACAATCGGTATATCTCTAGAACCGTAATATGTAGACACTTGTAATTTCCGGAGATTATGTGTCACTATGGGCCTGGACACATGTCGCCGGGTACGGTGCCGTCTACGGCGCCGTGCACGGTGCATACGTTAAATACCGTATGAAACAAAAATGGTGCTATTGTCCAGCGTGTCCACATTTACGATAATTTGTTCGAGCACTCTGCCCCTCTAATATATTAACATTATTGTATTTTTATTACATTTTTATAGTGACACATAATCTCCGGAAATGTCAAGTGTCTACATATTACGGTTCTAAAGATATATCGATTGTTATGGGCGGCCAAAAAAACGCCATAAAATTACGTTTCATGTATGATAGCACTGTTAAATTTTTGATTTTTGTTTATTTTTTAAAGCAGCAATTGAAACACTACTTCTGTGAAAATTTGAACAGTATAGCTATTGCTGATACGCAGACAGCCGGATGGGCAGCGGAAGCTCAAGAACAGGGTTCCGTTTGATATCCTTTGGGAACTCGACTCTAAAAACTATCTAGTTGAATTCCTTGACCCCAAATATGTAACATATTTAGACACTAAGTTGGTCATTCTACGTTAAATAGAACTCAGGATATTGATAAATTAACTAAAATTCAAAATGGCCGCCATAAAATTAAAGATGGCCGACGGAGGAGTTGGTTCCTATCAAAAACATAAAGCTATGGACCTAACAAGTACCTGAAAAAAATTTGGTGCTTTTGTCCAGCGTGTCCACATTATCACCTGAAACTGCCCTACTAGAGTAGTGAGGCTGTAGCTTCATCGGAAGCCTCATCAAATAACCCCATCATCAGACCAGATGAACGACATCTATATCCTGCCCTCATTTGACAGTTTCATCTAATATATATAAATTTCTAAAATTTGTATATAAATATATTGTTTCTCATTTTTAATATTTTATTTATTACTTGATGCGTGTATAAACTTTATACAGGCAAATAAATCATTTACAAAATGTAGTGTTGTTTATTTTAATGCATGCTTCTGCTTATACTGAACTACGAGCAAGAATAAAATAAATACCACCCTGTAACTAACACTTGCAAAACGCTAGACCCGGTGGTCCTTATTATATTTCATTTCCAAAAGGTTCTATGTGAAGTGTGTCTTATTCCAATTAGAACCTTATTCTTAAGATTGTAAAGTTGTTATATAACATATTTTGGTATTTGTGGTATTTATTTCGCAAAGGTAATTAGCGGTTAGCTTTACAAAGGATATTTGAAAAAAAAAAAAAAAAACAGCCGAAGTGAGAACCTCCTTCTTTTTTTGAAGTCGGTTAAATATGTTTGCTAAAGAACCGGGCTACTTATTTAAAATAGAGAAAATACCTTAGAGCATTAAACCAACCGGAGTGGCAATTGACAGGCGTTCCCCTCTGCCAAATACGTATGACCAGTGGTCATACGTATTGTATGGACTGACGTTTATCTGACGTAGCTATTTTCACGTTCCGCATACATTTGACGTTCCCCTCCCCCGCAAAAATCGGCAGACTTTTTATGTATAGAAAATGACACATGTGACCACTCCTGTTGGTTTAATGCTCTAAGGAAAATACGAAGAAAACGAATTTTCACAGACATGAAAGCTAGCCGGATCCATTTTTCGCCTCCCTAACCGCTCGGCCACGACTTTGGTCTTAAGCGACCTGCGACCAGCGTTTTATCTGTTCATTGCGCGGTCGAGATGCGCAATGCACTGTGGTTAGTTGGGATCACGCGCAATGAACAGATAAAACACTGGTCGCAGGTCGCTTAAGACCAAAGTCGTGGCCGAGCGGTAAAGCCTTACATTGCAAGTTCCATCGAAATTGTTAGAGCTGGTTTCGAGAATATGGTTCCACATATCCTCCTCCTCAATCGCTGAGGATCGTGACCCCGTGACGTAGCATAACCAGTATGCTTCTTGAGGAATTTCGGTCGGCTGCTTTGTAAAGCGACATTTTAAAATACTCCGTGTTACAACCAATGTGGCCAACATATTTGAGAATACGGTGAAGATATATAGCAGACAGTCGCTGCTCTTTGTCTAGGCCAATCTCTTTAAGGATGGATGCGTTTGTAGGAAATGCAGTCCAAAGCATAATTTTTTTCATCATACACTCACTTGTGGGACAGAAAATAGTAGGTACACTAAGCGCACTCTACACCCAATCGACCCGGCCTACGAAGCTGACGGTCCTGGGTTCAAATCCTGGTGAGGGCAAATATTTGTGTGATGATCTTGAATATTTGTTTCTGAGTCTTGGATGTTTTTTTATGTATTTAAGTATTTGTATCTATTAATTATATCGTAGTCTAGCACCCGTAAGACCAGCCTTATTGAGCTTTCTGTAGGTCGCTAAGCAGGAACTGTCATGTTGGTAAAGGTGCTTACATGGCATGGCATTAGCCCATTGGTCTAAACAAGCACTTGCAAACGGTAGGACTGTGTGACACAACGCAGTGCAGACTTGGCCATGAAGCGGAGGAGACGCCTACACACATCCTAACCGACTGCCCTTGCCTCATGCGCAACCATTACTACTTTCTGAGCAAACATCATGTGCTCGGAGCAGCTTAAATTTCTTGAGGTCAACAGTATCCTGCAATTCTTCAGAGTTCTCAGGACTTGACCAAGATTTGGAGTAAGTGGAGATCACAATAGAACACCAATGGTTGCAGTTATATAAGGTCTCTCACAGCCTGGAAGCCACTAACAGAATAATAATAATAAACTACACAACTTGTTACTTTACTAATTTCATGTGGCGAAAGATACTGTCCCAATTTTTAGCTTTTACCTTGGAGATCATCAGTTGTATAGAAAAGTTATGTGTTATTAACTTGTTTAATAAGGTCATTTTGATAGAAGCTTTCATTGCAGGCTGTACTTTTTAAAACCATTCATCTAGGTACTCATAGAATAGGTACTCTCCACCAGTATTTGATGAGCAAAAATGGGTTTATCTTGTGCAGCGTGAGTTACTCTGAGTGAGAGAGTCACTATCACTTCGTCAAATAAGTACTTACTGCACATCAGCGGTGTGGTCTAAATCTGCAAATAAATTATTTATAAATTATTTTTAGCATTCCATATTATTTTTTCTAGATTCAATTATTCGGCAATACACAAACATTTAACCAACAATGTTTATAACACTATACCCTATCACTATGAAGATTTCAAAAATCGTGAGTCAATATTTATGTGATTTGATAAAACACAATTTGAACCACAAAAACTGAATGTAAGTAAAACTAATACAATACTTCCCTTTGATATCCCAGATAAATGAAGAGACATAGAAGATCTTGTATGTTAATTCTAATGTTATCTGCTTATCTGATATGACATATAGTGGCAAACAACATAAATGATGCCCCCCTGCAAGTTCCAGGCCTTTTCATGTTCTTATGCATTTAGCAGTTAAGTCCAGGGTCCATTCTAGGGCATTTCTGTATCCCGATTACAAAATGGGATTTCTTTTTCCTCATATAAAACCATTAAACAGGTAATAAAAATTCCCAATTGATAACTAAGTTGGCTGGGAAGAATGATTTTTCCTTGTATGGACCAAGTATGAGGAACAATACAAAATTTTATTTCAGAGCATGACTTTCTAAAAATCCTGGCAACAGTGCTGCAAAAAATAATACAGGGAAATCTGCTGCATGTAATCATTACTCAACTCAGAATACTTAAGCACTGTACAATTTTCAGGGTTTAGTTCTGTTCTATAAGTTGCCCACAGAATTGTAGATTCTATTATGATATAACTATATTTGATAAACTCAAAAACTCTGCTAAAACGGTGATCATATATGAGACTGGGGTTCCTGATAAAAGCAGGAAAATAGTTGTATGCTTATTGCCCAGCTACAGCAGAGCTTCATGGAAGGGATATAAACATGGGGATCAAGGGAAGGGTCTTAAGCAGTCTTTTTTTTATTTATTGTTGTTTTACCATGTTTGGCATTTATAATATAATCTTGTTTCATCTTTGCATTAATGTGTAACTTTAAACACAAGTGATTATTTTTGTTAATTGAAAATGTATTAATCAACTGGTTTGTTTTTTTAGTAAAGGAAAGAGTGAGATAAAATCTTTTTGCGGGATGTAACTAAGATACACATGGCATTTTTGAGACCAATCTAAAAACTTAAAAGACATCAGGCCAGTACAAATACATATTTAAAATATTATTTAATAAGAAACAGATGCTGAATGAATCGATACTTACACCATTTTCAGACAATCTGTTCCTATAACCCAATTAAATTAAGGCGCTATGAGGCCTACATCAAAAACTCGTTAACATAACTTACATTCATATTTCACAGGCGGTAAATTAAAATTCTCTTGCACTAACTCTCCTGATTCTTCATCCATGATGGCTATTTGTTTTAACGTTAACGTTATTTAGCAGCTGGACTCAATATTATGAATACTAAAATAAAATAAATGCCATATTGTTAACTGTGAAATGGTTTGCAAAGAGTATAATAAGTATATTTATGTGAAGAGTGGCAACTCCGAGAATTACTGGGTCTCATAGCCACCAAGCGGAGGTTGGGAGGAACTATACTGACAGTTGACACACACATATACAGACACGCACACATCGCAACCATACACTTGCACGCAACATACGCAACTACACGAAGCCAATTTTTCCTATCGTCGATTTAAATTTCGACGAATCGACAGACATGGCTAAAATTTGGAAGGTTTGAAGACCTGGTGATTCTGTGCGATATAAATACAATATTAAGATAAATGTCCCTGGCTATAAATTCCCTTGAGCGAAAATCCAATACGTTTTTTCTCTCAATGGTATAAAAAAATTTTGCTTTCAATGGACTTGCGGGCGTTTGCCCATAGCCATAGTCAAGTTAGTGATAAAAAGGGAAGGAAATAAAATAGGGTAATTGCGGAAAGGATATATCAAAATTTGGAAAAAATAATCAAGGCAGGAATGGAATTGAAATACGTATAGATAAATTATAAAGAATGGATAATACTATAATTTGATGTTATTATCAAAAATAAATTTAGCCAGAATAGTTTAAACATTTGGATTAATAAGTAAGGAGGAAATATCGGTGGGAAAAGGAACATTTTTAGATAGGAGCGCATCAAGGAACACAGTACGATCGTACAACGGGCAAGATAAGATTATGTGGTTAACATCAGCTTCCTCAGCACCGCAGTCACATTTAGCCAGAATGAAGAATTTTGCCAGATGAGAAGGAGCACACGTATGGCCCAATCTCATACGAGTAAAGCATGAAATTTCGCGTCTATTCAATGCTTTTTTACCAAAAAACCAAGGCTTCATCGGAATATCACTTTGGATCCTGTGGTAATAGGCCCCTGTTTCCAGACTACTCCAAAACCAAAAGAACTCCCATGACTATTGCAGATATGTTTTTGGAAGTGATAGTAAATCATGGTCGAATTTTTTATAACAAGAGATATCCCCAGAAACCACAGCATCCACTGCCAAACTATCCGCCCTTTCGTTACCCGAAATACCACAATGGCTTGGCACCCAGACAAAATTCACAGTAAGCCCCTTTAATTGACATTTTAACAAAATAGCTCGAATCTCATATGGTAACGGATAATTAAAACATTTTAAAAGGTTATTTAATTAAGACTTGAAGGCTACTTTTGGAATCAGAAAAAATTACGGAGTTTTTTAAATTTAACATGCAAACATATTCCAGCGCTTTGAAAATGCCAAATAGTTCACCAGTAAATACTGAAGACTCTGGAGGGAGTTAAATTTTTAGTACAGTATTGAACTGTTGGTGGTATACACCAACCCCAACACAGCTTCATGCCGAACCTTTAGATGCATCTGAATAAATGTGATGCCAATTAGCCCAATTTTCACCAACCAAATTGTTAAATATTGGCTTTGCACTTGCTCTATCTTTAACGATGCCAGAATCCAGAAAAACTTGTGGTGCAATGGTCAGTGAATCAAAGTCTTTTTCATATATGGAAAGAGAGAGATATCTGACAGTAGGCGAAGTTAAACTCTGGAACTTAAGATAACTATTTATAATACAAGGAGGACTTCTATTACGCCAATACGAAGATGTCTGAATGTGATTGTGAAGAACAGATAATTTACATAATAGAGGATGATTAGAGAATTGCATGGTTCTAAAAATATATCTATCGGCTAAAAATTGACGTCTTAAATGAATAGGCGGATCCACCGCCTCCACTTGCATTGCATTGGCAGGACTTGTCTTCATTGCACCAAGGACTGTCCTTAGAGACTTGTTTTGGATAACATTTAACATGTTAAGGGCATCTGCAGTACCAGGAGTTAGAAGAAAAGTGCCATAATCTAAAACGCTCCTTATATCAGCATTATAAATGAGTTTCAAATAGAATGGGTGGCTTCCCCACCAAACACCAGCCAAACATCTCAATATATTTAGTGAACGTTCGCATCTGTTCCTCACGTAATTACAATGATCTTTGGCTGAAAGTTTGGAGTCTAAAACAATTCCTAAATATTTAACTTCCTTGCAAAACGAAATTGTAGATCCATTGTAAGTCAAATTTACATCTACGGATCTTTTCCTAGGAGAAAATAAAAATGCTGCAGATTTTGAAACAGAGATCAAGGCCATTCTTTACCGAATAAATTTTCAAATTTTGTAAATTACAGTTCATAATCTCACAAGCATTATAAATAGATTTATTATTACAATACAATACTATATCATCAGCATATTGAATAACGGATACAGAAACAGTCAAATGAGGAAGTGAATCGTATGTATAAACGTTAAACAGTAAAGGACTAAGAACAGACCCTTGTGGTAGTCCTTTCCATACTGTTCTATATAAAATTTCAGATCCTAAATTCAATCTTATAAATCGTTCAGAGAACATAGCGGAGATCATAACACACAAACGACTTGGAACACTCAGCAACAACAGTATATTAACTAAAATTTAAATATTTACATTATCATAAGCCGAATTGATATCTACGAAACAAGCCACCATACACTTGTTTTCGGAGAATGCCAGAAGTACATCAGAAACTAACAAACTAACACAGTCTAAAGTGCTTCTGCTCTTCCGAAAGCCATATTGAATATCTGGTAGTAATCTTTTACTTTCTATAAACCACTCCAATCGATTTTGAACCAAGTTTTCCATGATCTTGACTTTCCGATGACAACGCAATAGGACGATAAGAATTTGGATCAGAACGGGGTTTATTTGGTTTGAGAAGTGGCAACACTAATTGCATTTTCCATTTAGGAGGAATATTACCTGTCAGAAAGATAACATTGATAAGGTCCAGATAATAACCTAACACATTATCACTGGCATGTACCAAAAAAGAGTAAGGAATACCATCGCAGCCCGGGGCGGAATCTACGACATAAGTGAGCACACTTCAATTCTGGCATTGAGAACGGACTATTAAATCGCTGTGTATCATTATCAACATTAAAAGATCTTAAAAATTCAACACTAATTGGAAAAGGAAATGGGACAAAAGGAGAAGCTAACTTATTTAAGAATTTTCCAGCAATGGAAGGATCAATTTGGCCATTAGTTTCAACAAAGGCCCCCCCTAAACATCCGAATGTTTTTCCAAACTTCAGATGGGTGAGTACTAGGACATATAGATGCACAGAAGGAGCGCCAAACCTCAAGCTTATTTTTCTTTAAAAATTGTTTTGTCTCCTTCATAACCCCTAATAAGCTATTAAAATTTTCCTCATTCATATTATCATTATATGCTAATTCCATCTGTTTTCTCTTTTTAACAGCTTCTGTACATTCGGAATCCCACCAAGGCGGGCTGAGGATATCAAACTGAACCCTTCTTTTTGGACGGAAATACTTCATCTGCTACTTCAATCAGAAGCTTAGCGAAAGCATCAGATGATTGTAAAACTTGGTTATGGGACACCTCGGGCAATTGGGCCAACTTCTCATCCAAATGCTCCCTAAAATGTTGCCATTTGTCATTCTGGATTTTATAACCCAAAAGTGGAGATCTTCTCATCAGCGGTTTGTTTTTGAAAGGGAATGAGATTAAAATCGGAAAATGATCGCTACCATAAGAAAATGGAAGAACCTCCCAAAATACTGACACTGCAATTGATGAACTACAAATTGACAAATCTATGGCACTAGGATTCTCATTTGTGGCAGAGCGACGCGTCGGGGCTCCAGAGTTTAATATACACAAATTAAAATAATGAACCATATCAATTATTTCTTCTCCTAAATTACTCGAATTGATGCAACCCCAGGCGGGGTGATGGCAATTAAAATCACCTAAGATAATGAAAGGGGAAGGAAGGGATGATATTATGCTTCTAATTTCTCTAAGAATGACTAATGAAGGATGAGGAATGTACACTGAAACTATGCAGATGTTATTTACGATAGCGGAAATAATGGAATAATCTTTACTATGTGATTAATGTGATAATGAATGATATGTAAAACTAAATGAGTTTTTAACAAGAATAGCTACACCACCATATCCGTCTGATCTATCTTCACGGAGACATGAGTAGCCAGGAATTCTGAAACATGACTCAGACCGAAGCCATATTTCGGAAAGTGTGATAACAAATGGATCATATTTCCTGATTAAATGCAGTAAATCCGATTTCTTATTATTTATACTATGGTAATTCCACTGGAGAACTTTAGATTTGTTCGCCATTATTGAAATTGAAAACTTTAGATAATAAACTAATTTATTGAGCAGCGATGTTCGGTTCTGAATTCATATTACTATTAGCATTGGAAAATAATTTAATGATTTCTAGAATTATATCCTTAGTAGATTGCTCTTTTGGGTGACTTAATAATGCGCTACCATTCCCTGAAGGGGATTGCATATTGTAGTCTTTTGTCAAATTATGATGTGACTGAGAGTCATAACCCTTTTGAGGCTTAGGTATATTTCTGGGTTTGAGAAAAACTGTCTTCTTATAAGACTGTGAAGCTGTGTTGTTGAGTGAGTGAGATGGACTATTTATTGCAGTCTGGAAGGATGGAGGAGCAGCCATGACTACATCGGCATAAGGTTTAGTTACTGGAGGATGTAATTATGATATGATAAGATATTACACTTTGTGCCATTGTCAATTTAATATTCTTTTGGCGTTCAAACTCAGGACATGGTTTATTTATCGCAAAATGAAGACCAGAGCACAAGCAACAAGATGCACAATCCTCCTCAATGTTACATGAAGAGCCAGTGTGCCCTTGCCCACATTTGTAACAGCGCGGTTTTGATCTGCATTGCATCTGTGTGTGTCCAAAGCGGCAGCAATTGAAGCATTGGATGGTGGGAAAGACATAAATCTACAAGGAGAGAATTGTAACACATAAATATACGTTTAGGCAGAACCTGTCCATCAAATGTAAGAACTACAGATTGAGATGACTTCCACACTGGGGAACCATCTACCATAACTTTGTAATTAAGTCTTCGCAGCTTTATAACATCATCGCAACCAACAGGTACACTGATGCTCTCTTTAACCTCATCTAAAGACCACTCTGCTGGTACGCCCTTTATTACTTCCATTCTTATTACATGGAATGATGGAATAAATGATTTGTATTTGTTGTCAGTACGCCTTTTGTCATTGAGAAAATTGTTTGCATCCTGGTATTTTGTAAACAAAAGGGTGACTCTATTCCGTCCAATGCGTTTGACACTACCATTATCAATTTTTTTTTTTTTTTAAATTCGTCCATTCGGACAGGCTAAGACCATGGGCCATACTGCCTAGTCTCTACCATTATCAATGTTTTAAAAATTGTTTTTTTTTAGAAGTTTCCCAAAAGCCATGGAGTGAATAGAAGTGCCATCACGTGCCATGGGCGACTCCTGCTGTTTCTGCACATGAATTACATAAGGAGAACAATCTGACTGAATGAAATGCTTCCTAAACATGTCTGCGGGCTGAGAAAGTAACTGAGACCGGAGCTTGTACTGTATTCGGAGCTGACGATGGAGGAGGAGGTGGGGCTTGAACTTGATTACTATCCGGCTTAAAAGTAGAATCCTGACAATTGCAATCATCCCGGAGCAAATCTCTATCTCTATTAGATTCTGCATTTTTGCCACGCTTCTTTTTGTTGCAGTGGCGGCAAATTTTTCTTGTGATCGACTTACGTTTCCTTAACCCGGAAGACATGGAACTGTCAGTATCCATACCATCAGATTTATTATTGTGGTCACTATAAATAGTGACCGTATGCGATACCTCGGGGACTCCTAGGCCTCCCCCTGGGTCATCAGGGGGATCCATGACGAAATATATACAAAAAACTTACCTAAAGGATGGAGTTATATACACAGAGTAATAAAAACTAACTACTGATAATATTTACAAATAAATTATCCTGCGTTGATCACTATAATTATTAAATTTTAAGAATTCGAGAAAAAGACGAGCGCTTGCCTCGAAGTTTCCCGCCCTTTTCGGTATAAAATTGTAGGTCACTGTCACTATAGTAAATTGTGCAGACAATGCGTTCCGTTCTACGGATTTCATACCTACTTAGAGATAAAATTGGTTCATGAAATAATTTACGTAATTTTTTATATATTTGTTTGTTAAAATAAAGTTGACAATAAAATCTATCTCAAAACATAAAAATATATATTATTTCATTGAAAAATCTTAAATTCACTGTCGCGGGCCTATGATGCTGACATCCATTTCCTTTTTCTGTCAACAACATTAAATACAGCAGCCCGCCTCTGGCCAGAAGTGAGCACTTTCCATAAAATAAATCGGCGTGTTGCCTCTTTTCTAAGGTTCCAAAGAGAATATAGCCACTAAGCTAAGTTCATGGACCTATAATTAATCGGGACAAGCTATGGTAATAATAATACCACGAGCGAGCGAGACGGTGCTATACAAATCGTAATAAGTGTGACACAAAGAGATATATCATTCGTTGTCCTTGTCATAGTTCCACTTTTTTTCTATTTGGCACAACGGTTGTGGCATACAATGCTGTCAATGCTCGCGCGTTGCTACAAACGAATCCGAAATCTTTAATTTTGTTGCGAATAATATAGTGTCCCCAAAGTAATTTACGCAAGATAAGGTGTCTAGTGTTCCCTCTGTGATAAGAAAATGGTAAATTGTTGCGTGATTGGCTGTACAAGCCGGTCGGAACAATGTGATGAAAATATAACCTTTAACATGTAAGTATATTAGAAGATCTTTCCCTTTTCTGTATACGCAATACGTAAAAATAGCATGGAAAATTACATTTCTCAAAAATGGTATGTAATGTAAGTGAACTCTACCGGAGACTGATTCACAACTGTCCAGTAAGAAGCGAGATTTTAAATTTGGAATCTCCTACTGTCCAGTAAGTAAGTATGTAATTTACTTACTGGACAGTAGGTCATCCTCTTTAGATCTGTTTAAAAAAAACTACTAGACACAGATTAGAGTTTAGCCATTATAACATGGTTATAGGAGGGAGGCTCCAAATATATATCTATCTCTCTTTTAGGTATGACATTTAAGAGATAGATATATTTTTGGAGCCTTAAACCAAAGAGAATATAATCACCCTTAAACAGCCATTTTATAGTCTGTGACACTTAACGCGACGCAGAAGAAGTATGCACGTTGCGTTTTGTACTTAGTAATGTTGTAGATGCATAAGTGTGGGATTTTATGTTGGGATTTAGTTCCAGTCTATAAATCATGTTAGATTAAAACTTTCTATTCCAAAATTAACATAGAGTTTCAAAAACAACAATTTTCATTTTTTTACTAAGAAAATCATGTAATGTAAAAATAGAACAATGTTCAAAACTCAACGCAAACTTTTTAGTAAAAAAAAAACAACGATTGGCGGGATTTCACATTCAATTGCGACAATGTGTGTTTTAATTTGCCGCGTGAAATCTGATTCGGATATATGTGGCACTCCTCCTGATTTAAAAGCTGAGGCCGAATCAGCAAAAAACAATTTACTTCCTCCAAAATCCAAGGTGCGATATATAGCTCATGGAATTGGTACATTTTGCCTTGCATCAAATCCGGTAGTTCTGAATTTTGTATATGTTCTATGTGATGAAGTGGTTATGGCAAATCCAAGTTTTCCAATTCGGAAACCCTCCGGATCATTGTAATTTTTTTGTATAACCATAACATTTTCAGACTTTTTTCAGTTTCTACCAATTTTTACCAACAGGGATCTATTTTACGGCAAATGTTTTTATGTACACTTTAAAGAAGACAAAATTTGCAACAAAATAGGTAAAAATGAGAAGATAATAAACTAAATAGTTTGAAAGATACAGTTGTTCAAAAATTTGCAAAATTTACAAATAATAATAAATTTATACGTATTTTTAAGTTTTCGTCAATGTGGTGAACTATGGACCCATTTTACGTCATTAGTCCAAACACGTTATTCAAGAAGTACACCATTCGCGACAAAACGAGACCAATTTGGTCTATAAAGACCTGATAGTTCTTAAGATACAGCTGTTCTAACTTCTAAGTTGCTGAGGTGAGTAAACAAAATAATAGAAGGGTTTGTAAAATGAACCGCGACATAAATAATAAGCATTATAATTTACAAAAAACATAGTAATAATCATCATATCAGCCGAAAGACGTCCACTGCTGGAAATAGGCCTCCCCCAAAGAGTGCCAAAGTGACCGGTCCCGCGCCACCCGCATCCAGCGGACTCCCGCAACCTTTACCAGGTCATCAATCCACCTTGTGGGGGGCCTACCCACGCCGCATCTTCCAGTACGTGGTCGCCACACGAGAACCTTTCCGCCCCAACGGCCATCAGTTCTACGCGCTATGTGCCCTGCCCACTGCCACTAAGTTTAGCGTTTCGGTGGGCTATATCGGTTACCTTGGTTCTTCTGCGGATAACCTCATTTCTGATGCAATCACGCAGAGAAACTCCCAACATGGCCCTCTCCATTGCCCTTTGGGTGACTCTGAGCCTTCTTATGAGGCCCATAGTAAGCGACCACGTTTCAGTGCCATAGGTCATCAACTCATCACTGCCAACACACACAATAATAACCTCATGGTGTGCAGTACTGGACTACTGCTTTGGTGACCTGCTCCGGTGTGGCATTGAAAAAAAAAAGAAAATGAAAATTATTTAATCGTAACGAACAAATACAAATACATACGTACAATACAATACTATTTAACTACTTAAAACTATTTATTTGTTACGAAATGGTCCCGCCTCAGATTTTTTTTCCAGCAGTTAGAGCAAATTTTGTGCGTCTTCTTCTGAAAGATGTTCCGTCCCGATTTCTTACAGATTTTGCAAGATACGTAAAGTGCGTTTTCATCTTCATGTTGTTGCGGACTGACCTCGACGTCACGATGTCGAGCTTCGCTCTCTTCAATAATTTTTATTTTAAGTTCTTCCGGTTTAGGTAGAACGTCGCGTGACTCCATGGCTACACGAAAGTTTTCATATTCAGAGGACAGACTGTATAGCATTAGGATTGTAAGTAGATCTTCGTTTATATCTACGTCCATTTCTGCCAGCTTGTCTACGGTATCCATGAATCTGTTCAAGTGTTCACGAACATTGTTATCTTCGAGTTTTGTGAGTATTAACCGCTTCAGGAGAGTAGCCTTACGCGCGGGTCCTTTACTAGCATGTATCTCCTTTAGTTTGTCCCATAGGGCTTTTGCAGACTTACATTTTTTGATGTCTTTCAGCTGTGACGGAGCAATGAGCAGAATAAGTTCTGCTTTTGCTTCTCGGTCGCCGTCAAGTTCCGCAGTGCTTGGTATTGGAGTTAACAAGTGATCAATGTACTTCCAGAGTTTATTTTTAATAAGCACGGCTTCGGCTTGAATTGCCCAGGTATCATAGTTGTCCTTGTCTAAAGCTTCAATGTGGTATGTTGTTTTCGGCATCGTCGTATTTGCACGAGTTTAACTATTCACGTGAAGTGTGGATCTTTATCGCTCTGCTACCATTTTAGGTTTTTGTAATGATGTTAGGTAAATAAAGGAATATGCAAGTTAAACTGGTATTATTATTGTATAAATAATAACGATAACAATGTACATGTAAGTAACGGTATTTGACTTAAGTGACAGTGAAAAAATAACAAACGTAATTTGGCTATAGCAACCTGCCTATAGACAATACAAGGGAGAGATAGAGTCTCTTCACAAGTACTTACAATAAAAGCGCATTATTTGAAATAAACATATGGAAGCGATGGGGTAATTTTTAGTTACATGGCCACCCCACGGGAATCATCTACTTTGTTGTCCCTCATTGTGGCGACACCTACGTCGCCTCTGTACCTACATATATACTCTAAGGCTAAGTGGTTACTATATAGAAAAGTACTCTGTGCTAAGTGTGGTTTGATTGACATTGACATTGTCAATTTATATTATCATTGTTTTTTTTTAAAATTAAATTGTCATTGTCAATAGGAGACGCAGGGAGACGCTACACGGGCCGATATTGGCGGACGGCAGAGGAAGGTTATGGCCTGCATCACACTGGCGCGGCCTGGCCGCGGCGGACAATAGCAAACTTGTCCGCCGCTGTCAAATACTATTGTCCGCCGCTGTCAAATACTATTGTCCGCCACCGCAGGCGCGCCAGTGTTTGTGAGGCCTGATGCAGGCTTAAGGGGTGGAGCTAGCAGGACTTAGCTGCCACACTATCCGAGCATACAGTCCGTCAACCATAAACAACTATTCCGTACAACGTTATGGACCATCCACATTATGTGATTATACCCCAATTTGTCAGTACAACATGTCGAAGTCAGAATTGGGTGTAGCGTACAGACGTAACAACTGCAACTACAGGCAACTACAATTTCATTCAGTGTGGCCACTTACGGTAAGAAAGCGAAAATTGTCGCATTCAAACGGTCCTGCGAAGCGGACTGCAAGATTGTTACTAACCGATGAAATAGGGCGAGACCGCACGTCGATCATGAGGTGGCCGTGACATACTCTCGATTTTTGTGTGCTGCACGGCTATTACGCGACGGCGCGCGAGCTCTCTCAATTTTTCTCGCACTATCCGTCTCTCTCTTATTAGATATATATTAGATATCTCTTATAGATATTAGGACATGCGAGAGAAATCGAAAGTATGTCGCGGCTGTGTGTTAGACGTGCTGTCTTGCCCTATCTCATCGGTTAGTAACAATCTTGCAGTCCGCTTCGCAGGACCGTTTAAATGCGCCAATTTTCGCTTTCCTTTTGTTTACTGGCCACACTGAATGAAATTGTAGTTGCAGTTGTGTTTTCTGGCGGGAACTTGAAAAAAGGCGCCCGTGAAAAATTTCTCAAACTATTTTAATTTAGTTTTATTGTTAAAAGTGCACGAAATCTTCGAATAACTATTGACGAAAACTTAAAAAATGGACGGGAATGAGGGGGGCGGGGATAACCCGCCCAACTCCAAGCGTTTTCGGGACGATGGTGGAGACAGCGTCGGCGGAGGTAATGGTTACGGCGGCGGGGGTGAGCGAGAATTTTTACCATACTATAAACCTAACTACAAGAGACAATATCCGGAAAATTCCACAAGAACCGAATTTAAAGTGTTCGTAGAACATGTAAATCACAAGGACAGACTAGGGAACAAAAGTCCCATATATCTAAACCATATTTTTACGACGGATGTTAAAGGGGTAATATCGATCCAACGGCTGAACGCAAATAAAATTGCAGTAGTTTTTAAACAATATAATACGGCAAACAACTTTCTGAACCACTCTGCATTTCTAGACAAATATAATATGAAGGCTTACATACCGGCTACCCAAATTGAAAAAACTGGCATTATACGATTTGTACCTGGAAATATTTCAAATAAGGACTTATACTCTAAACTGAGCTCCGTGTATGAAATCATCGCTGTCAGGCGATTCACAAAAAAAGTAGGACAAGAGAGAGTTCCACTACAAACAGTCAGTATAACGTTTCTATCCAATGTGTTACCAGACAATGTACAATATGATCTATTCTCATACAGAGTATTTGAATACATACCTCCACTACAACAATGTTTTAAATGTTTCAAATTCAACCACTCCGCAAAGATATGCAACGGCAAACAAAGGTGTTCCATCTGTTCAGGTGAACATATTTATAAAGACTGCGACAAACCAAACGAGCTCTGCTGCACTAACTGCAGCGGCCCTCACCTAGCTATTTCTAGACTATGTCCAATTAAAATGAATAAATTACTAGAAAAGAAAAGTAAAATTACGTACGCAAGTGTAGCGCAAACTATACAGAAACCCGAGATTGAATACCCTTCATTGCCGTTGCCGAAACAGAACCAACTTGTAAATAACAAACCTGTAAATACACGTGTAAATACTCCTGTAAATAAATCTGTAAATAAATCTGTAAATAACAAGCCGGCGTCGCAAGCCACGCCCACTAATGTCCAGCCTAATATGGACTTCAAAACCCAGTTACTCTCCAATAATGATGTACTAACGGCCCTGGTACGAACACTGGTAGAGCTGGGCAATAAGAGTGATCCATCGCCGATCACTACAGCAACCATTAAAGAAGCATTAATTAAAAATTTATCTCCGTAATGGATTTAAGTCCCCCAACAGCATCTCAGTTACGAATTGCGCAGTTTAACATTCAAAGTGCTAATAGTAAAAAGCCCTTATTATTAAAGTTTATGCAAACACAAAATATAGATGTATGTTTACTTAATGAAACTTGGTTCACAGAACATCATAATTTTAGAATCCCAGGTTATAATCTTCACTCTAGAATATCCAAGAACCCTCACAATGGTGTAGCAATTTTAATTAAACCAGATATTAAGTATAATATTATAAACACAACCTTCTATGAGGACATTCAAACTATTGCTGTATCAATATCTACCGAGCATGGTACTGTGACTGTACTCTGTGTATACTGTCCTCCTTCCAGCGGGCACATAAGAATGAATAGATTGCGCAATATAATCCGAGACCTTCTTAAACCTATTTATATAAGTGGAGATTTTAATGCTCACCATATTGCTTTTGGTTGCCTATCTACTAAGGGTCGTGGTCAAGACTTATATGATGTTATAGATGAATGTGATTTATGTATATTAAATGATGGCAGTTTCACTACAGTGAATCGCCCTAGAACCAACCCTTCAGCCATCGACGTCAGCTTTGCAAGCGCATGCATAGCACCATTGTGTGAGTGGTCTGTACATGACGATTGTATGGGAAGTTACCACTATCCAACCATAACCGACATATCTCTATCCATAGTAAAATACCAAATTAACCCTCCTGTTGATAAATTTTTGTACAAACGAGCCGATTGGCGCCAATTCAATGAATTATCTGTAAATGCGTTTGGCGATTTACCGATTAATCATGAAGACCCACTCTCTTCCTATACAGAATTTTGTAGACGTCTGGATGCCCTTATGCAAATAGTTATTCCAAAGTTCACCAAGTCAGCCCACTTTATTAGCAGACCTCCAACACCTTGGTGGAATGAGGTTTGCGAACAAAGCGTAATAGCGTCTTACAACGCTTTAAAACTGTACAGAAGTGATTCTACAATAGAGAACTATATAAATTACAAGAAACTTGATGCATTGAAAAAGAGAACTATTTCTGAGCAGAAAAGTAATGGGTGGAACAATTTGTGCCATACATTTAATAGAACTACTCCTATAAGCAAAATTTGGAATATGATTAAGATGTTTAAGGGTGTTAAGTCCAGTATTAGATCTTGTAAAGACGAGTTCATACCTAGCTTCCTAGATAAACTGTCCGATAACATTGGTTTAAAAGAGTCTAGTAACTTAATTAATTATTTTAATAGGAACAATAATAATAGCAATTCAAACTTTTTATTGGCACCATTTACATGGAATGAATTCATGACAAGTCTACAATCCAGGCGAAATACAAGTCCAGGTCTAGATAACTTTCCATATATTGTAATTAAAGAACTCCATATATCTGCTCAACAATTTTTTCTTGACATTCTTAATGCATTATGGCAAAAACAAATTATCCCTGAATCATGGAAAACACAGTGTGTTATCCCAATACTCAAGCCAGATAAATCTCCAGAGGAAGCTAGTTCCTATCGTCCTATATCTCTGTCTTCATGTTTAGGTAAACTATTCGAAAATATGATTAAAATCCGCCTCGATTGGTTTGTAGAGGCTAATGGTATCATCCCATGTGTGCAGTATGGCTTCCGTCGAGGGCGTAGCTGCGCTGATAGCTTCATATCATTGATCTCAGATCTGAAAATTGCAAATAACTTAAAGTCACACACTGTTTGTGTATTCTTAGACGTACAGGGAGCTTTTGATAATGTTGACCCAGCTATCTTGGTGAACATTATGTCTGATGTGGGTATACCTGGCCGAATATGTCAGTGGATCTACAATTTCCTTAATGACAGAACCTTATATGTTAAATATAATAACATCTTACATGGGCCTAGAACCGCATCAAAGGGCACAATGCAAGGTGCAACTCTTTCACCATTGCTATATAATTTGTACACTTGTGAAATATGTAAATATGTTAATTCTAGTGATGTAAATATTTTGCAATTCGCAGATGACATTGTTTTGTACACTAGTAGTCGTAACTTACAAGTTGCTATAGATAATATGAATAGAGTGTTAAATCAGTTAAGTTTATACTATGGTGGTAGATTACACTTAAAGATCAATGCTACCAAAAGTAGTTTAATGATTTTTGGTGATGATGATCCAACTAGTGATATATTATACTGTGGAGACTCGATAAACAGAGTTAGTTCAAAGAAATTCTTAGGAGTCATCATGGACCAAAAACTGACTTTTGAAGAACATGTTCGTTATATTTCAAAAAATGCTTTAAGAGCTATAAATATCATAAGATGTCTAGCTGGAGTGTCATGGGGTGCTGACCCCAAAATATTATCCACCCTATATAAAGCTATTGTGAGAAGTCATTTTGATTATAGTGCTTTGGCATAAATTAATAGCTACCATGCCAAAAAGTTAGATATCTTGCAGAATAAACCTCTTCGAATAATATCTGGTGCAATGTGCTCAACTCCCATAAGGGCCATGGAAGTTGAGACTAAAATTATGCCACTAATCTTGAGACGTCTACTACTAGCTGAACGATACTGCCTTAAACTATTGTACTCTGATAACACACAAATTATTAACAAGATTATACCTCATAGAATCAATGTATCTGGACCCTTGGCAACTGGTGAGGGCCTGCTGATTGGTAACTCTCCCATGCTTTTTCATATATTTCTGGAAATTGAAAACAACTGTAGTAGAATTAAAAAACAGTGCCCTTGGCACTTTTATTCTTCCCAGTATAAAAGCATAATGCACCCAATTACAGTAATTGATTCAGTCACAAATAATTTAGACATGTTGCAATTTCTATCAGAAAATGATTACTACACTATATATGCCGATGGAAGTAAAGGTGAAGATTATGTGCGCTGTGCTGTGTATGACCCTCAAACAAAATCCTCTCAGAGCTTTGTTTTGCAAGATGTTTGTACAATATTCACTGCAGAAGCATATGCAGTATATCAGGCTCTTCTGCGAATTGGCAATGTAGATAATTGTAAATATTTTCTAATTATTACAGATTCTTTAAGTTTGATAAAAGGATTGAGCTATATTAAAATTCACTTTAGAACTAATTTCATTTTGTACATAATTAAAGAATTACTATACAAATACCATCTTCTAGGAAAAACCATTTCATTTATGTGGGTGCCTTCTCATAAGGGAATCACTGGAAATGAAATGGCAGATAAAGCTGCTTATGGAGGTGTTAATGCACTTGATGTCTCAGATGCTATGTATGTACCTATGACTGATTATATGAGCAATATGAGGACAGGCATAAGAACTTTATGGGAGCAAATGTGGAAGAAAGACCAAGAGACCAAGGGACGGTGGTACGGTAGTATACAAGAAAACCTACCAGTAAAGCCGTGGTATGATAGCCTTAAGAAAGCCAGTCGTGACTTTATTACCACCATCAATAGATTGAGATTCGGTCACAATTCTGCACCGGCGCATTTAGCGCGATTTTCAATAATACCAGATGCCAAATGCCTTCACTGTCAGGACGGCAGTGCTGGAGATGTTGAACACCTTCTATTTAAGTGCCATACTTTTACTTTTGATAGACTAATTCTAGCAAGTGAATTAAGTGAAGTATTCCAAAATGATGTCCCCCGCCGCCTAAATGTCATTCTCCAAAATTATGACAGTTTCGTTCCGTTGTACAAGTACATTAAAAACCCAGTGTCCAAAATTTGAAGTGTATAAAGTGAAAGTGTTAAACAAAGTAACTATTGTATTTTGTGCCATTGTGCCAAATAACTCCTAAAATGAAGTATAAACAAAACCGAACAAAGACTTGGCTTAAAGGACTTGAATCCAGGCCATAAAAATTAAAAAAAAAAAAAAAAAAATAGTTGCAGTTGTTACGTCTGTACGCTACACCCAATTCTGACTTCGACATGTTGTACTGACAAATTGGAGTATAATCACATAATGTGGATGGCCCAATAAAGGGATAGTATTTTACAGGACACCTAGTACGCTAAGTTGTATGTCGGACATAAAACATTCGTTCAATTCTGGCAAATATGCGAGTGTAAAAGGGACAAATGCTTTCTGTTACATAAAACTTAGCATGCTAGGGGGGCTATCATCAGACGGGCTGCGACATACTCTCGATTTTTCTTGCAGTATACCTCTTGTTCTAAGTGTTCTAATAAGAGAGAGACGGATAGTGCGCGTGTAGCAAAGCTTGCAGGACGATTGCAGTCCACCACGCAGGGCCGTCAGGATGCAGCTTGAAGTCGCCACAGATAATCGACAGTGCAGCAATAATTGACAGTTTCTAATACGTGATCGAATGGCTGAAAAACTGTGAAAAAAAACATATTTTTTTGTTTTTGTTACTGTCAAAATTCAATTTAAGAAAAGAATTCTACACATATTTTATTTTCATTGTTCAGTATAGTCTATTTGTCTTGTTTTTTTTTGTGTTGGATCATTATCTATTTCATTACAATATTACAATGGATCCAATCGCAGTTTTACAAAATAGAATTGAACAGTTGGAGGCCAAGTTAGGTCTGGGTGTTAGTTGTACTCCAGACGGACAACAGGGAGACTCCGCTACCACCCATTTACTAAACACGGTCCAAGCCGTAAACAATGCCACTGTGGGACACGAAAAGCTCGCCGATGCTGTCCACATCGCTAATGAACTGAATAATTACACGGACCCAAATTTTGTTGAAATGGTAAGATTTAATACAGTTTTAAAATGAAGAACCATTAACTAGAGTTTCTGCTACTTATTAGAGAGTTATATTCACATTAGCAACTTGCCTGGACTTGCATTTGGTAGTCCAGCATCTTTTTTCTCACCAAGGGTTCCAAGCAATCTTTCCAAATCATTAATTCCGGACTAATCTTTACAGCACATAGTTTAAGTTACCATTGTGGGTACAGCACCATCTATCTGTACATTTCATTAGTAATAATTTGCAACCTAGCACCTGTTTCTTTTTACCAATACGACGACAACAACGTATATGGTTCTAATTGAAAAATGACAACTTTACAGGAGACCAAAATAAAGGTAGAATCCTTATAACTTTTTACGTATTAGAGATAATAAGCTGGAATTTGGCAAACACGGTGATAATTATATTTTATATATTTTTTTATTTTTATATAACTTAATTTAATTGTTGTTTTCAAGAAAATGCAGATAGACCACTTGATTAAGTTATAACTGTTTGCTCACCGTTGGGTATACGGTTCTATCTACCAGTTAGAATATTGTACTTGGTTACAATTTTCTTTAAGAAGCACGTATGCAGGTCTATCTGGGACTTAGAACATTATACTTGGTTATTTTTTTCTATAAATTGTACGTATGTAGGTCTATCTGGGACTTAGAATATTATACTAGGTAAAATAAATGTTCGACTTACTGTAAAAGGTTCAATGTGTGAGGTAAGTCATAAAATTTAATCATTTATTTTGTTTAGATTTTTACAATTGTAATACATAGTTTTAACGCACCATATTTAATTTAATTGTTGGTTGCATTATGATTCGGTATAAATATACATATTTATAATTTTGAGACATTTTGTAGATAGAACCGTATTCGATTCATTAGTTTTAACTTAATAATCATGTAGGAAGTACTAAATAAAAGTAAAATGATAAATGTGTTATTTATTTTTAAAAATGTACCAAATGATGTATTACACAGACGTTTTACTAAATCTCAGTCTTAATGACGGAATAAGAGAGAGAAAAGGAGCACCTTTTCATATTGTTTTTACTTAATTCTTATATTATGTTAATATCACATTGATTAATGTTCATAAACATCACATGAGTTAACAGTCTTTCTTACAAACTTAAGTACCAATTCCAAGAATTGTCGCACACATAACATTAAAATGAACAATGTCTCAAAACAAAAGATAACTGTATATTTTTAATAAATTAATCATATTCTTCTAAGGATAAGAGACATGTTCTCAGTATACATAATTATACGAACATAACATCGTGACAAAAGAGATTCATAAAAAATTAAATAACAATCTAACAGTTAAGAAAAGCTCTAACTTAGGAACTTCAATCGTGAATAATACTAATTTGCACTTTACCTTATCACATTGATTAATATTCATTTTAAAATCACATGAATTATCAGTCTTTCTGACTTAATTATCTAAAATTATTATGTACTTAAAAAAATCTTTTCTAAAACATAAAAAATATCTCGAAATCGTAAATGAAACTAAAAAACAATATCTGTCTATGCGTTTACAAAACAAAACGAATATAATATTCTTCTTAGAAAATAACTGCAATAATAAGAATTATATAACAATATAAAGGGCATACCCTTCATGTAAACTTATCTATAAAGAACAGATAAAACTAATCGAATTAATAATCTAACAGTTAAGAGTCAAAGCTCTGACTTAGAAAATTCAATCTTATCATATCACATTGATTAATCTTCAGCAGAATCAGGTGAATTATCAGTTTCTTTCTCAAATGAGTTAAAAAAGTTATGATTTCTTTGTGGGATTAAACCTTTATTGCATAGATATTGCAGATCTCGGACCTTTAATGCAGGCAAAGGCAATGGTTTATTGTAGGCTGGAACTAACACATTTTCACAGGTTATTGATGCGGATTGTGTATTCCGTGTGACCCGCGTACAATTTTGGATACCACAATTCAAAATCTTATAACTGTCTTGGCTCAAACTGTTTTTATAATAAATTATATCTTCAGTATAGTCATGTCCATCTGATGTATAGTCTACAAATATTTCTTTTATATTTGTCCAGGATATTTTTTCATTTTCTGTGTTTTTACCCCATTCCTTTGTATCCAAATGTGCTTTGAAATTATATACTTCATTTTGCTTTAACTCGTATACCTCATATGACGGCTCATTAGTTTTGCACCAACGCACTAGGGTATACCATTCGTCGGGAGTGTAAATAAGTTTTCGTTTGGCAGATCGTTCAATGTTAGCATGAACAGAGTCACCCTCATTTTGGGTATGACCTACCTCCATAAATTTGTGGCTGATTTTTATCTTAAGCTTTTTGGCTACGTGTAAATACATGAAAAACACGATGCGATTCCGGTTTTGACCTGTGCAATTGTCAGACCAAAACCTAAAGTCAGTCACGTCATTATTCTGAACTTGTTCATTAATGATTTGGTAAAGGCAACTAGCTACTTCATTTGAACCACGTTTAGCAGTAGCTTCATGCCACATATAGCATTTACCAGTTTTTGAACCCATTTCAAAAAGTGTGAAGTTGTATACGGCTAATTTTCTTTTATAATAAAACACGCTGATTTCCCCATAAGGACAACTTAAAACTTTTTGAAAGTCAAACGTCACAGCTAGAACATGTGAACTGTTCCTAGATTCTGTTTTTTCTAAGGCTTTGAGGTCGCGAGCAATTCTTTTCTCTTTTAAATGGTTTTCATAATTAGATGTTTCCTGCTCAGATGGTTTTCGTAGATTTTTATATGTGTGACATGTATCACACTGGTCTTTCTTTGGAATAAAAGATCCAATATTCATGTGAGTGTTTGTTATATCGCGGTATTGTCTGACTGACTTTGCTCTTTCACGCTTAGGGATTTGTTTTTCGACACAGCACTCTCTATACAATTCAAACATTTTTCTGAAACTTACATCAGGATCAAGATATTTTCGCGAAGAATCTTTTCTGATCAAATGTGAATCAACGGGTTTAAATGAATTCACATGACGAATCACGTTCTCAATCATTGCGTCATTTATCAAAGTTTTATGTTTTCCATGCCTGCCTCTTTTATCTATGATTTTTGATTCGCTTTGATATTTTTCTAACGATGTATAAACCATCTTTTTACTGATGCCTAATGTGTTCAAAAACATAACCTGGCATACTTTGATTACGGATCTTCCAATACTTAGGCATAGTATATTGGTATGTAAAAGAACGTCTGGAAGATGTGGAGGGACTAGTAGTGTGCCGCTGCTTATCAATTCTTTTGACATGATTTACAATAAAATTCCATTGCATAACGTGCTCCCCTAAAGACCAGAATCTAGCAAATATTTTTTTCCTTAGCAACTCGGGGCACTTTTCGTAGCATTTGAGATTACATTCGCAAGGAGATTTCATTTTCTTTGCTTGTCTCAACGTGCCATCCCTTGATGCGTAAGCTTCACCTAAATTGCATCTCATTTTTCGAACGTTATCTATCCAACTTTTTTTATTATTGCTTCTTTTTTTTCCAGGATTAGTTTTTTTAACACCCTTGCGTGACTTTTTTTTGTGTACTTGGTTTGACTCATCACTCAACGCAGTCTCGTTTAAAGAATCCAAAGATGATGAATCCAAACGAAGTCGCTTGTGTTTGAGATGGCCTAACGTTGTTTCTTTTCTTTTAATGAAATTTTTAATGGAGAATTTTTTCTTTAACATTTGCTTTCTAAAATAGTCCGTTTCAGTGTCACTGGAATCGGAAGGCATTGGCGTCTTATCAAAGTTTACACAACTTCCGGGCCTACTCATTGGGTTTGTAATTATAGAATTAATTGGACTGTTAAGTTCAGAAAAGACATTGGGCAACGGACTATTGTTATAATATGATAATGCGTTCATTGACTGGGGCGAGTATGTAATTACACTAAATAAAACCGATGATGGTGGTGCAGTGACATTCAAAGAAGGATCTCTAATATTTTCGAAATGATTAATATTCATGCAATCAATGTTTTGGTGGTCTTGCCTGTCTGGAACTGTATTTTCTAACAAGGGTGACAATGGGTGTAATGTATAGTTTGGGTCAATATTTTCAGTCTCAAATTTACCTGCCTCACTAATACAGTGCTCTATAATGTTCACTGCTCTCCAACTCGTTCATACTTTTAAATACACTTTCAGCTGAACTATAGCTCTGATTATAATCAGAGTCGTCAACGAAACATGGGATGGACATTTGATTCTCTGGTTGACTACATATGCTTGTATTAGTGGAATGCGTATCTTCTGGGTCCTCAAACGCAGTTGACAGTGTGCTGTATAATTCTTCGCATGATGCTTCGTCCATCCTTAGTGGTGACTCTGAAAGTCAAATACCATGCATAAGCAACATAAACAAAGCGGTTAACAAAGTGCGCATATTACAGGTAGGTACATAAGTAATGCTTTATTAGTAAACAAGTGTATAAGTATAACGAAACTGCCCGTATAAAACCTTAATCTGTGATATTATTACACATAGCATAGCATTATAGAGATATTATTACCCTTCCTTTTAATATTTAAATGAGCACTTACGACAGTGTCTAAAAATAAATTCAAAAAGGTAAATAGTTCTAAGTGACTGAATAAATGACGTAAACAATTCCAAGTGGCACATAGATTTACGTACTTTGTTAACTACAGCTATAATAGTAACGTATATAGTTCTAAGCGGTAGATAGTCCTGTATACACAGTTCTTTTAAAAAACAGTTCACGCGTATACAGTTCTAAGTGGTATATAGTCTTGTGTACGTAGTTCTATTAAATAATACTTCACGCGTATGTAGTTCTATGTGTCACATAGAACATTTTATACCTTTTTAAACATATAAACACAAAAATATCAAGAAAATGGAAATAAATATTACATACCTCCATTCATTTTGGCCGGTTTATTTATCTCTGTTTCGGTGCAATTCAGACCCGATCTTTTTGCCCCTGATTTTAACGATTCCAACCATCTCGCACGTTTCTCCGTCATTATAAACAACCCTATATTTGCAGTAAATTGGTAGACAGAATGACATCCAACACAATTCTTACTAAAAACTTAAAATTGAGGCGAAAGTAACGTAATTAACATGGTAATATTTTCTGCACAACGGTCGAAGCGTCACAACCGTTGCCTAGCCGATCAACGGCGAACTGAGTTCGATGTGGCACATTGCGCTTTGTGCGCGCGAGTGAGTGAGATGGCAAACATCGCGTACAGTTCAAAGTGGCACTTAGAATGGTGTTCGTGTAAGTTTACAGATTGTTGACTCAGATCGCACTGTATGCGTCATTTTAAAATCTATACTAAGTGACATTTTAAGAAAATTTTTATATTAGGTGATAGGTTTTGACGCGTAGATCATTATGCTGCAGCGTACGTAGTTCGACCCTTTTAGCACTTTGCACCTTGTACGTTGTTGTCGTCGAATAGAACATTCCCCTTTTTTGTAAATATGGTACTTCCAGCACATTCTTAAGAATCTGAAAATAACAGAATATATACACAAAAAAAAAAACGATTACTAAGTTAGCTTGTTTTTTTTGATGAATGAACCACTGCTTAAATATGGAGCTGTGCCAAACATTTGAACCTATTGTTTAAAACAAATTCATTATTTGATTTGACAATTTTGATTCCATAACACATAAGGGGCTAACATTTTTGCCGCCAACCAAGACATCCAAAAGTCACTCCACCATCATTGTTACCAGTGAACATATACAAACCTTAAGGGTGGGTTGCACCAAACCATCTATAATCGTAAGCGGTGCTTGTCAAAATCTGAATGTATGGAAAGTTTGACAAGTTTCTATGGACTGACAGCTGCCGGTGCCATATTTAACGTTGATCAGTCTGTAATTGTTGGTGCAACCCGCCCCAAGTACTTAAAAGCCTGAAGGTTTGTTGTACAGCATACGCCATAACACCTATTTTCGTTCCTGGCGCTATGGGCTCTAGATATGTTATTAGTTATATATAGCTTTTATTTCATTTCTTTACATGTTTGTTATTATTTTTCCTTATGTATTTATCTTTAGGTTGGAAATGGATCCCTTTTGGGTAAGAGCCTACCCCATCTTTTTCCATTTTTCTTTTTCTTTGCTGTAATTCCACCAATTCTTCCCTGCAACTTCTACAATGTCATCTACCCATCGTTTGCCCAGGCCACTTTGTAGACTGTGGTCCATCTTTTGTCTGTGTATCTTGTAATGTGACCTGCCCATTGCCATTTGAGTTTCAGTGCGTGTCTGAGAGCATCTGTTAGTTTCGTCTTCTTCCTTATTTCTTCACTTCAAACTTTCTCTATTTTTCTAAGTTTCAGGATGCTCCTTTCCATTGCACGTTGAGTAGTGATTATTTTATTTCTTATTTTATTGGTAAATACCCAGTATTGGCAGCCATATGTTAAGCTAGGCAAGATACAGGTTTCTATGACAGTCTTTTTTAGTGGCAGGCTATAGCTTCCCTTTAGGATTTCTGTTTGGGCCCAGAAACTTTTCCATGAGCATCTAGCTAAATATGGGCACAGTTTTATTTTTCCTATGTTTATTTATTTATTTAAGGATCAACAACAGATAATCACCAAAAAATAATTGTAACATGCTTAGATTGTTTAGCCACTTACAGGTGACCACAGCTCACACATGTATTTAATAAAAAAAAAAACTGAACAAGTGCGAGTCAGACTCGCGCACGGAGGTTTCCGTACCATTATCTATAAAAACGGCAAAAAAACATGTTTGTATGGGAGCCCCCCCAAAATATTTATTTTTATTTTGTTTTTAGTATTTGTTGTGATAGCGGCAACACAAATACATCATCGGTGACAGACAGACGGACGGACAGACAGCGAATTCTTAGTAATAGGGTCCCGTTTTTACCCTTTGTGTACGGAACCCTAAAATCGAATAATAAACAGAATGGTATCTACATAGTGCATAATGCACACTGTGCAGTAGGTAGGACACGTTTGACACAACCCGAAAACATTAAACGATGTTGACAAAAGTGGGTGGCTAATCAGTAATCACCTTCCAGACTCCAGTGAAGTTAGATAAGAGATAATAGTTTTCCTATATTTATTCTCTGACTCATGGAATATATCTATTCCTCGAGTCTGGAATGCCATTGTATAACCTCACCATCTTTGAAATTGGCGAGTTATCGCCTAGCCTTGGCTTCCTAAAGCGCTGTTTAAAAAGGTTATAAGTACATACCAAGGAAAGCCTTGGCAATCTATTTGATTTGGTATGGTGAAATAATACTCAGTTGCCTTTGGCCACCCCAAAACTAGAAATAGTCGTGCATATTATAATTATTAAAAAATATATAACATTAGCTAAGATTGTGCATACTAACTCCATCTGTTGTACTAGGTATACAGATTCCGTCAAACTTCTTGAACATTTGACCTTGCATGCGCAAAGGCGAATTGTGCCTGTGAGTGCTGTGAGCTGCCCCCCCACTTCGTCCCGCATGTTCAAGTTGTTTGACGGGAACTATACATACTTAATTAAGATTAAACTCTCAGAGGGCGCTGGCGGGTGACTTAACCTAAAAATTTTGGCGGATTTACCGTTACCTTTAGCTCAACACACCACACGCGAGCACTCTCTATTATTTTCACTCAAAATACCAAGTCTACAATCATTTTCCACTGCGTACCTAACAATAAGCTGGTCTTCGAACACGGATCTATGTGTACAGTGCTTATCCATGTATAATACGCCACCGAAAATGGTTGTGACACGACGTCAACGTGAATTGGCCGACCAAGCTATGGCCAAAACTCAATCGGATGCTTTGGACATCAAACCTGTTACAAGCGGTACTCCCAAGGAAGAACCCAAGCGTGCACCTTCCGTCGCCAGCACCAGTATGAATGAATGAATGAAATGAATTTATTGTCAGCCAAAATAACACCACATCACAATTTCGTTCTTAATTAAGTAAGAGGTCAACGGCATCATCCGTGGCGAGGCGCAAACAGTTGGAATTACAAGCAGCCGAAGCGAAGGCCCAAATCCAAATGGATTTGATAGACAAGCGCCTAGAAGCTGACTTGGCCGCTGTCGAAGCCGAAGATCAAAAAGAAGCCGACGTCCCAAGTGTGAGTGAAGTGCCTGATCGTGTAATGGACTGGTTGAACCAGGAACAACTTAATGCCGAGTGCTATCCGAGCCGGTCGCTCCCTTTACCGACCGTGCAGCACCTGCACAGCATGTGGACACCACCAGCAGCATCCTGGAATTGGCAAATACTTTAAAGAGTATGATGGATCAATCATCGTCGCAACGCGAAGAACGTTTACTAAGCCGTTTCGCCACTCCGCGTGATCTACCTGTATTTAGTGGAGACAGCATCGAATGGCTACATTTTAAAAATGCATACGACGAGTCGGTATCCTCATGCAATTTTACGGAGTACGAGAATTTGTCCAGACTTCGACGAGCACTTCGAGGCGAAGCTAAAGAAGCTGTTACGGATTTGCCGATTGGTAATACTTCATCAACAGATATTATGGAGGCTCTCGAACTCAAATTTAGACGAGCAGAGACCATTATTTGCAACATAACATCACAACTGCGTAAGTTACAACCTTTATCTACGCACATATCATTAGTGCTCTAAAATGCGTTCAGAAACCGTAGGAAATGACCAGCATTACTACAATCGATTTTACTATGAGAACTTTCTTCTCTGTGGTAGAAGGTAAAATCTGTACTGTAATGTCATTACAGTACAGATTTTTGATAAATTTGTATCGTTATGAGTTTAAATTTGGAATAGCTGTCAAAACTCAAGTGGGTGTCTATTCTAGTATCCATAGATATTAAAACAGTTATAGATACGAAACGTCAATTCAGTACGTTTTTTAATACAAACTGCACGACATTTGATCTCGAGTGATATGAGTATAGGGACTGCATTCGTTTGTCTATGATTTTAAAAAACCATTCGCCATGACGGATGATCGAATTGCCGCCATTGCTGTTGTCATTTTATTGTTGGTTTTTTGCTGTTACTTACTACTACTTATGATATGTGTGTAGATAAATTAGTGTATGCAACTGTACATAATTAGGCCTTAAAACACTCGTGTGATCCTATTATGAAACTCGCTGACGCTCGTTTCATAATAGGATCATAAAACCACACTCGTATTTTAAGGCCTCTCATTATGAATCAGTCGCATAAACTACTATTACCTACTCATTATCAGCAAGATTTAGTTAACTTTGCAACGAAAGTAAACAACTGCGTTGCTACTATACGTGCACTAAAATAGAGTGACCATTTACGCAATCCCGAGCTCGCGTCAGCTGTAACAAGTAAACTACCGAGCACACTATTGGGAAAGTGGACAGAATACGCTTATGAGAAAGTTCTAGCGGGTGGTTCAAAACTAGAATTGCTGGCACAATTTTTGAAGAAAGAAGCTAATATGACACTTGTCACCGGAGCTGTTCAACCGCGTGAAGTTAAAAAGCCGGCGCAGAACGAGCCCTATATTAAACGTTTTGACAACAATCGTTATTCTCGTCCAATACTCACCACTATGCGCACTGAAACTACATCATGCTCCTTTTGCAAAAAAAGCGCACATGCATTACCCGAATGCCGTGTTTTTAGAAGAGCGATGCGCAGAGATCGCTGGAAGTTTGCTAAAGCACAAAGATTGTGTTTCAAATGCTTAACCGCACGCCACGACATAAACACTTGTGAGGCTCCTGAATGCGACATAGAAGACTGCAGAATGAGGCACCAACGACTCCTTCATTGGAAAAAGGCTAATACAGCAACATTACCATCAGACCCGGCATGTCACGAGCACCCGAGCGCGCCGCTCCCGCCGGACGCACCCCTTGCTCAGCCGCGCACCACCGCTTGTGATAGCGATGCTACGGTCGTTCACGTCGCGGCGCCTAATGTAAGTTCGAAAGGTGACGTTTTATTAAAAGTGGTTCCTGTGAAATTATATGGACCCCGTGGTGAAGTTCAGACCTACTCGTTACTCGACGATGCTGCTTCCGTTTCGATTTTGGACTCTGGTCTAGCTGATGAACTAGGTTTGACATCTCAAAGTTCCAGTGCGATACGTTTTATAGACACGTTTGGCCTTGAAGTGTTCCAATCTGACGCGCGAAAGGTGAGCACCAAGATATCTGGACTGGACAATAAGTTGTAGGTACGATATAAATTTACGTAAGGTTTCTAAATTGAACAGTTAACGAAATTACGTGCAATAAGTTATCCGAAATAAAGAACGTTGTTTGTAAAAATAAATAAATAAATAAATAAATATAAGGGGACAATCTTACACAAATCGAGCTAGTCCCATAGTAAGCTCAATAAGGCTTGTGTTATGGGTACTAGACGACGATATATATACATACATACATACATATACTCACGCCCGTATCCCATTGGGGTAGGCAGAGACTAAGGAACGCCAAATACTACGGTCCTTACATACTTCTTTCGCTTCGATCACATCCATACATCTCCTCATACAGGCTCGTCGGTTGCGGGTACTCCTGACCTGGCCTTTTAACAGTATTGCTGAAATTTGGTCATGATACCCTCGCCTAGGCCGCCCCCTACCGACCCTTCCCTCCATCTCCTGGACGTAAATCCTCTTAGTCAATCTACTTTCACACATCCTCTCAACATGCCCAAACCACCGAAGCGTACCTTTCTCAATCCTAGTCACTACATCGTCTTCTATTCCACATTTTTCTCTTATTACACAATTTTTTATTCGATCATTCAAACGAGCTCCACACATACTTCTTAACGCTCTCATTTCAACTGCATTCAGTCTACTCTCATGCTTTTTCTGAAATATATATATAATACGACGTGACGATATATATAATAGATACAAATACTTAAATACGTAGAAAACATCCATGACTCAGAAACAAATATTCATGCTCATCACACAAACATTTGCCCTTACCGGGATTCGAACCCAGGACCTTCAGCTTCGTAGGCAGCGTCACTACCCACTAGGCTAACCAGTCGTCAAAAGAACGTGTAGTGCCGCGTTTGCTTATTGGCGAGGATAATTATTATGTAATTTCACCACTCGAGATCATTCATGGTGGTAGAAATGCTCCGTATGCAACCCTCTGTCGGCTGGGATGGTCTGTACACGGCTATTGTAGTCGCGCTCACTCCTCTGCGTCACAGGTAAGTCACAACATTTGCCATCTCGCTCATTCTTATGATGGGATCGACAGTACTACTACACTCGATTGCAATGCCCTTAATGATTTAATAAAAGAATCATATTGCTTAGACTCATTAGGAGTTTCGACCTTATGCCGCGAGAATAAAGCACATTCGCGTGCTACACAGATTTTAGAAGAAACTGCACGTCTGATTGATAACCGATGGGAAGTAGGTTTGCCATTTAAACAAGATAACTTCACCACACCCGATACCTACAGCTGCGCCTTATCTCGGATGCAAACCTTATTACGTAAGTTTGAGAATGACCGTGAATACGCTAATAGGTATCAACAAGAAATATAGTACATTACGTAACTAGGGCGGTGAATTCGTGAATGCCCCAGATCGCAGGTGTTTGTGGCCCGAACCGAAGGTGAGGGCCATAAATATGCGCTCTGGGGCTTTACGGATTGCCGCCCGTGTTGAGTACACAATTTTACGTCTTCACCTGGCCACAATGCGAGTTTTCCCGTACGCGCAGCGTGCAGTTAAACTCGCATTATGGCCAGGTGTGACGTAAAATAAGTTATTATCCGAAGGGTATGCGCGTGAGTTGCAGGAAAACGAACCTTCGGTTAAACACGTATGGTACATTCCTCATTTTGGCGTAGAGAATGTAAATAAACCGGGTAAATTACGTTTAGTTTACGACACGCCTGCTCGGGCTGCGAATAATATGTGCCTGAACGACTATCTTTTGACCGGACCTGATTTGTATAACTGTCTTTTAGGTATTATGTTGAGGTTGCGCGAAAAAGAGTTCATCATTATCGGGGATATAAAAGATATGTTTTTACGCATTAAAATTCGCGCGGAGGATCAACATGTCTTTCGATTTCTATGGCAAACGTCAGTTGCTGATCCAGTTAAAATATACGTGATGCAGAGTGATATTTGGCGCATGCTGTAGCCCATACATCGCGCAATATATAAAAAATAAAAATGCGCTTAAATACGACGACGAATATCCAGAAAGCCGTCCATCTTATAATTAACTCCCATTACATGGACGATTGTTATTATTCCACAGATAGTGAGGAAAATGCTATTCAACTAATTAAGGATATAACACACATACATAAAAAAAGGCGGCTTCGAGATACGAGGTTGGTCTAGCAACAGCAAATGCGTATTGAACGCGATACCAGCTGATGCGCTCGCACAGTCAGCAGTTCAATTCAAGGACGGAGCTACGAACACAGCTGAGCGCGCGCTTGGTTTGATGTGGCATCCTGCCGATGACACATTCAGTGTTAAATTATCCACTAGTCAGATCTCGCCAGAGATTTTAAATGGAAACGTTCCTCCCACAAAGGCTAAAATGCTTAGCATTATTATGTCAATTTATGATATACACGGTTTTCTTACTCCGTTTGTAATAAAAAGTAAAATCTTATTTCAAGATGTACATCGAAGCGGTGTCGATTGGAAATGCCGCATCCGACCCGAGGAACATGCGCGTTGGTGGTTGGCGCGGAGTGTTTGGCTCGGCGAGTTAAAACAGCTGGAGTCGCTTCGTATACCGCGCTGGTACTTCCGCGCTGGAACCTGGACACCTTGTTATCACAATCAGATGCCGTCTTGTGCTGCGCCTGGTGAGATTGTGAACATTCAGCTTCATATTTTTTGCGACGCTTCAATTAAAGCGTATGCGACAGTATTATACTGGCGTTTTACACGCGCTGATGGTTGTGTTCTTGTATGTATGGCTGGCAGTAAAAGCCGCGTCAGCCCTCTACGTCCAATTTCTGTTCCACGGTTGGAGTTACAGGGATCTTTACTCGGGACACGATTGGCGAAGACTATTGCAACTGAGCAAAAATATCCTGCCAGCTAAGCGATATTTTTGGACTGATTCCAGCACCGTTTTGCAATGGATACGAAGCGACCCCAGGAGCTACAAGTCTTACGTTGCTCACAGGCTTGGAGAAATTGATGAGCACACTAACGTCAATGAATGGCACTACGTGCCATCTCGTTTGAATATAGCTGACGTCGCCACTAAGCCAGACAGTCCGCCACTTAAATACTGTGATGTGTGGTTTCAGGGCCCTATGTTTCTGCGTCAACCAGTGGATCAGTGGCCAAAGGATTTGAAGCCCACCGTGACGGTCGAAGAAGCTACCTGTGAAAAAAGAAATGTTAATTTAATTAGCACACAGGACATACACTTACCTGTACCCGATGAACGACGTTTTTCTAGCTGGATCCGTCTTGTGCGCACTGATGCAAGAGTAATACATTTTATACAAATATGTAAACACAAATGTATTGAACGTAAATTAAATCAGCAAAGGAGGAGGATCGTGAAGAATAAAGGCTCGCTTCAGTTAGATGAAATGATGCGGGCAGCGGTAAAACATGTCATAAAAAAATGCCAAAATGATACCTTTGCTGATGAGATTAATTGTCTGGCGCGAGGCAAACCACTGCCGTCGAACAGTCGTCTACTAAAGGTGACACCATATTTGGACGAGGATGGAATCCTTCGTGTTAGCGGCCGCATCGATCAGACAGCAGGGGTCCAAATGGCAACAATACGACCTCCTATTTTGGATGGCAAACATAGAACCACTCGCCTGTTAGTCGAGTACTACCACCGTCGGGCGATGCACACGGCGCACGAACACGTCGTTAATGAGTTACGCCAGTCTTACTGGATCGTAAATTTGCGACCCACTGTACGCAGCGTCGCGGCGCACTGCCTCTTTTGTCGCTATCGGCGCGCCCGCCCGCAACCTCAGTGTATGGTGATTTTCCTGCTGCGCGCCTACAGTACAGTCGGAGGCCGTTTTTAATATACTGGTGTAGATTTTTTTGGCCCGATGGAGACTACAATAGGCAGAGGAAGACAAAAAAGATACGGCATGCTATTTACATGCCTTACTGTGCGTGCTATTCATATTGAGATAACAGAATCACTAAGCACGGATTCTGCCATAATGGCAATCACACGCATGTCAGCGCGCTCCACACCCTGAAACTCTGTCCACACTGATGGCCGAAGTGGAGGCACTTGTGAACAGTCGCCCAATTACGCATGTCTCAACGGATCCCAATTATCCTGAGGCACTGACGCCAAATCATTTTCTGATCAGCAGCTCATCTACTGGCCCTCCTATAGGTAAGTACGACGATGCTGACCTTTGCCTCCGCAAAAGGTGGCGTGTCGCTCAGCGGCTTACAGATATGTTTTGGGCTAGGTGGATTAAAGAATATTTACCGACGCTGCTGCCTCGTCGGAAATGGACTAGGGAGACTAGATCGTTACAAGTGGGCGACTATGTAGTACTGGTCGATCCCAATTTAGAGCGTGGTTCCTGGCGGCATGGAGTAGTGAGCGCGGCGCACCCTGGCCGCGATGGTCGCGTTTGAGTGGTGGATGTGCGCACACGCTTAGGCCTGCTGCGCAGACCCGCTACACGAGTCGCATTGCTTTCCCCAGTTGATGGCTAGTGCTTGTCAGCACTAAGGGGTGGGGATGTAAGCGACACAATGCTTATATGTTTAATTACATAACTTTAGGTATAATACAAATTTCTTAATACAAGTTTATTAATAAAACGGGATGGCTTGAGACTTCTGCCTACCATAAAATAATACTCAGTTGCCTTTGGCCACCCCAAAACTAGAAATAGTCGTGCATATTATAATTATTAAAAAATATATAACATTAGCTAAGATTGTGCATACTAACTCGCATCTGTTGTACTACGTATACATACTTAATTCAGATTAAACTCTCAGAGGGCGCTGGCGGGTGACTTAACCTAAAATTGTTGGCGGATTTACCGTTACCTTTAGCTCAACACACCACACGCGAGCACTCTCTATTATTTTCACTCAAAATAGCAAGTCTACAATCATTTTCCACCTGCGTACCTAACAATATTTATCTCTATTATCCTTATTTAGTTTCATCCTATGCTAACTTTATATAATAAAACCCATCTTGATAAAACTTAAAATGCCTCTGTTACAATAAATGTGATTGCCCGTTTATTAAGTATACAACATTAATTGAGAGAGAGAGAGAGAGAAATTGACAGATATATAGAAATTGACAGACCACGAAAGTATAAATTATTTAAAATACTAGTACAAACTGTCAATTTAAACTTCCGCGCCTAAACTGTTCTACAGTTCCCTTGTGAGGTCTTATCGAGTTGCAATTAAAACCATGTAGCATGCAATTAAACTCAGGTTTACAGTCACTTGACAGCCGTTTATGCCAACAAAAACGTATATTTCGACACTCTAGAAACAAACTATGTTTGTGTGAAGAGGCGAGCATCTTAAATCGAGACGTATAAATGTACAATAGTACGTAACGAGAATATGATAAGAGGCAGTGTCTAGTCTGATTTATTAATACTCTTTGTCCATGTAAGCGAGACGGCATGCTATGCTAAGAAACAGAGACAAGTATAGTTTCTCTGCATCGTACGTCACAACACATCTCTTTTTCGCTCCCGGAAATAAGCATACCGTCCTGCCCTCATTTGAAACATTAGTGTGTAGCTACAATATTCGCAGCTCTTTCATGTGTGCGTAAGCCTGGCCATTTTTAAACACTGTCTTTCGTACAGACAACGTATCAACCTCATTATTATATTACATCATTGTTTATACATATTTAATATCAAATGTTAGGCATGTTAAACTTTTTCGTTTTTTTTTTCATAAATCAGAAATTAAACTGCAGAAAAATCAGAAAAACAGTTTCTGGCAAAGTTTTTTTTATTCCACTATGTGATGTTATATCATGCCTAACTCTTATACAGTAGTGACTAGAGTAGGTACATAGAGGAAACCAAAATACAAATAGGAGAATTGTTTTCCCATATCAGAATTAATTGTTCACATGGTTCTAAGCAGCAAAACCAATAATTTCCAAATTCAGGATTACAAATAAAAGGTAGGTTCACTTAAAGTGAAAAGTCTCGCATTAAGTACAAACAATTACATATAAACGGCACCAGCTAGGCCTCTAGCTACAAACCCAATTATTAAGTTTGAACGACTTGTGGGACCGTCACATGATCCCCTTCGGAGCAAAATTTACAAAAAGCAAAATGTACACTACACGCAAAATGTAACCTATAGCAAAATGTACAATTCTCACGTACCCCACATATTGTGAAACAGGCGGAACGTACACGAAGCAAAGAGTACATTCGCAAAATGAACATATCGGAAAATGCACACTAAACGCAAAATGCACATTACGCGAAACGTACAATCTGCAAATAGCCATTAGCCACACACCCAAAATGTACGCTAAAAATGTAAGCTATTGAAGTCGGTTAAAACTTTGTTTTTAAAGTTACATTATTACGAAAAAGTAAAAGTTAAAGTCTGTGTTAATGTTCTTAAACGCAAAAAAGTACTTAGCGGATTTTAGCGCGGGTAGAGCTGCGCACGCAGCTAGTCACAAATAAACAGACAGGCCAGGTAGTATTAATGTTACCCATTTTCCTCATAATTCGTAGACTTTGGGTATACACCACCAAGGTTGACTAAATCCAGACTTTTTTTCCTTTACGTGGCAGGTGTGTCTTGATAAGTGCGAGGCTATGTCCTCAGATGTCCAGCACGGCTATCTCAGGAGGCCCGCGAGCTGAGTCGGAGCGACATAAGACTATTCATATTACTGAGCGTTCTAATTAGAAAGGGACGAACGAGAGCACGCGCGCCGTGGCGTGATAGCCGTGTTGAGTCGGAGCGACATAGACTATCCGTATTACTAAGCGTTCTAATTAGAAAGAGTCGAACGAGAGCTCTCGCGCCGTACCGTGATAGCCTTGCTGAGTTGGAGCGACATAGACTAACCGTATTTCTAAGCGTTCTAATTAGAAAGGGACGAACGAGAGCTCGCGCGCCGTCCCGTGATAGCCTGGCTGAGTTGGAGCGACATAGACTAACCGTATTTCTAAGCGTTCTAATTAGAAAGGGACGAACGAGAGCTCGCGCGCCGTCCCGTGATAGCCTTGCTGAGTTGGAGCGACATAGACTAACCGTATTACTAATCGTTCTAATTAGAAAGAGACGAACGAGAGCTCGCGCGCCGTACCGTGATAGCCTTGCTGAGTTGGAGTGACATAGACTAACCGTATTACTAAGCGTTCTAATTAGAAAGAGACGAACGAGAGCTCGCGCGCCGTACCGTGATAGCCTTGCTGAGTTGGAGCGACATAGACTAACCGTATTTCTAAGCGTTCTAATTAGAAAGAGTCGAACGAGAGCTCTCGCGCCGTACCGTGATAGCCTTGCTGAGTTGGAGCGACATAGACTAACCGTATTTCTAAGCGTTCTAATTAGAAAGGGACGAACGAGAGCTCGCGCGCCGTCCCGTGATAGCCTTGCTGAGTTGGAGCGACATAGACTAACCGTATTTCTAAGCGTTCTAATTAGAAAGGGACGAACGAGAGCTCGCGCGCCGTCCCGTGATAGCCTTGCTGAGTTGGAGCGACATAGACTAACCGTATTACTAATCGTTCTAATTAGAAAGAGACGAACGAGAGCTCGCGCGCCGTCCCGTGATAGCCTTGATGAGTTCAAGCGACATAGACTATCCATATTACGAACGAGAGCTCGCGCGCCGTGGCGTGATAGCCGTGTTGAGTCGGAGCGACATAGACTATCCGTATTAATAAGCGTTCTAATTAGAAAAAGACTCGAGCGCCGTCGCGTGATAGCCTTGCTGAGTTGGAGCGACATAGACTAACCGTTTTACTAAGCGTTCTAATTAGAGAGAGACGAACGAGAGCTCGCGCGCCGTGGCGTGATAGCCTTGCTGAGTTGGAGCGACATAGACTAACCGTATTACTAAGCGTTCTAATTAGAGAGCGACGAACGAGAGCTCGCGCGCCGTGGCGTGATAGCCTTGCTGAGTCGGAGCGACATAGACTAACCGTATTACTAAGCGTTCTAATTAGAGAGCGACGAACGAGAGCTCGCGCGCCGTGGCGTGATAGCCTTGCTGAGTCGGAGCGACATAGACTAACCGTATTACTAAGCGTTCTAATTAGAGAGCGACGAACGAGAGCTCGCGCGCCGTGGCGTGATAGCCTTGCTGAGTTGGAGCGACATAGACTAACCGTATTACTAAGCGTTCTAATTAGAGAGCGACGAACGAGAGCTCGCGCGCCGTGGCGTGATAGCCTTGCTGAGTTGGAGCGACATAGACTAACCGTATTACTAAGCGTTCTAATTAGAGAGCGACGAACGAGAGCTCGCGCGCCGTGGCGTGATAGCCTTGCTGAGTTGGAGCGACATAGACTAACCGTATTACTAAGCGTTCTAATTAGAGAGCGACGAACGAGAGCTCGCGCGCCGTGGCGTGATAGCCGTGCTGTGCAGTGAAAAAGTAAATTGTTTTGTTTGTATGCAGAGTGAGCAGAACGACAAGCACAAGCAGGCGGTGGCGGCGGGGGAGCCAATGCTGCGCCACCACTGCGCCTGCATGCATCGCTGCAAGCAGGTGACTGTATACAACTCTCCACTCTATTAAATACAGATGTTCGTAAGATCTCGTCTAAAACGCCGCAGGGGGGCTAGCACAACTGACGCCGCGCCGCGACGCGAGTCGAGAAGGATCTACCGTCCTCGTTCTAATTTGCACGGTGCGAGTGTGACAGGGGACGCTCAGTCACGCGACAAGCGGCTTGTCAGCAAATTGTGCTAGACGTACTGGTCTAAACTCTAAACAGTAAGTGGTCTAAAAGCACACCACCACTATAAAAAAACTTGAGTTCTTGTATGGATACTCTGTATTGTTTTATTACTTTTAGTAATTTTACACATTGAAAAATTCCAAGAATCAATACGTAATTCGTGGTCAACACACTAATAAAAGCCCTTAGCAGGATTCCAACAAGGGACTAGCAGCTTCGTACGCAGGGTCACTATTAATAAGTTAAAGTGGTTGTCATAAATATGTATATGTCGCAGGCATATTGTATAATCCGTCGTTTTACATAGGTAACAACTAGCTGTTTCACAAAACAGTGCTGTTTTGTAATACGGCAGGTTGACGATCAGGTGGTTTGAATACTGCCGAATGAGGCTTGAATTAAGGCTTGTTCACGAAATAAAGTAGCAATAAGAAAATAAAGCTCGCCCCAGAGGTGCTTAAACTTTTCTCTATAACCTACATATATCCTGATAGATAAAAGTCGTCCTTTAATTTTGCCTAATTTTCCATACATTCTGATCTAGTTTTCTTGTACTAAACGTAAACTCTGTAAATGGTGGCTACTTTATTTCGTGAACAAGCCTTACTCTATATAACACACGTATACACGTACCTGTTATGGTTCTAAAGCTATATCCTACTTAGTGGTGGCGCTTTGGAAAATTAGTGAAGCTACCCCCAGAATATAAGTGTAGTTCTTCCCGTCAAAAAAGTTTTAGATGTGATGATCATTACTTAAACGGGTAGGTTTTAGACGAGATAATACAAACCTTAGTTTCTTAGAAAAGTGACATTTTATCTCAAAACATTATACTTTTTACCGTACCATTTTGATGGTCTTAGCCTCTTAGGGTCTTGATATTTATGTGGAATCGTTACGCTACCTATACCTACATAGCATTCCTTCCTTACTACCCATGAGCACTTAAAACGATCTTTGGGTATGTAGGTACTTCTCTCTCACTCGCTGTAACACTTCCACTTTGGGGGACGAGTCCCCAGGGCTCCGTGTTTCTGAAATTTGTTGGGTGTTTTGCGGTGTAGTCAATTTTGGCAATCACCACTGTGTTAATAGATGAATTGCTAATACGAAAATTGAATTAGTGTGGCAGAGTGCTCGAACATTGTCGAAAATGTGGACACGCTGGACAAAAGCACCAATTTTTTTTCAGGTACTTGTTAGGTCCATAGCTTTAAGTTTTTGATAGGAACCAACTCTCCTCCGTCGGCCATCTTTAGTTTTATGGCGGCCATTTTGAATTTTAGTTAATTTATCAATATCCTGAGTTCTGTTTAACGTAGAATGACCAACTTAGTGTCTAAATATGTTACATATTTGGGGTCAAGGAATTCAATTAGATAGTTTTTAGAGTCGAATTCCCAAAGGATATCAAACGGAACCCTGTTCTTGAGCTTCCGCTGCCCATCCGGTTGTCTGCGTATCAGCAATAGCTATACTGTTTAAATTTTCACAGAAGTAGTGTTTCTATTGCTGCTTCACCATACATTCACAAAAAAAAATTAATCACTGCTCTCATACATGAAACGTAATTTTATGGCGTTTTTTGCCCGCCCATAACAATCGCTATATCTTTAGAACCGTCATATGTAGACACTTGAAATTTCCGGAGATTATGTGTCACTATAGCCTCTATAATAACCAGTAATAAAAATAGAATAATGTTAATATGTAAGTGGGGCAGAGTGCTGGAACCAATTGTCGTAAATGTGGACACGCTGGACAATAGCACCATTTTTGTTTCAGGCACTTATTAGGTTCATAGCTTTAAGTTTTTAATAGGAACCAACTCCTCCGTCGGTCATATTTAGTTTTAAAGCGGCCATTTTGAATAATTGTTAATTTATTAATACCTCGAGTTCTTAGTCACTTAGAATCACAAACTTGGTGTCTAAATATATATATTTGGGGTCAGGGAATTCAACTAGATAAGTAATTTACCGATATCTCAGTTACTAACTTACTTGAAAATACAAAAATATTTTTTATATACCTATACATGGCGGAAAGTTAAAACAGTAGCAGCAGTAAGGGCAGCTAACTAGATCCCTTGCCGCCACGCAAAAATGGCATTAGGATTTCATTCCTAACTTTTTAGACCATCTACATTCACAGATTCGTGCCTATCGGTCCTTATATTCCCCAATAAAATTCCAAATTTAAATTCAATACCTACGTTTTTTTTAATACTGCAAAATTAGCTTTGGGATTCCCATACTAACTGTATGGAAAAAGTTTTCTTTGATTTTATTTTATTGGATTTCTGGGCGTTCTAGTAGTCAAACCTTAGTCGGTCCCACAGTGTATTTTGATCCTTAATGAGGATGGGATCGAAAGGCATATAAAAAAATCGTCAAAATTTATGATTTTCTCGCTGATTGTACTTTTTTTCACAAATCTGTGGATGTAGATTGTCATCACTTAAAAATTTATAAAAAAACACCAATTTTCTATTTTTAAGTAAGTAACTGAGATATCGGTAAAATACTTATCTAATTGTATTCCCTGACCCCAAATATATATATTTAGACACCAAGTTTGTGATTCTAAGTGACTAAGAACTCGAGGTATTAATAAATTAACAATTATTCAAAATGGCCGCCTTAAAACTAAATATGACCGACGGAGGAGTTGGTTACTATTAAAAATTTAAAGCTATGGACCTAAGTGCCTGAAACAAAAATGGTGCTATTGTCCAGCGTGTCCACATTATCACCTGAAACTGCCCTACTGAATTGTAAGCATTACTCAATGACTAAGTATTTTATTTCAGGCCGTTCCAGTATTAGAGTCAGAGCCGATACAGCATGTTCCAGAAATGCAGGCAACCGTCGATAACATGCACAGGGCTGCAGCACAAGCGAAATCTGAAGCAGATGCAGTAAGTATACTCTTTCCTAATCTTCAATCAACGTGATAGCTTCCAGAATAACATTAAACGGTCTTTAAAATAGAACAAAAATTATGGTATTAAGGGGCCGTCAAAATTAAGGTTTTTTTTTCACCGATAAGTATTGCTTTTCGGTGAACTTGCTTCGATGCTATTGCTTTTCATTTTGTATTAAGTGTAACACAAATTTTGTGGTGGTGACAGCGCCGAGCCGCGCGCCCGTAGCCGATCACTCCGTCTCGTCCCTTTGAGTTCGCAAAGTGCCGGTTTACTCATAGTCATATTTGTTTGTTTATCGCATATCACATGGTTCCACAAGTGCCGGTTTATACAAACGTGCAGTGTGTTCACATATCGTAGGTCCTAACAGTGAGTGCAATCAGTGTCGGACAATTTGAATCCCCGCCAACCGGCTACCACAGCACCTTACGCGCGGTGGTAACCGCCTACAGGCCGCAACCGTCTTCGAGGCGAATCTGGTGAGACCGCTCCTTTTTGTTGAATGGACTTAACTTTCAATTTCCCGGGTAAGTAGTATTAGGGCTACAAATACGAGACCTATTTTAATCCCATATACCCAGCCAAACAACGATTGCACCTAGCCCCACAGACTCGGGAATCCCCCAGTCCGACAGCCTATCCACGCTCACCCCTTTGTCTAGACTACATGACCTACGAAACATGACCAGATAGCTATGTCTGCCTAGACCAAATATTCTTAACCCGTAGGACAAGGCCCGATTTTGAAGTAACACAAGACACAACATCTCTGGACCTTCAGTATGTGACCACTGCACGCGCACGTGTCTTGTAGGTACCTAATTCCTTGCTATATAACCAACCAGCTAAGTAACCACCAACGCCAGGACTAGACGCACGTGAACATTCATGTTTATTTATATGCTACAAATTTTTACCTATACTCTACGTATTATCAATCTACCCGTCTATCACCATAATTAGTGACAAGTCCCTACTTATATATACACAAAGTGAGCGAGGTTCATGCTCTGCCACGATACTGTATCCCCTTACAAACAGGCTATATTCAACAATCGTCAATGTAATATACCTACTACTACACTCGAGAGCAAAAGTTTCGGGTCACTAGCATTTACTTCAATATCTTGAAAACGAATAAAGCTATCGTATTGAAATAAATTGAACCTTATAGACAATTTAATGTTACTAAAATAAAATGCATTACATTTACTACCGACCATTTATTTTATTACATTTAAAACGACAAATTAAAAATGGCGTCATTTTGCTTGCAAAACCAAAACTGAAAATATTGAACTTTTTATATTTACAAGTAGTTTTAACACAGTTTAGTACTTGGTATTACCCCCACGTGCTTTCTGGACTGCTGCAATGCGATTCGGCATGCTGTACACCAAGTTTCTGAAACACTGTTGGGGAATGTTCTCCCATTCCTCTACCAATGCATGTTTCAAGTCACGAAGCGTAATTAAAGGAGGATCTCGTTGTCTTACACGTTGTCCGAGCTCGTACCAGGCGTGCTCGATCGGGTTGAGGTCGGGGCTACGTGCTGGCCACACGTGGGGACGGGCGTTATCGTGCATAAAGATGGCATTCTCACCAAGTCTTGCCATAAATGGACCGACGTGCTCGTTGAGGATTTCATCCACGTATCTTACGCTATTAAGAGTACCGTTTTCGATCAGTACAAGCTCTGTTCGGCTTTCCGCAGAAATTCCAGCCCCCACGAGTACCGAACCACCACCGTATGCCACCTTTTCTTCAATAAAGGCTTGCATAAATCTTTCTCCTGGTCTTCTGTACACCTTTGCCCTTCCGTCGTGTGTATACAGCATAAATTCCCTGAACCCGACATTTGACCAATTTTCAATCGTCCAATGCGAGTGTTCGCGTGCATAAATTCGTCTTGCTATACTGTCTATACGATGGTGCCTCTCGAGTTTCGGACCATTTGCGGGTCTAAATGGTTTCAAATGGTCGCCGTCTTACACAGTCCAAGCAGAAGGGTTGCTTCTACCAAGCCCTAAAAAATGATGAGTCAGTGCTGTTCCCGTAAGAAACCGATTTCGCAGCATAGAGTTGCCTAGATATCGATCTTCCCGTGCCGTCGTACACCTGGGTCTGCCTGTTGTTGGTCTGCGTAGGTTCGAATCAGTTTCTAGAAACCGCTGGCGAACACGCTGAACTGTAGACAACGATACACCGACTATTCTTGCTGTTTCTCGCTGACTGCTCCCATTTTCCAGGATCGTGAGGATTCACGTACATTCCTCAAGTGTGAGTGACATAATTACTACTTTAATAATGACTATTGGATACCTGGAAGACTTCTTATAAATACATTTTATGACAGAACAAAAACAAAAGCAAAAACAGTTGCGGGAAAAAAAGGGATCATTATGTTTATAACTTTTTGAATGCCATTACTTCACGCCAACAAATAAGTTTTTATACGTGTAACGAAGGATTATTAAATTGTCTATAAGGTTCAATTTATTTCAATACGATAGCTTTATTCGTTTTCAAGATATTGAAGTAAATGCTAGTGACCCGAAACTTTTGCTCTCGAGTGTATCATTGTATCAGTCTATCACCATTGTTAGCAATAAGTCCTTACTCATAATCAAACTGAGCGGGGCCCATGCCCAGTCGCGATACTATATCCCCGTACAAACGGCCGCTAAAGTATTACTATACTGCTGCCCTACTCCTAGGTAAAAATATTGACTGAATCAATGAGCAAAACCCTGTGTAAGGCTCTAAATTACTAAACCCATACCTACAACTTTCAAATCAATAGCGCATTTCCTCCCAAGCTGCGACTCGCACAAAACATAGGTTCTGTTTTTTGTCACTTTGTTTATACCAGTAAGTGATCCCCGCGAAGGACACGGGTGACTGAAACCGAAAGATACGTACAAATTTATAAATAAACTGGGAACCAAAAGACATCAGGTAAAAACACCTACATAAAAAGCTTAGATCAAACTCACATCTCGAACAAACCAAAACGCTTGCATCATTTTAACACATAAACTGAGTAGACCCCAACCAAATAACCCTCAACAAAGTAACAGAATAGAATAGAATAGAATAGAATAGAATATTTTATTGTATAACTGTGTACATAAGCTGGACGTGACAGAATTGGTTTCAACAGTTACCCAATATCGGGCATACAACAATTCGTATTACTTAAATAACTTACAACTAAGATGCGAAATATTCACTAAGGTTGTAGAATACTTTCTGAAGCAGCCAGTTTTTAAGATGGTTTTTAAATTTATACCCTTCTAAAACCTTAAGTTCGGCCGGTAACTTATTAAATACTTTAATAGCACTTATGAGAGCACTCTTTTTATATATACTACTTTTTACTCTAGGTAGGATTATTTTAAATTTATATTGCTGACGTAAATTGCTTTTAACTGCAGACATTTTTGTAAAGTACTCAGAATTGTTTTTGACAAAAGTACAAAGCTCTAAAATGTAGATACTAGTGAGGGTAAGGAAACCTTTTTCTCTAAATACATTTCTTAGTGATTGCTGATTGTGAATGTGATAAATAGTGCGTATGCATCTCTTTTGTAAAAGAAAAGTAGACTGGACGTCTGTAGAGTTCCCCCAGTATATTACTCCGTAAGTGAGCAAGGGATAGATGTTTCCGAAGTATGCGCTTCTTCTTATTTCTTCTGAGCATGTTTCAGATAGTATGGATAAAGCGTAGCAGTGACTAGCTATTCTTTTATTGATCTTTTCTATATGAGACTTCCAATTTAAATTAGGATCTATACTTACGCCTAGAAATTTTATGCTGTTCACTGTTTCTACTGTTACTCCTGCTTGACTTATATTTAGGGTAGTAGGGCTAGTTTTATAATTTCTGAATTGCATGAGTTTGGTTTTGCTTAGGTTTACATCTAGATTTAGTGTTCCAAGCCATTCAACAATTTTCCGTAGTGTACAGCTAATATCGGACTCAAGATTAGAAACGTTTTTTTTTGCAACAGAAAAAAGTATAGTAGCGTCGTCTGCAAACAGTACACAGAGTTCATTGACAATCTTCGGAAGTTCATTTATGTATATTAAGAACATGAGTGGTCCAAGGATACTGCCTTGTGGCACTCCTATATTTACTGTTACAAAAAATTACAACTTTGAATTTCCCTCCACGAGTCACGACACGCTAACCATCTGGTACGCAATATACAGCGCTTCATGATTTCTCCGGAATAGACACCATAAAAATATAAATAAAGGCATTGTCCCAAAACCCAAATTGCGTCGAAACTCCCCATCATCAACTCTTGTGTTCTAAGTTCGACAAACTAACTAAAACCTAGACTTATTGAGCTTAGAATTAAAATATGCCATTCTAGCGTATCACAGCTAGCGACGGTAGGACCCGTGTAGTAACCAATCATAATTCCGTTGTCCAGTATTGCTGGGGCACGATTAGGGACGCACCTACATGCGACTATACTAACACAGAAGCCTTAGGTCCAACTTATTACCAGGGTCTCGGGGGCCTGCTACATGAATAACTCAAGGCATTACTAACGAATCACCGCTGAAGGGACACCGTTTTCTCTCCCAACAGGAGGTCTAGAACAGATAGAGCTGTAGCCCTAACGACCCACACCCAATTAAAGTCTTCTTCCCTTGCACCCAGACCGCCTTTACCAGGCAATAAAGTGTACTACTAGCGCATCGCCTTATAAGACTGCATCGGCCCCCAGCAACAACTATTATAGTTAAGCGAGGCTTCAAACGGCATAGCGTTGCCACGCTCAAGTTACCTACACTTAATTAGAGCAACGTTAGGCTAACACGTACGCTTAAGTCAAGCCGGACGAAGTGTCCCTAACACAGCCTGGTCGGCGATTAACACTATCTCACCAACACTCAATCACCCCGTATCGTAACTAATTATCTAGGTAGTAAGATACCAAGGCCAATTGCAGGCCGACCTAGTGTAGCCCATACAAAAATAGAGTATAAGCCCTTTCCACAGATCACCACCAACACTCAACAAAGGACTAGAAACATTAATAGCGAGAACCCTATCGTCGAAATATCAGGAGATGGAAACTGTCTATACCACGCGATAGCGTATCAAATTAACGATTTATATGACCTTACGTTTGTGACCATCACGCAGTCCGTCGGAACCTTGCCCGTTACGTCGATGAAAACCAAAACGACAAGAATATGCACCTGGCTATGGCTCAAGACAGTGAAATCCAAAAATACATACATTCACAATACCGGCAGATTACTACAGCATTAATGTAAAAATATTCCAAAGAGACCCTAAACAGCATGTTTTACCCATAAGGTACCGAGCGACGCGGTTAATAACCACTACGGTTGTTTCGAAAACTACCTGGGAGCACTCACGTCAAAAGCCACGCAAGAAGATACCACCTTGAGTGCAGGCAGCCTAGAAGAGTTACCAGACCATACAGGATATAGACTAACCAGGCCAAGGCCACATCTCACTGCACAAAACCCATCAATAATAATACTGCAGAAAACCCCATCAATAATATTAATATTAATATCGCCACATGGAATGAGGCGCCGCGCCACACAGGGGAAAAAACGATATTGATTAATACCTAGAATCGAAATCAATACACATTGCATGCTTACAAGAAACTCACTTAAAAACAGGGACGTACGAGTCAAAACACTACACGTTTTATCTTAGTGGAAATAATAGTAGCCGAGGCCTCGCCATCCTTATAAGAAAAAACAGCGGCCTCACGGTAAACTGGACAAAGGCAATCACGAATGATATGGCAGCCTCAATCGAAATAGGCGTCAAAATTGACTTATTCATTCCCACTGCGTCAGCAGCGACAAGCGACGTAACGCGCCTGGTCCAACTATTAAAAGAAAAGCCAAAGAAGTCCACCACAATAACTTTAGGGGATTTCAACGCGCACATTGGTTACAAAGAATCGGGCAAGCGCCAACAGAAAAACCAAATAGGAAAGAACCTTTTCTCAAAAATCATCGGCAATGTTGACTTTATTGGTAAAAAATCAGGACGTGAAGTGCATAGTTTATGGTTACTCAACATTTAAAAAATAAAAAACCTTGCCGGCTCGATTTTTCCTCGACTACAATGTTGCATACAAATTCCCTTATTTGTCGTGGTACAAACTTTTTAAAAAGTTGAAACCGCCATATAAATAAAAGGCATAGGTCCTAAACAGCCAAAACGGATGATCAGTAGCTGTGACTCATCGCGAATTTTTAGTTGTCTCAAATAACTTATGGCGCTTTCGGAAGAAAAATACACTTCCAACTTATTATTAAAAAAATTAAAAGGCGGCAATGCAAAAAATATTCTGTTTTAACATGTTACAGTGGCTAATTCTTTTTACGGAAAATATAGAAAATTGACGTGTAAATGATTCCAGATTTAAAAAAAGCTGCAAGCTCAGTTATTGATTATTTGTTTAAGTGTAATTTGTTGGTAATTTGCAAAGCCAAAAGACAGATATCGGAAGGCGTACGACAATTTCTTGAAGCGGCGAGAAGAAATGCATGCCTTATCATTTTCAAAAAATACATTTTTGTTTTCTTGCACAATTTTTGAGAAAAGCACTATATTTGTCTCAGCTGGAAGGGCATTTACTGGCTTCGTATTAAATTAAACGGACTCCCAAGGTCGTCCGTTTAAAATTAATACTCAGCCAGCAATTGCCTACTTCCCTTGCTTCGACAATAATGTACTATTTCCACCCAAAAACCCACCAAGCCACCAGTTGCAAAGCCACCTGGAGAGCTGGCAACAAAACCTCCCAGATTGACCACTTTATGACACAGACCAATGGCAAACCACTATTCAAATACATCAAAGGCGAACACTCAAACTTGTCAGATCACAAACTCGTATGGGGCGAATTAAAAACCCTCGCAACCAAAAGTAAAAAGACGGTCCCCAATAGATCAGACAAAAACAAAACAACAGACTCGTTTAGCTATAAAACGCTTAACTACGAGCAACTGCAAAACACCACCACAGTAAAAGAATACCAAAAGTCTTTAAGTGAACTGATCACAGAGAACACAAAACCAGAAAAAAATAAAATAAAAACGCCACTGCCATTGGAAAGGATTACAGGCATCATGAAAACAGCGGCCCACAAAGTGCTCAAGCATCAGCCCAATTACTCCAAGGAACGTAGAACTGCACTTGCAAACCTACAAAAGGCAAAATTCCATCAGAAACGCCGTTTCGTTGAATAAAAATAATAAAGCCGCCCGAAGCATCTACGAGATGTAAGAGACTGACAGCGAATCAGAAGAGGAGAAAAACCACAGAGAAGAGCCACCTTCAACACAAGAAGGTACAAGAAGACTTCATACGAATCAACGTGCATCATTTCACCAACGCTCACCCCCCGACGAAGTATACTACCTCTCGACTATTCCAATATTGGCTTAAGGCTGCATAACCGGTCAATTGTGGCCGACTGGCTGCGGTTGGTCGGTCTTCCCTTCCCATCCCAGAGCGTGTCACTCCTCACAAATTTGTGCCCCCTGGTATATCCGGCTTGTCCGGGTCAGGCTTGCTTCCTGGCTGGGTGCGGTACCTATGTTCATGTTCATGTAGTGTAACACAAATTTTGTGTTATGGATAACACAAAAATACCAAACACAAAACGTAACAAAAAAGCAGACTTCGGGTAGAAACAAGCGTTGATTTTGACGGCCTTACTCAGGGTCAAAGATTTCATAAGTCAATCTATAGGAATTGGAAAATGGAGTACATGCATGGTAAGAGATTATACCTTGATGATGATGAATAGGAATCAGAGGAGTCGTAGCAGGGTAATACATTAGCTAATATACAGTGTATATTTAATATTACCTCAAATTGTAACCAGAAGTACGTGTTAGGGCTATGAACCGATATTGCAAGAAAAAATTAAGTTAGTCTTAACTACCAAGGCGTAATTAATTTTTGAAAATTTATCGAGCGGCAATGTATTGCGTACACTGTGACATGATGACACATGGAAGAATCGGGTTACAAGTGACAATTTATTGTGACGTCACGTCAGTAAGTCAAAGTAGTGATCCATTGAGTGCTGAATTATTTTATATGGAAAAAATAAAGACGGTGTTTAAGAAAAAAAAATGTAATATCGGTTCTTAACCTTAACACCAACCTCTGACCCCCTAGCACACTAAGTTTTATGTCGGACATAAAGCATTCGTCCCATTCTGGCAATATGCGAGTTCAAGACTCAAGAGGGACAAATGCTTTGACATTATGACCGACATAAAACTTAGTGTGCTAGGGGGTCTGGTTACAATTTGAGGTAATATTAAATATACACACTGTATATGGAGACGATATTAAGATTGCAATGTAGCTCATGCCTATCACGGCCATAGTCAGCGATGGGCATTGAGAGTACCTGGTCTAAATCTTATATAACATTCAAAGACCCTTTTTCTCAAAAACGCGCGGAGGATTCAAAAAGTTGCAAAAATCAATTGTACAGTGGCTGTACAGGTTTCTGCCATTGCTTTTTTATTTTTTATTACTTTCTAGCCCTAGGGCTGGAAAGTAGAAAGTAGAAAAGGCGACGTGCCTCACTTTCAACCCGTTTTTCAGATAAGCAAGGACCTACTTGAGTATGAGAGATGAGAAATATATAATTTTTGTGTCAGGTGTCACTGGGGATTCAAGAGGTAGCGGAAAGCTGTGGGCAGGCGGCGGCGGAGGCATCGGAGCAGCTGGCGGGCGCGGCGCGCCAGCTGGAGCAGGCCGAGCACAAGCTGTGCCCGCCGCGCAGGAACGGCTTGGACTAGATCCGCCTCTACTGCACAACACACAATCAACTACTTTAATGTATAGGCAATTTCAGCTTTCCCGCTCGGAATGATCATATCATTTCTTCATAACATACTTTTGTTACAAATGGCCCTTTTTTCAATTAAGTTATTTTGAATAATATTGCTTGTATGTTTTAACAAGTTACTTATATACAAATTGATGCATTAAATTATTATGTAGAAAAAGAGTTTTATTGTTCACGGACTTTCATTATAATTTAGAGTTAGGGGTAGGGTATTTGGGGAATTGGGGACGCGTTTAAGACGTACATACCATACCTATTGAAATGTTCCTTCTCGGTGCCTCCTGTCAGCACATGTCCAAATTGGTAGCAGGGGTTTGTATTGAGATAATAGGGATAATAATTTTACAGTACATATGGTGCTGCTTTCCCGCACTAGTGCGGAAAAGAGCACTTTTCGTGCATATGTCGAAACTATCCGTTTGGGAGCTACGATACCACAGACAGATACACAGACAGACACGTTAAACTTCTAAGACCCCTCTCTTTCCGTCGGGGGTTAGTAAAACAAATATTCATGCTCATCACACAAATAAATGCCATTACCGGGATTCGAACCCAGGAGAGCCATATGTACAGTAAAACGTTGTACGATACACGTGCGAATAGGTAATTCGCAACTCGTGTCGATTTAAAACACTCCCTTCGGTCGTGTTTTAATTTATCACCACTCGTTGCGAATTTCCTATTTTCGGCACTTGTATCGTAAATAACTATTACGGCCGTGTTATTACCTGCACAATGCTTTTCATTACATTTGCGAGGAAATAATAACCACAATCTGTATCATACAACCGCCCCAGTAAAAAATATCGTAATTGATAACTTCACTTCCAGATCAGTACGAGTGGAGCGCGCAGCTTCAATATTTCAACCATTCACAGAGCAGCAGTATTCTTGCGGCGCGTGGCCAACTAGATTTGCTTAAACCAATCAGATTACACACAAGTAACTCCCTAGCTAAAGAGTTAATCCATAACTCCCGTGGCCATTTTTTTGTGGCAATAGGCATGATGACAGTAATTGAAAACCACTAAAATATGGTATTTTCTTAGTGAAATTTTAATCATATAATTGGAAAAATTCTCATATTTTTTATTAATTAAGAGATTATTATTTATTTTGATAAAATTAAACTGAAAAATACGGACGCCCGCCATGATAGGTTAAACACCGATCAGAGCGTATGACGTCACATTTGTATTAACAAATACCCATAACGGCCATTACCACAGATTACAGAGAAAACTTACGTACTGAACGAATAGTAAGACAGGTATAGAACTATGTTATCTGTCAGATCTTCATACGTCATTGTCCCGCTTTCTCGCTCGCACGGCCGCGCAAGACTTGTAAACTTTTGAATTTATGTTCATTCAATGAGCAATTGAGCTACCTAGGTAGCAAACGTCGAAGGTCTGTGTTCTGTTTATACAAACGTGACGTCACTTCGGACGCCATGACACTGACAAGCGTTTTAGCGCCAATTTGAAATTTAAAAACTAAAATGCATTATTTTTCTACTTAACTGTTATATTCTCTTGAAAAATCTTATTCGTTGTACATAATAAATGTTTTTAAACTTTATAGAACAGTTTTTCAAAATGTGTCATCGTGCCTATTGTTCAATTAAGGCCATTGTCCTTCTGTATACAGGCGTGTAATAACACCATTTACTAGCAAGTGTGATTTAAATTTACTGATTTTTCATCAGCAGCAGATAAAAAGTAGGAAAATACTCGGAAAGCTAATCTTTAATTTCATATGTTTACTATTTTAAAATTTTTAAATTCATAAAAACTAACAATTAGGACGTTGTTTGATAGTGACGTCACAAGCAAGTAATCCTTACAAATTCCATACTAATGGCTAATGGAGCGTTTGAGAAGTTTCATATGATTCGAGTTTTGTCAAATACCGTATTGAATAATAGTACCTACAATCGGTTATTGTCTAACCTCGAAATCCCGGGAAGTTTGATGAAATTTGGCACAGTCATATAGTAGGTATAGAGTCATAGTTAGTAGCAGCCAGAGTAGCCAAATATTCTTACAGTAATAACGACAGTCAGCGGCATGTATAGTATAGCGTCATAGTAGCAGCCAGACTAGCCAGAGTAGCCAAATATCCTTACAGTAATAGACGTATACCGAAACATTTGGCTACCCTTGGCTGCTACTAACTATATGATGCTCACTGTACGAATGTTCGTTGGAAGCCCTGTTTTCGTCTCCTAAAAGTCCCCCGGTCAGGACCTCACAAGTCGGCTGCCACCTTGAAAAATGTACTCCATTTGTAAGAAATTCAGGTTTTGTGCGAAAACTGAGAAGTCTATAGAAACATTAAAGTTGAATTAATTTTGCACAGGCCTGTAATACGCAACCTTGACGAAAAAACACGTCTTCATGAAGAAAAATGTATCCACATGCGAGATTTTCCCTCAATGTCGTTCCAAGCTAAGTGAATATTCTCCAAATTTGAAGATCAGGAGAATTTCAAATCCACTTTGATTTACACAATAGGATACGAATACGATTTTGACGACCGGTTAGCCTAGTGGGTAGTGACGCTGCCTACGAAGCTGAAGGTCCTGGGTTCGAATCCCGGTAAGGGCAAATGTTTGTGTGATGAGCATGAATATTTGTTTCTGAGTCATGGATGTTTTCTATGTATTTAAGTATTATATCTATTATATATATCGTCGTCTAGTACCCATAACACAAGCCTTACTGAGCTTACTATGGGACTAGCTCGATTTGTGTAAGATTGTCCCCTTGTATTTATTTATTATTTATTTATTTATACAAACATACACGTGCCATATTTCAACTTTGAAAATTACATTACATATATAGTGGGGCAGAGTGCTCGAACAAACTGTCGTAAAAATGTGGACACGCTCGACAAAAGCACCAATTGTTTTTTCAGGCACTTGTTAGGTCCATAACTTTAAGTTTTTGATAGGAACCAACCTTGAACCAACTCCTCCGTCGGCCATATTTATTTTATGCCGGCCATTTCTAATTATATTGAATTATTAATAATCTCGAGTTCTATAAGGCACTTCGAATCACAAACTCGGTGTCTATAGTCTATATACATATATGGGGTCAAGGAATTCAACTAGAAAAGTGTTTTACCGATATAACATTGCATAAACATGTAAACATGTTTATTCTTAGAGTTGGTTTAAGTCATGTTACAAAACCAATTATTAACGTCATTTATTTTTATTACGTGTTATTATAGAGGCTATAATAATACATAATCTGCGGAAATTTCAAGCGTCTACATATTACGATTCTAGAGATATACCGATTGTTATGGGCGGGCAAAAAACGCCATAAAATTACGTTTCATGTATGAGAGCACTGTTTAATTTTTAATTTAATGATTTTTTATGAAAGTATTTTAAAGCAGCAATAGAGAAACAACTTCTGTGAAAATTTTATCAGTCTAGCCAATGAAGTAATATAAAAATTCTCATTATTATATTACATCATTGAGTCTAGCTATTGCTGATACGCCGGACTGACAGCCGGATGGACAGCAAAAGCTAAGGAACAGGGTTCCGTTTGATATCCTTTTGGAACTCGACTCTAAAAGAATCTAGTTGAATTCCTTGACCTCAAATATGTATGTTTAGACACTAAGTTTGTGATTCTACGTTATTTAGAACTCGAGATATTAATGATATACCTACGTATAATTCAAAATGACCGCCATAAAATTAAAGATGGCTGACGGACGAGTAGGTTCCACGTTCCTATCAAAAGCTTTAATGGACCTAACAAGTACGTGAAAAAAATTTGGTGCTTTTGTCCAGCGTGTCCACATTATCACCTGAAACCACACCTGAAACTGCCCTACTAATAGCCCAATCACTTTATTTTCATTAGTATGGAAAAAAATGCAAAATTTGGAAATAATTCATAACAGCTGCTTTTTTGCGTGTAACTGATATATTATCACTTTAGTAATAACGTAGACTCAAAATCCACCAAAATATTAATCATCAAAAAATCGATATAAATTTAACCAACTCCTGAAAAAAGAGGAAAAATATTAATAGATATTTTAATTTTTGTTTTGGTTAATTTACAGGAGCTCTTCAAGAATAATAAATAAATCACACAAAAAGCATAATGGATGTGTCATTTATTTTTATATATTTACTTCCCGATGGAAATTTTGGTGGATTCTTGGATAAGGCATCTTAGAATAACATTTTAAAATTAAACAAACAAAAAAACGCTGTTATAAATTAATGTTTGAAATAAACGTAATTTTCCTGGGGTATAATAGCTAATTGGCTAATTGACAAGAAACGTTTCTGACAGTGATGTTACCGAATAAATTACATGTCACATTTCTGCTGCTACTTGGCGTCAGTAGGAAGGATTATTTATAATGTGTCTATCATGGGACGGCCGCGACATACTCTCGAGTTTTCTCGCACTATACCTCCTGTTCTTAGTGTTATATTATAATAAGAGAGAGACGGATAGTGCGAGAAAAATCGAGAGAGCTCGCGCGCCGTCGCGTGATAGTCGTGCAGAGGTAATGTCGCTGTTGTAAACAGCATAATAAGTATTGCCAATAATGTACATACGTCATGTATGGTCGGGACATCGGACAGTGTGTATTGGCATTGTCAATGATATCGAAAGTATAGATACGCCTGTCCGAACAATTTGCTTGACTTCTGTTCCTTATGGAAAAGAGTGGCGCCATCTCTGTTGTACGGACTGCGTACCACATGGCGGACTTCGCGGACTATTCGTTTGGGTGGCCGGAGTAACCTTGTAAGGGGGACTATTCTCAATTATTAATGTGGCTGGCAGTGATTGATGCACTGATGTTTACATAGAGATAGTGGTAGGTACCTAAGTAATAAATAAATATTTATAAATCTGAAATTGAGTTTGTATATTTACAGTACATATGGTGCTACTTTCCCGCACTAGTACGCAGAGGAGTCTCTAGCCCATGTCGCGCCGGGTGCAATCATTACCGTAGCGCCCTCTTAGTACTAACCTCCCCTAGCGCGCGCTACCGCCTGAGTCGAGGTGAGTGGCGCTCGGCGCCCCCTAGGACCGTGCGCCCGGGTGCAACGCACCCCCTGCACTATAGGTAAAGCCGCCCCTGCTAGTGCGGAAAAGAGCACTTTTCATGCATATGTCGAAACTTTAAAGAGGCATATGTACAGTAAAACGTTGTACGATACACGTGCGAATAGGTAATTCGCATCTCGTGTCGATTTAAAACACTCCCCAGGGACCCGCCCGGTATCCCCTTCGAGGGTTTTTGAAAGGTTTTTTCGTAATGCTTTGCTTACCAAAGCCGATGCTCCTTAAAACCCATTCATTTGGTTATTAAAGCGCTCCAATACGGTATCCCCTTCAAAGGGTTTTTGAAAGGGTTTGCTTACCAAAGCCGATGCTCCTCAATACCCATTCATTTGGCTTTTAAAGCACAATGAATGGGTATTCAACACGAGGAAGCGCTTCAACCCCTTAAAAAGCGCTTAAAAAGCCTTTCGAAAGGGTTTTTCTATCAGTAGCGGTAGCGCCCCGTAAGGGAAACCCCTTCATACGGCTAAGTTAAATGAATGAGTTTTCAATCAATAAAGGACAGCAAGTGATTTGGGCTATTAAACGAACGACTAACCCGTTCAAAGGCTTTTTTCTGGGAAGGGGTGGGCGGGTCCCTGACACTCCCTTCGGTCGTGTTTTAATTCATCACCACTCGTTGCGAATTTCCTATTTTCGGCACTTGTATCGTAAATAACTATTATATACTTTTACGGCCCAACTACTGAACGGTTCGTCACAAAATTTTGTCAGGGATGCGGTAGAGGATACAAAAAATGACTACTGTCTCCAAATGATAGAGCCAAATAGTGTTGAAATAAATACTAGTGTTGAAAAAAAAACTGTATCTAATTTAAAAAATGAATACTCCACTCAGGTTGGATTGCACCCGTGATACTAATTATGTGATCTGAGGAGAACCCTACTCATCCCGATTGTACGCAACCCCGAGCGCCAGTGTGTTGCAGGCCTTAAGAGGAAAAGTCTGTGGGAGAGACTGTAAGTTTAAACTGTATGTAGACTGTAGGGAGTAATATCGGGAAAAACTTATTCGATTTCAAATATTCTTTCATATGTGTAGAGAATGGACTTTCTGGATCGACGGTTGTATTTTTTTCCGCGGGTTTGCCTAGGTTCTTTACAGTAGGCGGGCGAGTCCGCACAAATACGGGCAGTTAGCAGGCCTAGGCAACGTTAGTCAGATGGTTAACTACGTTAACCGCTTATCCGTTAACTTCTTTGATCGTTAAAACGTTACATTTTAGAAAATTATGGTTAACCGTTAACTCTTGATAAATTTTGCATTTGTCAATCTCACTAAACCATAGTAAATAGCATTGTCATCCGCCTTACGTAAATTGTATAATTTCAACTCGATTCGACTTCAAGAACTCAGTGAAATTTTACATGCAAGATTTGACCCACACTAACGCGGCAAGTTATTATTGTGAAGTTCAAACATATGACTCGTGTTTTGTGGATCTTGACTTGATCACCATATGTGACAAGAATAAGTATATGTTTAATGTTAATGTACTTAGTTTTATTTATAGTTTAAATACGTAGACAATTTGTATACAGGTCGACACACGTAAAAAGAGCCCTGGCGGCCATACATTTTATATGGCCGCCAGGGTTCTGTTTACATGTGTCGACCTGTACATCGTAATCTATCTATATATATAAAACGCAAAGGTGACTGACTGATTGACTGATTGACTGACTGATCTATCAACGCACAGCCCAAACTAATGGACCGATCGGGCTGAAATTTGGCATGCTGATAGCCACTATGATGTAGACATCCGCTAAGAAAGGATTTTTGAAAACTCACCCCCTAAGGGGGAAAAACGGGGGTCCAAAGTTTGTATGGGGGAAGCATTATTTTTTGAAATATAGACTTAAAACTTTGTAGGAAGATTACTTATTAAGATACAAAAAAATTACTTTCAGCGTTTTACAAAATTCCTTCCCTAAGGGGGTTAAATAGGGGTGCAAAGTTTGTATTCAAAACTACTGGGACTACAAACTTGAAGTTTACACCAGACCTTCCTTTTATGACGTAGGCAAGGGATAAGACGGGATTTTTGTAAATTCTGTCCCTAAGGGTGTTAAATAGGGGTGCAAAGTTTGTATGGGTGAAACATTATTTTTTGTACTAGAGACTTGAAACTTTGTAGGGATATTACTAATTAAGATACAAAAAAAGTTCTTTCAGCGTTTTAGAAAATTCCTCCCCTAAAGGGGGTCAAATAGGGGTGCAAATTTTGTATTCAAAACTACTGGGACTAGGAACTTGAAAATTACACCAGAAGTTCTTTTTATGATGTAGGTAAGGGATAGAAAGTTACTAACCTACGAAAGTTAGTTTAAACCATTTTTAGGGTTCCGTAGTCGACTAGGAACTCTTATAGTTTCGCCATGTCTGTCCGTCCGTCCGCGGATAATCTCAGTAACCGTTAGCACTAGAAAGCTGAAATGTGGTACTAATACGTATATCAATTATGCCGACAATTTGGTGAAATAAAAAGTGGAAAAAAATGTTTTATTAGAGTACCTCCCCTATATGTAAAGTAGGGAGTGTTTTTTTTTCTGATTTCAACCCTAACGTGTAATATATTGTTGGATAGGTATTTAAAAATGAATAGGGGTTAAGTAAAATCGGGTTACCTTTGTTTTACCAAAAAAAATTGACAAATCATCACTTCCCAAAACATTTTTCGTAGAATTTTTATTTGCCAAATTATCGTTTGCCAAATTAACACTCGATAAATAATTCTTACGCAAACCTTATGTTTGGCATATTCATGTTTAGGCAATATCTCGTTTACTAACTGGTACTTTGACCAAATTTCATTCAGTCAAATATGTTAGTTGGCATAATATGTTTTAACCAAAACAAAATAAGGCAAATGATTTGTATCGTCAATATTTAATTGACCATTTCTATTCCGTCGGTTAATCAGTAGAGGAACTCTTCAATGACAAATCATGTACATCTTTATTTCAATGGTAATTTCATATTTTCCATAGGTATCCTATATTGGGTACGTTTGTCATCCAATAATCCATGGGAAACAATACTTTTGCGAGGGTAAAATGCAAATTCTTCATTATTGCGCCAGTTGTGTTAAATTGTTTTTTATTGTGTATAAGATACACAATAAAATAACAACTGTTTTTTTATGTGGGTAGGGAAAAATTATTTGTATAGAGGTCGCAATTAGGTTAGAATTGCGACCTCTATACAAATTAGTTTTTTGCCGTATTAAAGCATTTGCTGAAAGACCACTACATGCCATAATGTAATTTTTCGTAATAATATTTTGCTGAATGAAAATATTCGTATTAAAACTGTGCCAAAGTTTGCATTGGGAAACAAAATAGTTGGTAAAATTTGTTTGGGAAATGAAATTTGACCAAAATAAATTTGGTAAAACAACAGGATCCCATTATTTAGATAATGTTAATATTTTCGGACCCCCTCTAACTTTTGAACCATAAGTTTTAAATTTATGAAAAATATCTCAAAAGCAGATCTTTATAAAAACTTTCTAGGAAAATTATTTTGAACTTGATAGGTTAAATAGTTATTTACAAAAATTACAAAATAATTTCTGAACCAAGTTTGTAATTTAACCGTATAAGCAGGTGTTTAATGTACCTGTAATTTCTACAAAATCACAATGATATTCAAATAAAGTAAAAACGGTGAAAATCGGTTCACGCAATTCGAAGAATTATCCCATAAAAATCATCTTCCATACTTTAAGCTCGCGCGCCATAGTTTACTTAATTTGCCGATGGATGTCGCTGTACGCGGAACGCTCATATCGTACATGGCGGTGTTAAGATTTTTCCTGATTTGATGGGGTCGGAGCAGGTGCGCCCATACATTACGTCGAAAATTTGTCGTGCTCGAATTGTCTTAGTTGTCTTTGGTCGTTCGTTGTCTGATAATAAAATTGTTCGCTAAGTATTGCTTGTAGGGTTTTAGGGTTCTGTACTTAATATGGTTGTTTTAATTTGAGTTGACTCAATGTAACAAATAGACCATTTTTTGTGGGGACACTGACTGGCGGACGGAAAACTACGGAACCCTACACTGAGCGTGGCCCGACACGCTCTTGGCTGGTTTTAAAATTAACTTAATAAAAGTAAATCCGTTACTCACAATGGTAACCTTGTTAATTAAGAATTAACGAGTTAACAGTTAACGCCCACCTAGGGCAGAGTCTGTGAGTATGTATGTGGGTTTGTAATTTGTATCTAGGGAGTAATCTCCGGAACCGCTTATCCGATTTCAATAATCCTTTCATCAGTTTAAGTGATGGACATAGACTATATTATATCCTGCCTTTTAGGTAATATTACACTCTTTATTTATGAATACAAGTGTGCAGCCGAGCGAGCAACTAGCCATACATGAGCTGAAAAACGAGCCACTTTGCCGAGTTATATTAGTAGAGTTGTATTATGTAATCTATGTAGTTGGAATGAGTCGGCAATACATACCTGTTTTTCTAAGTATAGGTAGATACTTTTTTTATTGGTTAATCAATAATCATCTATCAATCGCGATACTATAGATAGTCTATAGATAATTAATTAAATTAATATCGTTTTTACCCGTTTTAACCCCGACGAAAAAGAGTGGTGTTATAAGTTTAAAGTGTCTGTCTGTGTATCTGTCTGTGGTATCGTAGCTGCCAAACGGATGGACCGATTTGAATGCGGTTTTTTTTGTGTCATAGATAATATTACCCTGAGTGTTCTTACCCATGTTTCATGATAATCTGTTCAGCCGTTTTTGGGATATTGGACTTTGAAATGAAAATTTCGGGGGTTTTTCATCTTTTCTAAGTTGTTGTTATTCTTCGGTAGGCACGGGTAGTGTGGTACGGGTAATATGTACTTAATGTATGATAGAGGAGATATAGTTGGGGTCCCCGGAAGGTGATAGTATTTTTTCTCAATCAATCCCTAGGAGGTTTAAACACGGAACTGTTTTTTTAATGTGGTAAAGAGTTCTAGACGAACGTCGTAATCGCGGGCAAAAACTATTTAAGTGTAGGTACATACAATAACGACAACTTAGAAAAGTTGAAAAACCCCCGACATTTTCATTTCAAAGTCCAATATCACAAAACTCAAAAACGGCTGAACAGATTTTGATGAAACATGCCTAAGGACGTATTAAGAACACTCGAGATAAAATTATCTATGACAAAAAAACGCATTCAAATCGGTCCATCCGTTTAGGAGCTACGATACCACGGACAGAACGTTAAACTTATAACACTCCTCTTTTTTCGTCGGGGGTTAAAAAGGAAGTAAGAGTGTAGCGTGAGTACAGACACTGGGTAGTGAGTACTTACATCCAAATACCTATTTAATTTTAAGCTTAGGATTTGGACTTGCACCTACCTAGTTTGTGTCATTGTCTCATTGTGTGCGCGTGTGTGCAGGTCTGCAGGTGATATATATGTAAGTACAGTCAGAAAGCGGTCCACCAGTTTTGCCCTTAGCACACAGTTAATTGGGTTGAAAAGTGGTAGACCACGTCCTGAGCTCACTGGACTTACACTTGCTAAGGGAAAGTCCAACTAAGTAAGTATTTCTAAACACTTTTCATTTTAAATCTACAATTCGCATTGAAGCGGAAATCGTGTATCCATCTGTTGTGTTGTGATGTACAACTGTACTCAATACCATTTTGTAAATAGATATCGAAGTCTTAATTACTTAACAAATTTCATTAAGTAATTATTAAATAGGTACCTATCAATGTTATAAACACCAACAACCAAATAATTCAGCTAAGGATTAGATCACAGCTCATCAAGTACAGGTTAAAATATCGACGGTTGTTTTTTTAATTCGTGGCTTCGACCGGCGTCGTCAGAGGAGGGGTGGAATTTGGTTTGGAGTGGAGAGAGCGCGTCCGTTAGGGGTTGCTTGTTAGCTGCTACGCGCCTGCGCGCGTACTTCGCGCCACTCGGCTACGTCGCTTGCTAGCCAGTAGCCACTCTAGCTAGCCAGATGTTCAGAGAAGCTTTCCGTCGATACTTCAACGCTCTTGCAATTATTAAAGTAAAATGCGTATTTGGACTCCTTTAATGTTATTAATTCGAAGTCAGAGGTCCGTAGAATAGTTAAAACCATGTGTACTCTGTGAACTGTGCGTGCAACTGAAAATTATTTGGCGTCTTGATGTCCACGAGTTCGTTCGAGACTAACAAAGCGGCGGACATTTTATTTTGAGTATTCGATAATGTAGCGTTGCGTCGAAAACATTAATGTCGTTTTATGGTTACAACTTAAGATATCGTTCGCTTACACCTTTCGTAAGTATAGTGCTTTTATAAAGGTTTTCCTATTGTAAGATTACTTGTGTCTACCGTTAGCAGAAAAGCGGGTTTCCAGTCGTATTTTACCGTAATGATGTCGACATTTTAAGTAAAAATGGTTTGATAAAAGTGACGTATGCAATCAGTTTATTTCAGTGTAATACTTTCATATTACATAAAGCTAATTTATTTGATATCGACCCAATCCGCTTCGGAGGTTCTTGTCAGTTATTTCCGCGCGCACGGCGCCTCTAACCTCTAATCAAATTGTCACGATTACAACACCGTTCATAAAATAGGCTTAGGACATAAAATAACATGGTATTTTATTTTCTTATTATTCCCGTCTAAATAGCGATGCCGAGGGGGGTGAAGCGAGGGTCGGCGGAGGGTGAGGGTGAGGTGGTGGTACGCGTTGGGGCGTCTCCGTCGCAAACTACGCTTTTGGATGACAGCCCAAGCCAACCCATCAGCTACCACCTGCTCGATCACGGCTATGGCGCCACACCACAACATCAGATCAGAAGGGAGGCACCTTCTGCACCACCAAAGACTTCTGAAGTAAGTGCAACTATAAAATAGCTTATGTGTTTTCTAAAGAATTAAGAAAAAAAATCTTAATTTTTCCACTAATAGTTCACTACAATATTTGAAAAATTACTGCTCATATTACCATTTAATAGAATACTTTGTTTGTTATATTATTTGAGTTGATACTTAAGCACTTACCGCATTGCTTACATGAACATTCAAATTTATTTTTAGTTATTAATTTCAATTACATTAGGGGCTCTTGAAGTATGGATTACATTAGTACCTACCTTTTTAGCATATTTTACTAAGATAAAACTTGGGCATACATATTAAATAATTTACAATAACATTATCAATGTCAGCATTTAATTATTGAAGGTAACTCTATCACTTTGGTTTGATCTTTTGCACATCCCGGTTACTTGGCATTCATTTTAATAACAGCAACAGGATATGCTTTTTGTTAAGACAAGCGGATGTACTGTTACTTCAAAGTATTCACGTCTGTTATGGTTGGTTCATGGAATGTATGTTTATTGACTGATGGTATGAAAAATAAAGTAAATCCTATATTGTTTGCTAAATAGCAATCTATGTCAAATGAACAAGTAAATACTGGGTAGTATGACAACTTTATTGAGATGAAGATTATAAAAGCCATTCTAAGACAGTTTTAAAAATAGCCACACCTTAAAAAAATATGGTTGTGGTTTTCACTATGTTCTGCGGTCAAAATTTAGAATCTGCTTTGTGGTCACAAAGTAAAACTTCAAGTTCCCATCGGTGAGAAACCGTTGGAACACTGAATTGGCAGAAGAATATTATTGAAGCATCATTGTTAAGCACCTCATCTATTCTGTTGCCAGAAAATATAATCTGTAGTATATATGTGGTGTAATCAACTAATCATCATCATCATTTTCCTAGCGTTATTCCCGGATGTGCCCCTAAAGGAGCCCAGGGTCCGCTTTGACACCTAATCCCAAGATTTGTGTAATCAACTAATCATAAATAGTTTAAATATCTTTTATGTTTTTATGTATAAACGTAAAAGTCCTGACTGACTCACTCACTCAAATCAACGCCCAGCCCAAACTATTGAACCTAGAAAGCTGATTTTTTTCACAATAGGTAGTAGCCACCAAGAAGGGATTTTTGAAAATTCCACCCTCATGGGGTTAGTATGGGGATGGAGTCAAATTTCAAGTGAGAGACTTGAAACTTTGTGTATGGACTTCTTATTACAATACAAGAAAAGTAATTTTAGGGTTTTGGAAAAACCCATTCCTTAGCGGGTTAAATAGGGGTGCAAAGTTTGTATGGGTAAAATTTGGTATTGAGATAGTTTGAGTCCCGGGGAAGGCCATAGAATCATTTTCATCCCAGAAATCATTCCCTAATAGGGTGAAATTTTCAATGGAGCTACGATAAAAACGAGTTCCACGCGGGAAGAAGCTAGTAAAATTATAAACTTGATTAGGATATGTAATTAATATTTTTGAATTAAGCCAATCTGTTTTTAGGGTTAGTCAACAACCCTTATAGTTTTGCTATGTCCATCTGGCCGTCCGTCCGTCCGTTCGTGCGTCTTCGGCTTAGCTCACTACTAGAAATCTGTAACTCGGCATGGGTATATAAATCAATCACGCCGACAAAACAGTGGAATGAAATCTTTATAATTTTTTTTGGGGTACCTCCCCTACACCTAGAGAGGGGATGTATTTTTTTCTCATTAAACCCATATTGAGGGGTATAGTTGCATAGCTTGTTCAAAATATTATGGGTTTCTTAAAACCATCTTTAAATTTAGTGATTCGTTTGTGAGATATTGGGCTTTAAAGCCCTAAATAATTTGTGTTCGAGTCATGTATGCCCCCTCTGCCGGTTAAATGGCTACTACTGGAGATGTGAAAAAAATCGGGGCAGTAGTACACATAATGATTTAAAAGGAAAACTATCACGGCTAAGTAGGCATAATTAGTTACCGAGTAAAAGTCGACAAACTTACATGTACTTAGAAATGCCAACTTACGTACAAACTCGGCTGACGCAACCGGACCATTTAGTTGGAGCGCGCGTGTCGATGTAACTAAGACAGACAGGCAACTACGGAACTTTACACTGCGCGTGACCCGACACGCACTCGGTCGATTTTTATAGCAGGTCGATATCAAAAAAGGGTTTTACAACAGTCACCCTCATAGTGGCTCTCTTATTCTAATTACTTCTACTAATAACTTTATTAGTCACAACTAGGGTTTGCAATATTCGTCCATTTTTAGTATTCGAATAATATGAATATTATATTTTCCATTATTTTAATATTCGAATATTTCGAATAATTTCGAATACTTGCCATATTAAACCAAAATAATAAATAACACTGTGTTAAAATATTTAAAAAACCTGAAAATCATTATAAACAAACATTTCTTAAATTTAACAGCAACAAATAGTGTAAAATAATCTACATCTGTATTTATTGAAGTACCGGTAGCGTAGTGTAGTGTCACTCAGGCGCGCGATTATTAAACAAAAGGTCGTTGTCGTATTTCACAAATTTTACCAATCACTGCCACAATTCCTAAAGACCAAGGTGTTCAATCAATGCTTCATACCAGTCTTGATGTACGAAGCTGAGCCGTGATGGAACCTAACGGTGGAGCTAGCCCACCGACTACATGTCCCTCAGAGAGCTTTGGAAAGGTCTACGCTCGGGCTCTTGCTGATGGACAAAGTACCAAACGAGATTATCCGACAGAAAACCAAAGTGACTGACATAGCTCAAAAGTGTAACAAACTGAAGTGGCAGTGGGCTGGTTACATCTGTCGCATAACCGATGAACGGTGGAGTAAGCAAGCAGGTTCTCGAATGGAGACCGCGGCTTGGCAAACGTAGTGTTGGGCGCCCTCCGGCCAGGAGGACATAGAACTTGAGGAGAGCGGCTCTTTCATGCTGTAAACGATTAGGCTGATGCGATCCACCACAGCTGTGCGAAGCAGCGTAGAGGTTCGCAAGGAAAAAATACACCAATAGGAAGAGCTGAAGAACAGAATAAGAATGCTATATTGGTGGCTGATTTCCTCAAACCGCTCCGCCGCCTCACACAGCATTGGTGGATACTCATCCGTAAGATAAATAAATAAATATTAGGGGACAAATTACTCAAATCGAACTAGCCTTTCCCAAGATAGACTTGCTGTGTACCCTCGAAATCATGTGTGTCATTTTTCATTTATTCTTTTGTCGTATTGAACCCAGGATTGAGAGGACAATCACTGCCAGAAAGTTCTTGCGACCCGTTTAATCATGGCTGGCAATTGGTGTAACGCCACCAGTGTTCAATCTTATTCACTGTTTTTGTTATGTAGCCTCCTACATAAGTGATTTTTATTGAATGTATATGGAAAATATTTATTTCTATACTATTCGAAATATTCATTTTATTCGAATAGTAAACCTTGTGGTATTCGAATAATTTTCATGGCTAATATTCGAATAATATGAATATTCGAATATTAGAATTGCAAACCCTAGTCACAACTAATAGTGGAAGCCCCACAAGCCCAATTTCATAAGAAAACCGCAAATCGATGTACAGTTTAGCCGTTTGGCACACGCATACTAGAGGTCAAAACAATTTTTTTGACCCGCACTTCCTAAAAAAATTCCCTTAGGGGAGGAGTCCCGAAACATTTTTCTTTAAGTATGGAAAAAAAATTTTTTTTTTCAAAATCCTATCTTCTGTAGGATACTACAGAAGATAGGATACATATGATAATATGAAAGGGATTTTTGAGGCGATTCTAAAAATATACCACATCGTTATAGAAATGTAGTCTGGAAAAATATATATTATGTAAAGTGTAGAGAAATTGAAAAACGACCTAAGGGTTCATTGACCTTAATAGCTAGAAAAGTTGAAAATTGGTGGCTAATGAAAAGCTAGTCTATTAAATACTGTCTGCAAAGAGGCCGAAGGTGTATTTGACAACTGGCAGCACTGGCAATAGCTTTGAGCCTCTCACAGACTGGGGCGGTCAGGCACTAGTAAACTTGTAATTAGCTGTCAAATTTACTATTGGCCGCGCCAGTGTGTTGCAGGCTTTACCCGCCGGTTCATGCCGTGGTCCGTCGCTTCACCCTGGGCATTACAGTACCAAACACTATTTGGACGTCTCTTCACCTTGGGTACTAAGGTGCCCACGACAGTGAATAGTCAGAGCTCACAAATTTGTATCTAATCTACTCATACATAGGAAATCAAACGGCCAATAAACGTTTCTATCCTTTTCTTGAAAAAGTTTCCTTTCTTTTTCGTTAAGGTGGCGCCTGCGTACGTTTTATGGTATTCAAGCAAACTTCAAACAAAGTTCGTTGTCGTTATACAAGGCGAACGTGGTCATTGCGCGAGTACTTCACAAGTTTTTATTGTGTTTTAATGGATAAAGGTGCTTTTGTAGGAAGACTTAAGTAGTTTTAAACGGATGCCAAAACATTCTGTGTGTGATTTAAAAGCTATATTTCTGCGCAAATGGAAGTTATTCCATTTATTTCCTTAAATTGATTAGGTTTCTTTGAATTTAGGTGTTTTTGGATTTTGTTCCGTATTTTAAATATCAAAAATAAATATTTACTCTAATGAAATAATTTATATACATAGCCTATTTCATTACAAATAAAAAAACCTAAGAGCATATGTCTCAGATATTCAAAGACGCGTCAAAAAATATTATACAATAATGTGTGGCCGCCTGATTACGACCGCGAAAAGCCGCGGTGAATCAACGGCATTTGACGGAGTGACGTCACGGACGGTAACACACACGGTGCACGCTCGCGCTTACTCGTTATTTATTATTGTAAATTTGCAAACTTCCTCGTACTATAGTAATCAGTGTGTGCGTCTGGGCCCGACTGCCCTGTGCGAGTGTTCGCAGCCTACTGCGCGCCTCCGCGCCTGTGCTTGAACATATTTTATAGTGTTTAGATTGTGTGCAATCGGATTGTCTTTAAAATATGTGGGTAGGTGCAAAACGCTTACAGTAAAAAGTAATCGATTGAGTATTTTTTTTTTTTTAATATTCGAGTTAATACTATACAAATAATAAAGTTTAACAATATAGCTAAGCAGTGACCACAATAAAAACTTTATCAAAACTAATAGACTATTATCAACCAGGATACCAGCGCCATCTAGCGTAGTGCACGAGAGCTATTAAGACTCCGTTAACAAAGATGACGAAGTGCGTAACTTGCAAAAAGTTTTTATCGCCGAAAGGTGCCGCCACATGCGCAGTATGTCGCGGAGTGTATCACAGGGGCTGCGTCGGACTTGCAACTTCCGACAGTGTGGCAATCCCTAGGGACTGGGCGTGCCCTGAATGCGAAGCGAAGCGGGGGATGACTGGTGGTAGTGGGACCCCGTCAAAAGGCCCCGGTGAGATGCAGGCTCCGCCGACGACGATAACTGGGGCATTGTCCGCTAGCCCCGCGCCCATGCTAGGCAATGATACTCAGGTTACTGGGCTGCGTCGAGACCTGGATGAGTACATGTCCGAGCAGCGCGAGTTTCGCGAAGAGATACGGGCCACCTTGAGAAATCTGTCGGGCCGCATGGACGATATCGAGCGGCGGCTAAAGGCGGTAGAAAGGGGTGAGGCGGAGTCGGCGCCCCAGAGCTGCGTGGTCGAGTTGCAGCAGACGGTGGCTCGCCTCCAGGCGGAGCTGAGCGACCGTGACCAGGACGCGCTGCTTTCGGACCTGCCAAAGGAGAAAACCCGGTACACACCGTCACGGTTCTCGCTACCAAACTCGGTGTCGCCCTTGACCCCCGTGATGTGGTGTTCGCCGAGCGAGTCGGTGCGGCGGAGCGGGGCGCGGCGGGTGGCGCAGACGGTGGTGCCGCGGGCCGCCCACGTCGCATTGTCGTCAGGCTGGCGCGACGCCAGCTGCGTGACGACATGTTGCGGGCTGCCCGAGTGCGCCGCAACTTCACCTCTGCCGACGCTGGCTTGCCGGGCGCACCCAGCCGCGTTTATGTGAACGAGCGGCTCACGCGCACAAACCGCCAGCTATTCCAACGTGTTCGGGAGGAGTGTCGGAAGCAGGCGTGGAGGTTTGCGTGGACGAAGCGGGGACGGGTGTACGCCCGGCAGGGAGACGGGAAACAGGCGTACAGCATCCGGTCTGACGCCGATATAATGCGTGTTTTTGGAGCCGTCTCTGTTTGAAGTCGTCACGCTCAGGCTTATCTCTATTTATGATTATATGGAATGGTATGGCAGTGGCATGGAAATTTTAAATTATTTTAATGTATTAGGCAGTGGCATGGAAATTTTAAATTATTTTACCGTATTACACTTACATCTAATTATAATATATGAATTGCAGAGTTTTGACTTATTTTATTTATTACTATCTACTATATACATACACAATCACCAACACATAGTTATTTTCATTTACTTATTATTTTATCACATATGTTTATTATTAGCGTGTTTCTCTGTTAATGATGATTAATATGTCCATGAGAATAGGTTTGTTCAATGCAGGTTCTCTGGGCACGAAACACGATGACTTCATAGCGGCTACTTCCCGGCATGATCTTGATGTGCTGGCTATCAACGAGTCGTGGTTAAGAGCTGGGGAGGAGGGGAAAGCGCCTGCACTCCCTGGGTACAGGTTGCGCCATATCCCTAGGCCTACAGGCACAAGATCCCGCGGAGGAGGCGTGGGCTTTTATATTAAACGATACGTCAATGCTCGCACCTGGCCTCACCCCGTTGACCCTCTGCATAGACTCGTGGAACAAATGTGGATCACTTTGACCCTTAACGGAAAGAAACTGGCGATCGGAACGGCGTATCGTCCACCCTGGATGGATATAGATTTGTTTTTGGATGCTATTTCTGACACTATTGGCTCAATTCCTGACTATGACCATTTGATATTATTAGGCGATTTCAATATAAATGTATTAAATAATAATGACACTAGAAGTACTAAATTAAATAATTTCTTGACCTGTTTTCAATTGACACAATTAGTTACAGAACCCACGCATTTTACAAACACTAGCCAGACGCTGCTTGATGTAGTTTGTACGGATTTGCGTGCGAAAAATCTAAGCATACACCATATGGGTACGCTCTATGGGCACTGCCTTGTTGTTTGCGAATTCAACCATTAAGCTTGAAAAACCTAAGCCGTTTCAAATAACCTACAGGCCTATCAAGAACATTCTACGCGACTATCTAGATGCGGACTTGCGGTCTGTGAGGTGGGACCTGATGTCAAACCTGGGAAATGTAAATTATATGGTCGAAGCCTTCAACCAACACATATTATACATATTTGACTTACATGCTCCTCTTAAAACTACACTAGTTAAGGGTTGTTCGTACCCCTGGATCACGGACACAGTCAAGCTCATGATGCGTTTGCGTGACAAAGCCGCAGCAGAGTTTCATAGAAGCCAGTCTGACAGTAAAAAACAATACTACAAAGACTTGAAATCTACTGTCAATAAAGCAATGTTCTATGAAAAATCTGCATACTTTGAATTGAACATAAACAGTAAGATTCATGATCCTAAGACACTATGGAATAACCTGAAGTCAACTATACTGCCTAAAAAAAACAGTGAACTACCTGCATCATTTGACAACCCAACTGTAATTAGTAATCATTTTCTAAGTCTGCCCGGAACTTCAGAAGTTTCTATATCACAACTGACATACCTTGAGTACCACAGACACAGCGACTCCATATTTACATTACTTCCAATTAGTTCAGTCCAAATCAACAAAATAATTAAAAATCTGAAATCAAATGCTGAAGGTAGCGATGGTATTAATTTGAATATGCTTATGTTGACATTGCCCCACACTATTGATATTATAACTGACATAATAAATACTTCCATTTTGACATCAACTTTCCCCGACATCTGGAAGTTAGCGATTGTGCACCCATTGCCTAAAACTGCTAACCCATCTGAACTCAAAGACCTACGACCTATTAGTATTCTGCCTTGTATTTCTAAAATACTAGAAAAGGCTGTGGGCTCACAGCTTACTCATTACCTTGAGTCGAACAACATTCTGCCTAGTGTTCAATCAGGTTTCAGAAAAGGGAGGAGTACAATGACGGCTTTACTGACAATATTTTGTGTGCACAGGACAAGGGAATGTGTACACTGTTAGTACTCCTTGACTTTTCCCGCGCCTTTGACTGCCTTAACATTAATCTACTTTTATCAAAGTTGAGTTATTATGGCTTCGACATCAATGCTTTGAGATGGTTTGACAGTTATCTAAATAACCGTTGTCAATTTGTAAAAATTAATCTTAGTGATGGCTCCACGCGGTCTTCTGAACTAGCTTGCCTCGAGAGAGGAGTCCCTCAAGGGTCGGTGATTGGTCCGATCCTGTTAATTTTATACTCTGCTGATATAGGGTCACACATAACACACAGCAAGTACCACATCTATGCGGATGATGTACAAGTGTACATCTCATGCAAACCTTCCGAACTAGAGAGCACCATAGAAAATCTTAATGCAGAGTGCAGACCTTTCAAGTATTTCTAACTGGGCTACAGAAAATGGGTTAATTCTTAACCCAAGTAAGACTAAATATATGGTTTTTGGCAGCAAACAACAGCTAGCTAGCACCAGTCCTTCAAATCACGTTATGGTTATGAATAAGCCTATTGAGCGGACGCATGAAGCACGCAACCTAGGTCTTTTGATGGATGGCAGCCTTCGTTATGAAAAACACATTGCCAATACAGTCAGAAGCTGTTTTTATAAACTCAAAAGTACTGTACAAAATAAGACCATTTTTAAATGAGAGCCTACGAATACAGTTAGTGGAATCACTAGTTTTATCTAGACTTAATTATGTGGACACTGGTGTTGGTCCACGACTTCTTTCTAAAACAAAGAAACTCATCCAGCGTGTTCAGAATGCCTGCGCTCGCTTTTGTTTCAACATTCCGTTGAGGCGGTTGAGGGCCAATGTCACCCCATTTCTAAACAAGAATAATATCTTGAAAATGCAACACCGCCGTAACCTCCATTTGGCTTGTTTGCTTTTTGGGGTATTGAAGCACGAGGCGCCGGCGTATCTCTTCGAGAAACTCTCCTTTAATAACTCGTCTCGGGGTGGAAGACGTCAGCGCATAATATGTCTGGTGACTCCCCGACATGCTTCTGCTGCTTTCCGAGGAAGTTTCCGCTATGCAGCCACGAAGTGCTGGAACAATGTCCCGCCGCCGCTTAGAGGCTTGCCGGACGTTAACAGATTTAGAATTAATCTCAAAAAATTCATGCAAGAACATCAGCATAAACAGGAGAATCTGTGTCATGAAACTAGCTGCATTTAACACTCCCTCACCTGTTGGTTATGCCCCATCTGTAATTCATCCATTGCCATACGGTTGCCAAACGTAATTTAATGTGTACTTCAGTTTGTCAACGTAGTTTAACTTAATAATATTGTTTTTAAGCACAATATCATGCTGCTTTGATTGTTTGACGTTTAGTGTTTAGTTTAGATATAGATAATAATTTCTACTATGGTGTTTAGTCTGTTTTCTGTTTGTTGGCGCTAGTAGTACTGTTCGCGTATGGGCTGCGTTCACTTTTACCATTAAGGCCCATACGCACGTAGCGGTTTGTTGGGATGCAACTTTTTGCAGGCCAACAAACCATTACTACTACAACTATTTATTTTTTAATTTAATTATTTATAAGTTTTAAGTTTTAATTTTAGTTGAGACGGTATTTTTCCTTTTTTTAATTTTTGTTTGTTACTTTCCGTGTCCTCACCAAATGGACCCTGCGGAAGACCAGCGCTGGCTGCAAAGCTAGTACATGCTGAGCTGGGTCCATTTCGTGGCAAAAATGTGTTTTATTTTTTATTATTATTTCTTTTAATCAATGTTGTGTTTGTCACGAATAAATGTTTTGATTTGATTTGATTTGATTTGATTTTGGCCTTTAGCACGGGTGAAGCGACGGTTTTTTGAGTTTGGGTACTATAGTACCCGTGGTGAAGGGAGTGGTTATAGTTAAAGCAATGACGTGTACTTTAACGTCGGAGAGGCAACCGGATGGCTCGCGGTATTTGAGTTTGCTTGGCTTTGGTCACACACTTGGAGGGATGGCATAAAAATTTCATTATATAAACAGCGTACACACTTTCAGGCTACCGCGTTTAAATCGGTTGCCTCGCTACATTTTTAATTACCACCCCCCTCCTATTTCCGAACCAGTCACAGTTGGGTCAGTTCGGGTTGCACAGGGCGGTTCCACAACACTTCGGGAGCTCAAATACCGCGAGCCTTCCGGCTGCCTCTCCGACATTAATTTACGCGTCATTGCTCTGAATATTAAAATACATGTGTATTTTATTATAGTTAAGTTCTTATTTTTGACACTCTCAAATTGACGTCTGTAGTGATGTGGCGACGACGTATTCTTTGTCATAATTAGCGATTAGTAACGAATGACGAATGACAAATTGAATCATTTTAATGGTGCGTTCAGACGCTTGCTCTCAAAGCGAAGTTCGACGAGCACTAGCACGGGCACGAGCGTGTGAATAGACTGACCAAATACAAATACATATACAAATACAAATTATTTATTCTGCAAACAGGCCACAAGGGCACTTTTACATGTCAAACGGTAATTTACAATAAAAATAATAATCTTACAATAAAAGAATAATAATCTAACTCAATAATAATTTAAAATTTGCACATTAAGGCCCCGTAGGTTCAGCGAAGTTAAGCGAACAGAGTTTTTGAAACAATATAATGCGTCTGTTTATAATAAAATGGTTTTAATAAAATACGAATAGTAATCTTGAGGCTTTTCTGCAGAGAAATCAGTGTTTAGAAACATGATTAAGCAATTTTCGCTCGATAGAAAAAAATCACGAACATAGGTCTAAAAGGGTCTAAAATACACTTAAAATATTTCGTACAATTTATGCACTAAAGCTAAAAATATTAAAATGGCTTCTAAAAATCGGCAATATCATGTTTGAGGGAAATCAGTGTTTACTTTTTTATTTATTTAAACGCCAAAAAACATAAAATTAAAAAACATGATTTCCGCGCTTCCGAGCACGCACTTCCATCTCGCTCACGCTTAAGCTCAGTGAGCCTACGGCGCCTTAAGGACTGATATAACAACGCACTAAATGTCACAAAGTTAATGAAAACAAAACAAAATATGACCATTACATTCGATAAGAATAAGGTCTGTGCATTAACAGAAAGTTAATGATATTAATTCAGTATTCCAGAGATGTATAAGGTCTCTGAGCGTCCAAATACAATTAATAATTATTCAATGTTCGTAGAGATGTATACGGTCTCTAAGCGTCAAAACAAACAATAAAAAAAAGGAATATTAATGTAATATTGTCAGTGATGTACATGGTCAATAACAATAAAACGTGTCAAGATCGTAATGTCTCTCGTCAATACGATAATAATAAAATAACACTAGTATTTAAGAAGTTAGGTACAATGCCCTTGCAAGCATGAACAGTCCGAGGCAGACCGTGCCCATGGTCGTGCTTGCCGCCGATTTGGACGACTGTTGGTTCTTCGACAATGATCAAAGGGTGAATTTGCTTGTGTGCCTGTTCACACGCACGCGCGCGTTAGTATACATGTCGGAATTGGCAGTCGTCAATCGATCAAAAATGGACAAAGATAGAATCTTTTTCTCTTTCTGGAGTGTTACCGGTGTGCGCGGTAAACATAGGTTGATATATTATTCGATTGTATAGTTATTAAAATGATGCAATAGTTTTCTTATATCATGTTTTATTTCGGTTATATATTCATAAATTTTATCGATTTCTGTCAATTCAGAAATCAGAAAATTTATTTGCTTCAGATACAGCCAGAGGGTTCTTACAAAAATGTTGCGCACAGTGTATCTAGCCTGTGCGAGCAGGCGTGCAAATCATTAAATAATACATTTTTCTCCAATATGCTCTGAAATGTTCGCCTTACTGTAGCAAAAATAGTACGTGAAGTTCCTCGTTATACTGTAGAACGCAGATTTAAAAAGTTAAAAGCAAGGATTGTAAAACCGGTTAAATTGAATACCTGTATTTAAATTGTCAAACGATTACCGCTCAAAAAATACCTATATTCGAATTAGACGTAATGTTGTCATTCCGCTTTTGTCTTTTTCACTATGTATATTCAGTTTCGCTTCATCCGACAAAATCAACTCATCCACGAATTGCTACTTCCCGGCCGCTGCATAATGTACTATAATGTCACAACTACATACATTACAAGAAATCAAATGTCAAATGTTATCAATAATTTGGAATAGTACAATAATAAGGACCGTATCGTTAATTATGGAAACAAGTATAATGGTGTAATGTGCGTAAGAAGTTTATTTACAAAAAAAAAAACTAAAATAATGCGATTCTAAAGTCTTCAAACAATATAACAAGTGTGATATTTTTCTTATTTATTGCCTCCCTTTGCTATTTTTCTGACTTTGCTTTTAATATTCTTCATTAACTTCTGGACAGCAACTGTACTGAACGATTTTTGGGTACGAATCCAGTCTTTTTTGAATTGCTCGATGTTATCTGTTGGTTTGGCTTGTTTTCTCAACCTTGCCTTCATCAGAGACCAAAATCTCTCGATTGGTCTAATTTCAGGGTAATTCGGGGGATTTAGCATTTTCACAACAAATTCAACATTATTCTCTCTATACCAGTCCAGTACATGTCGAGCATAGTGACAGGCGGCTAAATCAGGCCAGAACAATGTACGTCCACTCTGTGCTTGCGAATGAGTGGCAGCACTCGCTTTTGAAGGCATTCCTTCTTGTAAATATCGGAATTTAAATTGCCCTTTACGAAAAATGGAGACGTTTTCATGCCGCATTGACAAATACCTTGCCAAACCATTACTTTTTGCCCAAATTTTTCGCAAAAAATTGCTTTATCTTCTTTAGGGACCTTTGCTCCTCTCTCTACAGTATAAAACTGCGGCCGGGCAAGGTTTTGTAGTCAAGTTTCACATACGTTTCATCGTCCATGATGATATTGATGATACATTGGTCATTTTTACTCAAAATTTGGTCGTACAACTTCCGAGCCCTAGTTTTGACGGAAGACTCTTGGGTTTTGCTGCGTTTCGGTTGTTTTTGCTTTTTATATGTTACCAATGAGTTCCGCTCCTTGGCACGCTGGACCATTCCTATAGTAGTATGGCATTTTTTCGCGCAATCCCGAATGGAAATATCTTTTTTCCGGGAAAACTGTTCACATATCTTCTTTTCCAAATTAGGACGCGAAGGGCCTCGTTTTCTGCCACGACCAGGCAAATCCTTTAAACTATGATTCATGCCGAACCGTTTGATGGTATTATAAACCGCTTTTAGGCTAACTTCTTCCTCTGCAGCTATCTTTCTCATGGACATACCCGATCCCTTGCAGTATTTGGTCACAATTGAAAGTCGTTTTTTATCTGATAAACCCTTCATCTTGGATATTAGAAGAATTGTGTTATTTTTTATATTAAATGCCAATAATTGAATATATACTTGTCACATTGACATATGAAAAAAATTACAAAATATTGTAACCTCTTTTCTTGACCCTTAAACCCTTATAGACTTGTTTCCATAATTTCCGATACAGTCTTTAATCAAAATAATAGAGTATTTTAAATAAAGTCACAATAATAATAATTAATTTAATGAGGAGGCTCATACAATTAACATAGATTTAGGTATTTAATTATGCTCGAGGTAAGCTTTGACACTGTAAAAACAACGGTCTAAGAGCCAACCTGTGAGGCTACGTTTAAAAACGTTCCCCTCGAGCACTTGCAGGTTTACAGGGAGTTTGTTATAAACCACAATGCACATATTAAAAACGTTCTTCCTATACACCATTTTCCGACATCGAGGATGGTACAAAAGCTTCATGACAATTCCTCTAGTCTGTCTATCTATGACCTCGCCTCGCGTTTTGAAATATGATTGGTGAGCTCTTACAAACGCATATTTCTCTGATATGAAGACAGGGCACAGGAAGAATTTTTTGCCTTTTGAAAAGTGGGACACAACTGTCGTCCCACCATGCCTTACAGATGAACCTGACACACTAATTTTGGATTTTGAAAACCCTGTCCACCTCAACAGCGTTACCCCACAGTATCAACCCATATCTGAGGACAGATGAAACATATCCGTGGTATGCCGTCAAAGCAGCATCAACTGAAACAATATCTCTAATTCTTTTGAGTGCCGGAATTTCCGGAAGTATCACCTGAATGGACCAAATGATTTGATCACTAGAATTAATTCTGTTTTTTTCTTGTGATTCCTTTTATGATGAATTATTATCATAAAATATGCGTGTCCCTCTAACAGCGTACTATAATTTTAGGTACTTGTGATCTTATTACTTGATTTTACGTATTAAATCGATGGGGCATGCGCATATTTACGTTATATGTGTCATAAATAGGAATATAAATACTGTGGACAAGGAAATGGAAAACTATTGTGCACAGTGGCGGATTTACCAGCAGGCTGAGTAGGCTTGAGCCTAGGGCGGCGGATTTTGGGGGGCGGCAAATTTGTCCCAAAATTTTTTTTTGTCTTACAGAAATAAAAAATTAATAAATACCTAAATGTTATTAGATTGCACCACTTAACTTAACCTGTCAAAGTGGAGAATTTGACGTTTGTCAATCTGCTAATACTTTTTTTTATACTACGTATTTGTGTTGGTAGTCTAATTTGGAGTGCGGTGCGGGAACGTATGACGACCATTCGCTAAGAGTGTCTGGCTGAAATGAAAGCGCGGGGGGCGGTCGGACTCGACCGTCGGGTCGCCGCGGGAGCCGAACGTCACGTTACGTGTTGCAGCATTGAGTTCGGGAGCAAGAGAGAAAGATATAGAGCGGCGTCAGCGGCGATACAAACTGGGAAGTCCCGTCCCGTATTTAATTTTTGTCAAAACAAAAGTCACCTCGGATAATTGCGTCTTGCAAGTTCTAATTAAAAGTGTTTAGTGGGTTGCATATATAATTTTTATAACATAACAACACCGGACACCGGTTAAGTGAAGACAACACAATACAAACTTAACAGATTGTTAACAGATAATTTAATAGGAATATTGTTCGTATTGGTTTTAAACTATAAGTCCAATAAAAAATACATAATCAACAACATTTACCGAATGTAAATTGTTTTGTAATCTGTGTTCATTCATATTGTGTAAGTGGTTTTAAGGCAAACTTTAGTCCATCTTATAAGCAATACATGATTGAGCTTTTCTTAGCTCAGAAATACAATTACTTCTTGTGTAACCTACACTAACACGTTGTTTGTAAAAATATCCCCTAGATATATAATATGATCCCTAGTTTACAGTCATACCAATAATGGAAAAAATCTGATAAAATGAAGACAATATTAGTACAACAATATTAGACAATATTAGTAGTAACAAGTCGTGTTATTCCATGCAAGTTGCAATTTCATTGACAAAAAATAATAATATGATTAATTGATTATGACTACACGGAGAAAAGTAACATACTAAAAATGATTTTCTTTTTAAAAACTTTCATATTCAGTTTCTAATGTTGAATCCGGAATAAAATGTAGCAATAATTAATCAAGCTTCAGCAAAAATTATATTTCTCAAGTTACCAAACTTTACTTACTGGAAACTCAAAAAATTACAAACCGGCTTAGTAAATTTACAAACTATTTATCTTTTTTTGTCAACCATTTATTAAAAATTAGTACAAGTATTATTAAATAGTTTAATATTTGTGATGAGAATACCAATTGTTTAGAAACTGTGAAGTTATTTTTGGAATCCAATGATGTTAAAAAGCAATTCGTATGCTGCTGTATGTAAGTATGTATTGATTTCATGGATTACATAATTTAGAAGCTCGAAAATTTACTAAACTGGTTTAGAATAAATGTTATTTATTTAGAAAATTTACTGGACAGCAGTGTGGGGCAAAAAGTAATTGAATTACAAATTACAAATCACAATTACAAAAAGTAATTTCAATTATTGCATTACAAATTACAAAATGTAATTTGTATTTCAATTATAAAATTACAAATGACAAAATGTAATTTGTAATTCAATTACAAATTACATTTTGTAATTTTAATTTGTAATGCATTACTTCGTAACATTACAAATTACTTTTATTTAATTTTTTTTTTTTCAGTATTGACCGAGTGAGTCGAGTCCGTTTCAACTGGGGGAAAAATGCTTTCGTATGTGCGTTTGTCCAGATTTCCGGTTATTCTCGCCCACAGGTCGCCTTTCTCAACGAATTCTCGTAAAACTTTGTGAGCAGGTTAATTATATAAAATATTTTTATCAGTTTTCCGAAAAAAAATGCCGGAAATATGAGTTGAATTTTTTTTTCTGAGATTTTGAAAACTCACGACGTCTACAGCTCACAGAGCTACTAATTTTTGGATTTTACAAGATTTTATTTAGCTTAAAATTGCAATGTAATGCAATTGCACGTGTAATGCATTAAATGTAATTCAATTTGTAATTCAATTACATTTTACTAAGTAATTCAAATTACATGTAATTCAATTACAAGTGTAATGCTTTACTCGTAATTGCAATGTAATTCAATTACACGTGTTGAATTAAATGTAATTCAAATTGTAATTTCATTACAAATGTAATGCATTACGCCCAACACTGCTGGACAGGTTTAGAATGACTGTAATCAGTTCTTCATTTTTCATAAGATATTTTTTTTTTAAACAAAGAATTATTTTTTAGTCTTTTAATTCTAAAATATTTTCTTCCACTGTCTTTTGTCCGTGTAGGATGGTGTAGGGTATCGAAATGCAGAGGTCAGAAGGGGCGGCAAAATTTGAATAGCCTACTGGCGGCAAATGTCTTAATCCGCCACTGATTGTGCATACTAATTAACAGTATGTAGAAGTAACTGGCACACAGTGAATATATTTGCAAATGAAACTTACATGCAATTGCAATGTTTACATGAAAATTAACATTTAAAGTTTGCAATTGCTGCAGTTAGCGGTTGTGAACGTTTATATGTGATCGTTATGTGCAGCCCCTTTGTTCCTTATGTAGAATGCCAGTCCATCGAATGATGATCAGTTAGCAGCGCGTACACAAGTCAATAAGTAGGTGGCACGTGCGAGGAGCTGTTACGCAAACTGAGCCAGCTTCAGTTCAGACATGTGTAATTGTGTATTGCCGGCTTTAGTACGCCAGTGCTGCAAACTCAAACCTGCAATAAAGAAGGAGATGGTAAATGAAAAACCCAGGAGACAGTAAAAAAACACAAGAGAAAAATAAGTCACCTTTTTTTCACAAAATGCTGACAAATCGACAATAAACACGGCAAACTCTACTAAAAAAAAGTCGGAACCACAGAGAAATAATAAATAACCCACAGATTACGACGAAACGTAACACAAATGAACATGATGTCAAACTCACCTCACCTCACTTGACAAGAAAACGTTCCGTTCTGTTCGATGTGATGAGGATGTGATATTAAAAATGATCGTTGCCAACATAAGACATAATCATGGTAACCTATCGAAGTTTCGAAAAACACTTGCCCGATTTTCACTTGTCCGAAAACGGTAAACCGAATTCTCATAATCCATATACTTCGTTCACCATACTTATGAAATGTCGCTGGTTTGTTTTCCCACATTATCGTTTTCCCAAAACTCAATAACCAGAAGAACGATTGCCAACTTTATTATTTTACAACCGAATTGTTAACCACCTTTTTATATTTCCGATGCTACCTAAAATCGAAATATCATTTTCCCTAATTTCATTTTACTGCAACGATTAAAAAACATTTAGATATGCTAAAAACCCTACAGATGCGCCCTTTAATATTGCGATGCGAAAATAAACTTTCGCTAATAAGTTGGGTTAGGTTAGATTTAAAACTGTGACCTTACAAAATAAACAATTGATAGAAAAGGGGATTAGATTAGGTCAAAACATTTAAGCAACTCGAGTGCTGCACAAGTTCTTAAAAAGCCCATAAAGGGCTCGGGGCTAGCCCCCACACTAAAAAAAACAGCAAATGATCGTCAATGGTATTATTTGTAGGTTAGGTTAGGGTTCACTTGTGTCCCTTAGAGCGAAAGTAGGCACCCCGCGAAGCGGGGTGACGTCGACACGCTGGCGGTTAGGTTAGGTTACATGCTACAATTTTGATTTTTTGATATAGCGGGATATTAGCATTTCGGACTTAATACTTTTCGGTACTAAAAACTTGTTGGCAAAGGATCCTTCGGAATTTTATTAAGTGTTTATTCGAATCTCAAGCGAAACAAAATTGCAACAACCTGCGAATTGGGAAAATAATAATATGGGAAATGTGCTTTAGGGCAAACAAAAATTCGGCCAAGTAATAAAAAGGGAAACGTTTTCGGGATTTTAATATTCAGAATAACGATTTTCGAGCTTATGATAGGTAACCCATAATCATATAAAACTGTCAAAATTATGATGGATGTCGGCTTGCATAGCGTGAAAAGCAAAAATCAGAAGATTTTCTCTATATTAAAAAAAACCAGTAGAGAAGGAGATTAGGCCCAAAATCAAGTATGTAATCTCCTGATAAACCAGGAGAGTTGGCAGCAAGTACGCTTTTAACTACAACTTTACTATACGTCAACTCGTGGCACATTATGGGTTGGTTATTCCCACAAGTTACCACCAATTTGTTACAAGTGGTAACAGCTGGGAAATTATTTCCCATCTTGTACCAGGGAGGAGTAATGAGAATAGTAATTGATGGTAACTACTGGGATACTTTTCCCATATGAATAAATGCAATAAATAGTGCCTGACAACCAAATACTTACCAAAAATTGTTTGAAACCGAGAGAGGTCAATAATTTTGAGTTAACACTGAAAAACTATACTTTTCAAGTAAAATAGGGTTCAATATTCTTGTGATGAGCTCTTTTATTACGGAATCTGCAAACACCCACTGAAGTTCGGGGTGTAGAATTCGCTCTAGCATGGTGGTAAGGGTTCCGTAGCGTAGTCACAAGAGAGACAGAGTGAGGAGAGATAAACCTTAAAGACTCGCAACGAATAAAACACTATTTAGGCGACTAACGGCGTGGCTCCGTTACGTCATCAAGCCTGGTGTAGGATTGTGTAGGCTGCTCCGAAACATAACATCGGCCAGAACAGAAGTCACCACATGTGGTTTCCTGTAAAGGCCGTGACATCGCACCTCGCACACATGGGCTGAAAATACACTAAGGGTGAGTTGCACCAAACCATCTGTAATCGTAAGGTGTGTTCGTTAAAATCTGAATGTATGGAACGTTTGACAAGTTTCTATGGACTGACAGCTGTCAGCGCCATATTTAACGTTGATCGGTCTGTAATCGTAAGTCGGTGCAACCCGCCCGTAGTGTCGCGAACGCAGCTGGATGACCCTCAACGCGCTGAGAGAGTCTTGTGACGAACGTACTTTGCAATTTCGTCAACCGTGGCGGTGTCACGAGCTTGGCGCACAGGCCGCAGCCGTACTCGGAGTGGCAACCGGCAACCCTTAGACCGGAAGTAACCGGCTGCAGAGCCGCAACCCGCAACCACACTGGCTTGTGTGAGGTGTTCGTTTTTTTTTGTCACGGGTTTCTTTCCCACTCCGGTGCCAGGAGCTTCGGAGGAGCCCGATAATGCTTGAAAATGGAATTTACTTTCGGGATAGACTTAGATATAATCACAACTTTAAATGAGAAGATGTGTCCGAGGAGCAAGCTACATTAAAAACTTAGGCTTTATATTGTGGACAGACTAACTTGGAAGAGTTGTAAAAGATTACTTACTTTCTTGAGGCTAGACAAACTCAGATAAAGGGTATAAATATTTGTAGTAAAAATATTCTAATTGTGCCATAAAAGAAGCCTTGAGTCCTACAATATTTCGTGTCGCCATTTTAACGGCCGAACTAGGCGCTGCAGATCCCCTTCCATTTGGTTGGCCGTGGCGCCGTGCAGCGCCATCTAGTTCATTCGATAATGTCCCTCACGTGAAGAAATGTTGTCCAGTCTCCACAATTTGATAACTGTCATTCAGCATAAATGGAAAATTGACAACTCGGCATTATTGATCGAATCCGAATAATGTCAATTGTAAACAAAGAAACATTGTCCTGCCCGGATAATGCTAAAATGTATTTTTTACCTCCTAAAAGCAAAATTTACATGTATTTTTCGACTGCTGCAAAATTAGCTCAGGTCTTTCGAAGCTGCAAACTTTGATATACGGTACTGGTAGGGTCCTAACGTAACAACATATAGAAAGAAAAACAAAACTAGCCGTTAGCTTGCGATTTTAATGTTCGATATGACTGTCCTAATACGACAGTGCTGTACTTTTTCGAAAATTATAAATTCATAAAATGGACCAATCATCGGATCGGTCATGATCTAACAAATCACTTTTAGACGTATACTATCCAGCAACTTTTCGAAGTTTAATGTCCAGCCACTTTTGGAAATATAATGTCCGCTTTTGGACGTATAATGGTCAGCCACTATTGGAAGTTTACTGTCCAGCCACTTTGGAAATATAATGCCCGGCGACGTATGATGTACGTACTTAAATGGAATTTTGTTTGTATCTGTGTTCGGTAACTTATGTGTACAATAAATGTGTCTAGTATCTTTTATAACGTTATTTTGTTCGGCATCGTTCGTTGCTGACTTTACCCATCTGTAACGGCGCGCGAAGCGCTTATCATAATAAAAATTAAGTTAAAGGAGCTCTCCGTCCGTAAACATCTGCCTTTTCTAAACTATTAACTGGCAACCCACAGACAAGATTAAGCACTTTGCGATCTGCAGTCTAGTACGTACCTTCTGTACACGAGCAACATAGGGCTTTCAAGTTAGCTAGCTTCGCTAACCTGATTGCGATGTCAACAAGTTAGATGTAAGTCTCAAATGAAGGGTCTACGAAAAGAACATGTCTAGTCACTAAAAAAAGACATTTTAATCTCTAAATGTTAGCTCGTTATGAACTAACGTAACATAAAAAGCTCTGTGTCAAAAAAAAAAAGTAACTAGACATGTTATTTCCGTGCACTCTTCAAATCGTTCTGGTCGGATCCGAAACGGTTGGAAACTTGCGAAAGGGGTCCATAATCATAAGACTGATTATTTGACAAATTAAATTAGAGCTTTGTTTGCTGCAGGCTTCAGGTTTGAGCGCTCGTCAGTTTATGGTAATAAAACAAAGCAAGTACCGCGAGGGGTGTCCTTATTGTGTGTTTATCTTGAAGCCGTCACGCGGAGGCACATCTGCTCTGATTACGTGCCGCACACATGCGCACAACTAACTTGCGAACCACTCATTGACAATAGCTATCTATTAATAATAATATGAATGTTGAGACGAAAAGTTGCCATTCTTTTGGTCGAAATCCCTTCCGAGAGTTCGGTACCTTTTGTATCAACGTAATTTATGTGGCGCATTGTTGGCGGGTCCGTCCCCACTACCTCGGGCCGCGGCTGCGGGGCCGCTCCCCGTACGAGTTGCATTTGTTGCAACAGTTCTCTGACAATGCTTTGTGTGTTTCAGTTACAAGTTATTAGATAATCGAGTTACGACCATAATGTGTTGAATGAAAAAAATGTCTCTGCTAAAATCTTAAGTGGAATAAAAATGACGATTTTTCTGCTGAAAGTAAGCTAACTAACTAATATCATTAATCGATTACGAATAGTGGTCTTGCTAATATTGACGAAAATGAAACTATCAACATTAAAAATTTGCTGACATTGTAAAATAAAACTACCTACACTAAATAATATTGTCCTATCTTTAACCTCCCGTATGCCGATGTCAAAAAAAACAATCAAATCATGGGCTTGACGTTGTAAGTTCGCACCGTTCTGGATGAATCCGGGACACTGCATACGAAAGTTAATATGATCTGTTTCTAGTGACATTATAGTGCAAACATAATTTCATTCCCTTACTAAATTAACGCAGTGATACTATTTATGTGAACAGCCGCGCAATGGATTTATGATAGTTTAGAACGCGTGCGTGACACATCAAATATCTTGGGTAAATACTAAAATTTTGGACTACTGATTGAAAAAACTGAACTGGTTTACAGAATAAATAAATATACCTAGTTGTGAATTCTTTGAAAGTGTTTCCTGCGGTGAATAACTTGTTGATCTAAACTTGTGATTGTTTTTTTTCGTTACTGCATCAAATGTTCATAAAACCAGGTAGGTAAGTGCACCATTGTAGTTCAAACTCATTTTAACACAAATGGCGTTGATATGAATTTATTTGTCTTTGCCTGTCACTTTGATTTGGACGTGTTGAAAGAAAGAGACACGTTTTAGTTCACAGAGGCTTTTTTAAGTTTTATAAATATATTATAACGGTGTTAACTCTTTCTTACTCGGATGAAACTGTATAGTAAATCAGCACTAGTACAGTTAAGTGTTAAAATATGGGTTGGGTGCATACAACTTACTCCTAAATATGTCCCATAGCTCTTATGTCACCGGATTAAGGTTTAGGTACTTATTTATGAGATGATGGTATCGATACATATTTATGCACTTGACTGTACTGTTGCGTTGCATAACTGTAAAACCATACAATATCATTCAGTATGTTTAGTGGCCCATGATTCACTCTTAGTTAATAAAAAGTTTTCGATCGATAGGTGCCAGGTTTAATCTAGTTGAGTTGTGGTTTTTCGTATTTTCGACCTGGAAAATGGCCGCCTCAATACTTCACATAGCCCGTGTGGTATGTAAAGTATGATGTTGACACTTGTATTTTCCGTTTGTGCAGGCGGTGAAAAGAAGACTGAATTTAAGTGAGAGTAGTTCCGGTAGTCAAGGCCATGTAGTACCAATGAAGGCAGATTTCAAGACGCCCAAGCAAAAACGAGTCAAAGTCCTCACACCATACAGCCGACCGTCCACTTCTATGAAAAAGTACAGCGAAAGATCCAGGTATGATTTCATGCATATTTGAATAGGTAATAGGAGATGTAGTACAGTCCAGTTCATAAATATATGTAGATACGTTCCCAAAGAAGCAAAAATATCTAAGTACCTGTATGCCCTTAACAATCTAATCGTGTTCTTATATTTCTATATTATTTTCGACCTCGACTGTACCTGCAATAATTCGAATTGAATCTATCGGTCACTGGGAAATGATTTTTTTCAGGTTCGACACATCATTAGGATTACTCACAAAAAAATTTGTTGCTTTGCTGAAGTCTTCCCCCAATGGCGTGCTCGACTTGAATATAGCAGCAGAGCATCTTGCAGTTCAGAAACGCCGCATATACGACATCACAAATGTTTTAGAGGGTATAGGAATTTTAGAGAAGAGATCAAAAAATAATATTCAATGGAAGTGTGGTGAGTGTTTATTGTTAAAATTCAGTATTAAAGATATGATATGTTTATTAACACTTAACACACGAAATTCTGTATAGTTATCCTTTATCCAAATCGATTTCTGTCACTTGACTGAATCAATATAGTATGCTTACTAAAAGCAAAGTTCGCCATGAGCTTTGAAACTACTGGACTGATTTCGGCGCGATTTTAACGTTAAAATTATGAAAGCTATGAAAGTAAATTCAAATTAATTTCTCAATGTCCTAATATTTCTGATGTGATGAATAAGTTAAATGGATTAGTCAATATTCTCATAGAACGACACCCCACCCGGTTATAATGCTACAGAACACGCCAAAATAATCAATAAATAGGTCTGCCACTGTCTATACAAGTGTAGTATGCAGATTGCAGGTGTCACTGTAGAGAGGTATGTGTATCGTGTACTTTCGAGCTTTTTCATAGAACTAGTAGTGGAGTAGTATGTGCCGCATGAAATGAATTGTATATTTTTTGTTACAGTACTAGTAAGGTTATTTCAGCGTTTTGGAAACTTCATCCCTTATTTTTTTTGAATAGGGTGTATTAGAAACACTTAATTTTAAGTGGAAGTTTAAGACATTTTAGAAAATGTAGGGTCTAAACGTCGTTCTTTCTTAAGTCTTTGGAAATATACCACTAATTTCAGTTTCGTGGCGTTTCGTGCATAATGTTGCGAGTGATTAACTTGAGTGACAACTGAACGTGGGTTAAAGCGAAAACCCACAAATGCAAAGTTTACAATTAGCGCTATTTTTTTTCTCCATTGTGCTCCAACGCGGGTAACGCGAATACCCGCGTTAGCAAAAATAGACCGTAAATTTTCCTCGTTTTCGTTGCATAAACGCAAATTAAAAATGATGAAACTCATTACAGTACAGTTGTAGCGGCCAGGAAAGTGTATGAAATTCCATCAGTACAAACAGCCAAGTGCTCGTACAACAATTTCTCATTTACTTTGACTGGTTATGTAAGCTATCCTTCAAGATTTGCAAACCATTTACTGCCCTTGTTATCCAATTCACCTGAAATTTGGCATACTTATACAAGTTAGGCGACTTTGCAATATTAAGGCGCCACCGAGCGTGTGTGATGATGGAGACAGAAGGCGGCCACGGCAACTAGTAAATTGCACAAGATACACCCCCGTCGTGTTTGGGCTCATTGGAGGAGTCTACGGGTGAATCTTGTCTCTCTGTCTTGTCAAAGCGTATTACCTACTTGATGACTGCGCAAAATTAATGATACAGTCACCAATAGAAGCTTTTCTCAAACATATTTTTCTCCAATATGCTCGGAAATGTGCGCCTTATTGCAGAAACAAGTCAATTCAAAAGATTTTTTTTAAATTTTATAGCCTATGTCACTCCCACGATTACGAGGAATTCAACGACACCTCATACTCGTATGTCGAAATCCGTCAAACGGTTTAGGCTGCAGGGCGTGCCAAAGAATATGCCACATACATACATGCATACGCTCGAAAAACATAACCCTCCTCTCGTTCGGGCAGTCGGGTAAAAATAGTACGTGAAGTTCCTCGTTACTGACGAGCGCAAATCTAAAAAAATAAGTCATAACTGTACAGTTTTAGCGGCCAGGAAAAGATATGAAATTCCATTACTGTGTATATTTTTACTTTTTAACCATATGTTTTGACTAAGACAAATTATTACAAACAGCCAAATGATCGTAAGTTTAAAGGCCTAGCAATTTGTCACAACAACTTGGTCTAGTTAGACTGGTTAGTAATGTATGGCTGTCTTTTTCGAAGTATTGCAAGTTGGTGTTGCAAATTGCCCGTTTGTAGTGGGCTTAAAGTTTTCCCGCGTTTTCTTTTTTTTATTGCCATGGAAAAAACGCTTACTTTTGTGAGTAATCAAAGTGTCGTTTATAAAAATGTCCCAAATAGTTTTTAATTACGAAATAAAAATATTAAGGAAACAAAGTTCATAACGAATTAAAATTCAATCCCGTTTACTCTTTAATACTTTTAAAAAGATAAAACATTAAAAAAATTGGATTAATGTTTTTAATTAATTAATTTATGTCAATTGAAACTGACACCATGACTCATGCATGAGTCCTGATGTTGTTGTGTACTTTAAAAAAATAAGTTGGGCGGGAATTTGATAGGTTATTTTAAAAGTAATTTTTGGAGACTTCCCGTGAATCAGGCTTAATGTGTAAATTTTGATATTTCGTTAGTATATAATGCTCAAACAAAATAAGGGCCACTAACATTTTCATATTTTATTGTTTATTATTGAATATAAACTGGGTACTTGATAAGTGGCTAATTTATGATCTTTCAGCATCCAACCTCTTTCATGCTGGTGTTTAAGTGCTGGGAATATACTGCTGAAAGCTGAGAAAAATATATATTACTGTTGAATATAATTTTCACGTAACGATCACCGTATTTGTGGCCTATTTTCTTTTGAGCAGTATATAAAGTATATGTGGCAAAGACTCTGGAGGCAAAGTCGTTTGCGGGTTTTTATATTATTTGCTACAGTTTCGCCCCTCTTATTATTTCTTTTTTTTCTTTTGCGAATTTGGACTATTATAGTCTAGCGAATTCAGATGGATTTACCATAAAAAAAATATATACTAAGGCCAGGGGGCAAGAGCGCCCCCGGGGTAAGTGCGCCCACAAGGTAAGTGCCCCTTTCATCAAAAATATCGAGATCTACAGATATTTCACAAATAACGACATCTTACATTCATGCAACAAACTAAAATAAGTTTATTGCATTGGTATTGATTTAATTAACTGAATGATGAATGAGGCGCACTTTCCCGGTGGCGCACATACCCGAACTGACTATATTTACTTTTGTTTCAATCTAGTACCTATATCAAATGCATGCCTGTCTTAGCTACGTTCATTATATTATGTTTGTTTTTATGAATTACTGTATACTTTACCCTTATCGCTTAGCCTCAAAAGTCGCTATAGATTGACATGTTTCGTGAAATGAGATACCTATTCAAACCCCCTGCACAATTGGTATTAGTAGATATTAAAAAAATGGACATCACTAGATCTAGAACGCCAAGCAATCGAAACGCCTTGCGATGGTACCGGCCCCGTTCATTACAAATTACAGTAGAGTTCCAAAATATCTAAAATCTTTAATTTACATCTCATATATCTTTGAACCATTGGGAACGCACATATATTTATGAATTCGACTGTACATTTGCTGTAGTACAGTCTGCATCAAAAGTAACTGCGCAAACGAAGATGTCAAAAGTCCTTATTAAAACTGAATAATAGCTTGTGACGTGATTGCGAAGTTACTTTTCATGCTGACTGTACTAGGAATAGGTTTTAAAACTATTTGGACGAATGGCATCGATCATAAAAGATGCTCTTGTGTATAGATCGTTCAATCCACGAAGTCGGGCTCCACTCATGTCTACGCTAAGGAAAAAGAACACATATAATACGAGACATGGGCGTGTCCACATCGATTGAACTAACTATAATTGAATTGAATTAAAGTATGAAACTTACAAACCCCAATAAACAGCTAAGTTGACGCATGCAAAAGCGAATAATTATACTCTGCCCTGCGAAATACTATTTCTAGCTGACAGGTGACAATGATTTAGAACATTATGCGTCACGTATGGTAAAATTCTTACCGTACCTGTCGCGCTCAATGGTTTCAAGGAGACAGACAAATATTTTTTAAAAGAAATTAATACTATAAAATATTAGTCGTCCATTTTTTCAATTTTGTCGAGTAAGGCAAAACCTCTTCGTCACACAGCCATCGTTAAAATCACTGTTAAAAATATATTACATAAACTTTAATTCCTCGACACACAGAAAGCCGTACTTTCAGGTTTGCTATGGAGCAATTCCGTTTACATAATACATAGTACGGGTATCAGAGCCTTTAGATGTTAAGCTTTTTAAATAAAGAAAGCCCGATACTGTTTACAAGACTTATAAAAAAAATAACTTGACTTTTATTATTTTTGTCCCATACGTGACTGACACTCCTATATAAAGTTAATTTATTTACTTCACGTCACATACCGCAAAGGAAATTCATATATGTTCCAAATTCTAGCTCAATCTGTCCACTAGCTTCAGAGCAAATCAAATAGTCAGAGGTTATATATATAAGTAATAGACTAAGCGTTGTTACATATTTTAGTTAAAATATGTGTCTAGCACGAGATGTGTTCGTAATTTTAAGTAATGGGCGTGTTAGGGGTGGGTTGCACCAAACCATTTGTAATCGTAAGCGGTTTTCGGTAATGGGTGAGGACCAAATTCTTGGCCAGTAGTTAGCCTAGTTAATTGGTTGTAGTTAAAAAGTTCAGTTGTGACACGAAAATTAGCCATACAATTCTATGGTTAATTCTCGGGTCACAACGGAACTCTTTAACTACTACCAATTAACCACGCTAACTACTGGCCAAACCTTTGGTCCCCACCCTAATATCCGAATGTTTGGAAAGTTTGGCAAGTTTGTATGGAATGACAGCTGCCGGTGGAATATTTGGTGCAAGTCGCCCCCTGTGTTAGTGAAGTAGTAGCGAAGATGAGGTGTGTTTGGTGTGCGGCAGGGTCGGCGGCGTGCGGCGGCGAGCCGGCGCGCGCGCGGCGGCTGCGGCGCGAGGTGCGCGCGCTAGCGGCGCGCGAGGCGCGCGTGGCGCGCGCCGTCTCCAGCGCCGAGCTGGCCCTCAGCCGGCTCTCCGTCGACCACGGCGCGCTCGCCTACATCACCTACGCCGACTTGCGCTCCATTAAAGATTTCCGCAACCAAACTGTTATCCCTATTAAGGCGCCGCCGGACACTAGATTAAGTGTTAGTTGAATTTTGTATTTTATTTACTGTTTACACCATATTATAACACCTTAGCGCTTATTTTATAAAGAATTCTTTTTTATAGGTTCCCCATCCTGATGAAAAGGGATATATGATACATTTGAAGTCGTTGTCAGGCGAAATTGAAGTTTATCTATGTCCTAAAGAACGTCCTTTATCTCCACCTCCACGTAAGTGCGCCGTGTTATTTGATGTGAAGTGGGTGTATGTGAAGGGAGGGTGTAAGCAGGTGGTTGTTGCAGCGCTGGGGCTGCTGCCGGCGGACCCACTGCTCGAGGACAACAAGGCGCTGCTGGCGCCGCTGGTGGCGCAGCTGCAGGCCGCGGCCGCGCCCTCACCGCCCTCCCCGCCCGCACCCTTCGCCGCCAATTTCACGTAATTTACTATCTATACTTTTACTAACACCTGCTCACTGCTGCCAGAGACATATATTATATGTGTACAGGTGATTTTGCTGTATAAAATTAGCGTAGTAGTTAAGTAAACTACTCGCTTATTACCAGATTACATTTTTGGCCAAAAAAATTAAAAAATTAGGTACCCGCGTGAATTCAACCTAGTATTGCAAAGAGAGCAGGCAAAATCGCGGGATAAAAATAGCCTATGTCGTATCCATCGGTCCAGTGTTTCCAGGTACCTACTACATGCAAGTTACAATCTCACAGAATGTTCATAATAGTTTTATACAAACCGCATCGCTTGCGTTGTTGGTAATGCGTGGGCAGCTAATAGTGAAACAGTTTCCTGGCTGGCAGAAACCAGAACCTTGGAGAGACACGCTGATTGAAATCATGTCTGTTGGTATGTTAAATATATACCAAGAGACAATAATGGGTGCTGGTTGACCGTCCCTTTAACGTCGCTGCCACTTCGATTAAACGCATTGAAAACTTGTCCCTCTATATATACAGATATCACTCTATATATGAAAACATGCACACACTTCATGACATAATCGGGGAATATTATGGTCAAAGTTATCAGTCTCACGTGATAACCTTTCAGTCACTTTTTCACACCTTTTCACACCTTTCGTAAAGTGTCACATCTTGTCAAGTGAAGTAGGAGAGAGTAAAACGGAACAATCAAAGTGCCGAAGGTTAGATCGATATTTGCAAAAATATGAGGAACGAGTCGCCCGCGTGTTGCAGAGAACGCAGGCAAACCCGGGGGATATTAAATGCCATTTAGAAAGTCCATTCTATACACTGGAGAAAGAATAAATAAGTTAATAAAAATTCATAAATATTAGGAGACAATCTTATACAAATCGACCTAGTCCCAAACTAAGCAAAGCTTTTAGTATGGGTACTAGACGACGATAAACATACTGTATATAGATAAATAAATACTGAAATGCACAGAGAACATCCATGTCTCAGAAACAAACATTCGTGCTCATCATACAAATACATGCCCTTACCGGGATCCGGCCCCAGGACCTGTTGCTTCGTAGGCAGGGGCAGGGAAAGAATAGAGGTAGGTGTTTTTTTTTTTAAATCGGATAAATTATTTCGGAGATTACCCATTACACACCAACAAACAAACAGCTGATGGAAATTAGTATGGGAAGCTTCACAAGTTTGTATGGAAAAAACAGCTGCCGGAACGCGCTCGGTGTGTAATCAAAAGAGGGTGTAGAATCGTTTAATCTTTGTTATTAATTTTATTATCAATCTCCGGTGGCTTGGATTAGTTATTTACGATACAAGTGCAAAAAATAGGAAATTCGCAACGAGTGGTGATAAATTAAAACACGACCGAAGGGAGTGTTTTAATTCGACACGAGTTGCGAATTACCTATTCCCACGTGTATCGTACAACGTTTTACTGTACATCATAATATCAGCCGAAAGACGTCCACTGCTGGACATAGGCCTCCCCCAAAGAGTGCCAAAGTGACCGATCCCGCGCCACCCGCATCCAGCGGACTCCCGCAACCTTTACCAGGTCATCAGTCCACCTTGTCGGGGGCCTACCCACGCTGCTCTTTCCGGTACGTGGTCGCCACTCGAGATCCTTTCCGCCCCAACGGACATCGGTTCTACGTGCTATGTGCCCCGCCCACTGCCACTTAAGTTTAGCGATCCGGAGGGCTATATCGGTTACCTTGGTTCTGCTGCGGATACCCTTATTTCTGATGCGATCACGCAGAGAAACTCCCAACATGGCCCTCTCCATTGCCCTTTGGGTGACTTTGAGCCTTCTTATGAGGCCCATAGTAAGCGACCACGTTTCAGTGCAATATGTCATCACTGGCACACACTGGTCAAAGACTTTCGTCTTGACACACTGCGGAATATTGGACGAAAAGATTTGCCGTAGCTTCCCGAACGCAGCCCAGCCGAGTCGGATTCGACGATTGACCTCTTTCTCGAAATTGGACCTACCTAACTGGATCGTCTGTCCTAGGTATACATAATCGTATACAACTTCGAGCGTAAAGTGTCCGATTGTAATGGGAGTTGGTACTACATGGGCATTTGACATGATCTTCGTCTTATCCATGTTCATTCTTAGACCAACTCGCTCGGATGCTTTACTGAGGTCATCGAGCATCGTACTTAAGTCCTCCATGGTCTCAGCCAAGATTACTATATCGTCAGCAAACCGAAGGTGAGTGATGTACTCGCCGTTGATGCTGATGCCTAGCTTTCTCCAGGCCAGTCTTGAAAACGTCCTCCAGTGCAGCCGTGAACAGTTTTGGAGAAATAACATCTCCTTGCCTGACTCCCCGCTGCAGCGGAATAGGTTTCGAGTTCTGGACCTGGAGTCGGACTGACATACTCGTAGTGGCGTTTTCGTACAAACAATTCAGCACTTCGATATAGCGATACTCAACTTGGCACCGCTGGAGAGACTGTAGTACAGCCCAGGTTTCGATCGAATCGAAGGCTTTTTCGTAGTCCACGAACGCTAAGCAGAGAGGCAGGTTACACTCTTCGGTCTTCTGTATAACCTGACGAAGCGTGTGGATATGGTCTACGGTACTAAAGTCTCTTCGGAAACGGGCTTGTTCAGGAGGCTGGAAGTCATTTAGCCTGCGTGCGAGACGGTTTGTAATGACCCTCGAAAACAGCTTATAGACATCGCTCAGAAGTGAGATGGGGTCTGTAGTTCTTCAGCAGAGTGTTGTCACCTTTTTTGAAGAACAGCACCACCACCTCTCTGTTCCATGTCTTTGGAGTTCTCCCTTCCAGTAAGACGGAATCGAACAGCTTCTGAAGGGCCGTAAGTACCGGTTTTCCACCCGCCTTCAGAAGTTCGGCTGTTATTCCGTCTTCACCGGGTGCTTTGTTGTTCTTGAGCTGTTTAAGAGCCATTACAATCTCGTACAGGCTGATGTCCGGGATGTCGTCGGTATCGTGTCGGGTTAGTGTAGCTCTAGGGTCTTCCGCCTGACTAACTGCTGCACGTTGATGTGTATAGTTGTCCGTAAAAGCGCTCTATCTCACCCAGAATCTCAGGTTTAGAGGAAACGATTCTACCATCTTCAGTTTTTAACTTCGCGAGCTGGTTCTGCCCTATAGACAGATCTCTCGAGGATACTTTTGAGCCCTTATTACGCTGGATGGCCTCTTCAATACGGTTTGTATTGAATTGGCGCAGATCGTGGGTAAGGGACTTGGGAGATCTGTTTATTGAGCTGCCGGTATAAGGTCGCATCGGCTGAAGACTGTAGAATCATCTCACTCCTTTCCTTCATGAGCTTCTGAGTGTAGTTAGATAGCCTTTTAGTTCCGTTGGTGCCTTGGGCCTTGAAGAACTTAGACCTAGTGACACAGACAGCTTCCACAAACCCGTCGTTCAATTTGTCCACATCGCCGCCTAGGCAATCGAAACGGTTTTGGAGTTCCAGCTGGAAGCTCTCGGGGTTTTGAATTTGGATTGATGCTGGACGGAGCGTAGACTTCATCAATCGAGAGAGCTCTTGCTTGATGCATATATTCAATGTGCCTCTTATCAGACGATGATCGCTCCCGGTTTTGACCGTATCGATCACAGAGACATCATTGAATATATGCTTCCTCGTCGACATGATGAAGTCAATCTCGTTTTTTTAGTTGCACCGTCAGGACTCATCCAGGTCCACTTTCTGTGCTCGCGTTTCTTGAAGAAGGAATTCATCATGTTCCGACTTCCAACTCCAAATTGCCCCACTTTCAGCTCTTCACCATCTCTCTTACCCAGTTTTGCGTTGAAGTCCCCCATAACAACGGTGAAGTAGGTTTTGGAACTATGCATGGCCTTCGATATATCTTCATAAATAGCCTCCACCTCTTCGTCGGAGTGTGCCGAGGTCGGTGCGTAAACCTGTATGACCTTCAATGAGTACCTGTTAGATACTCTGAGTATTAGGTACGCCACCCTAGTCGACACACTCTCTATCTTCACCACGTTATTTACGAGGGACTTGTGGACGAGGAACCCGACACCTCCCTGGACTGTACATGTGGCATTATTTGTACACATTAGAGCCATATGTACATTTACTGTACATATGGCTCTTTAAAGTTTCGGCATATGCACGGAAAGTGCTCTTTTCCGCACTAGTGCGGGAAAGTAGCACCATATGTACTGTAATAGTTATTTGGGGAGTTTCAAAAAAATGGCAGGTTAAGGTTAACTAAAGTGATGCTTAAGTCACGTCTAACCTGTCGGTTTTGTTACTATCCGTTTAAGGGCCATAAAATAATGAATAATGCCCATTTACGATACCTGTGCCGGAAATAGGAAATTCGCAATACATCTCAAACAACATTAGAATAATTATTAATTCGTATTTGGACGCTCAGAGACCTTATACATCTCTGGAATACTGAACTAATATCATTAACTTCTTGTTAATGCTGATGCAGACCTTATATCGAATGTAATGGTCATATTTTGCCATTTAGTTTTCATTAACATACTGGTATTTTGTTAGTTAACCGATTATATAGGTCCTTAATCTGCAAATTTTAAATTATTATTGCATAAGATTATTATAATTGTATTATAAATTACCGTTTGACATGTAATTACTATTTGTTAAATAAATAATTGACTTTGATTTTTTGGTGCAAACCACTCTTATAGAGCTGCCACCTCGTAGACTAGTCCAGGCCCCTATTTCACCAACTTGACAATTGTCACCTGACACTGACAATTCCCCGAATATTGCTTGTTCTAGAAGTTAAGGTTACTTGTGAAACCAGCAATGTACGGAGAATTGTTGTTGTCATGTGACAATTGTCAAGTTGGTGAAATAGGGGTCTGTTATTAGCTTAATATTAGTAGGTATAGATGAGTAGTGCAAGTTGTTTCGTGCCAGGACGCCCATCAAGCGGGAGCCGGGCGAGGAGCGCGTGGGCCCGGCGCGCGGGCTGGTGGTGCGCTCGCCGTGCGTCACGGACCCCACGCTGCCGCTGGGCGCGCTCGCGAGCCGCGCCGACCCGCCCTCGGCCTCACTCACTCCTGACAGTAAGTACGAGAATGACCAACACTGCCAATGCATACACATATCGCGTTATTTTACACTTTCACTGCCAGGAACCCGCCTAGCGGGCGCCTACGCCGTAGTCGCTTTCCGCTACATACAGGATCGGCTACGAGCGTAGCGCGTAGCAATTCTTGACAGTGAATGTGTTAAAAAAATAAGTAAGCCTCTTGTAGATGGCATAAATTTATTGTCTGGGTCCTGTATGGAGCAGCACGAACGCTGGTCTCTCTTTTTGGAATTACATTTACACATAGTCTGTTAAATATTGAACTGACACCTGCCATACGAACACAATGTGCGTGTATATCTCTGTATGCGTACAAAAATCATAACCAGAGCCTGGGATATAAACGACAAAAACAATTTTGTTTTTATCGAAGCACCTTTCATTAGGTAGTGCTCTAAAATGCGTTCAGAAACCGTAGGAAATTACCAGAATTAGTACAACCGATTTTATCATGAGTACTTTCTTGTCTGTGGTAGTAGGTAAAACTTTATTGTACTTTATTGTTACACACAGACCACTACTTACTCTGCCAGGAATGCCATTGCCAAGGTGATTAGGAGTGTGTACTGTGTATAACTAACTCGCAAGAAAATCCTCGTGAAGTACATATTTGTTGTATTGTGATAGACGGCAGCGCGCGAGGTCGTCTCCGCAACGCGCTAATAGCCGACAGCGACGACTTCGCGCCCATCATGGGCGGCGGCCGCTTCCAGATGCAAACGGAAGACCAACACCAGGACGCAGGTACCTATTGCTCTTGCTCAAACTGCTCAGGGCGGGGGGCAGTTACATTTATTTTGTACTAACTTCTGCCCACAACTCCGTCCACGTGGAACTAGTTTTATGTCGCAGCTCCATACAAACTTTTACCCCCCCCAGTTCACCCTCTTAGGGGATGATTTCGAGGATAAAAACTATCCTATGTCATTCTCCGTCCCTTCAACTATCTCCACTTAAAAAATCACGTCAATACGTCGCTCCGTTTTGCCGTGACAGACGGACAAACAAACAAACACACACATACACTTTCCCATTTATAATATTAAGTATGGATTATTTTTGGGTATAGCCAGGACGACCAAGCCCCTATTTCACCAACTTGACAATTGTCACCCGACACTTACAATTCGCCTTACGTTGCTTGTTCTAGAAGTTTATTAGGTTGCTAGGTTACTTGTGGAACCAGCAATGTACGGAGGTTACTTCTTTCTGATGTTGACTGTACAGACACTCCATCTTTATTTGAACTTGATTTCTTGAACAACCTTATTATTTAAGCACAAGAATATAAACTAACCTTACTGTTTCATACCAGAAATCCGCCTGGAACCATAATTAAATTCCATCAAGTCTACCAAGAATGTCAATGTACAATGATAATATACTTTTTCACTCCTCATGCTCAAAAAGTGCGTCATATTACGCTTAGCAAGGGGGGCTAAAGTAGTACATTTAGCCCATATAAGTGAGAATATGTATACACATTAATGACATAAAACATTTAATTTGACCAATCAAAACAGTTCACCATATTACATTACATCCACCAATCACATTTTTTATTATTAATCACATTTTAATCATTTGTATTTGCTATCAACTAACTAGAATACAGCTAGTTAAAATCGACCAATCAGGTATCAGAATTCATTTCTAACATTAGGTAATGTTTATTCCCTGATTCACAATCATTAAAAAAATAAACACATCTGACCGTCTATAACCGCGTCTAAACGTTCAAGCGTGGTTGGCTGCATACATTTATTTATTTATTTATTTAAACTCTATTGCACAAAACAAAAATGATGTACAAATGGCGGACTTAATGCCAAATGGCATTCTCTACCAGTCAACCATAAGGCCAAACAGAGACACTTAAAATGGGACATTGTATAAGTTATAAAGATTGAGCGAGACAGACATAGGCTGTCTATCTCGCTTTATCGTATGCCCCGTATGCTGTCCGCCGCGCTCGGCCGTTTAGACGCTGTTATTAGACGGTCAGAGAAGCTTATTCGCGGTGTCAAAGCACTTCATTAAAAAAAAAGTATAGCGCCAAGATAGCGCCAAATTGAACAATCTTTTCGCCGTGGTATTTATTATCGATAGTGGATGGATAATCTTTGTTTTTACTATTTTCTCGCAGCTGAAGTGAAAAGTATAGTGTACAACTCTGGTCTAAAAGCCATCTTACCCCCTCGGAACGATTTCCCGTCACTATTACGTTCGGAAAAATAACTATCTCAAGGTAATATGGCTTATTTTAGACCCTTGTCATCATGCAAATCTACTATTGTCTGTATGCCGTTCCAGATTCTACCAAAAATTTTATAGTATTAACAAGAAAATATCCATCTATTAATAATGTAAAGGTGTTTGCCTTTATTTTGTTTTTTGTTGTGCTTGGGTAAATGCGAGTACGCATCCCGCCTTGTCCGGGGAGGCTGGACGGGTATGACGGACTGACCGAATCACAGGCTCTAGTATAAGTTTTACCGAAGCAAAACTTTACGATCGCGTTTGTGTTTTACCCTCGATTTGTATGATTTGACAGCTTAACGCGAACGCGGTCGTAACGTTTTGTTTCGGTAAAACTTATACTAGAGCCTCTGCACTAGCGTCTGAAACCACCAACGACGATTCTCACGCAATCGGCGTACGACCTGTGTTAGCCTGTTTAAAAAAAAACATGTAATGTGAATTCGGTGGTAGATTCAATGGAATTTGATTATAGTTCGGGGTTATATATTAAGTTAATGTTAATTGTAATTTTTATTGTTTGCACCATGTTTATCTAGTGCGTAACCTGTAGGTAAGTATGTACGTAATATAAATCGTGTTCGGATTTTAATGAATTAGCTTTCAGTGTAGACGTGTGTTGCGGCATCCGGAAGTGATGACAGCACCCAGAAGAGGCGAGCGCGTCTTGTGGCTAGCCCTCGGACTGTGACTTGTGTGTACGATTCACATCACAGTCGGAGTTCTAGCTACACGGCGCGGCCGAGCGGCGCGCCGCGCGGGCCGCCGGACCGCGGCATGCTCACATCTCACCAGGCTTACTAACTTCTATGGTACCATTCTCGGGTGGCTCATCGGCAACTAACGAAGCGGGGTAGGGCATTACTATATTACTAAATCATTGCAGTTAATGCTTTGTACGTTTTCTAAGAAATTTGCAGTCATGTTATGTGAATTAATTATTATAGTTTACATTTTTTTAACACAGTTTGCACTGCTTACTCATCATTCTCCCCATTTCATAAATAAGTCAATAATAAATAAAATACTAACGCGCTTGTTTTTCTGCTCGGACTGTGGCTCACCACGTTAGGAATTCTTATATATAGCACATAATTATAATATACGTTTAGTCGAATAATAAATATTGCGGACAACATTTTGCAAAGATTGTCCAGCGCGGTACACATTCAGAATGATCACTCCACTATGACTTTTTCATTCAAAATGAAAAACCTGATGGAACCTGAAGCATCCCTGTTGGCGTGATGCATTGTAAAAAATCTCGAAAGTTACTATAACTTAACGATTTTTTTATAACGTATATATTTCTCAAATACCACAAACTGTTAGGGCATCATTTAAATTGAATTTGGTAATTGCAATACAACGAACGCCAACGTGAATTTTGGGACTAAAGGCAGACCTGGCTGGCTGGACTGGGAACAAATTATCGGACGCGGCTGACGAACGCGGCTCACAGCCGCGACTTATAGGAATCTAGGTAATGAATATACAGTGAATTGTGCAAACTACCGGAGGTTAGCCGTGGACGTAACCTTGAGCGTTCGGACGTCCGACAGAAATCGGGCGCGCTGGATCCCGTTCGACTTTGCACATTTATCAGTCGCGGCCGTCGGCGGCATCCGATAATTTGTTACCAGCTTAATGGTTTGGGTGTGACAGGGATAGGTAACAAGCCGAAGTGAGACAAAAGTAGTCGGGTATGTGAGGGCATAGCATAGAGATATGGTAAGTAGCGGTGTCGCGGGGCGGGGCGGGGCGCGCCGCGCGCTGCATCTCGTGCGGCTGCAGTGCCTCGTGTAGCACCATGGGATTCAGCTCACGGCGGCCCCACTAACACCACACTCATCCACTAACTTCGGTTACAACGCTCTCATATCTAACTATGCTCATCTTAACAATGTCCGATCAGGTGCTACTTTATCACTACTAGGTACTAATAAACATTACCTTAAAACTTGTACATGGTTATTTTATTAATGTATAAAAATAAATCTGTCAATATTTTATTGTTGCATTATTCGCATACCGGCAATAATCCGAATAGTGGAAGCCCCACAAGCCCAATTTCATAAGAAAACCGCAAATCGATGTACAGTTTAGCCGTTTGGCACACGCATACTAGAGGTCAATGGAGGAGGACGAGGATTTTTTTTGACCCGCAGTTTCTAAAAAAAAATCCCTTAAGGGGTGCCGAAACATTTTTCTTATTGTATGGGAAAAAAAAATTTTTTTTCAGAAACCTATCGTGTGCAGTATCATATGAAAGGGCTTTTTGAGGCGATTCTAAAAATATGCCAATATTACATTTTAGCCATATTTTTTTAATTAAAACAAAAATAATTTTCGAAACATACCAAGTTTGGGCTCCTCCAGACACGATATGGCTGATTTTTTAAAAATTCAATATACCACAAATGATACGTGATATCCTCATATCTAACCTCAAAAAAGCAATTTTTAAAATAATTGCATTAAGTATTTCTTTTTAATTTTTCAATATTACCAAGTGAAACAATCAAATAAAAAAATTCAAAAAAAAAACTATATGATATTATTTCTAAATTGCTTTCTTGGGGTTAGATATAAAAATATAACGGATCATTTGTTATACATTATATCTTGATATCCTTATCCTTATATATTACCTTGATATTTTGTGACAAAAACTAACCAAACTATACCAACTGATGAAAAAGCGCAGTTAAAGGGTTAAAGAGGTATTTCCCGTTGGATATATGGATACTACGTATCATTTTATGATTAATAAGTAACGTATCTGCAGTACAGTTCCATAAGTCACGTAAAATAGGTATTCAAGTAGAACTGTGCCCCTTGGTGATATTGAAAAATTAAAAAAAAATACTTAAAGCAAACCTTTTCAAAATTGCTTTTTTGAGGTTAGATATGAGGATATCACGTATCATTTGTGGTATATTGAATTTTAAAAAAATCTGCCATATCGTGGCTGGAGGAGCCCAAACTTGGTATGTTTCGAAAATTATTTTTGTTTCAATTTAAAAAATATGGCTAAAATGTAATGATGTGGTATATTTTTAGAATCGCCTCGAAAAGCCCTTTCATATGATACTACACATGATAGGTTTCTGAAAAAAAATTTTTTTTTCCCATACAATAAGAAAAATGTTTCGGCACTCCCCCCCTAAGGGATTTTTTTTTAGGAACTGCGGGTCAAAAAAATTGTTTTGCCCTATAGTATGTGTGTGCCAAACGGCTAAACTGTACACCGATTTGAGGTTTTTTTAAGCGTAGGGCTACCACTAGAATATGGCACTGGAAAACGTGTTTCTGGTTCTAGCCGAATAGTGTAATTCAGTATCGCCCGTATTGGTGCGGCTAAGACCGTTGCCTTTTGTTTTATTGATCGAGTAATCGCAACCTCAGGGTAGTTAGCTAAAAATGTGTGCATAGTTAAGGGCCTTAACTTAATGTAATCTACGCTTTAGCTTTTCGCATTATGTAACGAAATTTACCGCAAATACCCATATAATATGTGTATTTGCCGTTACTCAACGGAATAAAGCTAAAGCGCGAGAGCGTAGCGGCGTAAGGCCATTAACTAAGTACAAATGTTTTGCAATCCACCCTAAGGACTTTATCGATAGACAAAATTAAATTGCTGTATAAAGGGCATGTCCACATATTACGTCATCGTTTTTTTTTAATTTGGAATGAGGAAATATATGAACAGCCCCTAAGATTGTGCGTCGAACGAAAGTTGATGCTGAAATTGTAAAAATTTTACAGTCAAGTGCAAAAAATATGTATCGATTTAATCCTCTCATATATATACTGTACCGAAACCTGAATGAAACGCTGGCATAAGAGTGATGTGACATATTTATGAGTTTCCATTTTCTTACACTTGACTGTATACTGTAATTACTTATACCTCTAATTCTCCATTATACAGGTTGTATTATTCAAACGGGGCACAGAGGGAAAATCCGAAACTAAAAGACCAGCGAACGAAAAAACCTTAAAATGCGAGCTCCTAACAAATTTCTACCCAAACACGTGCATAAAACCCGACATGCGCATGCTCGAACTAAACGGCTGCCTGGCATCGTTTTGACACCCCGACTCCAGCCCGCATAATGATAATGGCACACATTCTGCGGGGCCATTTTACGGCGCTACTTAGACTTGTATGGTTTTTTCGTTCGCTGCAGGAGACACGGAAATTTGTGGTTGTTGTGTTGTGACGCCTAAGGGGCTGTTCATAATTTTTATGTCTATTTTTGAACCGCCCCTATTTTGAAATGACGTAATTTACGAGTAGCCCCTTAGCAGATTTCAATAGAACGAAGCACTTGTTTTTCGATTCGTGTTATTTTTTTTTATTTTTAATGTATGTTCATCGGTAATTTTTTGACGTTTCTGCAAGAATTAGCGACGTGACTTAATTTTTGGACAGATTTTGGCAACTCATTTTGACATTGCTTACCGATAAAAGGGTTAAAAAGGAGTGCAGAAAACCTAAGTGAATGTCAGCCTACCTACCATAGCCGCGTTTACGTCGGACGCAAAACATTGGTCGTTCACTAGCAAGTAGATAATCGTGGGAGAGGGACGAACGCTTTGTGTAAGGGTCCCCCCACGCCTATCGACGCGGAATCGGTTTTCGCCGAGTGGTTTGTACCACATTCCTCGTGTTTTGTTCGTAATCTTGTCGATGGACGTCGCTTCGCGTCGGCCGAGCCGATCGACGTCTTTTTCGCTCTTATTACGTGGACATAAAGAGATTTTTTTATCGGCTAACGCCGATTCGATAGGTGTGGGGAGACTCTTGTGTCGACGTAAACGCGATGCTATGATAAGCAAGTCTTGTTGAAGGGCGGGCGATTGGGCTGAGCGGAGGCTCGATACATAATAAATATTGTTATTCCCACTTCGTGTGGTGTGGTGTGGTGTGGTGTGGTGTGGTGTGGTGAGATGGTATAACCGGGCCGACGTGACCGTTGCAGAGCCGCTGGAGCTGGAGCCGTTCCTGGCGCTGGAGCCGCCCATGTCGGCCACCGACTACGGCTTCTGTCTGGATCACGACGAGGGGCTGGCGGAGTTGTTCGACTTCGATCTCAAGTTGCCGGAGTGACGTCCTATACCTAACTTTACGATTATCTATAAGCTGTCCTATCAAACTCAAACACTTGTACAATCTACCAGTAATAACAGCGAAACTTTGCTGCCTTTGATTTTTGGCCGCAAAACAACTGTCGAACTATTAAACTGAGTAACAGTATAATGAGTAACAGTATAATGAGTAACAGTATAATGAGTAACAGTATAATGCCCAAGTACAGCATCGCTTGTAGTTTAAATGTTGTTTTGATCGAAGCCCTTTCAATTATATACTTATACTACAGAATTGGACACATAGATATTACAGAAATTGAACGTGCATCAAATGTGATTGATTGAATTTTAATATTGATTTTCGTTAAAATGTTAATTAGGTAGTAGGATTCATTTGTGTTTTCGTTTGTGGTAAAAGTTACGGTTACTCGTACAATCTTGTAGAGCTCTATTGTGGAGCTGTAGCCATGTTATGAATGCGCCATTGCGCCGCGGACCACGTGCACTGCACTCGTGCTTGTTAGGCGACGCTTCAATTGTCCGTCTTAACTAATATTTCGTGTCGTTCCTTTTTCCTGTAAAGTCAAGAAAGAGTGAAAACAACCCAATTGAGTACTTTCATAACATAAGAATTTGCATTCGTAAAAAGAAATAGAATAGTACAAGAAATATAATATAATATCCATTAAATGTACAAGAAGTATAAATCCAAACGGTTGTGGAGTACCTACTGTGCGTCAGGGTGGCGGGTGGACCTCGGGAATTTCAATGAATGGTTACAGATATTGGTTACCTTTCGTGTACCTCCGTGCACCTGTCTTGAAAACGAGCTATCTTCAAAATATATAGAAATCCAAAGTGGTAATATACTAAGCTATCCTCTGAAATAGAAAAGTTATTTTTTTTTTTTTTTTTGACAATCTTACACAAATCGACTTAGTCCCAAACTAAGCAAAGCTTGTACTATGGGTACTAGACGACGATAAACATACTTATATAGATAAATAAATACTTAAATACATAGAAAACATCCATGACTCAGGTACAAATATTCGTGCTCATCACACAAATGAATGCCCTTACCGGGATTCGAACCCAGGACCTCTTGCTTCGTAGGCAGGGTCACTACCAACTAGGCTAAAGCGGTCGTCAAAGTATTTGTGAGAACGTGGCACGTACCATCAGTGTTTGTTCGGGAGCATCTTAGTATAAACATGCTAAAAGACAACAATTTAAAAAATCGTGTTTTTAAATATATCTTGTGTGACATAGTTAATAATTGAAAATACGTTTAGATTACACCTAATGTCTCGGTGTAATATTCAAACAAAATAATTTATTTATAAACTAATTGCATTATAAACGTGTGCACTCGATATAGTTTGACATGCAGTTAAAAGTGATTGTACCTTTAAACTTTGTTCTGAGTAGATGAGAGTGCTGATGGGATTGCCTATGCCACATGTAGTCACCCGCGGCGCGGTCGACATCAATGGTTTACATTTGGATTGCCTATGCCACATGTAGTCACCCGCGGCGCGGTCGACATCAATGGTTTACATTTGGATTGCCTATGCCACATGTAGTCACCCGCGGCGCGGTCGACATCAATGGTTTACATTTGGATTGCCTATGCCACATGTAGTCACCCGCGGCGCGGTCGACATCAATGGTTTACATTTGGATTGCCTATGCCACATGTAGTCACCCGCGGCGCGGTCGACATCAATGGTTTACATTTGGATTGCCTATGCCACATGTAGTCACCCGCGGCGCGGTCGACATCAATGGTTTACATTTTTCGCTTTATTACAATGGAAGGAGATGCAAAAGTGTAAACATATATTTTATTTCGACTCTACAAGGATATCCTTGTAACGATACAAAAATCTGCCTCTTTATATTTTTTTTAAATAGGTACTGTAACATTTACATAGTTAATAAAAGTAATAATGTAGACTTCGCTTCATTGGATTATTGATGTTATTTAATTATATCAGAATATTTTATGTTTTCGATTTAGGATTGCTTAAGGTGCAGAGGCAAGTTTCTGGCCACGTTAGTTTAAAAGAAAAAAATACACTAATGTATACAAAATACTGTTACGTAATACAAATTTAGTAATGGAAGTTAAAAAAACAGGGTAGGTTGCTCTAACCTTTGTGGAATTATTGCCCTTACTTTCCAAGTGAAAACCCCTTTATTCATACTAAGGTAAAGATGTAGTGCATAATTGTGTTCCATCGTATTTTCTCGGAAACGTTCGTATTTGTCATGCTACCTCAGTCACCCTCAGTACTTTTAGTACCGAGACTGACTGAAATAGCAAGACACGTTCGTACGTTTCCGTGTTAATATGATGGAAAATAGTTATGCACTACATCTGTACTACTTAACAAACTTTAACTAAAATGTGTTTTGTTTATTTGTCACAAACACAAACGTAAGTGGCAGGTCTAACAAATTTTAAAGGCATTTTAGTTAAAAGAGTTAAGGAGATCCTTTGTGTATAAGGGCATAAGTAGTTTCATTGTAGAAACTGTTCATTATGCAATTGGCGTCGCCTGTCACGCTACTAATGCCAGTTTGCCAGTGATTTTATAATACATTTATTGCTCAAGTAAAAACTAATATGTATCGCTAAAACTGCAGACCCAAAGAAGCTTGTTTGTTTGTCAACAACACAGTAGCAAGTTTGCTGGGTATGAAACATTAACTATCGAGTAGGTATTCAAGCACATATGGTTGATTTATTGCGCAGAAAAGTAGGCAGATGATGTCCGTACAACACGTGCGAATTAACTGTGCACCTCGCGCTGTGACGAGCGTACGTAGCGGAGTGCACAGTTGATTCGCACGGGTTGTATGTATATTTATAGAATAACTTAATGTTAGAGAATAGCATTTACACAAACCTTTTTCCACCCTGATGTAAAATCGTGACGCTCCGAACAGTTTTGAGTACATCTTGTGCCCGTTAGAAGGCATGATCCATTAACCCTCATTGAATCTCGGTTAACCAATGCCAGATTGTGCACCTACAATATTGATAATAATAATGATAAAAGCAACTACTTTACAAACGAGTGTTCATGCTGTAAAATACAAAATAATTTCAACCTCATTTATGTGACAACAAATATGATGACGACTTGCTTTTAATGACAATAATCACATTTGACAAGAGCGAAAGAAAGACAAAATCAATCGCCTGAATAGAGAGCCATTTTTAGAGGCTTTATGGATACATTAGCGTTATTCTTCGTTTATGAATCTTTTTTTGCGAGCCTACAGGATGGCTAATTTTTTATGATTAAGGGCGCAATAATGTGAGCTATTATAGACATGCGCGGCGCGGCGCGGCGGCTTTATATACTCGTGGGTTTTCAGGTAATGTCGGATACTTTGATAGGCCATTAATCAGGTGTGGCACAGTCAGCAGTATGAATATTGTCTGAAAACCTACAAGTCCGCACGTGAGTTAGATCTAGTGTGTTGTGTATTTATGTTATCCTATTTATCGTCCAGATATTTCAACACTTATTTCAAATCAATTGATTTTATTTTCATCTCATATAAGATGTCAGGTGTTTCATTTAAGATCTGTAAGCTGTTAAAGGTTAAGGTATAACTGTACCTTATCAGATGTTAATTTAGTAATAATTTTGATTCCTTTGCCAATTTAATTTGCAGTAGGTAGGTATATGTGTAGACGTCGACAAATCTGTATAGCTGTCAGCGTAGTTTGTTTTATATTGACAGACATTGCAAGCTGGGCGGAGAGAATGCGAAAGCGGATAGAAGAATAATGTTTAAGTAGGGTTAGGATAGCGGGTCGTGTGCGCCCGCGCCGCTCCGCGCGCTCGCCGGGCCGCGGACGCGCCGGCGACATGTACATACTAATTAATGAACGGTGATATCTTAGCGGCCTTCGATTTTATATGTAAAGCTAGTCCTAATGTTCTCATTAGTGTACACTCGTGCCAGCGTAATAGATCTTTCACGGTGATCCCGGCAATTTCTGGGCAGGTGCAAGTGACTATGTGCATATAGGTATATGTACGTATAACATGCACCTATAATACTCAGGACAGTCTATACGTGTTGCCACAGTAAGGGACGGGAAGGCTCCTATGCAGCTAAATTAATAACTGGTCCTAAAATGGCTAATGACTTGCCATAAACAACCTACTTAATTTGGACGGGTAATGGTTTATGTGCCACAACTTCATACTAAATCAGCTGTGGCAAATAAAAAAAGTGGAACTATGACCAGGATAATGAATGACATTTCCCTTTCTGTCACACTTATCGAGATTTGTATGCTACGAGCTCGCTCGTAACCATAGCTGTGTATTATAGGTTCATCGTACGCTCAAAATATAATAATAATGTTTTCTACGTACATACAATTCAACTAAAAGTCAAATCGCGCGAAACCTCGGTTTTCGTGTCTAGCGGGCATTAGACGAGGATTAGGTGTCTGAGTAAGACAGATTCGGTGGTAGATTGTCAACAGTACGCCTAAAAATGAGATAAATTTCAATCAGTAATGAATAGCAGTAATTATGAATCATGTTTTAGTGCCAGGGACCTAGCTGGGTAGGTACATGTATGGTTTTTATACTAGGCATCGGATAGGAACGCGTGGTGGATGGCAGGCCACTCGGAAAAATAGCTGTGTTAGATCAAGTATGCACTCGTAACGAACTGACGAATGCTACAATGAACGTGTGGTAGCAACGACAGTAATGAATGGCATGTGCTATTTTTGTATTTGAGGACTAAAGGCAGTTGGTGCAATAAGCCTTTCGTATTGCCAGGCCCATTTTGGTCTCCGAGTATCGCTATGGATTTTTTGGCAGGCTAGTATGGTTAAGTGCCAGAGATGAATGCCTATTCCATTGCTATAATCGCGACCATTATACGCTTTTGGATAAGTTACGTACGTTAGAGATAAGTTGGTAACATTACTGGGATCACCGTGTTTATAAATAGTTTACGTTGCAAATTATGAGTACTGGCAGAGTGTAACATAGGTAACTGACGATTACCAAATACCTCGTTAGAGATGCTGAGTACGTATAACTGAAATAACAAATTGTTTCACTAATTTTGTTAAGTTAGCTTTGTACATAGCGTTTAACTAGAGGACTGGGTGTTGGACGTCGTGTTCCATTATAATCAAATTAGTAAGGGAATTACGGAGATCGCCGCGCCCGCGCCCGTCCGTCTCATCACATCACACTAGACACGTCCTTGCCATTCCGTGTCCGCTTTATCGTTTACGGCACAAATGTCATTGTAATTAACTTATAACTAAGTGCATATCAAAATAATGGTAAATTGTAGGTATAAATTGCCCGAGGGAACATATGATGTAAAAGAAGTGGACTTGCGAGCTTTTTGCGATATATGTGTAGGTGTTATTACAATTATTTATACTACCGTGGTTTGGTATTTGGTTGGATGCGCTTCTTAAAATATGTTATGTCTATAAACCCCCCGTACGTGTTACTCCGTCAACCGTAGCCCCATGCTCTTTTACCACATGAATACCTTAGTCTATAAACTCCGTACCTTAAATACAAGATACGAACACGATTAGGTAAGATTTTTTAAATTACAACCAATGTCATTTTTGAAAATAAAGAGGTTACGTTACCTAAGAGTACCTACATACTGCAACTGGCTGAGCGCTAACCCCTTGGGAATCTAACTCTTTATGTTGGGGCCACACTAGCGGGAAACGTCAATGCCTAACATCGCGATAATTGGTGCTTTAATTATTTGCTTTCACTTGAACGGTCAACGTCTAATCTCTTTGATGTACCGCCATTTGAGCTATCTCCTAACGTCAAACGGCAATATCAATGCCGTCGTTGAATTATCGCATGAAGTCGTGGCTACGGCATTTCCCGCTAGTGTGTCCCGGGCATTATCGGAAAACTTTCAATCGGGAAGCTCCTCGCGACGCCATGTAGGTCTGCCCAGTAACCAATGAAGATTTAAAAACCATGTTTCTGGTACACGGCACACCGTTGCAACTAAATAGTTTATTTTAATCCCCAATTTGATATTTTTAATCTTATACATTGTTCTTGTGGATAGGTAAAAACTCTACGAGTGTAGTGTTTTGGACCGAAGCACCTAACCGCTCGGCCACGACTTTGGTCTTAAGCGACCTGCGACCAGCGTTTTATCTGTTCATTGCGCGGTCGAGATGCGCAACGCACTGTGGTTAGTTGGGATCCCGCGCAATGAACAGATAAAACGCTGGTCGCAGGTCGCTTAAGACCAAAGTCGTGGCCGAGCAGTAATGGTCTCCCGACACCTATCGTCGCGGAATCGGCGTTAGCCGATCAAAATACTCTTTATGTCCACGCAAAAGAGCGAAAATGACGTCGATCGGCTCGGCCGACGCGAAGCGACGTCCATCGACGGGATTACGAACAAAACACGAGGAATGTGGTACAAACCACTCGGCGAAAGCCGATTCCGCGTCGATAGGTGTGGGGAGACCCTAACACAGCCAATTTGGAGTGTGGGTTTGAAGTCCAAGCAGGATAAGCTGATTGGATGTTTTTTTTTCCAGTAGGTGAAACTTATTTGACTATGAATAGGCATAACAAGTAAAATTTGTTGATGTTACGTACACTTATAACCAATTTTATTATATGTGCCTGTAGGTTCTATTGTTTGTGATATCTAAGATCTACTTACTTCACATATTTTAATTCATGGCGTTACTAGAAGCGGGGGAGAGGGAAGTTACTTAGAAACCATAAAAAATTATAGATTTATTAATGAGCAATTTTTTAAATCATCTTAGGTCGTAAATATCTGGCTGGATTAATGCAGGACTTTTAAGTATAGAACGATTGCCGCATTAGTAATATGAGCTAAATTACCTTTTTTACTTTAACACTTTCGCAACCGGACTAGAAATGGAACAATACACCAGAAACCGACAGAACTCGTTATACTTGAACCCATAATTAGATTCCAAAAAAATAACCTCAAAATTGTCATTAAAATGGAAAAAATACCGACAATGGCAAACTTACACTCTTCCAAATGATGTACGTAGCTAGTTTTTTCCCGACTGCCGAAGGAAGAGGGTTATGTTTTTAGATACGTCCATCCTTTCGAAGAGGCTCGGTTTTTTTTTCATTTCGATGGCTATTTTAAGGTTATTTTTTGGAATGTAATCATGGTCTCAAATTTAGGCGTGTAGCTGCCCGCCTGGCGGGTTCTAGGTTGCCAATGTTAACCAAAGCATTGATGACATCGGTCACGGACGGAAAACGCACTTTGTAGGGTGACTATAGTAATGTGTTGTTAGCACGTACATGTCTAAGGTTGGTTTGCGTGAGACTGGATGTTGGGGCGTGATATTAGGAGAATCAGCCCGGGGCGTTTGTTGTGCGTAGGTATTTGTGTTTGGGTATTTGGCTAGCTGGCAGGACCGCGTTTATGTGTAACGTACAGCATACGTGAATCACTATAATTATAATATATAATATAATATAATTATAATCACTGCAACTGCAACTTATAGCAACTATGATAGTGTGAGTGGGACGAGTGCTTCACGTCCGACATAAACTCGATCATGCCACTCTTAGTTTGGCTGATGTCGCTAAAATCAACGTCAAGGTATCGTCTCTGTACACGAACATTTGTTTATGAATATTTTAATCACCTAATTACGATTGTGAGACAAGAAACCTTTGTCGTGAATGATGTTTTTATTTCGAGCTATCAATATTGGTTGAAAGTGGATTTATCACCTCGCGGTTATCACGCGGTAGATGCGAGATACATCATTCCGTCTCTAGGTATCTATCAAATAGTGTCATAGAGACTAAATGTACCTATCTTGTTCTGGTATATACCTACGCTAAACGGTAAAGGGCGACTATCGTAGGTCCGCAGGATTTTTCTGCGGTAGATTATGAATTGACTATCATTCTATTTTTATTGTTTGACTCCACCAATAATCATGTTACTATTTACGTCGTACAAGATATGATTTATGTGAAATAGGGTACTAGCACGTTCATGCCACTTCGCTCTTATATGTCACCATACAGTGGGTCTTGAAACCACGGCTCCAAAATTACCCAGTTATTTTCAATAACAATGTAGAGCCATAATTGTTTGTTTGGATCACCTTTCGATTCTTATCCCTTTTCGAAATAATATTTTCTTTATATGATTCAGGTTTACAGTGTACGAGATTTGGGACTGGTCTTTGGACAGTTCCAATATGATGTAAAGAGTGATGTGGCTAGAGTAAATCGATTGTCATAATATCCGATTACGATTGATGATGGCTAATAAAAGGAATCGATTGATTACTGTGTAATAATTATTTTTAGGAAATCAAATAGAGAGCCTATACACTGTCGTCTGCTAACACAAGTGTCCTGTAAGTAAAGGGAGAGGAGAGACTGATAGTGCGAGAAAAATTGAGAGAGCTCGCGCGCCGTGCAGAAATCAATGCCATATTTTCAAAGGCAACATTTTGCACAATCAAATATGTCGGTTTCGATCGATGTGATTTTATTTCGTATTATCGTAACAGTAATTAAATAATACATTGTTATTTTCCTATTCACAATTATTTGATTCATATCGATTTCTTTCTAAATTGACAGACTCCAAACGATTAAAGCAGTATATCACTAAATTTAAAAATAAAAAGTCGTAGGACGTAATGGTTTGCATACCGAGTTTTCAATGCTAAGTTCTATACAAATAAGCCGTAAAAAATAAATAAATAAATATAGTGCTAAAAAGAGCGTGCATGGAGATTGAACTTTGTTTTGTAACTCGGAATCTATTGAAACTTTTTTTATTATTTCGATGAGCAGTGCCAATTTACGTTATATGGGTGTCGCGATGTGTCAAAAGACCAGTTCCAAATCTCGAACACTAATATATTGATAAGAAATGAAGGTGCAATGTTATAGATACGTAAGTAGGTATTTATATGTAACGAGGGCAGTGGTGGCGTCCCTGTGGGCTCATGAAAGAAGGCTCGACTATGGCTCCTGTGTATTGTAATCTGTGCTCATTTGCACCACTTGTTCTGGGCGTGAAGACTGTTTGATTTGTATTATTTGTGTTGGAAGACTGAGGTTTTACTATTCCAGTTTCGACAAACGAACGAGTTATTTGTTGTTTGAGTTATTGAATTTAAATTTAAAGTCATATATATAGTTAGGTTATATTTTTAATAAATAATAATAATATTGAAATATGTAATTTAAACAGTTGTTTTATTATTGCGTTTGGTACGTAAAGCCTTTATTTGCACACACGAATTAAAATATACGGACAACGGGGTTATACAGGTACATACGCGAACCGCGAACTTATCCCTGTAAGGGATCCCTTCCAGTAAACTTTAATACCTAGAAAGTTAATTATAAGAAAACATCAAGGTTCTCACTGTGTTGTTGGTTACTGGAATTGTGTTCACATGAAATCAAAGTGAGTTGGTATACTTCCAAACGTGTGCTGCTCTGCGGCGGCGCCACCATAATGAAAATTAATGAATTATATGGTGACATGATGTACGTTGAACGTACGTCATGTACGTATGATGTTTATAAATGTACGTATACAGGGGAACTAAATAATGGGCATTCATTGTGGCGCCGCTGGGGAGCATACTCTGTAGCGCCGCCACTCAAAACTCATAGATAGAAATGATTTTAGATAATATTTTCTTTAGGAAATTGATATACGAATGCTGTTTATTGTGTACGTATTCAAAATAATCATTATTACTTACTTAGTGATTTTATATGGTTTAATTGATTCCGCTTAGGAGCTGTTATGTATAAGAGAGGCGCGCGGGTGAGCAAGAGGGAGATATAAATCCTTCCTACGCGGCGAATAATTACTATCGAAAATGGATGAAGGATTTATGTATCCCTCTCGCTCACCCGCGCGCCACCGTTCAAGGGGAGCGCGGAATCAATTAAATCTTATAAAATCTCAAGTAAGTAATAATTATTATTTTGAATACGTACACAATAAACAGCATTCGTACATTAATTTCCATAAGAAAAATAATATATAATATCATTTCTATCTATGAGTTTTGAGTGGCGGCGCTACAGAGTATGCTGCCCAGCGGCGCCACAATGAATGCCCATTATTTCGTTCCCCTGTATACGTACATCTATAAACATCATACGTACATGATGTACGTTCAACGTACATCATTTCACCATATAATTCATAAATTTTCATTATGGTGGCGCCGCCGCAGAACAGCACACTTCCAAACAACCATTTCATAGTGGCAGGTACCTACGCTACACAATGTTTACTTGAATATGACCGCAGCCTATATGGACCACATCATAATAAGGCGTTTCACCCACTGCACCGCGCCACGTCGCGTAGCGCGGGGCCGCAGATTTTACCATTGTATGCAAGAACCTCAATTTATATAGATAACATGCCTAGTACAACACTACCGACGCGTCAATGCGCGGGACGGCGCCTCTGCGCCCCGCGCGGTGCAGTGGGTGAATCGCTTTTAGTACATCACGTAACTAGGGCGGTGAATTCGTCAATGCCCCAGATCGCAGGTTGTTGTGGCCCGAACCGAAGGTGGGGGCCATTTATATGCGCTCTGGGGCTTTACGAATTACCGCCCGTGGTAAGTACAAAATTTTACGTCTTCACCTGGCCACAATGCGAGTTTTCCCGTACGCGCAGCGTGCAGCAAAACTCGCATTATGGCCAGGTGTGACGTAAATAACTATTATGCTACAAGTACAATATGCTACAAATGGTTTCCGACCATTTTTACGCGCGTGTACAACGTTTTATTGTGCCTGTGTCAATAGGTTCAAATATAATTAAACTAGGTTTTTTTTTTTTTTTTTATTTATTGAGAGAAAGGGGCTTGTCGCCACGCGAACATACCGCCCTGTAAGGGCAACAAAATATCTATAAAGACTTACTTATAATAACTTATGTTCTAGATTTAAGAGCTACTTCCGTTAAATTATACAGAATTTCGGCTTCATCCGATATAGGTAGAGACAAAATACTGTTAACATATCCAGTGTCTAACAGTTTCCTGTCGAAACAAGCTGCTCTCACAGCCTCGCTCCGGACACACTCCAGCAGTACATGTACAACATCTTCAAGAGTTCCACACTCATTACAATTTAGGGATGGGACTTTTCTCATCAAAAACGCAAACTTATTTGATGCAATGTGACCGGAACGTAACCTGAGCGCAGTTTTTATTCGATTTCTGTTATATGGGGCCTGGTCAATCCATGGATAATAACATACTTGTGGCTGGATAGTTCTAAACCAAATACCTCTCTCTCTAGAACGTAAATCAAAATACTCTTGCCATTCTACTAAACATCTTTGTTTTACAATTTTTACATAATCTGAGTGCAAAGGTAAAATGGTCAATGGAACCCCGTCCACAACAGCCTGTCGTGCAAGGACATCTACATCTTCATTCTGTTTTATCTGAACATGGCCGGGAATCCATTGAAGTTTAATTTGTTTATCAAAAGATTGAATTTGGAAGATTGCCTCCAAAATGCGATATGCTACCGGTGAACCTCTCACATGTGAGGTAGATCGAGCGAGGTGTTGTAAAGCACTTTTGGAATCAGTCAGAATAACAATACTATGAAAGTTCAAGGACTTAACGTAGGATATTGAGAACGAGTTCGATCGTACCACGTATAAAGCTATCAGCGAAGCAGCTGTTAATCATGGTGTAGAGCCCACCATATGTAAATGGATAGGCAATATGCTAAATGGCAGACTAATAAAGTCATCACTCTTGGGGGATGAGATAATGGCCACGGCCACAAAGGGATGTCCACAGGGTGGGGTTCTCTCACCAACTCTTTGGAGTCTGGTGGTGAACTCACTCCTGGTAGAACTCAATAAAGGTCCCATCCACACGGTAGGATATGCTGATGATTTAGTGATACTGGTTAATGGGAAGTTTCCAGGCACGGTATCGGGAATCATGAACAAGGCACTGCAGACAGTGGAGAGATGGTGCGACCGACACCAATTATCCATTAATCCAGGCAAAACTGTAGTAATACCCTTTACTAGGAAAAGGACCCTTCGAGGCGTACAGCAGCTAAAACTGTACGGGAGGGTACTAGAACTGTCTAATGATGTGAAATATCTAGGTGTCACACTAGATAAAGAACTGAATTGGAAGAAGCATACAGATCTTACCATTACAAAGGCACTGAGGGTATTTGGAATGTGTAGATCAGCGTATGGAAAAGCATGGGGTTTGAACCCAAAGGTACTTAGATGGATCTACACTATGATGGTGAGGCCCATATTATTGTACGGTAGCCTGGTATGGTGGCCAAGGACTTTAAAGAGCACATGCAGAGATGCTCTGATGAAGGTACAGAGATCGGCATGCATGGCTATAACAGGGGCGTTTCGCACCACGCCCACAGCGGCGCTAGAAGTCCTACTGGACCTACCGCCACTTCACTTGGTGATTAAGTCAGAGGCACGCAAATCGCTCTACAGATTAAGAACCCTTGAACTGTGGAGCGACAGTAAGCCAAAGACTAAGCACACAAACATGGAGACTGATGGTTTCTTAGACAGAATAACAAGCATGGGAAGCGACAAAATGCTACCCAAGTTTGTATTCCATAGGAACTACACAACAAAAGTTCCATCCAGGGCTGAATGGGCCGAAGGTCTAGAACCACCGAGGTCTGGTATCGAAGACAGTATATGGTACACGGACGGATCAAAAATGGGATCCGGTACGGGAGCAGGCATTTATGCGAATGACTACAGTAGTAGTGTAAGCATGGGTAACTTGGCAACCGTCTTCCAGGCGGAGACATACGCCATAATTGCCTGTGCACAGGAGAATATAGACAGACAAACCAGAGGGCAGACCATCTATATACTCAGTGACAGTCAAGCGGCGCTTAAGGCACTTACGGCGCCGAAAGTGGAATCTCGACTAGTCTATAATGGCGTCCAGGCACTGAACAAGCTTGGAAAGCACAATAAGGTGCAACTGGTTTGGATTCCAGGGCACGAGGGCTTCATTGGCAACGAAAGAGCGGATGAGCTTGCTAGAGAGGGTCTACAAACCACTTTGTAGGTCCAGAACCATTTGTGGGACTCTCGCAGGGAACCATAATTTCGGCCTTTAAAGCCTACGCCAAAACCAAACACCAATACGAGTGGAGGAATGAGGCGGGCTTAAGGCACTCAAAGCTCTTCATAGAAGGAGTGGACTCGGGCTGGACTAACAAACTCTGGAAATCCAGTAGGAAGCAGCTCAGAATCATATCTGGGGTGTTCACAGGTCACTTCGGGGTCAAGGATCTCTTGGCCAAGATGGGACTATCAGACAGCTCAGACTGTAGAATGTGTGGCGAGGAGGATGAGACTATGGAACACTTACTGTGTGAATGTCATGCCCTTGCCAGACAAAGAGTGAATTACTTTGGTAACGGCTATACGCAACCAAAGGAATTCAAGGCACTTCCGCTGAGCTGCATCATCCGCTATGTGGAAATGATGGAGCGAAGTTGGGAGTAGACGTAAGGAGAGGGCAAATGCACAAAAGATCCCACTGGGTCGAAGTGCATCCGAAAGGGCCCTCATCTAGATAAGATAAGATAACGTAGGATAAAGCTTTTTCTATGGCAATTAATTCTATATGCATAATTGATATATCAGAGTCAACCTTAAACTTAGTATAATAATTAACAAATGGATCTAAAAACGCTGCACCGCCCTGTATATTATCCTTTGAACCATCAGTAAAGATTTTGTACCAAGATCTGTACTCCTGTTCAATGAAGTTGCAACAGATAAATTTAAGTTCACAACAGGGATAAAAACGTTTGGCGCGGTCGATAGTCGGAATTGAATCGAAAATAACATTCTGCAGATTGATATTACTTACCCAAATTTCCAATGAATACATTTCAAGCTGAGGGCTTCTATGTATAGGTAAGGAGTTAAAAGCGTTATGGATAGAAATAAGTAAAGGCATCTTTTTGTTATTCCAAAACCGTGAATTGTTTGTCAAAGCCAGATCATGCAATATATTGATGGTATTATTATTTAAGAAAGATTTACATTTCAGCCAGAACTTGCCAGCCAAATACTTTCTTCGAAAACTGAGAGGAGGGAGAGATAACTCACTCTCCATTACGTGAATCGGCGTAGATCGAATGTAACCACCTATGACACGCAAAGCCTGGTTTTGAAATCTGTCTAGTTTCAATAAATTTGTTTTAGAACTGTTATCATACATAAAACTAGCATAATCGATTCTACTACGAATGATAGAGATGTACAAACGCCGTAGATGCTTTTGATGGACACCCCATCCTGGACCTGCTAAAACTTTTAAAAGATTTACATATTTAGTCACCTTTAGAACTGTTTCGTTAATATGTTTGCCCCATTTTAAAGAACTATCCAGCCACAATCCCAAATACTTCACTTGATTAACCATAGGCATCGATACGTTACAAATAGTCAAATCTAACAAACCTCTGAAACTGCCTTTTTTAAAGACGCAAAACTTGCTTTTAGTTGGGGAAATAACTAATCCTAAATTATTCAATAAATAGCTCAACATATCACAAGCACGTTCGAGTTCTGATACGGCAGCAGTAGTATTATCTTTCGATACATATAAAACAAAATCATCGGCATATTGAGAAATCTCTACATTATGTATATCTTTACAAATATCGATAGTAGCGACATTAAAAAGGAGAGGTGATAAAGGATCACCCTGAGCTAACCCTCGGCACATTATTCTCATACCACTATAGCCCGTGAATGACATGTTGAGATTTCTATGCTTTAAGTAAGACCAAAGATATGTGCAAAGTGTAGAGCCGACTCCTAGTCTATCTAATATATGTAACAAGCAAGTTACATCCACATTATTGTAGGCATTATCGATATCAATGAAACATGCTACAGTAACTAAATTTTTAGAGAAACCTATTTGGATTTTACTTACTAAACTAACGAGATTATCATAACAAGACTTAGATTTACGAAAACCCACCATCTTGTCTGAGAACAATAAATGTTTTTCAAGATACCACTCTAATCTCTTGTTTAAAATCGTATGAAAAATTTTGCAAATACACGACATAAGGGCTATGGGACGAAGAGCGGACGACGAATTAGGATCTCTACCTGGTTTTGGTATTGGGATTATTTTCACGTCACGCCATTGAGTCGGAACAAAGCCAGAAAACAAACAAATATTATACAATTTAACTAATAGATGTTTACCTGATAACGGAAGATGTTTAATCATGGAAAAGGAAATAGCGTCACAACCTGGAGCAGTATCACTTTTTTTAATCGAGTTTAATAATTCTTGTAAGGTGATTTCAGATTCTAACTTATCATTAATTGAACGAAAGGAAGGTTTAGGGGGACAAGCGAAATCAGGGGTTAAACTATTCAGGAGCTCTTCAGCTCTGTCCTTGTCAACACAACGATTAGTCAAATTCAAACGATACCCTTTTATCCACTTCATCTTACGCCACATATCAGACGACGAAGTAGTTTCGTCTATTGACGAGCAAAAGTCTTGCCAAGACTTACTTCGAGCCTGTCGTATAACTCGTTGAGCATTTGCTGTCTTTTCCTGCAAAATGTCCAAATTAATTGGTGATGGACACCGTCTCAAGTTCGCCAAAGCAAGACGACGTTCAGCTACAGCTTTAGACAATTCAGTTGACCAATACGGTTTAGGACTAAATTTTTCACACACATGTTGAGGAACTTTAGTATAAGGAATAAACATATTTGCAGCTATCTGTAAGATAAGTTCAAACGAGTCATAGAATTCTTGAGGGTCTGGACTAATAGTAAAGTCAGTAAAACGGTCTTCAATAAATGATGCGTAAGACTGCCAATCACCTTTTTTAAAGTTTCGCTTACTTATGAACTGACGATGAATATCTATTGTTATAGATAACTTAATATACGATGGTCACTACCGAGAGTTTCGTTAGTAACTTTCCAGGAGAAAAGGGTAGCTAAATCGGATGAGACAAATGAAATATCGGGAGCAGACTGTTGCAGCGTGCCATTCACAAAACGAACTCTAGTGGGTTCCCCATTGTTTAAACATATAATATTATTATCTAACATACTATCAAAGATTAGGGCGCCTCTTCGATCGGTCTTATATGACCAATTAGTATGATGTGCATTAAAATCACCTAAGACTAAAGATTTTGATCCAACCGAAAGGAATTATAACTATACATTCGAAAATAACTGCCAGGATCAAACCAAGTTTCACATAAAACTGCAAAATGAATCTTATCTTGTGACAGCAAGGCCTCCAAAGATACGCTTTTAGGCCTTAAACTCTGACAATTCCATTGAATAATATTGACATCTATAGTAGTACAATTTCTAGCCATTAATGAAATGATTTAATAATGAATCTATAGAAAAGCTGCTAACTACTTTAGAAATTAACCACTCCGCACATATAGACACTGCTTGTTGAATTTTAACCTCTAAACATACCTCACTCAGCACAATATTTTTAAGTCTAATCAATAGACGAACAAAGCCCAAGTCCTTCGATCTAGCTTCCCGCGTTTCCTTAACGGTATCGCTGTTATCACGGGTATGGATATCCTTATCAATTACGTCCGCATGCGCTGCCTCGTCGTACCAGTCAAAGTCGGAAAGGGACTGGGCTGATGACCGCGGTCGAGAAACTTCACCACGTGATTTGCGCTTTTTAGATTTGGCTGGAGTTTTTTTATCATTTGAGTTTGAAGCAAATAACTCAGACCACAATGGATTATTTTTAGTGGATAGATTATTGATGGTAGGCTCTGCAGGTTTGGAACTTTCGACTGGCTTTGAAATAGGCGTGTTGGCCATCTTGTCTACGATATTAACTACCGGGGTCGGCGATGTATCTCTAGCAGGCACTGGAGAAGGCGGAACGTACAATGTGAGAGCTCGCCTGTATGTACAGTTGAACTCAGCCATCAACTCTCTAATTTTCCTCTCTTTTTAACCGACGAAAAAAACGGAGGAGGTTCTCAAGTCAACGCGTATATTTTTTTTTTTATGTATGATCACGCATAACTTTTTACAGAGTAGTCCGATTTTGATAATTCTTTTTTTATTAGAAAGGGTATACCTCGAAGTTGGTCCCATATAAATATTAAATAAAAATTTCAACCCTAAGGGTAGGAAAACAGGGGATGATTGTTTGTTCACTTACTGATTGATATGTATGACCACGCATGTGTGTGTGTGTGTGTGTGTGTATGTGTGTGTGTGTGTGTGTGTGTGTGTGTGTGTGTGTGTGTGTGTGTGTATGTGTGTGTTGAATGAGCTTTCCACCTGTCAGTCTCTTGTGTGTAGACCTCTCAGTCTCTGCATTTCTGCTAAAGCTCGTTTATCGTGAGGTTTGTGTAATACCTTATTCGGCTCTAGGTCAGATAAAGCAATACCATCAAGTGTATTTACTCTACTCAGCGCCACATATGCCTGCCGCGGCTTCTGGCAACAATCACTGGATATTTTTGCACCAATTTTAGTCGTTCAGGGAATGGTATGCTGTCTCTATCATTTACATTGCGGCCATCCGCAATGAGTAAAGCTTTTATCATATCCGGCCAATTTAGATCATTGCACGAAAAGGTCATAAACCAGGTAGGAGGCCCTAGACTTCTTACCATAGCAATCAACTCCGAACAGCATCGTCTCCAGTAAGAAGCAGACCCTCGCACATTTCTCATAGTCGAAAATCGGTTGAAATTTGAGGTCTGGTTGTGGCATGATACAGATACAGATACAGATACAGATATATTTATTGATAAATTGTAGAAATAATTTACATGTCAATTCAACCATAATCCGAGTATACATTGTCAATTATCTAATTATAATAAATTTGTATTATTCACATTTCCTTAAAATAAATTCATTCACACTGTAGCAACACAGGTCAATTAACATTTTTATAATCTTATTTTTGAATATGTTATCGCTCGCCGAGGTAATTATGTCACTAGGTAGGGTATTATAGATCTTAACACCTAGGACAGTGAGTGACTTTCGAGCTTTAGCGAGCCTGCGGTGCGGGATGAGTAGCAGGTGTGCACCCCTGGTATTTCTACCATGGCACTGACCGCGCGTAGTGTATTGGTCGAGATTTGACCTCACATGTTGGCAGGCCATCAATATGAAGATACAAGGCAGAGTGAGTATTTTATGCTGCTTAAATAATGCTCGGGCTGGATGATCGTAGGGCTTACCAGATATGATTCTAAGAGCCCTCTTCTGTAGTTTAAACGGTCTGTCACAGTCTGCTGAGGTACCCCATAGCTCAACACCCTGGGTTAAGATTGAGTGGAAGTACCCAAAATAGGCGGTTCTGAGGTTGTCAGGTGTCAGGGTGGGTGCAAGTCTGGATAACGCAAAACAGGCAGATGCTAACTTGTCGCAAATTGCGTCTATGTGGGGGGACCATGTTAAACCTGAATCCATCGTGAAGCCCAGATATTTCACCTGATCGACTTGCGGTAAGTTAATGTTATTTATAACAATATTAAATTGAGATTCGCTACTTTTACGCAGTTGGAAGTGCATAATGTTAGTTTTGTCAATGTTCAGTTGCATGCCATTAGATAAGAACCATTGGGCAATCTTATGCATAACCTCTTTGGCCTTTATTTTCAAATTATTAAAATTATCTGCATTAATTATTATGCATGTGTCGTCTGCAAACATAATGTATTCAGGTTCCGAACATGCAGTTGTTATGTCATTAACTAACGTTAAAAAAAGGTTATTCCCCATTATGGATCCCTGGGGGACGGAACAACCCCCGATGGGCTCAAGAATTGATTTTACGCCAAGAACAGAAGTACTCTGCTGTCGATTTGACAAGAATGACGCAATTGTGTTCAAGAAGTGTCCTTCGAAGCCGTAGCGATTTAGTTTTTTTAAGAGCAGAGCATGATCGATCATTTCGAAGGCACGCGACAGTCGCATGCTAAGCCGAAAGCAGGACCAGTGTTTAATGAAATGCGAGAAAGCAAAAAGATCTTTAGATCTCGTTTAAAGTGGTGTCAGAAGAACGGAGAACAAATTAAATTAGATATTATCGCGAAGCATCACTCTAAACGACATTTTAAGGGTTTGTAGAAGGCATTAATGATAACAAATGTATTGCCGACATGTTTCAACACCATTTCCAAGTCGAATTACCACTGGGGCTACCACAGTCAACGGGGGTGTCAGATGCTGGGTCTCGTGGTCAGGGGATGATCACTAGGTCTACGGCAAAAGATGTTATCAAAGCTATTAAAGGTATGACACGGGGTGAGTCTCCTGGGCACGATGGTCTTAGCATTGAGCACCTCCAGCATGCTGGCCCGCATCTGCCAAGAGTTCTGGCTATGTTGTACACATTCTGTGTAGGGCACTCGTACCTGCCGTCTCGGACGCGATGAAGACTGTGGTGGTGCCCATCGTGAAAAACAAAACAGGTGACAGTAGCGACAAAACCAACTACAGACCTATTTCACTAGCTACCATTATAGCCAAGGTGTTTGATAGTGTGCTTAACTCCCACATTGATAAATATCTGAAATTACACGATAATCAATTTGGATTTAAGCCGGGATTATCCACAGAAACTGCAATTGTGGCTCTTAAAATACTGTCAAGTACTACATGGACCGACAGACAAATGTATACGCATGCTGCCTTGACCTATCTAAGGCGTTCGATATGGTTAATTACGACATCCTCTGGCAGAAATTGAATGACTCTGGCGTGCCAGCTGACCTGACTAGCTCTCTCAAATTCTGGTACCTTAACCAATCCAATGTCGTAAGATGGGCGGGGGCGTTTTCGGATGCATACAGGTTGAAGAGTGGAGTAAGACAAGGAGGACTAACCTCTCCTAAGCTCTTCAACCTGTATGTAAACGAACTTATAGAGGAGCTCAGCAGCGCCCGCATCGGTTGCCATATTGACAGAGTGTGCGTAAATAATATCAGTTACGCAGATGATATGGTGCTGCTGAGTGCCTCTCCATGCAGACTTAAGAAACTGATAGGCATCTGTGAACGGTACGCAATGAGTCACGGTCTGCAATACAATGTGTTGAAAAGCGAATGTATGGTCTTTAGGGTTAGGAATAAAAGTCCACAAGATGTTCCGCCGATAAAACTAAATGGGAAGGTACTGACTGTGGTATCACAGTTTAAGTATCTGGGGCATATTATGACGTCTGACCTTAAAGACGGTACTGACATTGAGCGGGAACGAAGAGCATTGTCTGTGAGAGCTAACATGATCGCTCGCAGGTTTGCTGGATGCTCGAGAAGGGTCAAGTTAACCCTATTCAGGGCCTACTGCACGTCCTTATATACCAGCGGCCTGTGGGCGAACTATACTTAGGCACAATACAGTGCTCTTCGTGTTCAATTTAATAACGCATTCAGGATGCTGATGGGGCTGCCCCGATATTGCAGCGCGTCAGGGATGTTTGCAGAAGCGAGGGTGGACTGTTTCCACACTACTATGCGCAAGCGATGTACATCCCTGGTGCGTAGTGTACGGGCCAGTGCCAACAGCATCCTGAAAATGGTCGCTGAACGTAAATATGGACTGTGTGTATATAAACCACTGCTGTATGGTGCACGCTAACACACATGTTAATTATGAGGTCACATGACATTTGACATTTTGAGATTTAAATGAATTATTAATGTAACTTGACATCCAGTGAATAATTATTATTTTTAAATTAGATTACTTCAGAAATATTTACAAATTTTTATTATTAGTTGACTGTAATGTGAATTTCAAACCGGCCTAAATCGTATTATTATTTATTACTATGTATTATCTCTTTAAATTAACTTTATGTGTGCTAACTATGAACTTTGTAATTACTAATATTAAGCTAAGTTTTACTAACAATAGTGATCCATGTTGGTCTTTGAATAAATGAATTGAATTGATAGTCAGATGCATATTGTCAATCAGTCCTTGGGGTGTGAGTTCTTAAATGTATTTTTCTCATTCGAGCAGCATTTCTTGTAGGCCTACCCATGTTGGTATATAAAGCCTCTTCTTTTAAAGAATTTATATTATACAACAAGCAATATAATTACATTAGGATTATAAAGCAATTAACAGTTTCAGTAAGGTAGGAAGCTATTTTAAAAGTAATCAAAAATATTGCATGTAACTAGAAATTAAGTTAGTAATTAACTAAAGTAAGCCACAGAAAATTGAAAAATAAAAACTTTTTAACAAAAAATTAAACCGCCGAAAAGGAACTGAAAAGCAAAAAATAATAAAACTTTTTTATTTAGTTTAATAACTAAATTCTTAAACTATTGTAAGTACTTATACCTAAGTAAGTATATAATTTTGTAATTATTTTGACTTTTTAATTACCTAACCTTAATAACTAAGTTCTTAAATTAATCTAAGTGTACCGAAGTAATTTTGAGTCGGCGCCAAACAATCAATGAACAAAGATTACTCCAAACAAGTACAAGTTAGACCAAATCAAATGAATAATGCAATGTGAAATCTCCAGACATAAACATTAACATTCCAAAAAATGCGCTCTCCGCACGACCACTCGCTACGACGTGTGCCCTCACGTGTGGCCCGTTCGGGTTGGTGTCTCGCTGACATTAACCATAACTTCGTGAACGCTCGGCATTCAAAATTCAAATATTTATTCTGTAAGCAGGCCTCAAGGGCTCTTTCACATGTCCGATCAAATCAAATAGGTATCAAATCAAATGGGTAATATATCATTGTCCTTTACATAATTAATTAATATGCTTGTTTGGCGCCGACTCAAAATTACTTCGGTACACTTAGATTAATTTAAGAACTTAGTTATTAAGGTTAGGTAATTAAAAAGTCAAAATAATTACAAAATTATATACTTACTTAGGTATAAGTACTTACAATAGTTTAAGAATTTAGTTATTAAACTAAATAAAAAAGTTTTATTATTTTTTGCTTTTCAGTTCCTTTTCGGCGGTTTAATTTTTTGTTAAAAAGTTTTTATTTATATACTGGACATATTTTTTGTAAGGCTAAATGATTTCCTGTACAGTTGGCACAACGGAATGACAAAGTGTCACAGTTCTCATGGTTTTTAGTGCATTTAGGGCAAACTACTTTCTTGGATGGACATACCAAACGTGCATGGCCGAATTTCCAGCAGCGTGAGCACTGTGTCACTGGAAAAATAAAACGCTCCACTTTTATTCTCATATAATCGATGTACACGTAGGATGGTAAGAACGAACCTTCAAATCCAAGACGAACGCATTCGCTCTTCACCCAACCCGAAGTAGATTGTTCTTCATCGCTAGCTCTCTTATTCAACTTCTTGCCGACACCAATTTCACCTCACCATCGCACTGCAGATTATCTAATATATCTTTGTCCGTAAGGTGTAACTCAATGTTATTAATAACACCATAAGACATACCAACTCCCGATGTCTTTTGACACTGCCAGTTCAAGTCGTAAAATGCTTTACATTGAACAAAGAAATCCGCGTTCAACTCATTGTCAAATGTAATAAGTATTTTATATTGGTGACTGTACTTTACTCTACTTACACCTTTCACATTATTATCTTTGAAAAGGCGGGCTAGTTCAAATTGTTTAGGCAAAGGCTTCGAGCACATTACGGATACCATAGAACTAACTCCAACATCAGTTTGTTGACCATATCTACGTACTTTGCGATGCCGGTTTATTAAATGCCAATCATTTTCTGGAGAATTCTCGCCCCCTTTTCGTTTATTAGACAAGACGTTTACCTCCATATCCACTGTATTGTAATTCATCGCATCGCTGCGCACAGAACTATGTTCAAAATCTTCTACATCAGTGAAATGGTTGTCCGCGCTTCCCGCTTCGTCGCCGCCGCCGCCGCCACTAGTATGGGACATTATTTATCTTCGGATCCCGGCCGAGACAGTCGGGACCGCTTTTTACGAATATAAAAACAGCAGCAGCAGTAAATACTGATTAATCTCTACCAAAAACAAGGAAGAAAAGACTGAGAAAACAATTAATAATGATTAAAATATCACAACAGTTTTCAAACATGTCTTGCCGCCATTGGCTTTTTTTTTTTTTTTTTTCAATTAAACTAGGTTAGGTACCTACTTTATTATCTGGAGCTGCATTTAACTACTCTATATATTTTGCTGTCGTTGAAACCACTATTGTGGTTTTAACGTATGCGGAATAAAATTTGTACAAAATGTAATATTGTTTTAAATAAAAAAGAACACTTATTTTTTTAAATAATTATGTTTTTATAATAATGTATATTTGTATATATATTTAATAATTGTATAGTCATGTACATAGTTAATTACGATGTTAAATTATTTATAAGTCAGACCATGACGCCCTGTAAGGGCACACAATAATACTTAAAAACTAAACATTTAATTACATTAAATTACAATTTACATGTTATATTATAAACTGTTATCATTAAGAAAATCCTTAACCGAGTAATAACATTTATCAATTAATAACATTTCAAGTTTTCGCTTAAATAATAAATTTCGGGGTTCTAATTTTATTGAATTTGGAATTTTATTCATGATTAAAATACATTTATGATGGGGGCTCCTTTTACACATCTGTAAATTCGTCTTTGGTACTGATAATTTATTCCTGTACTGCTCCCTGGTGTTTTCCTTATCTAACTTTATTTTAAATAAATGTGGATTTTCGCGAACAAAAAGTGCAGCTTGCAGTATGTAAATACAAGGCAGGGTTAGTAATTTAAGTTTAATAAAGTGTGGGCGGCAACTGTTTGGTATACGTACATTGGCTAGGAATAGGAATGGGAATGTAAATAGTTTACTCCCATGCGAGATGCTTTAGAGATACTTAGTCCATCGCTTTCGAAAACACAGAAGTCGGCATTTTATTCAACTCAAGCAATACAGTCGCCTCTTTATATTTGCCCAAAAATCTTCAATTATACAATCACGCCCGTTTTCCGGAGGGGTAAGCAGATATAATGGATTTCCACTTGCTACGGTCTCGGGAAACCTTTCTTGTTTCGTTCACTTTCATGACATTCTTCATACATGTTCGCCGGCGATCGTCGGCACCTGGCTGTGAACCTGCTCCCTACTCTTGACCTGACTTCTTTAGGATTTATCCGACTTTACCATCTACTTTTCCCTTATACACTATTTGTTTTACTTCTTTCATCCATCCTCTCTCACGACCAAACTAAATCAGCATGCCCTTCAAAATTTTTGTCACTAGGTACATCGTCAGTCACTCCACACCACAAACCTCTGTCTTTCTATCCCCCAAACTCACCCATGCTTCGATTTCTTACGGAGCCGCGCTGGCAACTAGTCTTTTATAAAGTCTTGAATACGAAAATGTTTAAATGATTCGCTCCAGATATTTGTAAAGGCCGAGCTTACAAGATCATTGATCATAGGGCGCACTAGAATGAACCCCGGTTTCCAAAACGTGTTGATCGCGCCATCTAGAAGATATTCTGAAACAAATGAAAGGTTTTGAAACAATAGCTAAAGCTTACATAAGAAATTCTAGTTTATATACCCGTCCGTCAATTATTGCAGACTTAAAAGGGTGTACTACTGACGCATTGACATCAATATGTAATAACGGGCGGATGCCGCTTTTTACGCGACGTAATGATGCGCGACTATTATAATCATTCAACTAAATCAACTAATTCGAAAATCATTCGATTATTAGTAATACTTCTCGATCCGGTCGCCCGCCCGAGTCGACTAATTTTGACATTAGTAGCTAATCTGATGTGCCCGAATGAATCGAACTTGACGTTGACATTAGTAGCTAATGTCACTGGCACTACTAACGAATCATTAGGTCTATCGATGTCTGTATTTGAATATTTTACAATTAAATTCTAATGTTATTCCTTAATAAATACACAACAAAATTGGTTAGTTGATTTCTTCTGCGCTGGTATTGGTATATTCTATATTCAATATCGAGTCTTTTAGGAAGAGAGGAACTGAGATGGCTATTGAAAAATGAAATGGAGGCTTTGAAGAAATTGAGTCATTTGAATCCGGTCTCAGCTCACTACAACCGATCCATCTAAATATTCTAAATGAAAACTACTTGCCGAGTGGCCCAACTAGAATAAAACCGAATGAAACTTGCGGTTAAAATTGTGAACTGGTAAATGTTTCATGATATAACTAACTTAATCCCAATTTTTCAAAAATGTCTGTAAAGTTAAGATCACCAGTTCGTCCTTCGGTTGTTCTCTTAGCAGCATGTAATACGTAGGACATACTTCTTCAACTTGTGTGTGGCTTTGATACATTCAGGTACCTCATCAATCGAGTACCTGAAGACAATTTAGAAGAGTTTTGGGCAGAAGTTGGGCAAGTCATAAATAAATGTAGTAAAACTACACTTTAAGTATTATTCCCCTCCTTTATAAAAATCCTCCAACTCCTAATCGTTGAGTTGTACCTTCCATCATCCACCAACATGAACTGATGACTACCAGACGCTAACACCTGAATGGGTTTTAGAAAATACATGAAACACATAATACATGCCTGTAAAATTTGAGGGTTGCCCTCGGTTTCCCTGGGATCCCATCATCAGATTTTGACGACCGCTTTAGCCTAGTTGTTAGTGACCCTGCCTTCGAAGCAAGAGGTCCTGGGTTCGAATACCGGTAAGGGCAAAAATTTGTGTGATGAGCATGAATATTTGTTTCCGAGTCATGGATATTTTCTATTTATTTAAGTATTTATATCTATTATATACATCGTCGTCTAGTACCCATAACACAAGCCTTACTGAGCTTACTATGGGACTAGGTCGATTTGTGTAAGATTGTCCCCTTATATTTATTTATTATTTATTTATTTATCAGATCCTGACTTGGTGACAATGGGACCATCTCAGGAGTATCCATTTTCGAATAAAAAAATATTTTTTTAAATCGGTCCACAGTTGACTTAGAGAGAAATCGGTGAACATACATAAAAAATATACTTACAGTGAAACATATAACCTCCTTCTTTTTAAAGTCGGTAAAAACGTCTGACTCACTCCGGAAGCCCGAACAGTTACCCACCGTAACGAGAGTCACGCTTACGGTGGTTATCGTTTGGTACAACGATTAGTTGCAACTAATTAGTTGTCATCATTCGATTATTAGCATTAGTATACAACTAATTTCCAATTCGAATATTGATATTAGTAATCGCTAATTATTCGAATAGGCAAATCATTCGAAGTCGCGCATCACTAACGCGACGCTCGCGCCCTTATTTAGACTTGTGCCCGTCGATCGTAAACGTGTCGTAAACCTATTCGCCGCCACAGGAATATGCGACGCCGTTAAAAAGAGCGATTTCGGTCAATTGTTCAAAGGAACTAAGTATTACTTAGCAAGTAGTTCGGTCTTTAGTTCCTTTATTTCAGGAGCAAGTTTAGATATCGGGGAATTTTGCCCATTAAAGGCACGGACCTAAAGGATTCGAATGAAAGATTTGACCATCGCACCGGGCATTATATAATTTTTTCCCCTCAGAATATTAATTGTAAAGCTGATAAACCTCAAACAGGTAACGAACTCGTCGTTACCTGTTGATGACAGCTTAATTTAAGCTTTATAAGTTTTACATTTCAAGCTTACTTGAGTACCTATTATACAGTTGACATTTTTATTTTAGGCCGCCCACTGAACGTTAAGGATGCGTAGCCCGTGAACGTAAACAATGTCTATATAAATTAGGAAATAATTGCAATCGAGGATAAAATAATGTTATTATTCCCATAATTTTAAATGATTCAATAACTTTTATTTTTAATACCAATTTGATGAAAATAACAACTTTTTCTATTACTAGATAGGTACCTATTCCTTACTAAGTGGATTAGATTAGACAGCCGTCAGGAACACGAGGAACGTCAATATTAACGTGGGCATGATCAGGGACCGGACAACCCTTTCTGCGGTAAAAGCCTTTCTGAGTTACGTTTCAGCTTGCAAAATAAAGAAATAGATTATTGGTCAATGCAAAGAGCTCAACGCAGCGGTTATATTAATAATCAGATCTCCCAACCGAACGTAGATATGTGCCGCAGTGTATGGCGGGTAATAGCTTCAGAGACCTGCAAAAATAATACCAAGAAAAATAGTGCAATTAATATATTCATATCACAATCAGCTGCGGCGCTACCACGAACTTCGAAAGTCGAATTTCGGGTATTTCCATCTCTATCGCACTCCCTTACTCGAGTGACAGGGATGCATATATTACGAACTTCGACTTTCGAAGTTCGTGGTAGCCGCTCTGGTGACTGCGATACGGAGCGCGCTGCCGACGCAGCGTCTCGGCTAAACCGGTATTATGTAAGTACAAAATAATAGCGATAGGCACCCGTGCGTTCGATCCGCGCTCCGATATCTGTCCCAGTACTTGCCGTTTGAAAGCCCTCCCCTCCAATTAGAGCCCTTTACCCTCAGCGACATTATAAATGCCATTAATATTTATCACGAATGTCAATAAAACTACCACGCAAGAGGACATTATTAAATACGTAACCTCTAAGACTCAAGATTTGGTAGTTTTACAGGACATAAAAATGAAATATGAAAAAGGTCACAAAGCTTATAAAATGTTTGTGCCAGAGCATAAACTGAGTATGTATTTAGACCACCAGTTATGGCCTCAGGACATTATCTTTAGGCGCTTCGTGCATTTTAAAGATAATAAAACGAACAGAGCAACCTCTGTTAACGGCGTGATAAACAAAAGCAATGGGCTCAAACAATAACATGCAGTGTAACTATAAGTTTGCTAGTTTTAACTGCAAAAGCGTAAAGCGGTCTGCCGCCGGAATCAAGGAGCTGTGTAAATCCTGTGATTTGATAGCCCTGCAGGAGACCTGGTTATTACCTGAAGACTTGCCGTACCTAGGCACAATCGAGGTAGGCTGGGGATACACTGGAACATCGGCGGTGGATACCTCTGCAGGTATTTGTCGTGGGAGACCCTATGGAGGAGTGGCTTTGCTTTGGAAAACTAGTGTTTTTAGTAATGTGTCGGTAATAAAATGTAATAACAATCGCCTGTGTGCGGTGAAAATACAAACGTGCGATCGGCCCGTAATAGTGATGAGCATATATATGCCTGTAAATATACCAGTGAATTTACCTGACTTCACGGATTGCCTCGGTACTGTAAGTGCTATTATAAGTGATCAAAATGCCGACTCGGTGTTTGTTTTGGGTGACTTCAATGCGCATCCACACGAATTATTTTTTAAGGAACTAATGAATTTCTGTAACGAACAATGTTGGTTGTGCGCTGACGTGGATAGACTAGGCTTGAACTCTGATACCTACACTTTTATAAGTGAAGTGTATGGGTCATGCAGATGGTTAGATCATTGTATTGTCACTAAGTCAGCAGCGTTGGCCGTGCAAAATGTTCATGTTGAGTATGATACTGTTTGGTCTGATCATTTTCCTCTCATTCTCGAGTGCAACTTGCATATTCTACTACCTACGATCTCAAACTCAAGTACCGTACAAAATAAGGTAATATGGGGAAATAGAAGTGACGACCTAATAGAGTTATATTCTCGTGAATGTCATAAACGTTTGCGCGACATCGATTTCAATTGTGAATTTACCCATTGTGCTGACCAGTTTTGTGACGATCCGGCTCATCGTGGGCTTATTGATAAGATGTATGTTGATATTATATGTGCCCTTCGTGACTCGGCCGTGTTTGGAAATGAAAGAAGTGAAGGGCGAAGTAAGAGTAGACTACGTATCATGGGGTGGAATAGGCATGTAAGTGAGGCCCATAGGGTGGCCAGGACGAAGTTTGCGGAGTGGGTGTCCTGCGGAAAGCCTAAATCTGGATTTATGTACAATGAGATGTGTCATAGCAGAAAAATATTCAAATCCCGTTTAAAGTGGTGCCAGGATCACCAGGACCAAATAAAAATGGATGTTCTTGCAAAACAACACACCAAAGGTAATTTTAAGGCTTTCTGGAAGGCCACTAGTGCGGCTAATTTTCGACCGGGCCTCCAGGCAAGCGTCAAGGGGGTGAGTGAACCGAGGGCAATCGCTGAACTTTTTAAAAATCACTTTCATGTTCAACCACGGCCTAACTCGGTGGAGGATGTATTCGACATTGAGACCAGGGTGGAGGGGGGCCTGACGAGATTTACTGCTAAGGAAGTAAAGAAAGCCATTAAGTCAATAACAAGGGGTAAGTCCCCAGGCCACGATGGGCTTAGTGTCGAACATCTCCAAAACGCCGGACCTCATATATCGCGAGTCCTTGCAATGTTCTTTTCTTTGTGTGTGAGTCACTCATATCTTCCCTCGGACCTCATGAGAACTGTAGTTGTACCTGTAGTGAAAAACAAAACTGGAGACCTTTCAGATACCAGCAACTACAGGCCTATCTCTCTTGCGACCATTGTAGCAAAAGTTTTTGACGCCGTGCTTAATGTGCAGTTGAATAGTTGCCTTTCCGTACATGACAATCAATTTGGGTTCCGGCCGAATTTGTCAACGGAGAGTGCAATTCTTTCGCTTAAGCATGTGGTCAGATACTACAAGGACCGTAAAACACCCATCTACGCATGTTTTCTGGACTTATCCAAGGCATTCGACATGGTGTCCTACGAAGTACTGTGGAAAAAGCTTGAAACAATTAACCTTCCAAGGGAACTATTAAACATTTTCAGGTACTGGTATGGACACCAGGTCAATAGTGTCAGATGGGCAGGGGAACTGTCTGAAGACTACAGGTTGGAGTGTGGGGTGAGACAGGGGGGGTTAACGTCTCCCTCGCTCTTTAACCTGTACATAGATGCGCTCATTGTCGAGCTCAGTAACCACCATATCGGCTGTCATGTTGACGGAGTGTGTGTCAATAATCTAAGCTATGCAGACGATATGGTCTTGCTGAGCGCGTCGGTGTGTGGTCTGAGGACATTACTGGCGTCCTGTGAAAAATACGCACATGATCACGGGCTGCAGTACAATGTGACCAAAAGTCAGTACGTTGTCTTCGAGGTTGGCTCGCATCGCGTAGTGAATGTGCCGCCTATTAATCTGAATGGGGTAGCTTTAGAGAGGGTACATCAATATAAATATCTGGGTCACATAGTTACCGCAGATCTCGGGGACAACGCTGACATCGAGCGGGAACGAAGGGCGCTGTGTGTAAGAGCGAACATGATCGCCCGCAGGTTCGCAAGGTGTTCCAGGGATGTGAAAATAACACTATTCAGAGCCTATTGTACATCCCTGTATACATGCGGTCTGTGGGCGAGTTACACTGTGAAAGCGTACAGCGCCCTTCGGGTCCAATTCAATAACGCATTTAGAGCGGTGTTGGGGCTGCCTCGTTACTGCAGTGCGTCGGGCATGTTCGCGGAGGCGCGCGTGGCGTGCTTCCACGCGAGCATGCGCGCGCGCAGTGCTGCGCTCGTGCGCAGAGTGCGTGCCAGCCAAAACGCTGTTCTGTCTATGATAGCCGACAAAGTAGATTGCCCATACGTCCGGCATTGTTGCGACAGACATGTTCTAGCAAAATAAGTCGGACGAATGGGTAACTATTTTATGTATGTGACATTTTATTTGATTATATTTTATCCTATTTATTTTATTTTATTTGACATTGTATTGAGTTTTTTAATTATTATTTTCTTTTTTAATTCTAGCATTTGTATTTGTATGGATTTTATGGAACAATGCATTATGAGTCTTATGTTACTTGAAATAAATGATTTGATTTGATTTGATTTGATTAAAAAAATCAAGAGGAAAGACTCTAAAGATATCAATGATATGTCGACCCGGTTACTAGATTACTTACCACCCGTAGTTGTGTCAATTTTCCTTATGTTATTTAATCAGTGTGTTTTGAACGGCGTATATCCCGATAGTTTAAAATTAATTAAAGTCCTACCAATTTACAAGGGTAAGGGTGAAACAAACCTAGAAAAATGCTATCGTCCAATATCTCTAATTCCGGTTATTTCCAAATTATTTGAAAGCTTAATTAGCTCAGCCCTAATGGGATACCTTACGGCAAGAAACCTGTTAAATAGTCAACGGTATGCATACCAGCCGGGTAGATCGACCGCGGACGCTTGTCGAGACGTCGTGGCGCGCGTCCTGTCGCACCTTGAGGGCGGGCGACGGGTTGCAGCGATATTCTGCGATTTGTCGCGCGCCTTCGAATTGGTTGACCATACACTGCTTCTAAGTAGGTTGTCTAAATACGGAATCAATGGAGGATTTTATAATACAATCGCCTCCTTTTTAAAGAACAGAAAGCAGTGTACATATGTCGTAGATTCAAGGTCGGAACTTGAACAAATTGGCAATCGTGCCGTCCCCCAGGGCTCGTCAATGGGGAATTATTTATTTTTAATTTTAGTCAATGATATCCCAACGGCTTGTCCCGATCTTGAATTTATAACATTCGCTGACGATACGTGTGTGTTGGTTGACGCTGAAAACTTTGAAACCCTAGAAATAAAGTTAACAAATGCAATGCACCGCTTATCACAGTGGTTTGCTGCAAACGGCATGCAATTAAATACTGAAAAAACTAACATAATGCATTTTCAACTTAGATCAGTAACTGGTAATTTAAATATATCAGTCAATGGGGTCACAGTTCCACAAGTCGACCAGGTTCAATACCTAGGCTGCACCATTGATTCCGGCCTCACGTGGTCTCCCCACATCCAGTCACTCTGTGATAGGCTGGCGTCGGCTTGCTTTGCACTCTCTAGACTTGCGCCAACCCTATCATACGAAAACATGAAAAAGGCTTATTATGGGTACTTCCACTCTTTGTTAACCCAAGCAGTAGATCTGTGGGGAACCGCGGCTGATCGAGACAAAGCATTCAAAATGCAGAAACGCGCCATAAGGATAGTAACACGCAAACCTTACGATCACCCCGCGAAAGACCTGTTTAGGGAATCTAAAATACTTACGATGCCCGCTGTTTACATCTTGACTGCATGTAATTACGTAAGAGCAAACCTTCACGGCTTCGACAAGACCCACGCCCACAGTAGGAGCACTCGTAGGCGAAATCTTTTGATAACTCCCAGATGCAGACTCGCTAAATCTCGGAAGTCACTTGGCGTCATTGGGGTCAAATTATACAAGCTCCCACAAGACATCTGAATTGGATAATGACATATTATTTAGAAATAAACTTAAAACGCTATTAATCGACCGGGCATATTATAGCATTGATGAGTTTTTCGGATAGCGTTGCTGACAAAACTAAAAATGACTACTAGAATAAGTATGTACTTACCTACCATGAATACTGCATGATTATAATTTAAATTTACTGACATTAACATTATTTTAAAATGAAATGTAAATCATTATTATTTAAGTTGACATGTAAAATACTATATTTTATCAAGAAATAAATGAAATGAAAATGAAAAAATCCCTTAACCTTTTCACCGCTAGATGGTAAAGCAACTTGCCGTGCCACCTCACGCCACAAGGGTAAAAAAATAATGGATAAAGAAATAATGCCAACATGAAATTGGGCTATTTCAGAGTACCTAGGTTTTCATAAATAAAAAAAAATAAAAAAAGTGTCGGCAAATGCCGTCTTTGGCGTCGGTGTCACGAATCGCCGATGACGTGATTTCACGTGTTTGGCGGTGAAAAGGTTAAACACGGCTAACCCATTGAAAGACTTTCCAGTTTGAACTGCTAGCAATGGGCGTTTGACTAACCCTTATCGAAAAACTTAGTAAAAATAAAGCTAACCCTTTGCAATTGCTTACCGCTATCCTATATGCCTTGCAATCCCTTAATAAGGGTTACCCTTATCCCTTAGCGCTTTTTTATAAAGCTTTTCCTTTAGTAATGTCGTAGTTGAGCCTTGCGTAAAAGAGACAGGATTAGTGTATATCTACGCTAGTGTATGAAAAGGAAAGAAAATACGTGCCTAGGGAAGGGTTTGTAAAATTATTCTGTTCGCCTACCATACCTACTACATACTAGTACGGTTACAACTACCAGTTGCTGTAGCGCGCGTAGCTGAGCAGTCGCCATATTATAAAACTTGAATCCAGTTTTAACTCCTTAACATGTAAACTTTGATGCACCTATTGAATCTAAGTGTTGTGTACCTAGCGCAGTTCGTCCGGGCAGTAGGTTGGTAATATGCAGTTCCATGCCACCGATGCGGTCGATCTCCACGCGCACGGCGAGGCCGGCGACCGTGCGTGCGCGCGCCACTCGCGTTGTCTGCGAGTAGTCTCGCAACGTGAGGTTCCACCGGCCGGCGCGCGATCTCTCCCCAAAAACATCGCTCTGCCGACAAATTTAACAAATAAGGCGTACCTTGATTCGAGTTGACCACGCCCCCTAGACAGAGACACGCTTATGTCTTCCGCGCACGAGAAAAAGAGATGCCACACTTCGGGAATATCTTTTTTGGAGAAATCTCGATAAACACTTAACTTAGTGAAGTTTTATTTATTAACCGACTTCAAAAAAAAGGAAGAGGTTCACAATTCGGCTGTATTTTTTCATTTTTATTATTTTCAATGTTTGTTACCGCAGAACTCCGTCATTGATGAGCCGATTCGAAAATTTTTGTTCGTATGTATATACTTCCAGGTGGGTCCCATTTTTTTCAAAATTCAGTTAGATGATGGGATCCATGAGGAATTGAAGGGACTCTTCAATTTTATTAGGCACGCGTGTAGTGATTTTGGTATTTTCTGTTATAACTCGTGTATTTACATCCGGAATCATAAATTTGGTGGCGAGGAATTGATGATGAAGACCACAGATGACTTATCGAATTCCTCAATTATGTACTTAAAAGTGCAAAAGTACGTCACAGGTTCTGATAAAATTCCGTTGAAATAGGAACTAATGAAGTGCCATTGGTGATGATCTTGGGGAATAGATGGAAGTCCTCAAATATTATCGGCCCACATCGATTTGGTTTTTTTCTATAGTAATCAACGCATTTGCTATCGGAAATCAGTTCATGTGGTAAATTGTAAAAAATAGGAAATGTTCTCATGGCTTGGCGGAGTACTAAATTGAAGTCGGTTAAAACTTTGTTTTTAAAGTAAATTATATTTCATTAAGTGAGATTTTTGATCAAATAAAGACTATAGTATTAACTTGATAATGTCGTTAAATAATGTAGGTATTGTTTGAGTAGGCTGAGTAAAAAAAAACCTTGAATATACTTAATTAAAGGAAAGATGAGGGGAAGCGAGGAAGAGGAAGACCTAGAATAGACTTAGGGATTGCAATCCGGTCCGGCGGATCCGGTAATCCGGCCGGATCCGGTAAAATTTTACCGGATCCGGACCAGATCCGGTGGACCCGAAAAAAAATTAATATACGATACTGCAGACGAACATACGCAGAGAAAAATAAACATTCATTCAGATATTTGTACACATTGGATACTGGATGGTATTTTTTTATTTTTTATTTAACATAACATTGTACAATGATAAATAAAACTCGCGTATTGCTTTTGCGAGCGTTCAGCTTCCAGCCTTCCACTTAAGTTTGCCCATTGGTGCCGTTGGCATATAAATATTTAATAGTTAAGAAGTAATCCTAATTAACCTTTGTTTTGATTAATGATCTCAGAAATTTATTCTTTGAAAAAATCTTTCTTTTAAAACGTTTAATAATATTGTTTTTGATTAACGTTTTTATAACGTATACTAAAGTGCAATTAATGTGATATTATGATATTATTGATGTGTGTTTGTTGTTTATGATTAATGTTCTTTATTCGGGTTGTATTTTACGGGTTTAATTTTATTATTGTTGATTTTGTCTCTTAGTTTTAATAAAGTTGATTGAATATTAAATATTGTATAGTACAGAAGACGAAGTGATCTCAAAGTTCCAAGCACGATAATGATCTCCAATTACCAAATTACTTATAGGTACTTAATACTTTGATTTAGCATTTAAGACGATTAAAAGTTCCTTGTTCCTTTCCATTAAAACATTTTACTTATTTTTTTCAAAAAAAAAGTCATTTTGTATTTATCATAACATAAGACAGAGTTACCCTATGTTCAAATTGTTCATGCGTAACTATAAATAGCTTAAGGCTGAATGTTATTGAAGCAGATGCTCAATTTGACTTATTACTGTGAGTAGTGACTGTAGTGAGACTGATGTTGCCTTAATGAAGTAGATTTTTAGCACTAAAACATTGTTTTATTACATTATTTGCGATAGTTTGTCTACTCTTAAACCAGTAAACAAGACAAAACGTATAATATTGCATAAACACGATGAAAAACTCCAATCCGGCCGGATCCGGCCGGATTGAGAATCGGATCGGATTGCAATCCCTAAATAGACTACATAGAGCAGTTCAAAAAAGAGTTGTTAAGGTCGTATCGACTATCGAGATGTCAAAAAAGTTGCCTGGGATCGGATTTACTCCTCGAGGCCTACTTTCAGCTACACCGACAAGACCTAAGCTCTTAAATAAACCGAAGAAGATGTAAGTATAACTATATAACAAAGTATAATTTACTTTACGTCACACCTGGCCATACGGCTCGCGTACGGGAAAACTCGCATTGCGGCAAGGTGAAGACGTAAAATTTTGTACGCAACACGGGCGGTAATTCGTAAAGCCCCAGAGCGCAAACTCCTGCGATCTGGGGCATTCACGAATTCACCGCCCTAGTTACGTAATGTACTATTATTCTCCCGAAAGGATGTGTCGTTCTAAGATAGAGGTAAGTTATAGATAATTTCGGGTGCCAAACGATAACATGTAGGTAGGTAATGTTTCCATTTAGCTTTTTATCTCTTATTGTCTTTGTAATAACTGTAGTAAGTAAGAGCGTAAAAGGTACGTGTTAATAAAGTGGGGTATGTATGCATCCCTCTGGTTTGGCCAGCTAGCATAAGCGCGTAGACGGGGTGTTTCCCGTCCGCCCGATCAATCGGTCCAGTGAGGACGGTCGACAGATCGAGAAATCCCATTGGGCCGATTGACAGATCGGCCGATCCGACGAACGAGAAACACCCCTTAGACGTAAATGACCCTCTATACCTAACATAATAAATGGCGACCGTCAAAATTGACGGACGTATTCGTCCTTCACTAACAAATATGTTAGTACTTATTGAGCATTATAGCTAGGTACTTACTTTCAGTAAAGGGATGTTTAATCAAAGCATTATATAATTTAAAAAAAACATGTTTACCTCGGTTACGTTACCTTAAATTCATATTGGCCCTCTAAGAACTTTATGGGGAAATATTGAGAATAGATGATCGTCGCGTTTGCCCAGTCAGTTCTGAAATAAAAGATAGATAATACATACTCGTAGATAGTAGATTTGGCGCGAAGTCCCGTTAATGTGCGATTCTCACCGACCGGGCTGGGCCGTAGCGCGCCTGCGCGTTTTTTGCAAGTTGCCAAAGGAATTTGAATTTAATATACATGTTAAAGTTCATATTTGAATCTACTTGCGGCCGGTCGACGTCACATGTGACCGGTGGCTCCGTCCGGCTTTTGTCTACCCATTGCGACGCGGCGCCAGGCGACCCGGCCCGGCCCGTTCGGTGGGAATCGTAAGGTAAAAGTACCCTTCACCGGATCTGCCGTATTTTAAGCTATAAGTCGAGTAGTTACGGCTAATATTACGTTGTTATTTTTTTCCTCGCTAGCTAGATACCTATGCCTTCCACTACGCGGCAGAAACGGCCTTTTCGGACCTCATTCGAGCCACGATAATTGATCGAGCCGGTCGATCGCCGTTTTGTATGGGACTCCTTACGAAAATCGTTAAGAAATTGAGTGAATTTCTTAAGGTCATAAAACCTTTAAGAAGCAAATTTATGTGACGCCCAGCAGCTACGGGGTTTGGTCCAAACTTGTATGATGCTAAATATACATGTACGGTTTTTTTTGTGTTATTTTGAAACAACATATTTAGTACATTAACAATATAATTAATTATTGTTAATTTGATGGTTATTATATATTCAGTTATACCTTTTTTCATACGTTTCCTGTACTTTTGAATTAAATTCAAATACTAAATATTTAAACCCTGACACAATTATAACTTTGACGTCTCTGTCTTTGTGTCTGTGCATCTGTGTGTCTGCCTGTGGCATTGTAGCTCCTAAATTAATGGATCGATTTTGATGCGGTTTTGTCTGAAAGCTGACGTGATTGAGATGGTTCTAAACGAACGTACGTTTCAACAAATTCGGCTCTGCCAGTTGTGAGATAAGTGTTGAACTTTGAAATAAAAATGTCGGGTGTTGTTCAAAAGTTGAAAAACCCCGAATTGTGGCCAATTTGGACATTTCAAATTTATAATGCTGATAAAAAATATTATAATTATTTATATTTATAAAAAAAAAACTTGCTAATAAGACATCTATTCTATTAATTTGAAGGTTACGTAAAAACTTGATTTTATGTTATAACTTGCATTTTTTTATATTTCAGTTATCTAATAATAATGATAAGGATATCTCTGTTATTAGTGGTGAAATAAGGATATTTCACCACAAATAACAGAGATTATTACAAAGTGTTATGTTAACGATTGCAGCCTTACCCCTCAACTAAATATGTATGATGGAAAAAAAATATTGTTATTTAATATAACTCATGTGTTATCTGAACTAAAATTTTATTTCCAAGTTTTACATTCCGCTAAGATTTAAGAAGTCTCAAAAAAATAATACCAACTAAAGTTTGAGCACCACGCAGTGCCCAAATCCCATACACTTCTTCCCTAGTCCGGTGAAACGGCACGCCGATTCGGTATTACCTGCAAATCACGTTTCTTAGTTCGGTAAATGGTACAAACCACGGAAACCGACCCAAAAAACTTTAAAAATATTTTAAGCATATCCATAATTATGTTATTAATTTCTAGGTACATTTAAATGATGGCAAATTTATCTATCTTGCAATTGAACTTTTGTTCGTAGCCCTATGAAACTCGCAGTCCTTATTAAACAAATAAATGTACATCCAGGTCTTAAGCGTCCGGTGAAACGTACTTTTACCTTACATAGTGGGTGGTAATTTTTATCGGGCGGGTGTTAGCAGTCAGTCTGGTCATTGGAAGTAAGTACTTGCTTGAATTTAGTCACCATAGATTGAGTCCAGCCATGCTCGTAAACATTGCGTAGAAGGACCGTATATCCAATTCCTAGTATCGTACGCGTTTGCTTTACTTCCTTAGCCGTGTGAGGATCAAAAGACGCGACACCAATCTCCGGTATACCTAAAATTAAACTACGTTAATTGTTTTTGAGTTGCGCATACAATTATGTATCACTGTAGAGCGAAACAAGGAACTTTTTACTCGACTGCCCGAAGGAGAGGAGGGTTATTTAGGGTTCCGTACCAAAAAAGTATTAAGTGAACCCTTATGGTGCGACTCTTTCCGTCTGGGTGCGTTTGTTTTGCGACTTTATCATATCAGCTGCGGATGCGGATTTCTTAGGGATTGACCAGTCGAACTAAAATGTTTCTTAAACAAAAATAAACAACGTCTTTTTTATTATATGAGGCAGTGATCACATATAACACGTTGAGACTAAATTACGATCGTAGCAAATATAAATAAACAACGCGTCTGCCTTTGGTCTCAGAAACGAAATAAAGTGTTTTTTTCCTGCATCGATTTTAGCGGGATGGGAATGCAGATGTTATAATTTATGCGGAACTTCCGCGGTTACCGATGCAAATGTCTGCAGTCTGCACCATCCCTGGCTCTCTCACAACGTTAAATATCTCAGGCTTATGCTGTCAATTTCATTGAGTAGTCTTATATATTTTCGCAATAGGTACCGCCAGCACGGCTATCATGCGACGGCGCGCGAGCTCTCTCGATTTTTTCGCAAAATCCGTCTCTTTCTTATTAGAACACTTAGAACAAGAGGTTTAGTGCGAGAAAAATCGAGAGTATGTCGCGGCCGTCGCGTGATAACCGTGTTGAGAATATCCACTGACTTACCTCTTTTAAAATAAGGTCGCAGGTCGTTTAGTGCTCGTTTCATGCAATTGTCAAATCCAGGAGATTGCTTCTTGCAATTAGAAAGTATGTTTTCTGAAATCAGTATCAGTACCTAATAATAGTCTAGTCTACTAAAAGCTAGTTGAACACAGTATATCCAAGTAGCTACGCGGCAACACTGTTGGACAAATGTATGCACGTGAAGTTTAGTGTTGATGCGTAGGGAATTGAATTGGGTTCAGCTTGCGTTTGCCAAGGCAGCTAGCATCATTGGTTTTATAGTCATGGTCATGTTGTGCCGTAAAACGTGACCATAGAACTAATCGTGCGAGCTAGGAACATACGTAATAATAATGTCGTTTCCGGGAAGCGCATATATTAACATAGTGAGGTGTCGCATTTATTTAAACATCGTCAATACGGAATTGCCAAAATACCTGCTCCCTTTTCCCTAAAAACGACACTATCTGTAATAATTGGAATAAGGGTGTGTTGCACCAAACCGTCTGTAATCGTAAGCAGTGTTCGTTAAAATCTGAATGTATGGAACGTCTTACGATTACAGACCGATCATCGTTAAATATGGCGCTGACAGCTGTCAGTCCATAGAAACTTGTCAAACGTTCCATACATTCAGATTTTAACGAACACCGCTTATTATTACAGACGGTTTGGTGCAACTCACCCTTAAGCAACAAAATGTGTCTAAGCCTATTTAGTAAGCTTATACAGTGTGTGGCCTGTAACTGTAACAGGGGCAAATATTTAAAAGGACGCTTCCTTAGAGCATCTGACGTAACCCCTTGTGTCCAATTTTTTTTTAATAGGGAGTAATGTTGGCCTAAAGTTATGACCTCCAAGTAATGTATCTTGGCACCACGAGATCATAGCACAGCAGTCAATGCAGATTTTGAGGTAACATCATGTACTGAGTCATAATAGTTTTTGCATTTTTGTTTTAAAAATATATTTTTGTGTTTTTTAAAAATAAAATGTTTTTATCGTTTTTTAAATAGAAAAAAACTACCTGTGTTACCCCAGAAGGGTAAACAATACACGTAAACTTGCTTTGAAGAAAAAAAAAAGAAAAAAATCTTTATTATTTTCAATTAAAATTACCTTTTTTTTTTTAACGTTGGCGAAATGCTTTTACCCATCCCGCCCGCCACGGGGAGAAGGCAGGGCGGGTATGACTAGAGATGGGTAGGGGTGGGTAAATACCGGGTAAATACCCGGTATTTACCCAATGCACCCGGTAAATACCCGTATCTACCCAAATTGGTGGGTATAAACTATTTCGAATGGATTTTTTCAAAAAGTGACATTTTAGGGCCGAGTTTTTTTTAATGAAATGTTTAAAGCCTTCTGAACAAATTTTGTTATTGCAAAATATCCATTATGATGCATAGTTTATGAGAAAAAAAATGTTTGTTATTAAAAATAACACATGTATTATTTTCCGAAATAAGATCAAGTTAAAACGGGAGCCACTACCAGAATAGTAACTATAAGCCTTAAGAAAATGTAAGAAAAATATTGAAATAGTGTTGCCTTCTACTTATTGGACAAGAAATCATCATCTTGCTACGCCTTTTTCCCATTTACTTGGGGTCGGCCTTCCCTGTTTTTTTCTCCATTCTGCACGATTGAGTGCAAGGTCGGCGTCTATATTAAGATCTTTCAGGTCTCGCTGAACCGTCGTCAGCCAGGTGGCAGGTGGTCTTCCGCGTCCTAGCTTCGTCGTTGGAATATCGAGCGCTACCTTAACCATGTAGTCTACTGGGCGCCCCTGTACATGACCGTACCACCTCAGACGTTTTTCCGTCAGCTTTTCTGTTATTGGCGCTGCTTTAAAACTACCCCGGATATACACGTTTCTTATCTTCTCCATCATGGTGACACCCGCACATCTCAGTGGTGTGGAGCTTGTTCAGGTGGGGTTTATTTGTAGCCCAGTACTCGGGTCCGTACAACATCGCTGGTCTTACTACTGTCTTATATACACGACCCTTCACCTTTAGAGGCATTTTTCTATCGCATAGGATGCCTGTGAGTTCTTGCCATTTCATCCAGTCTGTCTGAGTTCTATGGACTACATCGCTGTCAATCTTTCCGTCGTTGCTGAGTACAGAGCTTAAACTTTGTAACAGTTGGCAGGCGATCATAACCTATACAGAATTTGTCATTTTCTGGGTTATTAGCCGTTTTGTCGAACAGAAAGGACATGTGTTCGGTCTTCTTCCGACTGATTTTTAGGCCATCCTTCTAGCGCTTCCATCCAGCTATTCAAAGCTCGTTGAAGGTCAGTCTCACATTATCGGCATATAGAAGGTGCCAGGGTACATACAGCCCGTTGGCATTTTCGTGTGAGGTAATCCATCGTGACATTAAAGAGAAGTGGACTAAGTGTGGAACCCTGATGTACACCGACCTTGAGCTTGAAGCTGTCACTCGCACCTGATGAGCAAATCACCTGTGTAGAGACGTCTGTGTACATGACCATAATAAGATCTATATACGACTCTGGGATAAGCTGGGCGCGAAGAGCCTCCCATATAAGGTCGCGTGGTACATGGTCAAACGCCTTCTCAAGGTCGATGAATATCATATGCAGGTTTGTGTTGTTGACTTTGGCTTTCTCAATCAGGATTCTTATAGCCTGAGTAGCGTCAGAGGTGCCGTTTCCATTTACAAACCCTCACTACCATATGTATGGGTATGAGCTTCACGATACCATTAAGTCTGCTGTTGATTATCCTCTCCCATAGTTTAAAGGTATGATCCATGAGCTTTATTGCTCGGTAATTCCCACAGTCACGTACGTCGCCTTTTCCTTTGTAAAACGGTATTAAATGACTTCTTTTCCAAGCATCTGGTATTTTCTGTCCTGCCATAAGTCTGATAAACAACTCGCTTAGCCAGCCGATGCCAGAGTGCCCTATTATGTTCCCAGATCTATTGGAATCTCGGCTGGACCTTGGGCTTTGTTGTTTTTCATCTTTCTGATCTCTTTGATGATTTCCTCCGTTGTAACTGCTGTTATTGCTTGGTTTAACTTTCGGGGATTCTTAACATTAAGCAAATGGCGGTAGTACTCTGCCCATCTTTTTCTTATATCATTGTCTTCTGTTAATAGTTTATTGTTTTTATTTGTGATATATTTGGCTGAAGTTATATCTTTGCTGTTATTATTTCGAGCTTTTGCGACTTGATGGATATTGATTTCTGTAGTGGAAGATTCTAATTCTTTGTAAAAGTTAGCATCGGCTTTGGCTCGTGCGCTTGCCATTTCACTTTTTGCGTTGGATTTCTCTCTGTTGTAGTCTGCTTTATCCGCATCATTACCGGTTTCTTTGTGTTTTCTTAAATGCAAACGTCTTGGCCTGTACAACATCCAACATCCACCATTTAGTCTCTTTAAAGAAAGAAAGAAAGAAAGAAAAACATTTATATATGACAAACACATATATTAACAGAGAAATACAAAAAATAGGACGAACACTGCTTGTCACAAAAGCAGCAAACAGCGTGAAGGGGGCTCTCTTACTCCTGGTTCTCCCTAAATGTGTTTCTGCGGATTTTCTACAGAATGTTTCTAAATCGTTCCACATATCGTTTTCGGTTTCTACCTTTGAAGTGTCTTTTGTGCCAAAGTACGTTTCTTTGTTTAGAACGAATCTTGATCCCGCGGTGGGCTTGTTGCTGCACTTAACAGGTTTGGGCAACTCAACAACCAATAAGATCAGCCCTAACTGGCAGGTAGCGACGTCGCGATCGTGCCATCTGCGACGCGCGAATATTACACCGCGTCCTACCCGGCCGATTAATGTTTATCAGTTGCCTGGTTGAGACGGCTATTGTGCGTTAAGTGCCACGTGTGGATATTTGAATATCGATTTTGTTTTGTTTGAGGTAAAAGCTCACGTTATTGAATTTTGTTTGGATTGGCGGTACAAAAATAATATAATATACTTACCTACAACTTTCATTTTTCCATCTTAAAGTTATATATAAACTCACTAAGTAATTAATACACTTCTCTCTGAGCTCAGATGATTGTAAATACAAACATTTAATTAAATTATTATTTATTTTATTAACAGCATGCATAATGTCAATGAGAACAACGTTTATACATTCCTGCATAACTTGAAAACATTTTCATAATAATATTTGACTTAAAAAACGCATCAAAAGAGTTTATACCCACCTTTTTGGGAAGAAACGGGTAAATACGGGTAGATTGGGTAAATACCGGGTAAATACCCGGTATTTACCCATGGGTTTTTACCCACTACCCATCTCTAGGTATGACGGACTAACCGCGGCAGAAGCCTTGGACTACCGTCTAAAAACCCAACGAGTGCCAGCTCCGGCTTAAGGGAGGGGCGCCGCGGGATCGCTTTAAGCATTCGACCGCGTGCGTCCCGACGGGCGGACCACAGGGTAGCGGGCCGCAGACATTAAGCGCCGAATTAAAGCGCATTTAGTCCAGTGGGATCAATTTTGGCAGGGTATCCCCCGAACCCCGCACCGTCCCACTACGGTGGATGAGGCAGTACAGTATGCGCTTAGCGCCTGGCTCTGCTTCCCGTCCGTCGCCGGCGGAGCGGATCCGCGAGGGGATCATTCTCGCGTGCCCGCTCTGTGGCCTCCTTCTGCGACATAACCTGGTCACTAAAGGAGGCCATCGCCTTCCATGCATTCTCATTGTCGAGCATGGCACCTATAACACCCGACAACGAGACGTGAGACCGCGTCACTGCCTCTAAATCAGTCCGTTGGCACCTCCAAGCTGTACATTCTTCTAAAGTGTGACGCGCCAATTAAAATTACCTGGAAATAGTGCTCCCACGCCCAATAGTCTACCTTTTAATTTTTGCCCCTGTTTCAGGCCACATCCTGTATACTACATGTAGTACAGTCCGCATAATAAACATGTTTAAGTACACTACGACGTACAATAGGTAGGTAGTCAGAGCGATAAATAGGTATAGTACACAAGTTAGTATTATTCCAGTTACCTAGCTAATACCTAACTTGGGCCCGGACATTTGATCGGCATGGTAAGACGTTTCGATAATCATATTCAAATACATTCCATACTTATAATTATACGTTTATGATTTAATGTGTTTATTAAATTATTGCTAAAATGATTTTATGTTGGTGTTAGGGGTGGTTAGGGTAGAATATCGAATAGATTGGCAACGTCTGTCAGAGGCAAATAATACACAGCGATGCAGGAAGTTACGCATCTCTTCCGTGTAGATGTAGACGATCTTTGCCTTTCGCCAACATTTGCCTATCTAAGAACATTCAACCCGTTGCCACTTCTTCGAACAATAAAAACCGTGGATTTACGAAAAAACCTGTTAAAAACAGCCTTTTTAACAGGATCTACGTTGTAAAGTTTGTTTTGGCTGCGAGTGCTGATTTTGAGTCCTGAGGAAGCGAAAGATTGTAAAATTGAACCACGAGCGTAGCGAGTGATTTATAGTTTGAATCTTGAATGCAGCGAGGGAATCAAAACTTTGCCCTCGATAGTAGAGCACATACGACAACTTTTCACCTTAGCAGTGAGATCATATTCACATTAGATAGGTTATACTTATACCTATCATAGTATCCCGTACCTATCCGTCTCGTGATTATTCGGGAAGATAAAAGATAACATAATTAGGCGTTCGTTACTGCTTGTTTAACTCCTCAGCGCCGGCCGCGCCGTAAGTAAATATTTACTAGAAAGGCGAGATTTTAGTATCTATAATAGTCTCGTGTGACACTAACACATTACTAAAAGCTAACCGTATTACTGTTACAATTCACAGATTTTACTCATATTTACGAGCTATTTTTGAAATACATATTTATCATTCATGTCTATCGCGCTAGAAAGAGACGAAGCCACACATTAGCAATATATTAGGTACTGTGTAGGTATCTCGCGTGCACACCAAAAACTAGCCGTAGGTACTGGTGCTTATTTCGAGATGTTTTATTGAAGTATTCCTAAATTGAACATTCCTTTGCATTTTGGTAAGTAATTTAAACTTGTTCATTTGATAACTTTGAACGTGTTTCTTGTCTCGCGCTTTTTTGGGGGTCTACTTTGAAATTCCATGGTTGAACTAATGGATCGACGTACGAGTATATGTCTGCCATTTTATTTTTTCGTATTTAAATGAAAGGGACAGAACTATAATAAAGATCAAATATTCTGAACTTGCAATAGACCGCATACGATGAAATGTCAGTGCCTGGCATCAATATTAAAATAAATAAATAAATATTTGGGGAAAATCTTACACAAATCGACCTAGTCCCAAACTAAGGCAAGCTTATACTATGGGTACTAGACGATAAACATACTGTAAATACATAGAACACATCCATGACTCAGGAACAAATATATTCGTGCTCATTACACAAATAAATACCCTTACCGGGATTCGAACTCGGGACCTCCGGCTTCGTAGGCAGGGTCACTACTCACTACCAACTACGCTACCTACGGCGGTCGTCAAGCGCCACAAAAGCTGCCAAAAGCTACTTTGTCTCACGGAGCGAGCAAAATCGCATTTTGCACACTGCTTTCAAGCAGCATAATACGCTTGTTCGTGCTGCTGAAGTGTAAATAGTTATTTGTGCAACAAGAGAGCAAAGTTTGTTTTTGCTGCGAGTGCTAATTTTGAGTCCTGAGGAAGCGAAAGATTCTAAAATTGAATCACGAGCGCAGCGAGTGATTCAAAGTTTGAATCTTGAGCGCAGCGAAGGACTCAAAAGCACGAGATGCAAATACTTTGCTCTCGAGTAACACATACAACTTTTCACCTCAGCAGTGAGAACACATTCACATCAAAAAATATATCATAGTATCACGTACCTATATTCGTCTCACGATTATTCAGGAAGAGAACTTAATTAGGCGTTAGTTACTGCTTGCTTTAACTCCTCAGCGTCGGCCGCCTCGTTATTCAATACTAGAAAGGCGAGCAAGGCGCGAGAAACCGAAGGATATTTCAGTGAGTATCTAAGTATACGAGTGTCGCGTGACACTAACACATCAATAAAAACTAACCGTGTTATTGTTAAAATTCACAGATTTTACTAATATCTTCGAGATATTTATGAAATATTTATCATTATCACAAAGGGCACACATTAGCATATTACGTGTATCTCGCGTGCACACCAAAAACTATCCGTACTGTTGTTAAAAGACTGCCTCCGTCATGTCACTGACTTCACTATATTTCCTAGTTAGATAGAGAATTGATTTATCCTAGTATTTTTTATATTTAAAACCAATATCAATAATGACGAATAATATACAGACTAAAATCGCAAACAAATTAACAGCGCGCAACTTTTTAAAAGGGGCGGGGCCCCGCGCTTGCGTTCGGAAACTGCATCTGTGGTATACGTTCATAGAATTTAAATTGTTTAAACTAGAATTTTTAATTAGTTAGCATAATAAAATTCATGTTTTCCTATTTGTTATGAAAAACTTAGTTTATTCTGAGATCTTTTATCTAAATATTCTTCAATTTAAAATTACTTTGTATAATTATTTTGGTAATTTAAACGTTTTAATTTGATAGTTTTCGAACGTGTTAGTTGCCCGCTTTTCTGGGGGTCTACTTTGAAATTCGATGGTCGAACTATGGATCGACCTGTCTGCCATTTTCTTTTTTCGTAATGGAATGAAAGGGACAGTGCTAATAAAGTTCAAATATTCTGAACTTGTAGGTAATAGACCCCATACGACGAAATGTCAGTGCTCCGCACCAAAATTAAAAAGCTACTTTGTCTCACGGAGTGAGCAAAATCGCATTTTGCACACTGTTTTCACGCAGCAAAATATGCTTGTTCGAGCTGCTGAGGTGAAAAAGGTATTTTCGTGGTTCTTTTGAAAAAGTTGGTACCTAATTCACAATATTATCCACAATTTCATTGTCTAATATTCCGAAATAATAATTCCATATGAAGTTTTATTCAAATTTGGCATTCAGATTTGGTCCATGCGCGGGCGAAGAGCGCAGAGATACCGAGCTAGCATTAGCGAGCGAGAGCGACCGAAATCACATTATGGAGCCTACATGAGAATGAGAATACGTTTATTACCTACTAGCTTCTGCCCGCGACTCCGTCCGCGTAGAACTCGTTTATATCGCAGCTCCCATCTCCATACAAACTTTTACCCCCCCATTTCACCCCCTTAGGAAATAAAAACTATCCTATGTCACTCTCCATACCTTCAACTATCTTCACTTAAAAAAACACGTCAATTCGTCGCTCCGTTTTGCCGTGAAAGACGGACAAACAAACAAACAAACACACACCCTTTCCCATTTATAATATTACTATATGGATTAAGGTTAAATAACATCCTTTCGTTCCCGTGGGAGTGTGTCAGCTAACTTATGTCTAAAAGATCTGTGTAAGCTGAAGGTGTTGTGTCACATGTGTTGAGTTAAGGGTGTTAGTATGGTTGTGTTGCGTATGTTACATTTATTTAATTCTAAGGGGACGTGGAGCCACCGCCCCTACAGTCGCTCAGAAAAACTACCACAGCTAACGCACAAGTTAACGAGTAATATACCAACTTAAAAGATGATGTGAGAGAGTGAAGTTACTTCCGTGGAGTTGTTAGGTAATTATTTGCAACAGCGTTTACATTCAAATGCACTCGGAGGGAGTTCACGCACGTTCAAGTAACAAACCCAGCGACAGCTGGCCCACGTACCCTGTTCCTAACATTTACATAGTACAACTCTAAAATCAAAAAATATTTAGAAACTAGTATATATGTATCTACTCAGATGCAATGGAATTTTGTGTAAAAAGAAAATTTGCCTTTGGGTGCAGTTGTCACCCCGAGGTTTAAGTTGGCGGCGCCCGGCCTGCTCGTATAGCGATACCAGTAACGTTCGCCGATATATTCGAAGGGCAATTTAAAAGATTTAAAGCCTATGCTTGTTCTGTAGTTGCTTTTGCTCCTTAGTGAAGAAAGCATAACCACTACCTGTTAGGGCACATTCTGCACAGCACCACGCCGTGTGCAAATGAGATAAATAAATAAATATGAATTTAATATATCAGTATATAGATAGGCACTTACCAATAGCTTGTAATTCACTGTTACTATCCGCCATGAACAAGCAGAGCGACATTACTATCATTTGATTGACTACATAATTGATTATCATGATTGCTAACTATTACTAATTTGTGGTGATAATTAGTTGAAATACTTTTTCGTATATATTGAACACAAATAGATCTAAAGTGAATAGGCGCGCAGCGATCTAGTGGTGAAGCGCGAATGCGGGCCGAGCAGGCCGCTGCGAAAGTGCAGGCAGATGTGGGGACATCGACGTGACCTCTTCCCAGGCTTAAGGCTTTGCTTCTAGGAAAATCCTAATAGTTTAATACTGTCTAGTAAACTTACTTAGTAAAACAGTTAACATTTGAGATGTCCGCGACATAAGTTCTTCGTATTAATTTTCCTGACCGTTATTACCATTAATTATTGTCAGAATGCCGTAGACTAATAAACAAGGTAAACGCAGGTATTTTGGGGCTTCAATGCCCGACATTAAAATACAACAACGGGAGGGGTTGAAGGCGCTGCGTTGCCTTGACGTGAACAAAGCTAGTCCTGACGGGATTCCGGCGATTGTTCTTAAAACTTGTGCTCCTGAATTGTCTCATGTTTCAAAAAAGGTAGTTGTGGGGACCCTTCAATGTGCTAAAGTAACCACCAGTTGCAACCATTCAATACATTGTTTGTCTTACATTTTTTTCGTTTTCAACTGGTGCTTACTTTAGGGGGCGCTACGCTAATGATTGCACCCGGGCGCGACATGCGCTAGAGACGCCTCTGTACCTATAGCTAGATTTGTTCTGAAAGGTGGTCACGTATCTTTTTGAGCGCAGGTTAGGAGTCAACTCAACTATCATTTTCCAATACAAAAAGTGACATTTAGATCTACCAGATATAGCTACGTACAATGCGTCACGTGATCGACCAGCTGGAAACAAAAAAAATAAAACCGTGAATAGGTCTAGCCTCGTAAGACCCAAGCTCAAATTATGCCACAAGATCTAAACGCTCAATGTCCCTGCGGCCCAAAACTTTTTTGTTTTTTTTTATTGAAAAACGTTGTTTTTTTTCTTGATTTTCTATGTTCTAGACTGATTGAATGCAACCGATTTGAATACCATCGGTCCTGTTCATTACGAGTATAATGAGCATTGGGTATTATATACGCCTTACTCAATTTGAAATAAAAAGCGATATTATAAATTCGTTCTTTTTAACTACAGCATAAAAAAAACTCCTTAATGCAGTGTCACTGTCTAAATTTTAACTTTTTTTAGATTTTCAACTTATTATGATTTTATCACATTTTGGAATATTAAAAAAAAAAAAAAAATACTAAATGTAAATATTTTCAAAATAACTTTCTTGAAGTTGGACATGAGACTATTTCATATCATTTTAGGTATATTTTACAAACAATGATTCAACCGTATCATATCTAGAGGAGACCAAACTTGGTGTTTTGAAAATGATTTTTATTTTAATTTAAAACAAGTGACTGTAACAATAATGAGATCGCTTAATATACTTATCGCTCATTAACAACAAATCACATTCTTCTGAGATCTTAGATTCATTAACTGTTTTCTCAAAAGGTACGTAGAATCATCATCTATTCAAAAACTATGCTAAGCTAGCGAGAGATTTTTCAAACCGTTAACAGATTTGACAGCTTTTTTATAAAATTGTAATAATAAAAAATTACTCTATTATAAAAATAACAAAGGTTTCATTCATTAAATTCATTCGATTCGCCGAGCAAGCGGGTAATGTCCTCATATCTGTGACCTTAACTAAAAACCAATAAAAATAATTACAATAGTGACTAACGCCCATTGTACACTGCGATGCATAAGTTTTTTCAACAACACGTGAAAAATAGATAACCGCCTACTGTTATAAGTATAATTAAAAAACACAAGATTCAACTAATAAAACCAGATTCAAATTACGTGGTGGCATGGTCAAGACAAAATGACCGATGTCTATGGATTCCCTCGACACTACAAATGTCATCAAGTGTCAAACGTCACTCCTGTAATTTGCCATTTAGAGCGTTTAATCAAAATGGCCGGCACTTAACACGTTCGCAACCAAGAACCCGCCTAGCGGGCACTTGTAATGTTTGCTCAGATGCCGGCTGAGCCCGCTAGCCGGGCAGTAGTATGAACTTACACGCCTAGCGAATTCTGTCGGATTCTTGTCAATTGTTCCATTTTTAGTCCGGTTGCGAAAGTGTTAAAAGAAATGGTTATGAAATTAGTGTACATCGCAATGTACATTGGACGTTTACTTGAGCGTAAAGCCCAATATGTCTGAGTCTGATTGTGATGTGCAGTGGGCCTTACGAGGCCTTACCTGCCGACTTTCGGGGGCTCATTGCTAGCTGCTAACGTATCCCTTCAAATAAAGGTTATGTTTTATGTTAATGTCGTGGAACTACATTGGTACTTAGTTATATTATTTGTATAGGTACTTGCTTCGTTAAATTTAAGATTCTATAAACTAATTAAGCACTGCGTTTTCCGTCTTCGCCGCTTCCCGCCATCGTCGCCTGACGGCTCGCGCATCGTGTCGCGCAACATGTCGCCTGCAGGTGTGCACAATCGGCCTTAGTGTTCTTGATTATTAGCTATTGTTAACACAATGTCACTGAGCTGGTTTGAAAAAGGAGCCCATTATATTTATCGCATTTCACAATAAGTGATTACCTACCTTTGACTGCCCAAATAGGCTGCAGGCACAAAACTGCGTTTCGGCACAGTATAATAAAGAGTACAGTGTTACCATACTGGTTGGATGCGATCCCAAACTAATTAAGCACTGCGTTTTCCGTCTTCGCCGCTTCCCGCCATCGTCGCCTGACGGCTCGCGCATCGTGTCGCGCAACATGTCGCCTGTGTGCACAATCGGCCTTAGTGTTCTTGATTATTAGCTAACTATTGTTAACACAATGTCACTGAGCTGGTTTGAAATAGGAGCCCATTATATTTATCGCATTTCACAATAAGCGACTACCTACCTTTGACTGCCCAAATAGGCTGCAGACACAAAACTGCGTTACGGCACAGTATAATAAAGAGTACTGTGTTACCATACTGGTTGGATGCGATCCCACGTAACTGCTTAGGTTCATCGTATTTCGTGACTTGCTCAAACAAGCGGTTGAGTGACTTTAATTATAAATCGTAGGTACCTACTAAGTTCGATTTATTCATGGGACAGGGGCAACTAGTGACAACCAGGTAATTCGTTTTCGAAGGTAAGATAAAATTGATGAGATTGTACGTTGTTCTTCCCAGGAAAACACATTCACATGTTCGCAAAGTTCGCCTTTGAGCTGGATGTAAGACATAAAATACCACTTTAATGATCTAGTGTACAATGTTTTTTTCACTTCTCATGCTCAAAAAGTGCATCATATTAGACTTGGCAAGCGGGGCTAAAGTAGTACATTTAGCCCCTAGGGAAAATATGTATACATATTTATGATTTATTAAACATTTTAATTTGACCACTCACAACAGTTCAATATTACATCCAACAATCACAACTCTTTAAAAAAACATTAGTATCTGCTATCTACTAACCAGAATACAGCTAGACATTAAAATCGACCAATCAGGAAACACAATTCAATTCAATCATTGGGTGTTTTTCAAGCGTGGTTAACTGCATACATGAGTCATGTATGCAGTTAACCACGCTTGAACGTTTGGATGGAGCTATAGTCGGTCAGAGGCGTTTATTTTTTTAATTATTGTAAATTAGGGAATGAAAAACTCCTAATGTTTGAATTGAATTCTGTTTCCTGATTGGTCGATTTTAATGTCTAGCAGTATTCTGGTTAGTAGACAGCAAATACTAATGTTATTTTAAAGAGTTGTGTTTGGTGGATGTAATTACATGACATAAGCTATGAAGATTGAGCGGGATAGACTACGCCGCTATTAGACGGTCAGGCGTTTATTCGTCTTTTGAATATTTTGTATCTGTGTCAAAACAGTTTATTAAAAAGAATGGCGCCAATTTGAACAATCTTTTCGCCTTGGTACAATTGTAGATTGTGGATGGATAATCTTTGTTTTTACTATTTTCTCGCAGTCGAAGTGAAAAGTAGAGTGTATAACTCTGGTCTAAAAGCCATATTACCCCTCGAACTATTTCCCCTCACTTCGTTCGGGAAAATATCCATCTCGTGGTAATATGGCTTACTTTAGACCCTTGTCATACAATCTACTATTTCACTTCTCATGCTAAAAAAGTGCATCATATTAGACTTGGCAAGCGGGGCTAAAGTAGTACATTTAGCCCCTAGGGAAAATATGTATACATATTTATGATTTATAAAACATTTTCATTTGACCACTCACAACAGTTCAATATTACATCCACCAATCACAACTCTTTAATAGTACATTTTACAACTAGTGTGAAAAGAATGTCTTTTTACCACTAGTACCGAGGTATCTTGCCACGAGCTGAAAGCGAGTGGCAAGACTCGGTACGAGTGGTAAAAGACATTTCACACGTGTTGTAAACGACGTTTTTTAATACAATTGCGAAAAAAACTTTACGAAATTTACAACTTCACTTCCATATCAGTGCGAGTGAAGCGCGCAGCTTCAATATTACAACCAGTCACAGAGCAGTATACAGTAGTATTCTTGGGGCGCGTGGCCATCTAGATTTTTTTCAACCAATCACAGAGCAGAATTCTAGTGGCGCGCGGCCAACTAGATTTGCTTAAACCAATCAAATCACACACAAGCTCAATTAAAAGTAAAAATCAGTAAGCACTAGTTCGAGAAATTGAGCTTCTCGTACGCTACGCAGCCACAAAAAGTACAACTTTTTGAGCAACTGTATTGTTGCTAATGTTTGAATTGAATTCTGTTTCCTGACTGGTAGATTTTAATGTCTAACTGTATTCTGGTTAGTAGACAGCAAATACTAATGTTATTTTAAAGAGTTGTGATTGGTGGATGTAATTACATGACATAAGCTATGAAGATTGAGCGGGATAGACTACGCCGCTATTAGACGGTCAGAGGCGTTTATTCGTCTTGTGAATATTTTGTATCTGTGTCAAAACAGTTTATTAAAAAGAATGGCGCCAAATTGAACAATCTGTTCGCCTTGGTAGAATTGTTGATTGTGGATGGATAATCTTTGTTTTTACTATTTTCTCGCAGTCGAAGTGAAAAGTAGAGTGTATAACTCTGGTCTAAAAGCCACATTACCCCTCGAACTATTTCCCCTCACTTCGTTCGGGAAAATATCCATCTCGTGGTAATATGGCTTACTTTAGACCCTTGTCATACAATCTACTATATTTTAAGACTAATATGTAACGTGGGTCTTACAGCCGTACGCACAATAATACGTAGTCGAATAAGCTTGTTATTTTATTTAATTTCCTTTAGGCATTTTGGCGTGCGCGTTATTACTAAAGAAATAAAACTAAAAAAATAATTTAATTATTATGTAAAAACGCATCAAAACATTGACTTCGAATGATATACAATATACGCAAACTTCATGAGAAAAAAAGTTGCGCGCCATTATAGGTAAATTCACAAATATTTGTAAACATAATCAAGATACAATCATAATATATTTGTACCTAATAATTGTTTTTTTTTGTGTGTTTGGTTATTATCAAAAATGTTGACTCGTGGTGAATTGAAAAGTGATAAATAGAATTGACGCCACTGGAAATTCTTGGCGATGTTCTTCCTTAACGTAAGTAAAACACGTGAAACACAACTTAAGGGTGATACTTGTTTAAAATACTGTCTTTATCGTTTACCTGCATCATTGACTAAGTTTGTGAATCCCGCGGATTTTAAATCTGTTCAAAATAACCCCGTAGGTATACATGTTAAATTAATTGAAGTTTAGAAATCGTCTATTTGTAAGGTTTACACTGTTAGTAATAAGAGGTACAATGTCAATTAATTACTGAAACTGAACAGCACATATATATACCCTGGTTGCATTGCCTTCGACATTCAAGACCGTGTAAGGATTCAACGCTACCACGGCTAAATACAAGCATTTTGATAATTGCTATATTTCGTACCAAGTATTAAACAAAAGCTATTTTGTACATGGTAAACGTAGGTATGTCATTATTAATGCGATGGTTAAAACTGTTTAATTGAATAGGTATATATAATTATATAATGTAGCAGTGTCAAAATGCCACCCTAGTGTGGACAAGTGGTCAGACTATTTCAATCAAAGCATATTCAATTTAAATCGGTAAAAAATCGCGCCACCGCGCGGAGACGCAGAGCCGCACCGCTCCGTGTGTTCTTCGCCTAAAAGACTGTTTAACTTTTGTTTTTGAATGGAACTAAGCAAGTACTTATATGTATACTGTATGTATGTAAGCACTTTATTGTACACAAAACAAAACAGGTTAAAACAAAAACATTACGGAGTATTTATTTAAAGCAGTGTTTTCAAGTTTTCCTGTACAAAATATATATAATACTTTAACTTTACAACGTTAGTTTAAGACCTAAGTTATTACCCTAGGTACTTGATACAAAGATTGCAAATAAACTGTTTACTAAAAATTTTAAACTTGCTAAGTCTGAATGAAACATTACCGTAGAGTATTTTTTTTTCAAAATCACATTGGTATTGTCAACTGCATTTTAAATACCTAACTAATTACTTACTTAATAATTCTTAAATCTTAAACCTAATATAGTTTTCGGTTTGACTGGAAATTGGGCTTAATTTTTTTCTCGTAAGTCATATTTCTCACATTTCTCACATATTTAGGTACCTACCTACAAAAAATCTGCACTAAAAAATCAGATGGACATGAAATTTGGCAAAGCGATAAAATCGACACTAAGGTCAACCGGGGCAAAGGCGTCTTCAGTAAATGCGTTTATTACAGTGTACGAGATTTGGGACTGGTCTTTGGACAGTTCCAATATGATGTAAAGAGTGATGTGGCTAGAGTAAATCGATTGTCATAATATCCGATTACTATTGATGATGGCTAATAAAAGGAATCGATTGATTACTGTGTAATAATTATTTTTAGGAAATCAAATAGAGAGCCTATACACTGTCGTCTGCTAACACAAGTGTCCTGTAAGTAAAGAGAGAGACTGATAGTGCGAGAAAAATTGAGAGAGCTCGCGCGCCGTGCAGAAATCAATGCCATATTTTCAAAGGCAACATTTTGCACAATCAAATATGTCGGTTTCGATCGATGTGATTTTATTTCGTATTATCGTAACAGTAATTAAATAATACATTGTTATTTTCCTATTCACAATTATTTGATTCATATCGATTTCTTTCTAAATTGGCAGACTCCAAACGATTAAAGCAGTATATCACTAAATTTAAAAATAAAAAGTAGTAGGACTTAATGGTTTGCATACCGAGTTTTCAATGCTAATTTCTATACAAATAAGCCGTAAAAATTATGACAATAATTTTATAAGTGCTAAAAAGAGCGTGCATGGAGATTGAACTTTGTTTTGTAACTCGGAAGCGATTGAAACTTTTTTTATTATTTCGATGAGCAGTGCCATTAAGAGCGGGCGTACCGCCAGGGAAAAATCAGAAATCACCCGCGCGCCCCGCACCTGCCGCGCTGATGCGTCTATTGCTGCCTCGCTCCTCCTCGCATAGTATATGCCCCGACAATCAGATGAAACATGATGAATACCTATAGATAATAGGCATGATGAATCATGTTTAAATTGATAACGTAGTGATTCTAAATGGATAGTAAACCATCAAATTACCGTATTAAAGTATAAATTATAAAATATAATTAAATCGTAAAAAGATATGAACATTGAAAGTTTACAAAATATGTTTTTTTTTTAATTGTCCAAGAGTAAATTTAAAGGTACCAATAAAATCCTTACGCTTTTAAAGATACAAAATTGTATGACAACTATGTACTTACCTACTTAAACGCAGTATTCCGCGAATGAAACAACAATTTACCTGATTTTCCATACGATGAAACAATGTACTTTGTTCTAACAAATTTCGGCTGTGACGTCCGCCTGTCTGTCTTTCAGTATTAAGCGTTTTGCGCTGCTACCAGCGAGGTCAATCTTTGTCTCAAATTTTTGGGTATTTATGTTCTTCAATTGTAGTTCCTCCCATACAAACATTTTTTCCTACCCAAAACTGGTTCAAAAGACATGATAAAATTTTTTTAGTTATCATCCCTATTATAATAAGTGGGAAGAAAGACAAAATCTGTACCTATATTTGAAGATATAATTTTCGCTAGTAAGTCAGAGTTTCGAGAGCTATAACTGAAAATGACCTTCCGTTTTTTCGGGTTCCGTACCCAAAGGGTAAAAACGGGACCCGATTACTTAGACTTCGCTGTCCGTCTGTCTGTCTGTCACCAGGGTGTAACTCAAGAACCGTGATAGACAGTTGAAATTTTCACAGATTATGTATTTCTGTTGCCGCTATAACAACAAATACTAAAAACAAAATAAAATAAATATTTAAGGGGGCTCCCATACAATACACTTTTTCTTACTGTTTTTATAGATAATGGTACGGAACCCTTCGTGCGCTAGGCCGACTCGCACTTGGCCGGGTTTTTATTTACTAAATCACGTTAGGGTTGTAATTTAGCACAACAATGGCTAGTAAAAGCCTAAAGCAAAAAAAAAAGCTATAATCGATTTTAAACTTTTGTGAGATATGTCTAAAATACTTGCTAATAAATCCACGGTTAAAATCACGTATTAAATGTCACGGCAGGCGACATGTTTCGAACTCTTCGGGAGTTCTTCTTCAAAACAAACATCGAAAACACTCATCCTGAAGAAGAACTCGAAACTTGAACTCGAGTTCAAAACATGTCGCCTGTCATGTCATTTAATACGAGAATTTAACCGTGAATTTATTAGTAGCATTAAAAAAATTGTTATATTGTATATTATGAAACCTTCGATCATGCCTATGAAAGCCAGATTTTCAAGCCACTGTGTAGCGGCCAAATTTTACAATTCTGATCTCGGATTCGTGCTTGGAGACAATGGAGACGCTCTGGCCCTTAAGTTATCAATTTTGAACATACTGGTATTCAAGAAAAACTGCTAAATTGTGTTGACTTCTTTTAATATAAAAATGAACAATTTCGCAGTAATTAAATAATTGTTGGAATCTGCACCCTAGATTACCCTAAAAGCGACACCCATGATTACTTTAAAGAAAAACAATGTCAATAATGCCACTACGGGCGACATGTTTCGAACTCTTCGGGAGTTCTTCTTCAGGATGAGTGTTTTTGCGGCGGTGTCGCGAATTACGATAAGATTCAAGCGACACCGCCACGACAACACTCATCCTAAATTCCTAAAGAACCCCCGCAGAGTTCGAAACATGTCGCCCGTAGTGACATTTAATACTTAAGTTGAACGTTGTAATTATTAGTATTATTTCAACATGTCTCACGAAAGTTTAAATTCGAAAAACAATGTCCGCCATCTTGGAATTAAAAATGGACATCATTTCTAGAATCTGAAAAAGTATGTTGTTCTTTAAAAAAAACGCGCATCGTAATTTACAACAAATGTTTCAAAAAAATTAAATAATGCGACCACTTTTTGAAATAATTCTGACTTCGAATTCGTATTTAGAGACCGAGAGGACATCGATTTTGAACATAACCGGATTTATTCTCAACTAGCGACCCGCCCCGGCTTCGCACGGATACTAGATTATACATATAAACCTTCCTCGACCCTAGTCGACCTTAGTCGACTAAGGGACCAGGGATGAAGTGTGTTGTGGGCGATAGGCTAGCAACCTATCACTGCAATATCACATTTTGTCGATATTTTATCCCACATTTATGCTAAAAGTGGCGCTGGAACATACGTTTCATGTGCTCTGCCTACCCCGTTTGGGAATAGAGGCGTGAATTTATGTATGTATGTTAAAACCTTCCTCTTAAATCACTCTGTTAAAAAAAAACCGCATCAAAATCCGTTGCGTAGTTTTAAAGATCTATGCATTCATAGGGACAGACAGCGGGAAGCGACTTTGTTTTATACTATGTTGCAGTGATAGTGATAATCTTTCATAAAGTAAATACACGCTCGACAGAAAAATGTTCGTCTAGTTTTGCATGTACTGCACAAATTATTCTAAGAAGCCGGTCGCTGGCCGATCGTTGCGTAATCTTATGGTTGTATTTTGAACTTTAAGGTATACATGTTAAGGTTGACTTTTAAATACATTATTTCAAAATATACCAAAGCATCTACTGGAATGTAACGATACATTCATTCACTGGACGAATATACTGGGTCACAATATTATTGAAATAATTATGTTCACCGTGCTGTCGTGAGAGCACAGAACGTAGTCCTCTCGTCTCAGCGGAGCGATTGCGAATGGCTCCGCCCGTTTTTTTTTTTTTTTTTTTTTTTGTTTTTTTTTTTAACCTGACTGTTGCTATAATAGGACGGACCCAATATAGCGGTCGAACTGCGTGGTTGGAGGGTGGCCTGGGGAAAATCCAGGGGAAGCCTCCGGCACGACCACGCGGGGAATTTTGTACACTGGAATACTCTAAGAGTTTGCGCTCCAGTGAGATTGGTTGAACGGTATCAACCGAATCTGGGGTGTGAGTGGTATCGAACTACTGGGAGTTTTATCGCTGGTTCGCTAAAACCTAGCCTAGCTGAGAAGAGTCCAGCAAGAAACTCAGCTAGGCCCGACTTACGTCGGACTGACTCTACCCGGTATGCGGCGGTACCGGGACGAAAGCGGACTGTATGTGTCTGTGTTGTCTCGCGGTGGACGTCCCCGCCGGCGGGAACGCTGAAGTGTACGCGATGTGTTGGACGCCGAAAGCGCAGCGTTCCATCTTTCGATGGACGCTGTGATTTCGTCGTCCGGGTCCGTGAGTGTGTGCCTAGGACGCCGGACCGTGCGGCCCCTAGTCAGTGAGCGCCGAGTAACGACAGAGGAGGGAGGGATGGGGACGTAGTCAGCAGCCTTCCTAACTAACGGATTCCTATGGTGGGGAGCGTTATCAAAATAACGTCTGGCAGCCTGCTTAAAGAAACCATACATGGTGCTAATCTCCATGTCGTGGTGCAGGCTGAGGTTCGATTGGTACCACGGGGCACCAGCCGCCCTTCGGAGAAAACGATTCTGAATGACCTGAAGCGGCTTGAGCGATGACATAGGCACGTGAGCGAATGCTACACTTGCATATGTCATGATTGGACGAACACAAGTCTTGTAGAGTGTCAGCTTATTCCTAAGTGACATTTTACTAAACTTGTTGATCATCGGCCCTAGCCTTCCTAGCACGAACAACGCGCGGTTGCGTACCCTACGGATGTGGCTACGGAAAGTCAGTCTCCTGTCGAGGGTCACTCCAAGATATTTGGCCTCGTTGACCCAGGGGATGGGTCGGTCAAACATCTGGATCGGAGCCACCCGCCTTTCTGTACTAATGCAGTCCGACGGATGAAAGACTATTGCAGTGCTTTTCTCCGGGTTGACTTCGATACGCCAAAGATTAAACCAACGACCTAGGTCGGAGATTGCCTCTTGGAGGAATCGCCGGATAGTAGCGTACTTACAATGAGTCGTAAAGAGCGCGGTGTCATCCGCAAACAACCCCAGTTGCACCTTAGGGTGCCTGGGAATGTCGTTTGTGAATAACGAGTAGAGAGTGGGAGAGAGCACGGAGCCTTGCGGGACTCCGGCCCGGATGGGGTGTGGGTCCGAATACGTTCCCTCCAGTCGGTATCGAAAGCTTCGGTCACTGAGAAAATCTCGTATTGTGAGTACGAGTCTGTCCGGCATTCCGAGCTGGTATAACTTGTATACAAGCCCGTTATGCCAGACCTTGTCGAAGGCTTTCGCTACGTCGAGAAAGATCGCACCGGTCTTGAGCCCCTGGAATCGAGAGAAACCATCCAACACGTGCTCCGTGACGCGATGCACCTGTTGGACGCATGAGTGTCCGGATCTAAAACCGAACTGCTCATCGATGAGGAGGTTATTCTCAGCCGTAAATCTGAGAATTCTCGTGAGAAGGATCCGCTCATATAGCTTTCCAAGGGAGCTAAGTAAGCTGATCGGCCTGTAAGAGGCAGGCGAGGTCCGGGGTTTGCCGGGCTTCGCTATCCCTATGACCGTTGCACATTTCCACGCGGCTGGAAAGTGAGCATTGGTCAGTGCGGCATTGAAGATGCCGACCAAAAGGAGGAGGAGGGTTTCGGGGAGAAGTTTCAGGATGCGATTGGATAGACCATCCGCACCCGGAGCCTTCCTAATACGGAGACGCCTGACAAGGTCACTGACTTCCTTAACCGACACCGGTAAAATGGGTGAAGTTACGGGGAGACGCGATCTCCTGTCCACCTCGGAATCGACCCTACTAATGTGGGCTTCGTCGGTGTTGAGGAGGTTGGGCGAACATTGGGACTCGTAACTACTCGCAAGGCATTCGGCTTTCTCACTGTCCTCGAACGCGGGGGTTGAGTGATCCGGTCGATCCAAGGGAGGGATGGTCCAACAGGCATCGGATTTGAGAGATCTCGCTAGTTTCCAGTAAGCCAGGTGACTAGGCGTTATCTCCCCCATCAGATCCCTGAACGAGTTCTCCCGAAATTCGGCAATTCTCTGTTTGGACTCGTTAGACAAGTCCCTCAGGATTTGCCGATTTTCGGCAGAAGGGTGATTTGAATAGGTACGTATGGCGCGATTTTTCCTTGTCACCAACTCTCTCAGTTCCGTAGGTAGAGGTCGGTTTTGCATGTCCTCCGCCGACACCTCCCTTGAGGCTTCGCTTCGAACAGCGTTGAGGTAGTTGGTGAAAGAATCGATCGCTTGGTCTGTCTGTTCGGTTGTAGTTATATTGTCTGGGATATCTCTAAGCAGGGGGGAGTCCGTCTGTAGGAGACCTGATTGTACCTTGTCCCAGTCCACGAGTGTCCTGGTTCGAGGAGTACTATTGGGGTGAGGGCCTAGTCTCAAGAGGACTGGCCTATGATCCGAGTCTAGTTCGTGTAGCACTTCTATAGAACGCAGAGTTAACGCTACGTTCTTTAGTAGTGCTATGTCGAGTATGTCAGGTCGGTGGTCTACGTTATGAGGGAAGTGAGTCGGCTCTAAGGGAGCGAGGAGATCGAAAGGGAGGCTATCGATCAAAAGGTGATGAAGCCGATTGCCGTTGGGATTGGATGCTACGCATCCCCAGCTGATATGCTTACTGTTTAGGTCCCCGGCCACCAAACGGCAACAGAAGATATACCAAACTGCACGAAACACGCGACGGGAGAAAGGGTATCGCGCTAAATAAAAAAGACGTATACGCCAAATACGTTTTACAAAAAACCTCAATAAGTCTGAAAAGGGAAAACATAAAAAAACCTCGCTGCTCAAATCACTAGGCAATATCAAAAGCTATTATACGCTAAATTTTTACGTTAATTATATGCACGGGAACGGCACACAATTGAAATTAGGTAAATATAAGACATGTTTTGGCGATTGTTTTCTATCGAGGCAATTTTGGTTTTGTATGGTTTTTTTCAGACAAATAGATTGCAAATATGATGTAGTTTCTGTATGTTCTTTTTCCTGTCATTCGCTTTAGTTTGTCATAGGTAAATATTCAATCTAAGAACTCCGATTTCGCGGAGCGCCCCCTCTTCGATGTGTCAAAAGACCAGTTCCAAATCTAAACACTGTAGAGTTTTTTTTATAACGTGAGCTTCAACAACTCCTGCCCTCTAGTGATATTCATTTAAACTATTTTGACGACATGAAATGACATAGAGGGAGTTTTAAAGGATCGTGCTAAAACCATTGGCCACTTCGAAATTCACCGCCTTAGCAGACAAATGCGCTGCCCAAGCTAGGTAAACAAATCCGTTTTGATCATGATTTCTCCTTATGCTTATGCTAACGTGGTGTTTTACGGACGGACTATTATTTTTACTCAAACTGCAGCTTAACAAATATTCTCATACTAGCGGCCGCCCGCGACTTCGTCCGCGTAGATTTTTGATGATGACAAATTAAAATATGTAAGAGAATTTATTCTTAGTAGTTTTCTTTCAATAATAATCAACAATTTTGTATGGGAGTCATGACCGCAGACCACAGAACGCGTCCAGTGTGGCAAATCCCTTAAGGAATAATTAAATTAATTTGCTACACTAACGCCACCTGCTGACGAATAGCGAAACGTAAAATCAACTCTTATTTTGCTTGCTTAAGGGATGTCAATTTAACCCTGTTAGGGGTAGAATTTTCTAAGTAGGGGTTGTATTTTCTAAATCGCTGTTATTTTTTTAATTTTAATAAGTAATATTTCTACAAAGTTTCAAGTCTTTAGCAAAAAAATAAAGTTTCTCTCATACAAACTTTGCACCCCTATTTAACCATCTTAGGGGTGGAATTTTCTTATACGCTGAAATTACTTTTTTTGTATTTTAATAGTATACTTTCTACAAAGTTGCAAGTTTCTAGCTCAAAAGGAAAAGTTTCCCTCAAACAAACTTTGCACCCATATTTAACCCCGTTAGAGATGGAATTTTATAAAACGCTGACAACTGGTTTTTTGTATTTTAATGAGTAATCTTTCTACAGAGTTTCAAGTCTCTAGTTCAAAAAATAATGTTCCCCCCATACAAACATTGCATTCTATTTATCCCCCTTAGGGGTGGAATTTTCTAAAATGGTGAAACAATTTTTTGTATCTTAATAAGTAATATTTGTGCAAAGTTTCAAGTTTCTAGCTCAAGAAATAAATTTCCTTCCATACAAACTTTGCACCCTTATTTAACCTCTTTACGGGTAGAATTTTTTCAAACGTCGGACGTGCTAAATTTATATTACAATAAGTTATCTTTATTTTCAGTTTCAAGTCTCTAGTTAAATAAATAATGTTTCCCCCAAACAAACATTGCACCCCTATTTAACCCCCTTAGGGGTGAAATTTTCTTAAACGCTGAAATTGCTTTTTTGTATCTTAATAAGTAATCTTTCTACAAAGTTTCAAGTTTATAGTTTAAAAAATTAAATTTCCTTCCATACAAACTTTGCACCGTTATTCAACCTAGGGGTAAAGTTTTCTAAAACGTCGAAAGTGCTTTTTTTGTTTAATAATAAGTTATCTTTATATAGTTTCAAGTCTCTAGTTTAAAAAATAATGTTTCCCCCATACAAAACTTGCACTCTCATTTAACGCCTTAGGGGATGAAATTTTCTAATACTGTTTTTTTATATTACAATAAGTTATCTTTCTTTACAGTTTCAAGTCTCTAGTTTAATAAATAATGTTTCCCCCATACAAACCTTGCACCCCTATGTAACCCCCTAAATGCTGAAATTACTTTATTTGTATCTTAATAAGTAATCTTTCTACAAAGTCTCTGGTTCAAAAAAAGGTTTCCCCCAAACTAACTTTTCATCCTTTTTTAACCACCTTGGCTTCCTTTTTTAAGGGTGGCTTTTTCCAAACCGCAGCAATTGCTTTTTGTGTATACTAATCAGTAATCTTTCTATAGAGTTTCAAGTCTCTGGTTCAAAAAGTAATGTTTCCCTCATACAAACTTTGTACCCCTTTTTAATCCCCTTAGGGGAAGTATTTCCAAAAATCCCTACTTATGCCGAGCCCACGTTATAAAAGTAACCTAAAGTTACAAAACTCTAGTTTAAAATATAAGTTTCCCCCCATACAAATATTGCACCCCTATTTAACCCTCTTAGGGGTGGAGTTTTCTTAAACGCCGAAATTTCTTTTTTTTGTATTTTAATGAGTAATCTTTCTACAAAGTTTCAAGTTCATAGTTCAAAAATGTATGTTTCCCCCATACAAACATTGCAATAGGGGTCTATTTAACCCCCTTAGGGGTGCAATTTTCTAAAACGCTGAAATTACTTTTTTGTATCTTAATAAGTAATCTTTCAAAAAAGTTTCAAGTGTCTAGCTCAAAAAATAAAGTTTCTCCTATACTAACTTTGCACCCCTATTTAATCCCCTTAGGGGAGGTATTTCCAAAAATCCCTTCTTATCCCCAGCCTACGTTATAAAAGTAACCTACTGTGCAAAAATCAACTCTCTAACATTAGTAGTTTCGGCTGTGCGTTGATGGTAGATCTGGACTTCTTCTTATATATACCGGGTGGAAAGGCACGACGATCCTTTCCGCAAAAGGGGGATTGTTTAGACTTAGTACTGTATTTCCTCTAAAGAAACTAGGCTCGTATTCGTAAGCGTTTTGAAGTAATAGGCAGTTAACTTTTAATGCAAAATGCTGCAAGTGACAACCCTCATTAGGTTCAGTAACATTTTGACAATAACACAAGGGTCAGTGACCTTTATCAATACGTCTATACAATTATTAGTACGTAGTAATAGTAGGGTTGTCACTAAGAAGAACATTAATTAATTTTTATATTTTTACTAATTGTTCGTAACAAAAATCTAAACATTACGAATCGATTCTCCATCACTTACACTAACCCCCCTTTGCGGAAAGGATCGTCGTGCCTTTCCACCTGGTATATAGATATAGCTATATGAGATTTCAATTTTTCAATGTTAGCCAAATGCGTCACTACCACACCCCAGTTTCAGTGCTCGTAATAAACCTCCTTAATGTGTATTTTTTTAAGCTTAATATGTACGTCAAATTGCGTATTATTTGAAAATCGCTCTGTATAAGAATTACACAAAATTAATGTATTTGCCGTATAATTCAAACAATTACACATAGGAATAAGTGAATAAGTAAACGCTTACTTAAAATAAATGATTGAGACGAATGACTTGTATTTGTAACCTTTATTTAACACGCATATACATACTTTTTGTCACCGATATGGTATTATTCACACCAGACTAAATGGAAAGAAAAAATGTTTGCGACTTCTGGAATTAACTGTGAGAAAACGCGTCTACAAAATTAATGACTTGTTTTGCCCAATTTTACCAATTTGTATCTCAGCTCATTCTGTGACGTTTTTTTGGCATTTGCAAAAATACAAGGTATACTAGAAGATATTGCGATTACGTGCCACGCAATATTTAAGGAAAAGTCTTAAAGCTGTAGAAACTTCTACAGCTTTAAGATTTTTGAATAACTATTCGAAAAGCATTTTGCACATATGGGGAAAACGCGACTAAAATTCCTATTTTTAGGGTTTTTTACAAAAGCTGCCACTTTTTCCAAAATACCTATCATGTAGCGAAGAAGCACAAAACAGACGCGACGTACAAATATTTCGAAACATTTTTTTTAATAGATGGAGGTTGAAAAAACTGACCATAGTTAGTGACGCGTTTGCCCCGGTTGACCTTATATGTTAGTTTTAGACTTTTCTTTATACCTACTTACCACGCCTTTTTAACTGTGTGCAGAGGACAGTAAAAGTGTATTAGGTCCATACGATTAGTATCTATAGATTGGATCATGCTACACACAACATCAGAAGGGTCACGACGTTCCTACGTTTCCGTGAAAAAACGATGGGAAATCATTACCTATGCACTACATCTGTACTTTTCAACAACTTATTCTACTTAAATGTAATAAATAGCTAGGATGGTAGCGTTAAGTAGTAGCAGAGCACCGCGTTGGCGCACCGCGCCGGGCTCAGTCGACGATCCACTCGTCGTAGGGGATGTGGTCGAGGATGCGGGCCAGGAACCGCGCCATCTTGTCGGCCAAGTCCCGCTTCAGCTCCGGCTTCATCTCCTTGAGCAGCTCCTGCGCGTTCGTGTTGATGAACAGGTTGAGCGCCGCTTCTGCACACGACAAACGGACTTGCCTCATGCCACGTCGGGTGTACACCACGCGAACAAACGAACTGACGAGTTTTCGTAGGGACAGAAAGATTATGAATGTTCATACCTACCATTATACCGATATTATGCCAGGGGACATGACCTCGTGAAATTTCTTCTAGATATTATGATATTTCTACAATGGCAATACTATCTGCCACAACAAAGCGCGCATAAATATCTGACATGACTATTATTAGAGCCGTTTGGACGTGTCAGATATTTTTGCCCACTTTGTTAATGCAGTAAATATATTTATCTACGCACATATATTTAGTGCTCTAAAATGCGTTCAGAAACCATAGGAAATGACCAGCATTACTACAACCGATTTTACTATGAGAACTTTCTTGTCTGTGGTAGTAGGTAAAATCTGTACTGTAATGTCATTACAGTACAGCTTTTTGATAAATTTGTATCGTTATGAGTTTAAATTTGGAACAGCTGTCAAAACTCAAGTGGGTCTCTATTCTAGTATCTATAGATATTAAAACAGTTATCGATACGAAAAGTCAATTCAGTACGTATTTTAATACAAACCGCACGACATTTGATCTCGAGTGATATGAGTAGGTATAGGGACTTCATTCGTTTGTCTATAATTAAAAAAAAAAACCATTCGCAATGACGGATGATCGAATTGCCGCCATTGCTGTTGTCATTGTATTGTTGGTTTTTTGCTGTTACTTACTACTACAGTGTACGAGATTTGGGACTGGTCTTTGGACAGTTCCAATATGATGTAAAGAGTGATGTGGCTAGAGTAAATCGATTGTCATAATATCCGATTACGATTGATGATGGCTAATAAAAGGAATCGATTGATTACTGTGTAATAATTATTTTTAGGAAATCAAATAGAGAGCCTATACACTGTCGTCTGCTAACACAAGTGTCCTGTAAGTAAAGAGAGAGACTGATAGTGCGAGAAAAATTGAGAGAGCTCGCGCGCCGTGCAGAAATCAATGCCATATTTTCAAAGGCAACATTTTGCACAATCAAATATGTCGGTTTCGATCGATGTGATTTTATTTCGTATTATCGTAACAGTAATTAAATAATACATTGTTATTTTCCTATTCACAATTATTTGATTCATATCGATTTCTTTCTAAATTGACAGATTCCAAACAATTAAAGCAGTATATCACTAAATTTAAAAATAAAAAGTCGTAGGACGTAATGGTTTGCATACCGAGTTTTCAATGCTAATTTCTATACAAATAAGCCGTAAAAAAATATGACAATAATTTTATAAGTGCTAAAAAGAGCGTGCATGGAGATTGAACTTTGTTTTGTAACTCGGAAGCGATTGAAATTTTTTTATTATTTCGATGAGCAGTGCTAATTTACGTTATATGGGTGTCGCGATGTGTCAAAAGACCAGTTCCAAATCTCGAACACTTGTAGATAAAGTACTTAGTGTATGCAACTGTACATAATTAGGCCTTAAAACACTCGCTGACGCTCGTTTCATAAAACCACACTCGTATTTTACGGCCTCTCATTATGGATCAGTGCATAAACTACTACATAATGCTGGTGTCTGGTAGGTAGGTACAATGTAGTTAGTCAGTGAGTAGGTAAATCCAGTAAAACCTTACTCGTATTAATAATAATTCGACGCGGGTTACTTAATAACGAGAAAGAGCCAAAATACCAAGAAGCTTAAGGATTCGTTTCGGTGCCCTATTAATATAAACTTTATTTGGCAAAATTTACCTATGCGACTATTGTGACTACATCTTTAATGTTTATAAGTGTTACGTGTTGCCATACGGCGCGGCATACAGAACGACTATGGAAAACGGCAAAAAAGATTGGTGTCACTTTCACACGTGAATTATGGAGTCAAAAGGTAGGTATTATGGTAACTTTAAAGCTCTAACCAAAGACCGAAAATTGTTTTTGTCGAAAATTGACATGAATATGGAATTGTCTTCTGTGGCTGGGTTTTTAATTCACTGTCAAATCTCGCAAAGTATCCCAGAGCCTCGACCCATAATAAATGACGCAAGTGACACATGAAGCATGATATAAAGTGATAGAAGTCGACTAACGCAGCACGGCGTTCCCATTCTGCAGGTTCTCGACGCCCATCTGGATGTCCTTGACGGAGAAGTCGAGCTTGAGCTGTTGCAGACGCAGGTAGGTGCGGCCCTCGCGCTCGTACGGCGCACCGCGGAAGTACACCTTGGCCTTCACGCCGTCTGACAAACAAAAATACAATCAGATTAAGATTAATCATACACCTAGATACTCCTTTCGCTTTACGCTTACGCACGTGACACCTCTAACAGACGCCCAATGCTTGCAGGCAATGCTTGTCCGCTTGTCATCAGATGGGGTGGTTGGGTTGGTTGCCACCGAATACGTATTAACCTAGTATTAAAATAACACAGGCCGGGAAATAATAATTAAATAACAGATAAAATAATCTGACACTGTTAATTTAATACTCAGCAACTCAGCATCCACGGCATTCTCGGACCGAACAGCATCAGCTGGAATCTGGTATATCAAGATGACCATTCACCTGACAATGACAAAAAGACGTACATTTCTGGGTTAATGAGTGAAGGTGGTGGCTGGACAGCATAGTTAACTACATATTGACCCAGCAATGTACGTGGAATTGTCTAATGTCTATGACAAAACTGTTACGTTGATGAAATAGTGTCCAGGCACACGCACGCGGGGAGTGGCACGCTGCGCACACGTTATAAATGAATAAATGAATAAATGAACTTTATTTTGCAAGTGGGCCGCAATGGCACTTTTACAGGTCTGACTCTACTAGCGTTTCCAAATATAAGACCATTGTCAAGAGGAAACACCGGAACAAACTTAACAGTAAGCAATTTTTAACAAAATAATCTTAGTCACCAGCGTAGTTCCGCAGCAGAACCAGTCAAATACCTTAAAATTAAACAAAAGTCAAACAACAAGACAGATTAGGGCTATTTTGATTCCGGTCTGGGCCATGCATTTCTGTCAGTCATATAGTCTTCAACTCTATAATAAGCTTTTGACATCAATGTCTTTTTTAAATATTTTTTAAGAGCTGGGAGGGGTAGTTTTAAAACTTCGTCAGGTAACTTGTTGAAGAAATGGATACATTGACCCAAGAATGACCTCTGTACTTTACGGATACGAAACTTTTTAATTGCAATTTTATTTTTGTTCCTAGTATTGAGCTTATGAATATCCGAATTTTTTGTAAAAGAATCGATGTTTTTAATTACATAAATAATATTCTCATATATATATAGAGATGCTACAGTCATAATATTAATTTCCTTAAAACGGTCTCTTAAGGATTCTTGTGAACTCAATAAATATATTGAGCGAATAGCCCTTTTTTGTAATACAAAGACAGTCTGTATATCAGCTGCTTTACCCCAAACCAGAATCCCATATGTCATCACACTGTGAAAATAACTATAATAAACTAAGCGAGCTGTTTCAACATTGGTCAATTGCCTAATTTTCCTAATAGCATATGCTGCTGAACTTAACTTACGTGCTAGGACTGCTATATGGGGACTCCATTGTAGGCTTCTGTCCAATGTTATACCAAGGAATAAAGCCTTATCAACCATTTCTAGACATTCATTATTTAAAAATATTTTAGTTTCTACTGGTCTAACATTAGGCAAAGCAAACCTTACACATTTAGTTTTCTTAGCATTAAGTAGTAGATTGTTAGTTGTAAACCAGTCAAGTACTTTGACCAATGTGTTATTTACTCCACTGTAGTCGGATGATTTCCGATCAACCTTAAACACTAATGATGTATCGTCAGCAAATAGTACTATGTCACAAAGATTAGGAATTATATACGGTAAGTCATTTATATAAACTAAAAATAAAAATGGACCTAGGATAGAACCCTGAGGCACCCCTAAAGTAACTGTTGCTCCATTAGACTGCGTCCCGTTTACAACCACTGTTTGCGTTCTATTACTGAGATATGAAGACATAAGACTTAGCGCATTTTCAGACAGACCATAATGCTTTAGTTTCAAAATAAGCGTTCTATGATCGACACAGTCGAATGCTTTGGTTAAATCGCAAAATATTCCAATTGCATCACAAGAATTTTCCCATATATTGTAAATATGTTCAATGAGGACAGAAGCGGCATCCGTCGTGGAACGTCCCCTTGTAAAACCGTATTGTTTACTAGTGAACAGTTTATTCCTATTAAAGTGTCCTACAAGATCGTTTAACATTAACTTTTCGAAAACTTTACTCAATACAGGTAATATAGATATGGGGCGAAAATTTTTTAGGTCATTCAGATCACCCGACTTAAAAAGAGGTATGACTTTACTATATTTCATGAGGTGTGGAAAATTTCCCTCCGACAGGCAACTATTGTAAATAAAGGCCAAGTAAGGTGCAATTAAATCTATGACATGATTGATGACTTTAACTGACGCTCCCCATAAATCTTCCGTTTTCTTTAAATTTAGGGACTTAAATGTCGCAACAACCTTCAACGAATCTACTTTACTAAATTCAAACCTTACATTGCATTTATTAACGTTAGCGCAAAGCAAAGCGTGGGCTTCTGCCGCAGATGATTGAAGACCTTTGGTTGTGCTACTCGCTATGTTGGAAAAATAGGTTTCGAATGCCGAAGCAACTTCCTCGTTTGGCATGATCTGTTGGCTTTCCGTTAGAATATTTACGTGATATTTGCGATTTCTTAATTTACCAGCTTCTCGGTTTATAATGTTCCATACCGTTTTCACTTTGTTGTCCGACACTTTAAGTTTAGAGCTAATATAATTTGCTTTAGCAGTCAAACACACTTTCTTAAAGGTTTTAGAGTAATTTTTGACATAGTCCTGGAAAACTCTGTTCTTGTTCACTGCCTTTTCTCCATAGAGTTCATAAAGCCTATTTCTACTTCTGTGAATGCCATCAGTAGCCCATTCACTAAACTTTAACTTACTTTTTGATGCAGAAATAGTCTTCATTCTAAAATTTACATTGAATTGACTGAGGATCAAGCTGAACAAATCCTTATACATGTTATTTGAGTTACTCTGTGGAATAGGTAACATACAAAGATTATTTCGAATTTCATTTTTAAATAATTCCAAGCGATAACCAGTTATTGGTCGGTATGTTATTGATTGTGGTGTTTCTTGTTTACTGGTTAAAAAAGTTACCTTCTGACCACTGTGGTCGGAATTAAAGCGATTAACAATTTTCTTATCAAAACATTCACAGTTACAGAAAATATTATCCAAGCAGGTTGCACTAGTTGCACCTATCCGGGTTGGTTCAAGGAACAAATTTACCAAGTTAAAAGATTTAAATAAACATAGCAACTTAGTACTGTTATTGGATGATTCTAGTAAGTTGACATTGAAATCCCCACAAACGATAATTGTTTTTTTGCTATTAGTGGATAACTTCAACACATTTTCCATAGTAGATTCAAATGTGCTGAAATCAGATGCTGGAGGCCTGTATACACATATAATTATATGATTTTCTAATTCAGTACAAGCTATTTCTACAATCCTCTCTATTGATAATTGTACAATATCCTTCCGTTCTTTGGATTTGATACTTTCTTTGATAATTATAAGAGAGCCACCATGAATGGCGGATTTCCTAGCATAAAAACTCGCTAATTTAAAGTTAACAAAGTCAAAAATTAATTGTTCTTGTCTTAACCAATGCTCAGTAATGCACAAGACTTGGATGTCATCACTATCTAAAAATAAGCCTATTTCTAATTCCTTGCTGGAAAAACCCTGAATATTCTGATGAAAAATATTTATACTCTGGGATTTTTCCATTGTCTTATTGTCCAGTTTAAATTAGGATCAGTCGAGAGTTTCTTGACATTACTGACTTGCTGAGGGCTGTAAATTAGACTATAGTATCTGTTAGGTTCTATATTAAAAGCTAAGAGATCCACTAATGTCAGGAAGTCCTTCTTTGGTAACAATATTTGATCTTGTGCTAGGTTGAAGCGCTTGATGAATTTATTTAAATCAAGGAAATGATATTTATTATTAAAACATATAGAATGATATATCAAAGAATTTAGGTATGAGGTTTTATTATTCTGATAATACGACATACTCTGCGAGTATGGCAGTGCACATATTATAATTTTGCCAATCCCAGCTTTTTCGATAATATTTAATGTTAACATTAACTTATCTATGGATGCCTTATCAGCACTAACACTATTTCCTATTAACAATATTAAGCTGGTACTGTTGTCAAAATGCTCCTTTAGGAGTGAGTCACATATTTGAGTCAAACTGGCATTGCGGTAACAGTAGTTAGTTACATTTTGTTCCAGTTTTGTATTTAAAATGGAACCCATTCCTGACCCAATTTGATCAGAATAAATTATTGTTCTACTATTTGTTTCTTGCCTAGGGGCCTGCTTATCAATAGAAGACTGCTTGTCATCAGGGGACTCGAGGGTCATATCTTGCTGAACGATAGCTGTTTGTTCAGTGTGTCTGCAATCACAAGTATAATTATTTATTAATGAATTAAAACGCTGCTCATTTTCATTACTCTCTTCCAACAGCTTCGTAAACGCCTGGATATGCTCCTTACATTCCCTTTGTGAAGATGCATACAATGAAGACATACTTTCAAGTTTGTCTTGTAGCCTGTTTATCTCTACCTGTAATTTTTGTGTATTTAATTCTGAATTATCTAGCTCCAAAGTACATTGTTGAACTCTATTTTTCATGACTGAAAGTTCAAACACTAGTTTAGAATAATTTTTATAACATGCTTTGCTTTTAATAAGCTTCTGTGTACGCCTAATATACCTGTTTATCTTAACATATTTTTTTAACTTATTGTTACTACTGAAGAAAATCGGCTTATTAGAATCATTCTTGTCACTGCATACCAGCTCTTGATACAGGTTTTGAAGAATACTGGCGTCGTAACGCTCTCGTTCTCTTCTAAACAAGTCCAGTTCGTAATTGGCTTCGCCAAGCTCCTCTTCCAGATTTACTATGCGCTTCAATGCCACTTCATGGGTTGAAGCACACTGGTTGAATGAGTCCACCTGCTCTTGTAGGTGTTTCACCTGCCCATTTGCATCGCATAGCTCCAAGTCATATTGTGCAAGCTCAGCTTTGTAAGCTGTGTTCTTGGCGAGTATCTTCTGTAACTCTGCCTCACTATCTTCTCGTTCCTGTAACAACTGCTCAGTCAGGGCCTTAGCTGCCTGAAGTTCTTTCAGCGTAGCCTTCAGTTGCATTTCGTACTGTCGAGCGGTGGTCTTGCGGGATGTGGAGTTGGATTTGTTGCTCATTTTGTACCAAAAACTTAAGCACCTTTTATATACAATCTTCAGTATATTATCCTTAATCTATGCAAAAACCACAACTTAAATAATTTGATTCAATTCACAACAGCTTGCAATTTTTTTTATATTTGCCGCGTTTCTCTTTCGCTGTTCAGACTAAATACACAATCACGCCCTCTTGTAATGAATAATAAAGTTGTTGATCGCAAACTCATATATTAGTGCTGTCACTTTACTTCGTAGCGACGATAACAATGTGTATAGTGCTTAACTAAAACGGCAATCTACTGAACGCAGCTCGTAAACGCGCACTAATTTCGTCCTGGCAACACTAACGGTTGATTCTGTCAGCTGTCAAATATCTGTCCGACGCCAATCAGCTGTCGAGTGGTCCCGTTAGTTTATTTGGAAACAGCCGTTAAGTGCAATATAACTTGCAAGTTTTGGTTCAAAAACAAAGTTAAACGGTTCGTGCATTTCTCTCACCGTTGAAATAAGTGTTCCAAATGTCCTGGGTGCGTGGTTTGGTACCAGAATTTCAATGCAAATGGTATGATGCACTCACTAGACACAAACATATATTTGTAAGCAATGTTTTAGATATTTAGTTATAAAATAATTGTACGAGCTCTTCATAGCAATGTTTACGTGACCAGGGTTGCCAGCCGTTCTTGTGCAACTCACTACAAGCACAGAGTAGAGCGTCTAGCCTGCTTACTGCTTACGCACCGTACTCGCCCCAGTAGTCGCCGCCGCCGGAGGCGCGCACGAGCAGCAGCACGCCCGAGGAGCGGTAGCGCGCACGCGCGCTGATGTGCGGCCCGAACAGAGTCAGCTGGAACTGGTGGGACTCCAAGTCTGACCTGCGCAAACACCCCATAGCACATCATATTATCAGTTTCAAAACAAAAGTACCTACTACGTTTAGAGAAAACCAGTTCTGTATTAAATCCAAATTCAATAATACATTTTAGATAGATAGATAAAACGTTTATTTGTTTGCTACAATCACACAGAAACAGAATCAACATCGTAAAAAAACAAAATTATAACAAATATTCGATACACAATATGAAACAGAGTAGACATACAATAAATATGACATACGATAACATACCAAAAAAACAACATACAATTGCTGTGTGCGTTGCTTCGTGAGGAATCTGCCTCTTCGAGGCGCGAAGGGAAGCCGTTTGAGGCGTGGCCTCTTTCGGCGGCAATTCTTCGGCCGTTAATACGGCCGCGGGGTAGTGGTTGCACGTTGATTAGATGCAGTTGGAATAATCAGTTCTATACAGTCTTCTTTGCTTCCAGGATCTTCTTGTTCAGGCACTTCTGGTTATTGGGGCCGTTGGAGGCAAGTGCCTCACTTGGCGGCAAGTCTCACTGCCGCGGGGTCATCCATGAATTCCAGGGTCATCTTCCACTTGTGAAGGCACGTCTAGCTTAGGCATTCTTGTTGTTTCCAGGGTCTGCTGTCGCGCAGGTCGTCTGGTTATGTATTCTTGGTAAGATGAGCCTTGGGGCGTTGAAGGCGTGGCCTCGTTCCGCGGCGATTCTCACGGCTGTTTTCACGGCCGCGGGGTAAAGTCCTTGATTTGCTAGGATCATCTTCTGTGAAGGCACTCACGACCGGATGTATTATGGATATTCAGTGGGGCCGGCTAAGACAAAGGCTTCGCTCTGTAGCTGGTTCTCACGGCCGTCTGAGCGGCCGCGGTGTACATTCCTTGGTTGGCAGGCTCTTCTTTAACAGGAACATCTGCAGTTACACAATTCGTGGGCGTGGCGCTGGTGTTCGGCCGGAGTATGAACGCGGCGCAGGTGGTCGGCCGGGCGCGTCCGCGCCGCGCGGCGGTAAGGCGCGGACCGAATGAATAAAAACGAATGAGTGTGCGTTGCAGCAAAACAAAAGGGCTCATGGCTCAGTTGTACGCTTCGCTCTTTCGAGAGAAGCACTGTACGCTTACCATGAGTTTGACAATGACGGCTTACGCTAACGAGTATCGAGTTTTTTATCTGTACGTCTCTATTGCTCTTTGACAGTACGAGCGGGATGCACAGATAGAAAACTCGATAGGTACTCGTTAGCGTAAGCCGTCATTGTCAAACTCATGGTAAGCGTACTGATATTCTGCCTGAGCCCGAGACACGTAAGTTCAGTATCACAACATACAAAAAAATAAAAATAACTAAATCAAAACTGTACTGAAAAAAAAAAAAAATATTTATAGCATTCTTCCATTCATGCCAGGCGAAATTCAATCTTATAACGGTACTTCGTGCCAAAGATTAATGGTCCTGCCAACTTGTGTGAAGTGTAGTGTATGTAGATGAGTAACATCAATATCACGAAATAAAATACTTAAATAGAAGGTAACAAAATAAATTATAATTACAATAAAATATATGTGCTCTGTATGGTATTTCCCGCAAGTAACTAACTACATATCATCACAAAACTAAATTCTGAAATCAGCAACCAAATTACCGTAAGGTACCTTCGCTCTGTTTGGTGAAAAGTATTTTTTAAACTGATATTTGAAAGCATTTTTGTTATTAATGCGTTAGTTTTATCAGCGCGTACAGTTTGGTGAGGATGCACTTCTAGAAGACACCGTCGTGCAGATCTAGTGCCATGACAACTGTGAAACGAGGAGATATTTATCTTCGAGAAAAAATATCCTGGTTTTTCGTATTTCATGACGCCAAAAAGTAAACATGCAAGATGTAGGTGCCTACGAGAGGACATATTAAGCGTCGATGATTTGTTCTTAAATACGGTGTGATGTGACTTCTGGGTGGTATGCAATAACAAAAACGATAACAGACATTTTGGACTCGTTGTATCAATCGACGCGTTTTTTCTTGTAGACGTGGTCCATACACTATATCCCCGTAATTTAATTTTGACAAGATTAGTGATTCGCATAGAATCATGCGTACTTTCTCGTTTAAAAGGCTTCGTATCTGGTACAAAACCTTCAAGCGGAAAAAACACGACTTGACCAACTCTCCCACATGATTTTCGAACCTCAACTGGCTGTCCATCACGATCCCCAGGTTTCTAGCTTCATTCACGCGTTCGACAGGCGAACCTCAAATATACAGTTGTTGGTTACAATGCAAAATTCGAGATATTTGAGACTTCGAACCCAAAATCATGAATTTCGATTTTTGCGGGTTTAAAAACAAGCCGTTTTTATCAGACCATGACGAAACATTCTCTAGGTCTTCATTTATTTTGTGGATAGCATCAGCAAAATCACAAGGGCGTGCTGAGAGATACATTTGAAGGTCATCCGCGTATAAATGAAATTTGCAGTGCTTTATGCTTATTGTAAATTTAGGTACATCGAACGGTTGCCAAGAGGTGGCCAAAAAGTAATCATATTCATCTATAGCGCAGTTGTTATATATGGCTACAAGCAGCAAAACAAATCCCACTAAAAACATTTCATGTAAAGTGATTGCCAAGACTCCCTAGCTGATATAGCTTCCAGCGTTAAAAAGATATCAGATGGCAAGTAGCGCCAAGCTTCCTACAAATTCTACACCTTACTACGGCAAAAAAGATATCTTGCAAAAAAAATGCAGAGGGAACAAAACTTTTTTTTGATAAACGGTCTAAAAAAATATTTGTTTTCGAATAGAAGGAGTGAAAACGTCTGTGGCATTCAAATTGTAGATTTGTAAAAAAAATAGGTATTAAGAGGGTAATCTCCGGAACTCTCATCCGATTTCATTCGTAGGTAATTGCTCCGGATGCACGTAGGCTATATTGTATACTCCTTGTATACTAGATCTTATCTGCAGTACGCGGGCGGAGCCGCGGGGGCAGTTAATGAAGTATATAATAATGAAGTACGTCACCTGACATTGGTAATGGTCATATTGGAGACCCCGGTGGCGTGGATGTCCTTGAAGGTGGCACGGTAGCCGTCCGGCCCGCCGCCCAGCGCAATTGACAACTCGTCGATCACTATCGGCTCAGCCTGAAATTAGTACACGACATAGTACTATATGTGAGAAGATTGCCGTTAGATAATAATTCAGAGCCTGGGCGACTGAGCTCTGCTCGGATGAACATAACAGGGTGAAAACGAATTTTCCCAGACATAAAATCCAGCTAGATCGAATTTTCGCCCCCGAAAACCCCCACAATCCAAAAATCAGCGTATATAGAGGTAGTTAAATATCACCATATATATAGGTATACACATATAGGTATTGCTCGTTTAATAGGATATGATTAATCAACCTAGACTTCTAGACTACGCAGTATGGTTGGTTATACACTGACCGACTGCCAAACCAAATGTCTGATTAGATCTCGCAGCCATCGCACATATCATAAGTACGAGTATATGCGAGATGAATTAGTTATAATAGGTAGTTAATAATATTTATTATGGGGTCTGGTCATGTCGTGTGAACCTGAGTGTTGTTTACCGTCCCAATATTTAAAGAACCCTTTGTTTAATGTTTACTTCGCATGTTGAGGTCGTTCAAAATATAAAAGGGTTTCTAAGTTTTTTGATTCATAGATTTGTTTACGTAATACTATTTAAGCTTTGTGTAAGTGCTAATTTGTTGTTGAGTTAACTGTCTCGCCCTTAGCCAGCTAAATGGTTACTACTGCGTAAGTATGTAAAAAAAAACACGGCATTAGTCAATATAAAAATTCAACGAGTAAATAGTAAAATGGAAGACAAACTGACGGACGGACAACAACGGAGCCCTACTGTGCGCGTATACGCACTTGCCCGGTTTTGTTATAATAATAAATCATCGCGTTTTATACATACCTACCAGCGTTTTTGCTAATGGTACTGATATTGGTATTGCTGATTTTACCAACGTGGAAAAACTACGCAGATTCAATAGTAAATATTTGAAGTGTACACGTACACTGCAAATACCTGTGTACGTGTACACAGGTATTTGTTCCGTGTGTGGGGACATTCGTTAATAGTACATTGTGATACAAGTGAGGTATGTTGATAATTACATCAGAGGCGAAATTGTTCACGCGAACCGCAGGTGAGCGTGATAAGGAAGTCAAGGATGTAATTATCAAAGCTCACGCGTATCATACGACGTTTTTCAACACATTTTGCCAGGAAAAAATGTTATAGACCTGCCAAATTATTTACTTTACATTAAGCAAATCATTAAGATGACAACAGGTTTTTCTCACAATTGCACATCGCCAAGAATTTCCAGTGGCGTCCATTCTATTTATCACTTTTCTAGTCACCACGAGTCAACATTTTTGATAATAACCAAACACGCATAAACAAATTTTACAAATATTTGTGAAATAAATAACCTATAATGGTGCCCAACTATTTTTTTTTCGTGAAGTTTGCGCAGTGTGGGCACAGAAATCTCTAAACAGCCAATACAAAATAAAATTATATTTTCGTTTTAAAATGTTATCTAGGTATTTATTTCATGTAAAATATTATGAAAAGTGAATAGTTTTACTAAATTAAACGTTTCCATATCATATACAAAAAGAAATAGTCAATTAAGTAACAAAAATGATTTAATTTGTTTAGTCGAGTAAGAATCCATTTGCCGAAAATTAAAAAAAAAGCTGTACATTCTGTACAACCCGGTTAATTTAAGAATGCACCGTGTTCATGCATATATCTTGCTGCAAGGTGCCAAAGTGACTTAATCGGGATATAACCATAACACACAAGTGTTGTAATGTTATAAAACACGCGTTTTTAATATCTAGGATTATGAGCCTAAAAGCGACACAATAAGAGGAACATTACGAGCAATTGTGTTGAAAAGATACAATCATCCGGGTTAGAGTTCCCGGACGCGATCCAAAGCGACTCCTTGTTTACTTTGACTAAGGTTTGTTGACAGCTTACCGAATTCATAATAATTAACACCTTTTGTTCATCTCCATTGTTATGAATTAGGGCTGACAGTGTCAAGCACTGGACGTTTACCTTATCAGACATGAGTAAACAGACAAGAAAAACTAACAGCTTAATTGTGCAAGGGAGGCTATGTTTAGGCACTTGCCCCACCGCCGTCGAGTAGCGAGTACTCTCATAGTAATTCCTACTCGCTTTTACTCGCGCGAGTATGAATTAGGTTGAGAGTACTCGCTACTCGCCGGCGGTGGGACATGTGCCATAGTATACTATACAAGCAAGCTCAGGTACCTCTTCGATACCGATTTCCGGCGCGCCACCCTTGAGGTACTCCGCCAATCGGTTGAAGCTGCGCAGCAGGCACGCGTCCACGGCGGGTTCGCGCCGCGAGCAGCGTCCGCCTAACATGTCTGATACAAGCAAGCTCAGGTACCTCTTCGATACCGATTTCCGGCGCGCTGCCCTTGAGGTACTCCGCCAACGAGTTAAAGCTGCGCAACAGGCACGCGTCCGCGGCGGGGTCACGCCGCGAGCAGAATCCGCCGAACATGTCTGACACAAGCAAGCCTAGGTACCTCTTCGATACCGAGTTCCGGCGCGCCGCCCTTGAGGTACTCCGCCAACGAGTTGAAGCTGCGCAGCAGGCACGCGTCCACGGCGGGGTCGCGCCGCGAGCAGCGTCCGCCGAACATGTCTGAAACAACAAATACAAGGTGTTATTTCATTCAAAGATATGTAATTATTAATAGCTAAGTAACATTCAGTTGTCTTTTTTAACGTTATTTGTTTTTTTTGGTTCCAAGCCAGAAAGGTAGCTTTTTAGAGGGTGCGCCAAAGTTCATATAAAATTGCAACCCGATTTTGTCTTCGAGGTTATTTTTCTTATAAAAGAGCGGAAAAAAAATATTATGATATATATCCATTATGAAGGAAACTTATGGAAAACCAAATTATGGGTTAAAGTCTTTTCTAAGTAATGACATTATGAAGAAACATTTTATGAAAACTGTTCGTTATGACTTATGAGTTCCGATGATAGTTACAGAAATTTAGGAACATAAAAGGTAGGACGAAAAAAATTATGAAGAGTGATGATTACGATTACAAAGCTTTATTACAAGAAAAAATCGACACATCAAGTTTATATGAGCCAATATGGACCCCTTTTTATACAAGTATACCTATATAGATATATTAGATACTGAGTGAACGTCTGCCACAGAAGCATATTTTGCAACCACCGAAGCCACTGATATGAATAGGTGCGAATAGTTTAAAATTTCACCTGTGAAATATGATAATTAGAACATTGATAAATTTTATTTCGCGAGAGCTCTTCGGTCAGCAGTTACACCAACCAGACGTTTCGCGAGTTCCGCCAATATTATTATTATTACCAAACAATTAAGTTTAGTGCCTCTTTGAGGATACTCACCGTTTCGGATGTGTCATAAAATAACGTTTAATGAAAAATTACGTAAATAATTGAGTTTAATAATTAACTCACAGCACCCAATTCTCTGTATTAGTTTTGAGTCCATCCAGCCGTTCATTGGTAACCCACTGTGTTCCTAGCTATGCGTTGGCCAGCTGATTCGTCGGACATTTAACACTAATGTGGCTCGGCATCAGTATGCAGAGGGTGGCCGGAGTTCATAACGGTAGCCGGCGCCCGCGGCGCTTTCGCGACATTGACCGCGCCGCACAATGGCTCCGATCACTCATCATGTGCCAGCAATAACCTTTGATGATTAACCCGGCTCGATGCTCCATGGTCTTTGTCGCATACCGTTGGGACAGATAAGCCATCAACGCTACACCTCTCTATATTCATATGCTAATAATGGATGACTCTTTACTCCTTTATCTCCATGAATACAAAGAACAGTTAAATTCTAAATTATATATTTTTTACTTCTCTTCTCATGCTCGAAAAGTGTTCTAACATTAAATCTATTAGGTAGTCTTCCTCAGCAACATAGATTTGACAATGGCAAATCCACCGTCACGAACCTTTTATCTTTTAATGACTTTCTTTCGTACAATTTGGACATGGGTAACCAAGTGGACGTTATATAGGTACTGATTATAGTAAATGTTTCGAGCGGATAGATCACAGCATATTATTACGCAAGCTTCAGGTGCTAGGTATAAAAGTGGCGATCTTTTCAGGCGGTTGTCTGCTTACGTGCTAAATAGGACGCAGGCCGTTGTTCTAAATGGTTTTCAGTCGTCCTGGGCAAGGATACCTTATGTCCCTGTTGGGACCTCTCTCATTTGTAATTTTTATTTAGCGACATTGGCTCTGTCCTTGTTAATGGCAATTTTCTTCTTTACGCGGATGACATGAAATTTTTGAATATTGGTAACAGTGAACATGATAGATTGTTGCAGGAGAATTTGGAAAGGTTCGACTTTTATTGTAAAATTAACAACTGGGACTTAAATGTATCCAAATGTATCATGAATTTCTCTAGAAAGCGAAATGTTTATAAAAGTGTGCACAAAATTAAATCACAAGGCCTAGTAACTAAAAAGTTCTTCCGGGATTTAGGAGTGATTCATGACGATAACCTTTCTTTTAATGAGCATGACAAAGCTTACAGAGCTCTTGACTTGCCAATTCGTTCCGCTGTGGACTTAAAAAAAAGACCGGGTTGCACTCCGGGAGTGCCAGCAGAAGTGAAAACTTGAATGATTTTAATTTTGCAAAAAAAATCTCTTCCTCCCCCTTTGCGCCGATGGCTAAACCGTCGGCGGTGGCGTCCGGTCCAAAAATGGCCGGCGGCGGCGGCGTAATCGGCGTGATCGGCGTGATAAATAAAGATAAGCAATAATGCAAAAAAAACTAGTTTTCATACGGCAACAAACTAAACTAAACGAAATAAACTTTTTTCTTTCATAATGAAACATTTAATTTTAGGTATTCAAAAAAAACAGCATGGCTCATTTTTTAAATCATCCATTTATAATAATAATAATAATTCATTTAATTCTGGCATCTCAGCTCAGGCTCATATAAATTACTAGCTTCTGCCCACGACTTCTTACGCGTATAAATTATGGTTTAAGTACCTACATGATATTCTTATGTTTGACCATAATATATCTGACAAATAAAGATTTAATTCACATAGACTGTGCGGTGTGCGTGTAACACTTCACGTCGAATCTAAATAAACACCCTTATAATACAACAACAACAAGTGTTCGTCAATAATATTATATATATGCCCAAAGTATCCTTTTAGAGAGCGCTCCCTATGAGAGCCCCAGGCCCGAACCGAACGCCATAGGGCGAGCTCGACGGACACTCACTATTCTCAGGTGTCTTGCAAGCGAGACCTGAGCCCAAGGGCCCGAAGGTGAGCGGCGAGGGAGGCAGATTTCATTGGAATTAAAGGCCTAAAGCAATTCTTCAGAGAGCGGTCTTTCGGAACTTTTCGTAGGATTGAAAGGCCCTTAGCATGCTTTTAGAGAGCGGTCGCTTTGCGAGCTCGGGGGCTGAAGGCCCGTGGGAAGCCTTACGGACACTAACTATCCCCAGGTGTATTGCAAGCGAAACTGGAGACCAAATGGTGAGCGGCCAAGGAAGTGAGGCCGAAGGTTGAGCTTTTCATAACAATGAAAGCCTTAAGGCGCCGTTGGTTCATGGTCTTCTCTCCCTCTCACTGGGCATAAGCGTGAGCGAGATGGAAGTGCGTGCTCGGAAGCGCGGAAATCATGTTTTTTAATTTTAATTTTTTGGCCGTTTAAACAAATAAAAAAGTATACACTGATTTCCCTCAAACATGATATTGCCGATTTTTGAAGCCATTTTAATATGTTTAGCTTTTGTTCGTAATTTGTAACAATTATTTTAAGTGTATCTTAGACCCTTTTAGATCTATGTTCGTGATTTTTTTCCATCGAGCGAAAAATGCTTAATCATGTTTCTAAACACTGATTTCTCTGCAAAAAAGCCTCAAGATTACTATTCGTATTTTTTTAAACCATATTATTATAAACAGACGCATTATATTGTTTCAAAAACACTGTTCGCTTAACTTCGCTGAACCTACGGCGCCTTAAGAGTCCACGGCCACTTACTATCCTCAGGTGGCAGCGAGGCCAAAAGTTTTATGTAGGAATGAAATGCCCAAAGCATCCCTTTAGAGAGCGCTCTCAATTTGAGTCCCTACGGACACTCATTATCTTTGGGTGTCTTGCAAGCGAAACCTGAGGCCCAAATTTCCAAGGTAAAAGGGGAGGTAAGTGAAGCCGAAGGCTGAGCCATAGGGCATTGTTTTTAGAGAGCGCTCCCTAGGCCAGCTTGAGGGCCGAAGACCCGAAGCAAGCCCCCAGACACATACAATCTCCAGGTGTCTTGCAAGCAACAACATCTGCCGCTGCTGTCCATGTAGCCGTATGCACATTGTGTTTGTGTGGCTTGTTTGAGTGTAGCACAGACCAAAATTTTACCCCGAGTCACAACAGTCTGCACGCTATTTTCACGCCGAATCCACGCCGGTGGAATGACCGGCGGCGGCGGCGTGGCATATATGACCGGCGGCGTACGCAACGCCGATCGGCGCACACGTCTATTTCCACCCCCTGCGTGCCAATATATCTAATAACAACCTTATTAGTTAGTACGCTATAGTTCAACTTAACTCAGCAAAATTGATGAAGGATACGAAGATATACCAATTTGTTTTTGCCATTGCCAAATATTTTTCAAAGCTTTATCTCTTTAGGAATAACGTCCAAATTCGAACTATTCGAATTTACTTAACTCAGCAAAATTGATGAATGAGACGATGAAATAAAACACCAATTGGTTTTTGCCATTGCCAAATATTTTTTAAAGCTTTATCTCTTTAGGAATAACGTCCAAATTGGACCTATTCGAATTTGCTCAATAGCAAAACGGTAAAGGACGCGTGGACAAAAATACAAATTTATTTGCAGAAAATGCAATTGCAAAAAGTGTTTAACGGCTTTATACTCTTACGAATAGTGTTCAGTTTTAAATGAAGTCGAATCGGCTAACAGCAAAATATAAAACTTTGATAAAACAAAATGGAATTTGCATTGACGGAAAATGTGTTACGACCTTATACTGTTAACAATAAAGTACAAATTAGAACTATATGCCCTTAGTCAAACCCCCGTTTTCCCCCCCGCCCCCAAGCCTCGTCCCGAATCTCTCCCAAAACAATCAAAATCATTTACTGTGCTTATGTGAGATCTCAACTTGAATATGCGTCGCAGTTATGGAATCCGTTTTAAATACAAATCGTATGCAGACAATCTCGAAGAAATACAAAAGTCCCCCTTTCCAAAAGACGATTTGATTCTAGGAGTTGATTCTCCCGATCTGCTGAGTAAATTACAATTTTACATACCTGCCTATTCTATTCTATACTCGTAGTAGGTTTGTTTACTGTTGAGCTGACCCAACTTCTGTATCTAGTGTGAAATCATATAATTTCGAGATTTTTGTAAACGTGATGTTACATTACCTAGCATTATATATGTGGAAGCTTATAATTTGTTTTTAGTTAAGTAACATAATAATAGTACATTGTGATACAAGTGAGGTATGTTGATAATTACATCAGAGGCGGAATTATAATTATCAAAGCGCACGCGTTTCATACGACGTTTTTCAACACATTTTGCGAGGAAAAAATCCTTTTCATAAGATGAAAATTTTATATGCCTGCCAAGTTATTTTCTTTGCTATTGATCGCAACAGGTTTTTACTCACATATTGTATACATTGCCAAGTATTTTCAGTAGCGTCCATTCTATTTTTTAAACTTAAGAAATGTTTTTTTTTCAATACTACTCGTTTAATTCCTTTAACTTATTTAAGGTTTTGTTTACAAGTTTTTTGTGTAAAATATTGTATATTAACTGAAAATAAAGTCTTATAAATTCCGCAAGCATGTAAGGTCAGAGGGGCAAGTGCGCCCCCGGGGTAAGTGCACCATTCATCAAACATGTCGAGATCTACAGATATTTCACAAATAACGACATCTTACATTCATGCAATAAACTAAATCAAGTTTATTGCATTGATTATGATTTCAATGCCTGAATGATGAAAGAGGCGCACTTTCCCCGGTGGCGTACATACCCGAACTGACCTTACCTATATACCTATATTTATAATGACTACCAAGACCCATTTTTCTCAGAACTGATAAGATCTGACAGCAATTTCGATTTTAGGGTTGCGTAGTCAACATTGTGTAGTTAATGTTAATACCTTGATGTGGGGTGTTCTTGGATAGCCAAGTGGATGGTTAGGTACAATTGACTGAATGAAGTTAAAAACTATCATAGCTAAGAGGGCATTACAAATAATATCTAATTAACGAACATGTGTATTTCACAAACGGAAATTCAAGAGGGGAAGCAATTCGCCACATTAGTTATTCTTCACGGTCGTAATGTTTACCTACACAAAGTAGGATTTTTAATTAGGCGAACTAACTTGACAGTTCATTGTACACGAATGTTGCTATAGTTTCGCTAGTGCTGTTAATGTCGATTATTAAAAAATCCAGTTCATACATGAGGTTTAGTAAAAGCAGTTTGTATACTAGTGCATCATTCTTGTACAATGTAAAAGTTATGTAAATAATAGCTTGATAGAAATTTGGTTTCTAAGGAGATCTTTGGGCTATTATTGTATGATTTGCCAATATGAATAAGATTTATATAGTCTGATCCACCATCCGTGACACTGGAAGGCAGCTGAGAATTCTATTTATTTCTTACATTCGTTTTCTACTACTGACACGGACGGACTATGCAAGGTAGGTTCCTACTTTATGAATTCAAATTCCTAATTAAACTGTAGATATAAAAGTTATCAACATCATCATCATATCAGCCGAAAGACGTCCACTGCTGGACATAGGCCTCCCCCAAAGAGTGCGAAAGTGACCGGTCCTGCTCCACAGAAAAAATAATGGTGTATCGTTTATATACTCACGTATATATAATGAAAAATTCGATATCATGATTCATGACTCGCGAGCAAGACGTGCCTGGCGATATATACGTCAACAAAAATGAGTGTGTACTAAAAACGTCCGAAATCCTAGGCATGTTGGGGCACCTGATACGACATGACAATTACATAAAAACTATAATTGAAGGAAGGAGAGGCAGGGGAAGACCAAGACGTGCGTTTATGGACTAAGCTAAAGAGAAAGTTAATGTAATGTCGTATCAAGAGCTCAAAACAGTGTTTGAGAGAAGAAGAACAGAGTGGCGATTACTCCACCGACAAGAGCCCAGCTCTTAAATGTGTGAGAGTTATGATTACTTGATAAAATACAATTTGAATCAGATTTATAGTAGGTACAACGTTATATCGACATAAACCTATCACTATTTATTTTTTCCTATGTCTGACAACATTTTCAGCTGTCAAGTTAGTTCGCCTAATTAAAAATCCTACTTTAAGTAAGGTGCTTTGATATTCGATATATTTTTGGGCGAGTTGAGAGCATATGCGTGTTTGGAATTGAGAGTCACAATCCAAGAATTATTCCTTGTTAGGAGCGATGGCATATTTGTGTAATTGGATATATTGGTCAACGCTTGGTGAAAACACTGCTTGAAAATGTTTCTAAATAAGTATATAAAATAAAACATTTTGAATTTTTTTTACGGATCGGGTAGTTTCGAAAACACTTGGGGTTCATTTAGAAGTAGTTATATTAAAATGATTCTTATACATTATCAATCTAGGGAACAAATTCCTTTATCGTTCTAATTTACCCCTATGAAACATCTCCTTGATTTAAGTTTTAACAAAGATGTTGTCTGTATATTTTTCATTTCATTTTCGAAATTACCCCATATCGTGTATGTAACTCAGGCAGGAACCTGATATGTTAAATATAGTCTGATTGCTTTAACGTTAGATTGTATTTTTTCTCAAACATGCTCTGAAATGTATGCGTTAATATCACGAAATGAAGACAAGAACTTTCTTGTTTATGGCTCCCTACATTACTTCTTGCCCAAGGCCAAGAAGTAATGAAAATCCTAACTAAAAACATTATTGTCCGCTACTCTAACTTTTTAAATTTGCTTACTAATATTAAACTGACAAAGGAAAAATTACATACTGCCAACAACCACTAGATCGACTCTGTAAGCAGACATGCGACGTAAAAAAAACCAAAATCTATGGTACTATACTTATATGCGGTTAAACATGGTGCTTGAACGGCTTATTGAAATGGCATGTTTAAAAAATAAAAAAGGCGGCAAATTACACTATTGTTTTCTGAACTTTCGTTCCGATTGTAATTTCAACAAACTAGTATTTAATTGATTACCTTGTAGGTATTTCTTTTTATTTTAATATTTCCTCACATCGTTTGAGAAAAGCACTATACAATCCTCGGCTGGAACAGGGATTGCTAGACTCGTTGTATCCGGCCTCGTATACGACTCGGCCGTCTACCCCAAGCTCGTCCAGCAATCCCTTACTTCACGGCCTCTGCAGTAATGTACTATTAATGCATTGTTGAGTAAGTCATGACACTGGGTAATTTCAAAAGTCCTCAAGAGACACCAAAGTGGAGTAAACTCGGAAATTTATTCTTGCTTCGAAGAACACACGTATTTCCACAGGTATTGACCGGGGCGAACATTAGCGGGCGGACCGATGGTGTCTGTAGCATGTGCTGCCAGAGTTTAAATTACTTTTACTTTTAGTAGATATTTCAGATTTTCGACTTAACCCCATTTCGAGGTGAGGTACCCGAAATACCCCAATGCACCTTAATTTGGAATGGTATGGAACGGAAATATTACTACGGAGCACACTGCAACTGCCGAGCCTGTTGTGGGACAGTACAAGAGATACAGTTTTAATAAATGCATGATAAAGAGTGATGATACCTACACCTACCTACACACCTAGCAACTGGTTTGTGATGGGAGCGCCTTACGCTCGCGACTGCTCGCGGAGAGCGTTGACCCACGCGTCGCCGCCGGCTCCTGAGCCCGCCCCGCAAAAACACTTACTGGGTTCATCAATTGATACAGTTAATTCAAAGGTAGACACGAGGCTTGTCACTGCGATAGGTTATAAGAGCAGGTTGCAGTCCGAGCGCGCCCGAGTGCGCTGTCCCGACAGCGTGCTAGTAACTATCCTAAGATGCTGAACTAAAACAACAAAATATAGACCGATGAATGTAACGATTTTTTCCACTCCGTCTAAAATTGCGAAGCCAAAATCCGCTACACAGTATGTATGTGCGAGTATTTATGTACTTGACGTGGATTTGTGGATAGTCAGTTATTCTGCTTCGATATCTTAATTACAGGAATCCGTGTGCACTGTCGTAAATTCGCTTCTAGGCTAGCCATCGACGAAGGACCAGTACGCTTACCATGAGTTTGACAATGACGGCTTACGCTAACGAGTATCGAGTTTTCTATCTGTGCATCCCGCTCGTACTGTCAAAGTGCAATAGAGATGCACAGATAGAAAACTCGATACTCGTTAGCGTAAGCCGTCATTGTCAAACTCATGGTAAGCGTACTGGATGTGAGGATAGTCCCTCCAGCTAGATAGAGGTAGTTAAGTATAAGTATCCGATAAATCAATTAGATGATTTAAGAGTCCGCAGTAACCTCGATTCTCCATACAAACGTAGTTACGCTCTCATTTTAAAACTACGAGTTGGATTGTAACGAAACTTTGCATGTTCAATAAAATAAGGTATATCTATGTCTAAAATTAGTTTACGTAGCTTCAGATACCATAATAAAAAAGATACAGTGAATTTAAGTTTTTCATGTATTAACTTTGTTTTATAAATTGGAACCATATAAACTAATTACAGACATAGATATACCTCATGTCATTGTATATGCAAAGTTTCGTCACAATCCAATACGTAGTTTTAAAATGAGAGCGTAACTACGTTTGTATGGGAAGGTGTAATTCGGCCGAGCTTACTGCGGCCTCTTAAGTCCCCGGTTTACATCTTACGTAGGAGAGATACAACAGCTTAAGACCTGCCACATTTTTGAAAAAAATACTTAAGGAATTCTAGATATTTGAATTTATAAACTCTTGCTTCTGGAATAAATTATCTACATATTCCGATAGTTTCAAATTATTGCCGTGCGCGACTAGAATTAAAAACCTAAATCTCTGATTAATTTAACTTTGAATACTAGGGGCTCCCCGAAATGATCGGGAATGGATAACTTAGGACTATTATTTTATGAAGGACTTTTGAAACCATATTGGCATTCAAATAATTATGAAAAATGTTTTGTTTTTACTTTAAATCTGTTTAAGTTTTTAAAGTCTGCAATGATCGAGAGCTTGCACAGAAAAATCACTGTATCAATATTTTTTTCAAAACTATCACAAGGGTTAATTCAACTTTTTTACTTCAACTTCAATGCTATTTAATTTCAATGTCAACTTCAGCCCTGAATCATAGTCATAATAAAATCCATGAATTTAAATTAAATGTTGTAATGGCATCACACTGGCGCGGCCTGGCCGCGGCGGACAATAGTAAACTTGTCCGCTGCTGTCAAATTTTCAAATGTCCGCCACCGCAGGCCGCGCCAGTGTGTTGCAGGCCTAACTTGTCATTAGCTGTCAAAACTATTGTCCGCCACCGCAGGCCGCGCCAGTGTGTTGCTGCAGGCCTTACTATTACTACGTATCTTAGACTGGCAACCCACAGCATTTATCTTGACGTCTTCCAATAAGGCCGCCATCTTGGAAAATCAAAGAGTATGTATAAACGTGAAGTAGATGCGACAATTTTCCGAGTTCGGATTCAGTTATGTCCGTAGCGTGATTTAAAAATACATTCATATAAAAAAACTACTTATTGATTTAATCACCGACATTTGGTATTTGTAATTTTTTTATACTGGATATCTTCATAGTTCGAGGATGCACTGTGTTGATGCAATTTGTGTCAGATTTGATGACAAAGTCCTATTTAATGGTCATGCGGATCCTCAGATATCGATTTTGATAGCAATCGCAGCAAGGCAAAAAAACTAAATTACTTACGACCATTTTCAGTCAGATACATACACCTTTTGGATCCCACGGGATCCTCAGATATCGATTTTGAAAGCAATTGGAATTTTATATGGATAGCGGCTTGGCAGCTAATGTTTATTACCTATTCTCCTATATTGCTAATCGGTTCATATACCCGGAGACCATACTCGCGTCGCGTACATTAGTTAGGTATATAAGGGAATTGACCTAGGATTTAAATGAGTAGAACTTAAGATCTAAATAGCAACTAAAAGTTGCCAGTAAAATTATTCAAAATAAGAACGATAAAAAAAAGGCAAATAGTTGATACTATTATGGCGCAAAATTAAGATCTTTAAAGGTTCAAATAGTCAGACTATTAAATTTAATGTTCCACTAATAATGCAAAATAGTCTTGGAACATTGTCACTTCTATATTTTTAATCTTTGTAATAATGGATCTTTACAACATTTTAATTTTTGTTCTGATTTGTTCGGTCTCCAATCATACGTCCCATATACGTTCAAACACGTTGTTAAATTAGTTTAGATACGGTTTTATTTGTGTCTTGGATTTATCTCACTAAGATTCGGGTGTTCGTAACAAGGTGATGTTTATTATTGTAGTATACACGTGTTGCACTCCAGAGTTCAATATTACTTATATTATAAACATTTAAGAGCAAAATAACAGTAAATTACGCAGAATATCTTATGTATTTGGATCAGTGTACAGGGCCGGCTAGTCGCCTCAGAAGGCCACATTTAACTATTAACCACTTGAGGTGAGGCTGGGCTGTTTACGGCAAGCATGGCACCTAACGCACACCCGGTACTTACGTTTTGTGGAACTAAAGTGAAATGTTCTCAAAATGGATGGGAAAGTGTATGTGTTTGTTTGTTTGTTTGTTTGTTTGTCCGTCTTTCACAGCAAAACGGAGCGACGAATTGACGTGATTTTTTAAGTGGAGATAGTTGAAGGGATGGAGAGTGACATAGGATAGTTTTTATCCCCTAAGGGAGTGAAATTGGGGGTGGGGGGGGTAAAAGTTTGTATGGAGCTGCGATATAAACGAGTTCATTTATAATAGATATTTATTTCCTTATTTATGTCCGTATATTAATAGGTACCCCTGACTGTACCTGTAATAAATGATTGAAACAATTAAAATTGGCAATACATTCAATTAATGTATTCGTTGCATCCATGCTAAGTATTATAATTATAAGATTACAACTTTCATATTACAGTGCGGCATGGGCCCTGCTAGGGCAAAACAACTGCTTATTATAAACTTAACCTATAATGAGTATTAATATTAAATTAACATTTGGCTATACTATAGGTAAACAACAACAATATCATTATTATGCGTTATTTAGGAGATGGTACATTTTCGTCTTAATTCGATGAGTCTACATCTGCCATAAATTCCTAAACAGTATAAAAGCATTTAGATAATTAAAAAAGCAATAATTCATCATTAAAGTGTTAAGTACAAAGAGCCGTGACATAAGGTTGGCCACGTGTAACACGGTGTAAGGTTGGCCACGTGTAACACGGTGTAAGGTTGGCCACGTGTAACACGGTGTAACCTCCTCGGCTGCATCCTGTGCTTCTTCTATTGCCGTCCACTTGGGCGGCGAGCATCAGTTTTTCTGCGGTACCGCAGTCCCGCCAGGCCCAGTGCCCAAACAAAACAGACCCAGATTCAAGGGACAGTGGAGAGGCGATGTAGTATGTTCCATCTACACTACATTGTACCGGACGCGTCTTTTTGGCGTTTGTTCTCGTACCGCTAGAAAGAGTAATATGGAAAAGACCAGTTTGCGCATGAGCTGCTCCATACCAAATATCCCTTCCATAGACAAATATGGAGAAGGGCAGCTGCGCGTGAGCTGGAGCTGGACTTACATTCATTGACCAGTATTAGGTAGCTTTATTGTAAGGGCCCGGCGAAATGTTACCGAAGCGCTGCTGTTTATTCAAAATTCGCAGTGCAAATTTCGAATAATCAGTAGCACTACGGTCCTACTTTGATATGAACCGAAACCGATGGACTAATCAACGTGCTGGTAAAAAATCTTCGTGTCTTGACCCCGCAATATCCTTCGATCAAATTGGTTGCCTGCTTGGTAATTCATTTATTATATAAAATAATAATGCACGGCAATAAAGTCGAGTGAGTGAGCGAGAGCATCGTGCAGCACCCGGCGCCGTGGGCTGCTTGTGCGTGCGCGTGCGCATGTGCTCAAGGCGTCGCCATTTCCCATGTAACTCAACTTAGTGACAACTTTTCACATGCGCATTACTCTCCATTTTCTATTCTTCCGCGTTCCGTTTATATAACAAAACAATTTAAAAGAACTTGGGTGCATTGCATTATGATACTTTCAAGTGAGATTGCTAAGATAATTCTTAGGTTGGTACATAACCAAGGTATCTACGATCTAGCGATCTCTGGACTGTCGCCCGGTAATTGTGGTTAGTTCCGTGTGGGCGTACCTAATGTAAGTTACAAAATAAGACCGCTTTGTGTTGGCTAAAACTGTATGTGCCTCACATATAGGGGATGTAAGAGTAGAACTATAAAACATTGCAAGTATCTGTAACATTCGTGGCCCACTTTGATTCGTAAAGCCAACGGCGTAAGTAAACATTTTCAATGCTATAACGGGGCCGAAGTGGAAGAAAGTGGTAAGATTTAATGCAGTATTGGAAGTGAAAGGTATCTGTCAGGTTTTCGCGGTACACTTTTGAGCTTTTATTCGTGGTCATCGGTACTTTAATTTCTAACAACACTAACTAGTTTCCGACCTAGATATAGCGGCTCCCATTGTGTAGGTATACAGAGTTTCATGTTATTCCAATATGTTGCTTTAAAATGAGAACCACAAATAACTACCTACGTGTACGGAGAGTCGATGATCGTGGGGACTCCAAAGGCGAATATAACTCGAGTTGAAAACAGACAATTATATTTGTTGTAGGTACCTAATATTTATAAATCCATTAAAAACTTGAAACAATATTAGAAACTGAGGTTGGTATAATTTTAGAGCGTTAGGCCCTCAAAATCGGACATTTTGTCCAACATAACGTGACAGTATATGCCTTAAGTATATGCCTTAATGATAATGATTTAAAAATCTACTCGGATTTGGTGCTATTAAGCAAACATTACTCTGCATTTTTTTAAATCTATTTTTTAGCCCGAAGTAGCAAAATTTAACTTCGCTCCCTGCACGCTTGTCATAATCCACATCTATAAAGAAAGCTTTAAAAACATTATTCCAAAAAAACTGTGGGCCAGAGACAATATGTAATTTCGGTAGCGTGTAGACACTTTAAATTGAGCGTTTTTAAATAACGCGCTTTTTTCTTCAATATGTAGCTTGTCGTAGTTCAAACAATCGTTTCCAAAAACAATTCGAAATAAAAGCAGCCTTCTACTCTTTAGACACTTTGGAGTATTATATTCCTCGCTTAAAGTGTTGCAAGAGGCATCTCATTTTCGGAGTTGCTGCCTAAAAAAAATACTGTTGACGATATACAAAAAAAATTCGGACACATATACGAGGGGCACAACTTAATTATGATTCATTGTTATTTTTAAGTATGTAATATGATGATATGAGTGATTTTGTCTAACATAAGGCATTAAATTATGACAATGAAACAAGGCTGAAGTTGACGTTAAACTGATGGCAAATTGTCGTGCTTTCCTGCCGTATTATAAGTTTTAGTAAAATTTAATTATTTAGGTGGGACGCGTACCTACTGTAAGATCGTGTTTCTAATTATCATGGAAGTAGTGAGAAGAAGAATGTATGACACGGTAGCAAAACAATTTATACCTCGTTTCACTACGCTCAGGATTCAATCAGTCACCCTTGTTACAATATACCATTTTGCTCCCTAGTATTACAATCTACTATTATAAGTCAAGAAGTTGTTAGGGAAGATTTCCTAGTTGGTTAAAAAGTATGCTCGTTTGAAAGAATCGTTTGGCGATCATTTTCTAGATAGATCTGTAACTCTTTATTCGATCATAAATTTATCTGTGCATGATGGACAAACAAGAAATAGAGAAGGCTAACTTTAACACAAGCGTCGGTTCGAAGGTAATGCTCAAATCGAGTAAACATAAATAATTAGTTTTTTGCCGTAGGTAGTGACTAAGTGGGCGCTTACGTGGTGAAAATTTACATTATGGACCGTTGCTTTGGATGTTCATATTTTTTTGTAGATAGTACTCATAAATAGAAAGCTGTTTACGAAATTTCAGTTGCAGGAAAATAGATTGAATTTTTCTCGAAGTAGAAGTCTTTTCAGCTCTTTATAAAAAAAAACAACCTCGAAGACAGCAGCGGGAGCGGAGCTCCCACCGCCGTCTTCTAACTTATCCGCCATCCTAGTCGGTTCACGATACCGAAATTTTCTAAGTCCCAGACGGGTAACGGAACTTTAACGTCTAACATGTCAAAATGCGTGTTATTTTCCAAACTTTGAAAAATTATATCTCATTATTATATATTTAAGAGTACTCTTAAATATAAAGCTATTTACGAAATTTCAGTTGCAGGAAACTTACGGTTTATGAGATATAATTTTTCAAAGTTTGGAAAATAACAATCTTCAAAAAAATATGAACATTCAAAGCGACGGTCCATATAATGGAAAGTTTAGCTTGATTGGTATTTAAAGCATTTATTTAAACTTAGTAAGGTAATGTCCCAGGGCTGGATACTGTCCTAACGGCAATTTCAATCTTAATTCACAGGTGAACAACACTGTCGCAATTACTGTAATTTGCCAAGCGTTGGTAGGTTTACCTTAGTAAGTAGTTAGACTTATGTAAGTATGGTTAACGTGATTTACTTCGAGATAGCTCCATACAAACTTTCATCCCCCATTACACCCTGTCAGGGGAATATTTTTCTGGGATAAAACTACCCTATGTCCTTCCCAGGCACTCAAACTATCTCTACTAACTTTGCACCCCTGTTTAACCCCCTTGAGGGTGGAATTTTCCTTTCATAGTGGATACTTTCGTTGTATAAAATACCTTTTTTTTTTAATCAGCTTTCTTGTTCCAACGGTTTGGGCTGGGCGTTGATTTCAGTCAGTGAGTCAGTTAGGAAAAGTCAGTAAAATAGCAATACAAATAATTGAAGGCAAAACGTATAAAGATCGAATCAGGAAGTACATCTAGCGCCACCTAATAAATATACTACATTTGGCAACGCTCATTTCACGCTGTTTGTTGATCTCCTCTCCATACAAGTTTCATTCCACGGATGAAATTTAACATAAATTATAGCCTAAGTCCTATTTTGATATGTAAGATACATAACTGAAAAGTTTCATAGAAAATCGTCCAGTACTTTTTGAGATTAATTGGAACGTACATCATTCCATCAATACATCAAAGCTTTCGGATTTATAATATTAGTAGGAAGTAGAATTAGTAGAATTTGACACTAATTTAACACCAAGTAAACAAGTATGCAAAGCTAATAATTTTGTTCGGATATGTAAATGAAATTTTCTCCTCAAATCGCCTTGCCGCACCGCCGCATGTTGATGGAAAAACAATGCCGGTAAAAAGCGATGAAAATACCTGCCTATGTATATTTCAGTCTAACCCAAGCAACAGCAAGCCAGAAGAATAGCGGTATTTCGAATTTACCTACTACAGACTACATATCAAAGCCTACTAAGGACGCCTACTAACGGCAACTAGGTGACAATATGTAAAGTCAAAAGCCCGAGATGAAGCAAAGTAACCAGAATAATTTAACAAGTCTTTTTCTGAATTAATAAATTATTGGTTACTTTTAATTATGGTGATAAGATGTAAAATGTCAGATCAGAAGACCGATGACCTGTGGTGTGCAGTTGTGCACAGGCTAGTGGCGCAGGCGCGGCAGAAGCCCGAGGGCGCGGGGCGGTCGGGAACATTTCGCTAGTGTAGTGCAAATCCACTTATCTAATGTTTGTATTTCAAATGTAAAGTGTAGAATGCGGGCCCCGTCTGTTTCTTAAATAAAATAGACGATTTTTTCATGAATTTATGAACTGTTGAAGTACCTAATATCCTTTTTTACAGATAATAACCCGTGAAAATAACATTGTTAACAAACATAGTTATCGCTACCATACACGTAATGCGGTGGTTATTTACAGCTTAGCTTACCAAAAAGGTAGTTAAAGTAACTTTTAATAGAACTAATAAGTCTAACGCATTTATTGAACCTATGCAAGGTTCAATAAATGCGTTAGACTAAAATTAAGATAATACTGTCAGGTATAATACCATACCAAATTAGTTCCAATTATTATTGTTAAGTTATTTAAAAATAGACAATCCTTATGGAATAAAAATTAAGTTATCGCCACTAAACAAAATCAAAAATAATTAGAGTATTTATATCGATAGTAAAATAATACATCACAAACATATGCAGTGCATCATCCATAGAGAAAAAGAAAGTCAATAGTTTTCCTTTCTTTACCTATTCTACCTAAATATATGATAGCACTTACTTGTGTCACAAGTTCCTGAAGCGATCACAGCCGCAAAAACCAGAATACCCCGTACTTTGTCCATGGTTTGATTATAGTAATTTTGTACGTAAAAGTATGAACAGTGCGAGCATGGGCTGCTGAGTGGAGAGCGTGCGCCGCGAGGTGGTGCAGCAGCGGCAATGCCTGCGCCGGCGCGCGCTGTGCGCTCCGCGCTCCCTCCGCGCACCTCAGTTGACTACAGGTCGACACACGTAAAAAGAGCCCTGGCGGCCATATAAAATGTATGGCCGCCAGGGTTCTTTTTACATGTGTCGACCTGTACTTCTTTGTGCCCCCTAAACTCTGACCACTATCTAGTGACGCGATACATCACTTACGATGGAAAGAAGGATAAATGTGTTATTCCCAACCAAGAGGTCCTACTTTGGCGGCGTCAATTTCCCTAACGACGCTTGAGAACTGCTTCCAGAACAATGACAGTCTCAAGCTCAAATTATTGCCAAGACCGGAAGGGTAGAGACACGTTGCTAAGGATTTACTTTTACGTGACAATTAGTGTATATTTAATTTATTAACCCTAAACTTTGCAAAGTATGTCAAAAATCTTGCGTTCTAGTCTCGTTTGCGCTGTATAAAGCGCAAAAAAACTGCTTTAGAAAAAAATGCAAAAGCTAACCTAAAAATGTGTGCATTTTTAGATACTCTATCAATTTTAGGGTTGAAGGGTCTTCAATTGAGTGGATGGTTGCACAGTGGCTGTGATCCAAAGTCGAATGCAAGGTTTCAGCCCGTTCTGAAACTTTTGAACCAATTCAATACGCTTCTGAGGCAGCCTTTATTGACCGCTGTATTTTTATTGACACATTTGTACCTGTGATAAAGATCCCCTTGCTCTTATTATACCCTAAATGTGGTCAACCAAATTCCCGATGCAGTCCCCTGAAGCTGTGAAAAATCTAACTTATAAATTAAGGAAATCTACAGATAATAGCCGTTTATGCCGCATGTTGTGACACTCGCAAGGGAATCTCAAGTTTATAGGGTACTTCCCGTTAACCTAAAATTTCATAGAAAATTAGCAAAAAATAAGTTTTTAGCACTGATAAAGGGAAAGGTCTGAAAACCGTAACGTGACTCCGACCCGTACCACAGAATAGATAATAGTACAAGTACAGAAGGGACACTCCTTTGATCTTAACAAAAGGCGCTTTTTTCTCATCCAAAACATTTATGGCCCTCTGACGTTGTCGACGACGACGTCGACGTTCATCGCTACAAGTACCTACATGCCGGTTCCCCAACGTCGGGGCACCGGCATGTACTTGTAGCGATGAACGTAAATAGCGGAGTGTCCCGCGCCTGCCCGTACTAAACCGGTTTTTTGTAAGTAAGTACCTGTACTGTATAACTGCAAAACTTACTTTATTTATACTACTGAGATAGTAATATACTAAATATTTTTGATATAAGTCAGATAAGTAGGTCAAAGTAAAGCGTGTATCTTCGATCGCTAGTGCACATCAGTTAGCAGTACCGTTGGTTCACTTCGACCGGTTTTAATCAACTTACTCCTATCAAAAACAAAGAAAAAACAGTACAAAAGCGTAGTCCATTTTTTCGTACACACGTTAACAGTTAAGCTCAAAATATTTCGGTCCAACGTTTTAAACCCGTGTTGCTAATAGCAATTAACAACACTATATAGACCGTATAGCAACGCTATACGGATGCGAGACTATCAGTAAAATCTTGAGCATCAATTTATCCTAAGTTATCTCCTTTGTGTAAATAATTCGAGTGTTCAAATTTAAGAAGTCATAGGTACTTTTATATTGCAAATATTATTATAGATAAAAAAAATAAGAAAATTTATGTTATATAGAATATATCTGGGGGCACGGCAGTGCCCCCGCTAAGTCAAGCGCGATTTTATTTAAGGATTATATCTACTGAACGTGGCACCCATTTCTCAATTCTTTTTTCAGCGATGATGACAACCACGCATATTCTTAATATTGAACTTAGCTCCCATTTTCATATTTATGTTTTTGGTGGATAAGTGTATCATTGTTTGTAAAGATTTTTTATTATTATTCATTGCTCAAAAGTAAGTTATTTGTGAAATTTATTGTGTTTCCCAAGAGATATTTGCACGAATTACTTAGTCGTTCTAACTATACAAAATACCCAAATCTCTATTAGGTGCCCCTATAGTATTTAAAGATTTGCTTCGGTTTCTCCAGGATTCTATCATCCTGAGTCTGATCCTGATCCTGATCCTGACCCTGACCTGATGACAGTAGTCCCATAACTTCGAAAGTCCCTTTTGAGTTTTTTTTTATCGGTTAATAATTAATGGAGTTCTTAAGAATAATGATAATAAATAATAAAAACCGGCCGATGCGAGTCAGACTCGCGCACGGAGGGTTCCGTACCATTATCAATAAAAATCTATAAAAACGGCAAAAAAACCACGTTTGTTGTATGTGAGCCCACCTTAAATATTAATTTTATTTTGTTTTTAGTATATGTTGTTATAGCGGCAACAGAAATACATCATCTGTGAAGATTTCTACTGTCTAGCTATCGCGGTTCTTGAGATACAGCCTGGTGACAGACAGATGGACGGACAGACGGACAGACAGCGAAGTCTTAGTAATAGGGTCCCGTTTTTACCCTTTGGGTACGGAACCCTAATACTACAAAATTACCCGTTTTTTGACGTTTTTTATTTGTATACACGATTACCAGCCCAGCTGTACCTAATTTCAACTTGAAGGTCACCTGGAGGTGAGTTAGGTTTTGGATCTATCGGTCACCTAATAAATAACTAAATCAGTGATAAAAGTGCCGATTTTTAGACGTTATACCGCAATAATGTTTTACCTGCATATATGAAATTTTTCTAATAATAACCTACAAAATTTCATGTTTCTATGTTAAACAGATTTTGAGTTATTAAGAGTAGTGTTTCCAAATGGTTCGTGTATATTGGTCCTTGAAATTACTTCCAAATTATTTTTTTATTTAGTGTTTCAAATTAATTCTTGAAAACCACCCTTTTCACGTGCTGCCGGTTCAAGTGTTTCAATCTATATATATAAATGCCTTTGTCCTGACTGACTCACTCATCAACGCACAGCCGAAATTACTGGGACTAGAAACTTGAAATTTACACCAGGACTTCCTTTTATGACGTAGGCAACCGATAAGACGGAATTTTTGGAAATTCCATCCCTAATATTCATATTCATATTCATATTCATATTCATTTTATTGATAATATAAATTACAAGTCAGGTTCACTTAAATTAATACACCATATCAGGATATTTTTAAATAGCATGTCAACCGGTATGTTTTACAATAGTAATGTATATGTAATTAACTTAGATATTCAATGCGTCTAATTCAATTGTTTACCTACTAATAATTCAGATAACATGGTTATATGTTGTTAATATTATACATCTCTAGACATTTCTAACTCAAAGAAGTCCTTGTGGTTATAGAAGGCCTGCTCGACTAACCAACTTTTCAGTCTTTTTTTAAATATGGAGTTATTTTCGGCTGCAACAATTGCACTCGGGAGATGGTTGTATACTTTTGGACCCAAGATATGTAAGTGCTTGCTTGACTTTGTCAGCTTGTGACGCACGGTCGGAAGCCTGTTACAGGCACGGGTCGACCGCATCGCGTACCGGCGGGGGGCCGCGTCGAGAGGTTTGTTTTCTGCCTGCTCATGCGCGTATACTGCTGCCTGGAGAATCAGCAGTGATGGTAGGGTTAATATGCCCAGAGCTCTGAAGTGCGGTCTTGCTGACTCAGTCTGTGTGATGCGGACAATTGCGCGCACGGCGCGTTTTTGTAGTCTGAAAACTCGCTCCCATTCCGCGGCACCGGCCCAAAGTTCCGTTCCGTACTGTAAGTGAGAATGCACCGACGCAAAATAGCACGATCTCAACATTTCACGGGGTAGTATTCGAGATAGACGTTTTATTGCGAAGCAGGCTGCCGAAAGTTTGTTGCATACACGGTCAATATGTGTTGCCCAGGTCAGCCCTCTGTCTATCTCGAATCCCAGGAAGGTTGAACTTGTGACCTGTTCAATGTCCAGTCCATTTGTGCACACTTGCAGGGATTTCATTTGCCTTCCTGAGAGGTCGAAGTGTACAAAATGTGTTTTTTTGATGTTCAGGATGAGGCCATTCTTATTGAACCAGTCGGATAAGAGTGCTGCAGTGACATTTAACTGATGATTCAGTGCATCGCAAGTAGGAGCGGAAACGACCACCGCCACATCATCCGCATACATAAATGTTTCACCACTGTGTATGGCCTCCGGTAGATCGTTCAGCAGGAGCGAGAACAATATGTTGGACACGGAAGACCCCTGCGCTACTCCTATATGAGTTCGTACGGCATCCGAGCGCACGCGCCCTCCATCTGCCACGATCACCTGAGACCTGTCACGCAACATGTCGATCATTAGTTTTAGAGCTCGATTATCAAAGCCGTAGTGGCACAGCTTGTCTTCTAAGACACCATGATCCGCTACATCGAAGGCCTTGGACAGGTCACAGCACAACACTGCGACCTGCTTTTTAGACTCTCGAGCCTCTAATATTCGGCGTATGACCTCCCGTGTCAGTGATGTCGTCGACCGCCCCTTGCGATACGCATATTGTCGATCAGAGAGTGCATCGGTCGATTCTAGGAAGTCAGTTATTCTCGCGCTAAGTCCATACTCAAAGGTTTTTGCAAGAACAGGGATAATGGCTACCGGTCGGTACGCGTCAATATCGTCCTTCTTGCCTTTGCCCTTGAATAGTGGAGCAATTCGACTTTCCTTTAGGGCCTCCGGAAACACTCCTTCACGAATGCATTTGTTGTATGCAGTGGCCAGGATCGGTGACAGGTGTGCGGCCACAGTTTTCAGCATGACCACCGATATGTCAAAGATGTCTTTCGTGGTTTTTGTGGCAAGACCGGATGTGACTATTTGAAAAACGTCGCGGGGCGAGAACGGTTTCAGCCTGATGCACCGATCGGCAGTGGGGCGCGCGGCGCGCAGCGCGGCTAGTGCGGCGGGGCGCGCCGCGGGCCGCGCTCCGCACGCCAACGCGGCGCCGGCAAGTCTTCGATTCATCGTGTCAGCGGCTTCCTTTTTACACGGGAAACGACTGCCGCCCGAATCTTTGATTATGTCTGTGAAATCTATCGATTCGCGCGGTGGTTTACCCTTTTCTTGATTTATTACGTTCCACATCGACTTGATAGTATTTTTGGGTAAGGCTAGGGTTTGGCTAAGGGGTATGGGTAAGGTAAGGGGTATATATTAAATGGGGGTGCAAAGTTTGTATGGGGGAAACTTTATATTATGAACTAGAGATTTAAAACTTTGTAGAAAGATTACTTATTAAGATACAAAAAAAGTAATTTCAGCGTTTAAGAAAATTCCACCCCTAAGGGGGTTAAATAGGGGTGCAATGTTTGTATGGGGGAAACATTAATTTTTGAACTATGAACTTGAAACTTTGTAGAAAGATTACTCATTAAAACACAGTAAAAAGTAATTTCTGCGTTTAAAAAAATTCCACCCCTAAGGGGGTTAAATAAGGGTGCAAAGTTTGTATGAGGGAAACTTTCCCTTTTGAAAGAGAAACTTGAAACTTTGTAGACAGATTACTTATTAAAATAAAAAAAGTACTTCAAGCGTTTTAGAAAATTCTACCCCTAAGGGGGTTAAATAGGGGTGCAATGTTTGTATGGGAGAAACACTGTTTTTTGAACTAGAGACTTGAAACGTTGTAGAAAGATTACTTATTAAGATACAAAAAAAGTAGTTTCAGCGTTTAAGAAAATTCCACCCCTAAGGGGGTTAAATAGGGGTGCAATGTTTGTAAGGGGAAAACATTAATTTTTGAACTATGAACTTGAAACTTTGTAGAAAGATTACTCATTAAAATACAGTAGAAGTAATTTCTGCGTTTAAAAAAAATCCACCCCTAAGGGGGTTAAATAGGGGTGCAAAGTTTGTATGAGGGAAACTTTCCCTTTTGAAAGAGGAACTTGAAACTTTGTAGACAGATTACTTATTTGTTTAAAAAAAAGAATTTAAGCGTTTTGGAAAAATCCACCCCTAAGGGGTTTTAAAAAGGGTGACATGTTTGTATGGGGGAAACTTTGTTTTTTAGGTAAAGTAAAAATTTAGTAGAAAAATTACTTATTCAAATATAGAAAAAGTCGTTTCAGTGACTTATGAAACTCCACCCCTAAGGCATTGACATTGGGGTTCAGAGTGAATATGGGGGAAACTTAGTTTTTGAGCTAGAGACTTAAAACTTCGTAGAAATATTACTTATTAGATAACATAAAAGGACTTTTTGCGTTTTAGACTATTCCACCCCTAAGGGGGTTAAATAGGGGTGCAATGTTTGTATGGGGGAAACATTAATTTTTGAACTATGAACTTGAAACTTTGTAGAAAGATTACTCATTAGAATACAAAAAAAGTGATTTCTGCGTTTAAGAAAATTCCACCCCTAAGGGGGTTAAATAGGGGTGCAATATTTGTATGGGGGAAACATTATTTTTTGAGCTAGAAACTTGAAACTTTGTAGAAACATTACTTATTAAAACACAAATAAAGTAATTTCTGCGTTTTAGAAAATTCTACCCCTAAGGGGGTTAAATGGGGGTGCAATGTTTGTATGGGGAAACATTATTATTTGAACTAGAGACTTGAAACTTTGTAGGAAGTTAACTTATTAAAACACAAAAAAAGGAATTTTAAGCGTTTAAGAAAATTCTATCCCAATGGGGGTTAAAAAAGGTTGAAGGTTTTGTACGGGGAACACTGGATTTTTTTAAGAGATGTACTCTTGAGTAACCTGTCTCCATTTCTCGATTTCCAGTTCTGAGTTTAAGATTGTTTTAACAGCCTTACGATATTTAACTTTTTTTTAAATCTCACTCATATAAACTAAGATCCCCATTTCTAGCTCCAAATCCATGAGTCGCTCTATATCTTGCAGAGTCATTTTTGCCAAAGATTAAAATTACCTATTTAAAATCTTTGTCATCATCAAAAATCTACGCGGACGAAGTCGCGGGCGGCCGCTAGTTACGTATAACTTTATGATGCGAACTGTTTTTCAGTTATTAAGGTACAGCCTACGTCCAAAAGTATTGAGCACCCCCTTTTTTATTATAACTCAAACAATAATTTCTTTCTAAATGTAATCAATCAATTTAATTAAATTTCAATCCTTAATATATGTAAGTATACAAAACGAGGACATAAGTTAATAATAAGTTACTAAAATAAGAAAAAAAACTCGAATGAAGCCAATTTTCTCCTAGTCTAGCCTAGAACCACCCGTGTAGCTACTTACTCCTGCATACTGCCTTGTGTCGTCGCCGCGCCGGTTCTTGTTTCCCAAGAAAGCAAAGCGAAGTTCCCTGTACTGCTACTATGTCAATAATCAAGATGCATCACACACTCCTCGTTTAGAAAATAATCCCTGAGAAAACACACCACGCGGTTGTGGAGGTGTTTGTCATTAAATAATCCGCGTCCTCCAATTCCACACTTCCGCGGGATGTACTGTCATAACAAAATTATTTTTATTATTATATAGAAGTAGGTAAATTCGTATTATTTGAATACCTATCTATATAACTACAACTTAGAAAAGTTGAAAAACCCCCGACATTTTCATTTGAAAGTCCAAAATCTCAAAAACGGCTGAACATATTTTCATGAAACTTGGCTAAGAACACTCGGAATAAAATTATCTATGATACAAAAAAAACCGAATTCAAATCGGTCCATCCGTTAGGGACCTACGATACCACATACAGATACACAGATACACAGACAGTAACTTATATTATAACACCCCTATTATTGCGTCGGGGGTTAAAAAGGACAGACGGCAACTTAAATGGCCCTTTTAAAAATTCATTTTAGCTTTAAAAATTCGAACACTGACAAAAACACGATAACCTAGTGAAGCCGGGTTTTGATCTCGTCTCCTTCCAATTCTCTGGGTGTGAGAATGCAGAGCGAACGGCCCTCAGTATTCTCTCTCTCGCGGTCTCGTTATACCGATTAGTACGAGTCAGTACGAGTGCTTAGTTACTTACTCTATCCATAAGTAACATTGAAAATGAAGTATCATTTCTATGGAGGTTTTGTATTAACTATTTTGTCGTTGTTCTGAAGTGTATTCAGTTTTACTTATATTATGTAAGTTTATAATAAATATTTTGCAAGAGGGCCATCGAAATTACTAGATTCATTCTGCGGAGAATATGTCTGGGGATTGGCATAAATAATAATACTCGTTAAGGTGCTATTTTTCTGTATAATACTAGTAATTTTTCACAACATTAAAAAACCCAAGTACATATTACTACTTACTATTATCTACTTTAGAAAGCTACTTATTATAATTTAAGTATTACATACTAATAATTAATTTATTAAGCAGCGGTACACGTTAAAAATTAAAGAAATTGTCTTCGTCGTATGATTGGGCGGTGGTCGGAGCGCCTCTTAATGCTGACAACTTCAATCCTTTTTCCTGCAGTTTGTCTAACTCGGGAAGCTCCTGTTTGATTGTTTCCTCGACGTTTATTTTATTTAGCTCTGATTGAACTTTTTCTTTAATAGGGCCTTCTAAGGCATCCATAATCTGATACCTCAACAGATTGGGCAATATGTTGACGAAAAATTCAATAAGGTAATCGAGTGTGCCGGCTCCGTTGCACCGCACTTGAATGTTGCCGATCTCTAAATCCACATTTGTAAACTGAGGTTTCTCCCGCGTGTCGAGCGGCTGCGCGAGCACGAACCTCCCGCTGATGTGCTCCACGGAGAAGGCCGCCGTCCCGGCCCGCGAGACCAAACCCCCCACGGCTGCTATATCCCATTGTGTCGTGCCTTCTAACTTCTGAGTGCCTATTTCGAAATCCGCTACAATAGTGTTATTTTGCATTTTTAAAGTAATATTTCCAACGCGATGGAACGAGGAGGCACCTGTTATCCAGGTATTAGACAAAGACACCGAAAATATACTAACTGTAGCATTATAGTCTTGCACTTTGTATGGGTCCATCTCCAGTTCACGCACCTTGCGCCTCGCGTCAGCTATCACCATGTCTAATGGTGATATAGAATTAGGAAACTGCATATCACCTGCGACTTCGTCTAATTTCTTATTGATCTCAACCCTCACTTTCGTGTATGCTTCCTTAAGAATATACGGCTTGATGGAGTCGAACAAGAAGTTTCCAACGTGATTGACTAAGCCTTGGAAAAAAGCACCGAATAAACCTAAATTCTGGAAATTCAAGGATATCGTATTGAATGATATGTCCATGAGGATGTCTTGCGCCCTGAGCCTGCCGTCGCGCTCGACGCCCAGGTTGGCCTTGGCGGTGAGCCGCAGCCCCGACACGTCCACCGTGAACGGGCCCTGCGTGCGTTGCACCCACGTGGACATGGTGTAGTCCCCCCGCGCCTGCAGCTTGTCGATCCACATGGCTGCGTTCACCTGGAATTAACACGAGTCACACATTATCACATCACACATCACACATCATCAGCCTATATACGTCCCACTGCTGGGCACAGGCCTCCTCTCATGTATGAGAGGGAACGGGCAGTAGTCCCCACGCTGGCCCAGCATTATTTTCATATTTACCGTTAGCTTTTCGGTGAAGGAAAAACATCGTGAGGAAACCTGCATACATCTGCGAAGAAATTCAAAGGTGTATGTGAAGTCCCCAATCCGCACACATTATACTTACTCGTAAATCAGGTTTTAATTTTCATTTGAAAGCTTCCAGGAAATAGGGCATAACCTAAACACTTTTCAAGAGAGACACATTTTCATTTTGGCGTCAAACATGGGCGTTTTATGGGCTGATTCACTTTTGAGTGTTTTAAATCTCATCATAAACTAAGTACCTACTTAAGAAAAACATATCACTTGAATTTAATATAAGACTAACTCGTTATTTTTGGTTGTTCCTGCTCAGTTTTCGCGTTATCCCACAGAATAGATAATAGTTCAAGTTATACCCTTATAATTATAATAGCGATTGCTTAGTGGCATTTAGTTCACATACTGTATCATTCAATTACTTCTGAGGAGAGGACTCTCATTTTATAAAGCACATTAATTACAAAATCGTCAATTAATACGAGTATTATTAACAACTTAAATGATAACTACAACTTAGAAAACCCCCGACATTTTCATTTCAAAGTCCAATATCACAAAAAACGGCTGAACAGTTTTTCATGAAACTAGCTACGGTAGCTTAGTGGTTCAGGCATGCAGCTGTGAAACGGTGGTCGTGGTTTCGAATCTCGGCTTGTAACAATGAGTTTTTCGGAACTTATGTACGAATATCATTTGATTTTTACCGTTAGCTTTTCGGTGAAGGAAAAACATCGTGAGGCAACCTGCATACGTCCACGAAGAAATTCCAAGGTGTATGTGAAGTCCCCAACCCGCACTGGGCCAGCGTGGGGACTACTGCCCGTTCCCTCACATCCATGAGAGGAGGCCTGTGCCCAGCAGTCGGACGTATATAGGCTGATTTATTATTTATTATAATTAAACGAATCATCTATGACACGAAAAAAACCGCATTCAAATCGGTCCATCTGTTTGGGAGATGCGACACAGACAGATACACAGACAAACACGTTAAACTTGCACTAGCACATATATCTTTTTGCGTAGGGGGTTAAAAACGGCAGTTATTAAAATAATTTTATATAAGTACTCGTATCAAGCTGTCTGTCTATTGACGATGGTTTCTTGCACTAGCTAATTAACGATTAACGAGCAGGTACGAGTATGCCTGCATGATAATTTTGAAATAGTAAATTACGTAACTAGGGCGGTGAATTCGTGAATGCCGCAGATCGCAGGTGTTTGTGGCAAATGTCACGCAGCGTGCAGTAAAACTCGCATTATGGCCAGGTGTGACGTAAAAGCTATTAACTGCGTTTAGGTCCTAATTCGTTTAAAAAGGATATAAGGAAAGCAGTTAAGATGTCGTTAAAAAATACGGATATATCTTTTGGATAGTAGGAACTTTACATCTTCTCACTACCGTATCACTTATGCCTTTTAGTCATATGATGAAGCGTACTCAATGTATATAATATAATATAAGCAATATTATTATTTCGTAATACGCGGCAACTTACCTCCATAGCTCCAATTTCAGCGTTGACGTACAGTATCCGGAATTTGCTGATTCCATAGACAGCAGTATTATTGCAGATGAGCGTGGTGCTGAAGGAGAGAGTGTGCTTCATGCCCGGCACGGGGTACGGGTCGGGTATGGAGGCCCCCGGGAGCCCTATTGGGTCCGACTGCTTGAAGTGCTCCAGCATCTCCAGAATCGTGTCGCTTAGCCGGGCTTCACCTTCCGCGAGCATCTCCGACGAATCCATGCCAGTATCGGTGTCCGCACCTGAATCAAACAATTTCAGCTCGATAACATGCGAATTAAACTCGTAATGTTTTAAAGATGCGAACATGCAGTCATTAATTGTTATCGTTGCGTTTAGGTGTAGGTACCTACCTGCCTAATCTTAAGAAGGATAGTAGGATTTACCAACTAGGTAGGTACAAATTAAACGTGCTGTCAAATTTAGTAGTTGTGTACCTATCTACTTACCTACTCATTTTAGATTTCCCCAAGGCGTACGTAGGTTAGGTATATGACCTTACATACATTTTGAACAACAAGATCAGTACTGCATCTTAAACAATCATTTTTAAACGAATTTTCTCTTCAACGGCGTTATTCACAATAGTTGGGTTATTCACAATGGAGGAATAATGGTACTTAAAGTTGAATTAAATCGTGTACGAATACCATAAAGCGAGGATAATAAGACATACATATTTACATATTTTTATAAAGTAAAAATATGTAATTAATTTATTCGATCTAAATTCAGATAAAATAACAACCATATTTATGTATATACATATTAGAATAAAGAATAGCACACATGGTAAGTAGATCTGTTCGCAAAGTTCGCATAGCCCAAAAGAGACGAAAATATTAATGAGTTAAAAGCACGTTGTTGATTTAGTAGCACAAAAGCAGGAGCTGTGAGTAAAGAAACTCGCATACCTTGGGCGAGGTCGCAGCGGCAGCGGCTGGCGAAGGCCACGACGATGAGCGCTCGCGCCCACATCCTCGCGTCCCGGCGGTCGCTCTACTGCCGATCATCCGGGAGGGGTCACAGTTTATCTGACCGCCGCGTCGTATTTCGCCTTAGTTTGTTATCGTAGGGACTCAATACTAATGAATGATGACTCGTGTTATGCATTAGTTAATAGATTGCAGACAATAAGAGTACCTAATATTAAACGTGTATACACGCGGTGTTTCTCTTTGTTTTGCTTAATCTCTAATTACCGATAGTGGATTAGGAACGCACAATAACAACAAACATAAATAGCATGAAATAGCATGCCTAGTAATCAAAACAATACGTGTAGGTAGGCAGTGAGTAAACAATAGCAGGTAAAATCACTGTCTGGTCTAAATGAGACTTTTTTGCGTTTAAACCAGGAAATTTTAAAAAGAAACTCGTTGTCAAACCAACCTCTGAAATCTAAAATAGATAGATTACTTAAACCGTTTTAATTTTCCTAGTTGTCCGAGACTCTACTTGCGAATCTAGTGGTCAAGGGATTGAATCACGGCAACGGCATAAACCGGCACTCAGCCCAATTTTGTATTTTTCATAAAATGAACATGAACAGCGCTTATTTACAAAGCAGGAGGTGGTTTTTCAGTTTTAACAAGATAGCCAATATTATACAGCACGTAAATCAAATATCCTCATATTTTAAAAATAGTCGTCTAATTACTGAACGGCAGTCAACAGTCACCTGAAGAGTCTGAGTTACCAAAATTCCATCACACAATGGAATAAAAAAATAGGACACTGTAGGAAACTGTGCCGACATCGACATTGTAACAGAATCACGAGCTCCTCCAACGAACCAAGTTTTATACTTACAATTCGCATTTTTTTATACAGGCGGAGCCGCGGAATAAAATATTACAGGACTTGATGACAGGAGGACGTTCATCCCGACGGTACAATCGATAATACTGATGAAATGTTTTATGATATAGGATAAGTTCTTAAAGAGATTATTCCCTACATACGAACTTACAACTTTTTACAGACTTTTTCTCTTTGTATAGTAATAATAGTACTTATAAAGTAGATTAGTACAGATTACATAAACAGATTAGAAATAATAGGCGGGAACAACGATTTTCACCACGCCATCTAGTATCGTACGGAAATTACTAGCTAAGTAGGCAGATAACCGTACTTCACGTTCACGACTTCACGAGACTTGTTTTCAGTTAAGAAATCGTCAGCATTACTGGCATTGCTCTCTAGGCTCGCAAGATGGCGTTATTGTTGATGAATACTAAACGTTTTTAATCTTCATTGTTCTTTGATGATAATTTTAGGGTTAACTTGAACTGAACAATAGAACATGCGGCATAAACGAAAATATCTTTTGATCAAAATTGTTTTTTCCTAGCCCGGTAGGTACTGCAGCCTTGAGTTTTAATTTCAACTTTATGCCTCCATTCGGTTCTGCGAAAAAGGGTAATTAGCAGACGGGCAGATAGAGTCGGACAACGAAGTCATCTAGTTTCCTTTTTCCTTATCCTAAAAATGTATACATTGAAAGGTACATAAATAGTTCGCGTCATATTAGATTCAATATTGTAGCGGCGGCGTGGTGCGGCTGTCCCAAATGAAAACCTAGCAAGGGACATTTTTTGGTAAAATATGATTTTCAAATAAACCTGTCTCAAATTTTGAGCTGCGTCAAATGCAAAAACACCTGTATTCCTATCACAAATACAATCAAAGTTAAGAGAACTAGCAAACCTAGCAAGTGCATATCTTAGTTAAAAATATCAAGTCCAAAAACCTATAAATGTGGCCTATATGGGTGAAAGAAAAGATGAAAGTTTACGCTGCGAAGTCGCGGGCAAAACCTGGTATTCAGTAATTCCTGAATAATGTATACCTACTAGATTGCAATACTACAAATTTTCCGTTAAAACAAATAAAAGTCCTAATCCAATTTCCTAATAAGGCTTCTGCTAGGTTTTATGTTAGGGATCTGAAAGTGGTCTTACTTAACCCTAAGTAGAACCACTTGCTAGCTTTCTATATCGTAATAAATTGACATTTTAACACCTTTTCTCATTTTTGTAGTCATTCGTTCGTAAGGCACATAAAACTTGTAAAAACACAGATAAAGGGCATTGCGTAACCTTGTATGAGAAAAATTGACATTTTTTGCAGCGGCCACGGATGTTTGTGTAAAAATCTTTTAGAGGACCTCTTAATACGCATATATATATATAAAAATAACGACGAGTTAAACAATATCGGAGCCGAGATGTTTTAGTTTGGATTATAACTTTTCAATATGACCTGCGGAAATATGTATTGCAAATATCTCGGCTCCGATGCATTTTAGAGTATTACATTTCATAACAAAATATGTTTGTTTAAAATTGATCTATCATAATATACCAATTTAACGAGTGGCCGCTCATTTAAAAAATATGACAACACATTTACCCAAACCCCTTTAGTTTGACTAATTCGTAAAGCAAATACTTCTCTATATGTAAACAAGTCTCGTGTGAAAAAGGTCTGTGTTTTTGAAATTTGCCTGTCCTGTAAAATTTCGCTAAATGCACTTACTAGGTTTTGATTTGGGACAGCCGGGCGGGCAAAACATTTTTATAAGACGCTACCTATAACCACCAAGTTGTTTAAAAAGAAGTTGAGTTACTAAGTAAATTATTTTAGTTTTATTTTGGCTTAATTTTGTACATGCATACTGTAAACGTATTAATATTACTTAGCTTAAATATATTAAGATGAAGTTGTAAACAAATCATTGGAATAAACTAAAAGACTTATCAAAAATTGAAAAAGTCATCTTCATCTTGAAAGTCACTTACAGACTGCACATCCTTCAAAGATGACAATTTAAAACCTTGTTGTTGCATTTCATCAACTTTTGGTAATTCCTGTTTAATCATTTCTTCAACGTTTATTTTGTCTAATTCTTGCTGCACTTTTTCTTTTAGTATACCTTCTGAAGCATCCATAATCTGATATCGTAGTAGGTTGGGTAATATGTTGACAGATAATTCAATGAGGTAGTCCACCGTGCCTGCTCCGTCACATCGAACTTGTATATTGCCTAATTCTAAATCCAAGTCCCTGAATTCGGGAGTAAGTCTTACGTCAAGTGGCTGGGCCAGGACAATTCTCGCGTTCAGATATTCTACTGAAAAAGATGCACTTCCTGATCGCTTTACGAGGCCTCTAATAGCTGAGAAGTCCCATTGCAGAGTCCCCAACATTCTTTGAGTACCTATTTCAAAGTCGGCAATAGCCGTGTTGTTTTCCATTCTCAATGTTATGTTACCAACTCGATGGAAAGACGATATTCCCGTTATCCATATGTTGCTTAATGCCACAGTAAATATGCTGACAGTAGTATTGTAATCCTTAACCTGATAAGGATCCATGTTTTTCTCCTGTACTATTTTTCTAGCGTCTGCAATCACCATGTCCAATGGCGAGACGGAATTAGGAAACTGCATGTCGCCGGCTATTTGATCCAATTTCTCGTTAATTCCGTTTCGGGCTTTGGAGTATGCCTCTTTGAGAACGAATGGCTTGATAGAATCAAATAACAGTGTTCCGGCTGAATTTACGATTCCTTGAAACACGTTTCCAAGAAAATTAAGCTTTTCAAAATTTGTTTTAATCGAGCTAAATGACATGTCTATAGCGATGTCTTGAGCTCTCAACTTTCCGTCTCGCTCTACCCCGAGGTTGGCTTTAACGGTGACCAGCAGTCCAGTGACATGCACAGTGTACGGGCCTTGGTTTCTGCTCATCCATGTTGACAGTGTGTAGTTCCCTTTGGCTTGTAGGTGGTCTATCAGTAAAGTTGCATTAACCTGAAAATGCACACGTTTCCGATTATTCAATACTTAAATCAGATCATTGTGACATGAATTCAGCATGGGACCCTCAGGACGCTGTCACAGAATAAGTAATAGTATACGTACAGGAGGGCTCTCTGTTAACAAATTCCCTGATTAGGTACGCCAAACGTGCCTAAATCTCTTTCTATCGCATGGAGCTAGGAATGCCGCCAGCTTGACCTATTAAATTATACGTTAACTACCTACCTATTTTTCGCAATGATGGCTCTTCATTCATTGACAACTTTTAATTGAGATTGAACAATGTGTTATGTTTTAATTCAAACTACATAAATTGATAGGTAGTTACCTATGCAAAAATAGACTTCAATATGTTCATCTGAAGTCTCAAACCTATATTGTTTGATTCGCGATTAATTTGATAGGTTACAAATGAGTAAGTACCTTTTAGAAAATAATACTTAATAAACTTAATACCTAGCTGATAAAATATTTGTAAGTGTGATAAGAATATAGTAACGTTTTACCCTTCTTCTTTAAGTAGGAAGTAGTTTGTCTGCACAAACATATATCTAGATATATGTTTGTGCAGACTGTGTGCAAAAACTTTCTCTGGGAATGTTAATATTTCTAACCGCAAACGGCATTTTTTTGAGCTTTACCAAATACCTACCTACTAACCTTAGGTTACGGATTAGGCTACCTAAATGGTTGAATAGTAAATTTACGAAGATAATTTTGAATTATATTATTAGAAACTCGTATGTGGAGGTCCATTAAAAAATGTTGAGGTTACAAACTTTTATTTGGAACCGTAGCTTACTTTGCCATCAAGGAGACCTATGCCCAAAAATTTCAGTAGAAAGTAGATTATAATTTTGGCTTTACTTTGAGTAATACAATGTCTTTAACTTCAGCCAGGAGGTTGCAGCAAATTGTGGAATGAACATTACGAGAAATGAGAAACCCTTAGAAGAATGTGTATACATTTTAGGTTAGGGTAGGTGTAGTGTTTATATAATAACGGGTAGATTTAAAAGTAGCTAAGTAGGCAGGCTAGGGCAGGGCATTTCCGTTATCATTATAGCTCATGAGTGTGATGAGTGAACATTGCCCACCTCCGAAAACCGCGTAGGGTTTTCATCTTCTGATAATTTTAACCGACTGTGTAAGACAATAGCGGATAAGTCTTTGAATTAAACGTAACTATCATACTGAAGTAACTACATTCGATTCGTTATTCTTTTATTTTGTACGTTGATGTCAAATACAAATAAATAAGTAAAATTGTCATATATAGTTGAAGCATTTCACAATATTATCATAATTTTAAACTAAATTCAATTAGTACAACTACATTTTCTATTATAATATACGTTTACTATTTCTGGTGAGAAATAAAGAGTATTTGTATTAAATTGTAACAATTTTACCGAAAAGTGAAAAACTCTAACAGTTTGACACTGCTTATTGCTTGAAGCGACTAATATTTGTATGGAAAAGCGCTGAAATGCCCAGCCCCCCTATTCTGTAACTTGTTTTACGCTCACCTCAACGCTCACACACAAATATATTTTGACACCGCAAGGCGTAGTAACCAAGCGTAGGTAGTAGAGGTCTAGTTTCGTGACGGGTGACCGGCGGGGTGAGCCGCATTAGCGCGTAGCGAATAACAGCCCAGATAACATTGCCCACTATATCGTGACAAAACTTTACATAGAAAGGCGTTCAAAAGTACAAATGGAACGCCATGTTCACCCAAAATCTTGGACTGTCTTATCTCAACATTAGTTTTAGGAGCTATGTGTAGTTACGTCAATAATCGACTTGGGAAATGTTGTCTAATAGTCTTGATAACTTTACCCGCGATCTAAATTGACAAAAATGTGGATTAGATGTTGATTTAAAAAATAAGAGCTCTGCCATGCCCTTAGTTGTATCAGATCTAGGTGGTAGGTAATCTCAGGGACTATTCATCAACATTGAAAATCGACCTCACAAGTGTTGGTCATCGGCACATTCCCTCTGCTTACACTGAACATTCTTGAACTTGCAACGCATAGATAATGTTACGCCACGTTTCAAATCCTTAGAATGTTACCTACTTCAACTTCAACCGTAGTTTACAATTATAAATTAGTGATGATCATGGGTAGTAAATAATGTAGGCAAAGCCTAAAAACTACGTCGTAAAATTTAAATGTGTCATTAAATAAATTATGTCACGCGGCTGGAAGCTGGAGCCGCGAACATTAGTAGCAAGTCCCTACTTGACAACAAAACTAATAGTTAACTAACTTAAATACATCTCATTTAAACATTAATTGCTTCTTTGTTTGTGTGTGGTGTGCAATAAAGAGTATTTGTATTGTATTGTATTGATTGACTTTTAGTTCCATATCGAAATATTGAGTGATGTAAGGGTATTTAAATCATTGTTTACACTAGAAACATTATGTTGACTGATTAGGTTATCACTCCAACCTCACAAAACAACCACGGTTCGCTGTATAGGTCCAGTCTGCAATGTGAATATGTATACACTTTTCAAACTTATTCCCTTTGCAAAAATATCCTAGAACCACCTAGAATGTAAGTATACCTGTTTATGATACTGACCGTACCTTACTTACCAACAACCAATATAATAATGCCACTACGACAACCTAATTACGACTACTTATTTTCGCGTTTTGGCTGCGATATGTGTACCGAACGAATTCTAACTCCCAAGCTCTAGCGGATATAGGTACTTACAAGTTGCAATATATTAGTTGCATTAAAGACATATTGATACGTAAATAAGAAACGCTTAAGTACCACACACAAACAAATGATGGGTAGGTACCTATATTCCTTTAGTTGCATTGTAATAATTTCGCCATTGCTCATGGACGTACCTCCATGTCTCCGATTTCGGCATTGATCTGCAGAATGCGAAACTTGCTGACGCCATAGACGAGAGTGTTTTTGAAGTACATCGTGCTGCCGAGCGATATTGTGTGTGACATGTCGGGCACGGGGTAGGGGTCGGGCACCTCGGCGCCGGGCAGCCCCACCGGGGCCGGCTGCTGGTAGTGCCGCAGCGTCGCCAGAACCACTTCGCTCAGCTTTTCCTCACCATGTTCCACGGCGCCTGGTACTACACAAGGAAACAATGCTTTTAATATCGACCACTCCGCAGCTTGACGTCACGCACAACGCGGTGCCTAAACGATACATAGTCAGTGTTCAGTTGATATCAAAGTTCAAGTGATACTGTTGTACTTATGAACTATGATTTTGTGATTAGGCATGATATTTTACGATTCAGATAAAAGAGGTGTGGCACGCATGTTAGTTGGCTTAGCGGTGGCGTGGCGTCAAACGTATGCGTAGGGAAATAGTAGATCTTTGTTTGAATTGGCAAGCCTGTGGAAATGTCTCGCCCTGGTAAAGTAGGTATTAGGTACGTACCGTGCGCGGCGGCGGCGGCAACGGCCGCTGCGACGAGCACGAGGTGCGGCAGGCCCCACATGCCGACGGCTCGGGAGCAACTGCTATGTCCCTGTCCCTGACGCTCGCACCCGCCGTCACTACTATCGCAGGTCAAATTTTATCAGAGTGTCATTCTTTTTTACGCAGACTTATTCATCCATTTGATACATATAGGTAAGTATACAAACAAAGCAAACAATGGTCATAAAACGTAAAATTGAGGTCATTTGTGTTTAAGATTGTTACTTAGTCCTAAGTAACAACTTTAGGACTAACTCGATACGCCCGTTTAAACCTGAAAAAAAAAATGAAAATAAAAGAAGATTTTTATACGCTGGCCACGTAAACACATGTCGAGTACCTAAGGCCTCTCACAGACTGGAGCGGCCTGCGGTGGCGTTCAATAGTAAAGGGGTTTGGGTAAATGTGTTGTCATATTTTTTAAATGAGCGGCCACTCGTTAAATTGGTATATTATGATAGATCTATTTGAAACAAACATATTTTGTTACGAAATGTAATACTCTAAAATGCATCGGAGCCGAGATATTTGCAATACGTATTTCCGCAGGTTATATTAAAAAGTTATAAACCAAACTAAAACATCTCGGCTCCGATATTGTTTAACGCGTTTATTTTTATATATATATATGCGTATTAAGAGGTCCTCTAAAAGATTTTTACAAAAACATCCGTGGCCGCTGCAAAAAAAAATGACAATTTTTCTCATACAAGGTTACCCAATGCAGAGATGGGCAGGGGAAGAGTCGACCGAGTACAGACTACAGTGTGGGGTTAGACAGGGAGGGCTGACTTCGCCTATCCTGTTTAACTTATATGTTAACGAGTTGATTGAGGATCTCAGCAGCACACGTAAGGGATGTCATATAGGCGATACATGTTTTAACAACATCAGCTATGCAGATGACATGGTGCTGCTGGGGCCCTCAGTCGACTCGGTACGACAGCTGTTGGCAAGGTGTGAGGGGTACGCTAAGCGGCATGGTCTTAAGAGTCCGCAGTAAGCTCGATTCTCCGTACAAACGTAGTTACGCTCTCATTTTAAAACTACGTATTGGATTGTAACTAAACTTAGCATGTACAATGATATGAGGTATATCTATGTCTGTAATTAGTTTATGTAGCTTCAGATACCATGGTAAAAAAAATACAGCGAATTTAAGGTTTTCATACAAAACTTGTTTTTGCTGTATTTCGTTTGTTTTATAAACTGGAACCATATAAACTAATTACAGACATAGATATACCTCATGTCATTGTATATGCAAAGTATCTTCACAATCCAACTCGTAGTTTTGAAATGAGAGCGTAACTACGTTTGTATGGGAAGGTGAAATTCGGCCGAGCTTACTGCGGACTCTTAAGTACAATGCGACCAAAAGCGAGCTGGTTGTTTTTAAGTCGAAAAAATATAACCCGCTCACCGCTCCGAAGATCATGTTGTGTGGCGTGCCCCTTAAAGTAGTGGACAGATTTAAATATCTGGGGCACATGGTGACAGCGGATTTAAGCGATGACCTGGACATCGAACGGGAGAGGAGAGCGATGGCAGTGCGAGGCAACATGCTCGCCCGCAGGTTTGCACACTGTAATGAACAAGTTAAGCTGACACTTTTCAAAGCATATTGTCAAACTTTCTACACGTGCAGCCTGTGGGTGAGATTTACACAGAAGGCCTATAACACACTGCGTGTGCAATACAATAACATCCTTAGGATGCTGTTGAGGCTGCCTAAGCACTGCAGTGCGTCTGGCATGTTCGCCGAGGCGCGAACGGATGACTTTTTCGCCATCAGACGGAAAAGAGTAGCCTCACTGCTACGACGAGTGCGTGGCAGCAGCAACAGCATGCTGAGGATGTTAGCAGAGCGCCTCGACTGCCCACTCACCAAGTACTGGGTCGATTTGGTTATCGGTGGGACCAAGTAGCCAAGGTCTAAACAGGGGCTATTTGCTCCCGCGATAACTAAATAACTTTATTTTTGTTTGTTTATTTTTCATCATTATTATTGTTACTAACATAGCGTTTAAGGTTCTATTGTCTGTCATTTTGTTACTAACATAATATGGATCGCTGGTCTGAATTAAACAATTTTTTTTTTTTATTTTTTTTTTTATTTTAATGCCCTTTGACAGCTAACGGCCGCGACAGTGTGATGCAGGCTTAATACAGACGTTCGCCTCTATTCGGCCTGTGGTGGCGGTCAATAATAGTGAAATTGACGGCTAATGACAAGTTTACTATAGTCCGCCGCGGGCAGGCCGCGCCAGTGCGATGCGGGCTTAATTCGAATGTTTAAATGTATGAGGGTCATAACAAAAGAAATTAGATACTCCATGGTCATTTGATTAATACGTGTAGTTATATGTATGGGTACCATTGTAAAGGCTGGCTATTTGCTTATAAATTTAAAAAAAATAACAATCGGAAAACCTTAGTATTTTTTTTTGCTCGACTGTGAACAGGGGCCTTACCACGATCTGTTAACGCGATTCATTTTAGGACCTAAACTGAATCGAAAGCTGTCAGTTACATAGAAAAACTGTCACAAAATGACAGATCAAACCTAAATTGAATTGCAATGGGACGTTGTGGTAACCCCCCTGGGCATTGAATCAGCAGCGTTAAAACGTCAAATCCGTACATGTATCGTCATTTCCGGAATATGATAACCACTCACACGTCCGGCTCCAAAACCAATATCCGGTCTTACGCCCATGGATACCTTAGTATCAAAAAAATAAGTAGCGTCTTACGCCCATGGATACTTTATTTTCCAATAGTGCGACGTTGGAACCGTTTGAAAAAAATGCCATCTAGCGGAATTACTCGACTTTATTTTGATGAAGTGTTAACACAGAGTCGTAGCTAAGGAAATATCTCACCTAAAAACGTCGAGGTGGCGGTTAATGGCAAAGTCATACGAGTAGAAAAAAATTGTTTTATCTGTGCGTAAATTGTCAGGAGTGCGTGTTTTGTTTGGAATTATTTAAATACGAAACATTTGTTATTGAGTGAGTTATAGGTATCAATAGAAAGCAGATATAGTGTTTGTTCTAGTGAAATATAGAATGATAAGCATTATGTTCAAAAATCGGTGTTAAAAACATAACTAAAAATATTTCATTGACTTCACTTTGTTATTTCAAGTTTGACCTTGATCTTCGGGGTCCTAAACTGAACATTTTAGATTTAACAAAATACCATTGTAATCTGTATACCTTCGCCTACACGGAAGTATTTTTATCTTAGCTGCAGTGTATGTGGTTGATCAGCACTAATCATATTTATCAAGAAAACGGCGCGCGAGCGCTGCGCGGCGCGCTGCTGCTCTGGGCTGGACAGGGCATATTGGATCAACGGGCCGGACAAGTGAGCGTTTTTGTTTTTGGATACTATAGTTTCCGTGGACGCCTGAGTGGAAAACAACAATTAATAACTCTTAAAATATCAATTGCATAAGCGTGCCTTTCACGTTAAATAGTAATGTTTGAACGCTGTTAATTCGTGTACAGTCACAAAATAGTAATAATAAATACTTACTTAAAAATGGTCAAATAAATTGCTGGAGAATCGAAATGAGTTGATTCACCCCAGAGCACATCTCCGAAGATAGGTAGGTACTAAACCGATTTAAAACTGAAATAAAAACAAAACCAGGGGTGTAAAGCCTAGTATATAGTTCCATATGGAACTATTGGGATCATTTGTTTGACATTTACAAATTTACCGACTGTTCCATAATGGAACTAGAAAATATGGAACTTCTGGGATAGACCCCATTACTCGTGGGAGGGAAAGATGTAAAGTTACATATACTTACATATAATAATCTGTTATAAGTAGAAAAGTGAATTATGTAACTTTACCGCCAAGAAAAGGTTGAAAGCGTCTAGTTGGGTTACAACGGTCCGCGGAGAGCCGAGAGGTGATCGCAGGCGTAAAAAGAACCGGCAAGTGAATATGTAGGTAGATGCATCGTGGTTATAACCTCGCTTCCTTGAGGGTTATCTTTGAACGAATTTTTTTTATAAGTAACACAATATTAACTAGAGTCGATAAGCAAAGATACCGAGGGCAAAAGAGATAGTAGATAATACACGCTCCGCCCAGTGGGATTTTCGCACTCGTCAGCCCACGTGCCTGTGTGACCGGTGCCAGCTGGTCCTTGCGAAGATGTTTCACCTGTTTGGAGTTCACAGTTGCCTCTGTAATTCTGAATCCCAAGATATGTAGAAATGCAAGTCAACGTAAACTTCCCCAATGCTTAATACCTTAATGTCTAATAGTTGTCATTATTGTGCACCTCTATTGTTTTTATATGTAATCTAAGATAGAAAGTGTCAAGTATTAGGCCAGTGACACAGACTGGGACGTTTAACTTATCTATCCATTTCATTTTTAATGTTTCTCTTAATTTAAAAGAAGAGCCTCGAAGTTTTATGATGACGTGGCAGCAACCTAGTAGTTGTGCTGCAGCTACTGTATATAACACGGCAAGGCCGACCCTAGCTCTCAGTGGCGTGGGCATCGTTGCCTGCTTATTGTCTTATGGCCTCGCAACTTGATATTACCTCGGATCTTACAGAATGACTAAATCCCTAGCTTCGATAATCATTTTCTTGCAAGTCGTCAGCAGTGTTTTCCCCAAGGAATTACGTAAGTCATTGTTTGTGAATCCAGTCATTATACCTAACTATAACATGTACCTCCCTAGTTAGGCCTATTTCTTAATGTTTACACCCTTATCATATAACCTCTACAAGCGTTTTCCATTGTATTTACATATACCTACTGTGCAAATGGTTTACTTATCAGATCCACATATTAGGAATATGTATATCCACCAAAACCAAACCAACTAGGTTAATACTGTATTTGAGGAACCTGGCAAGAGAGATTAATTGTTGAATTAAGATTTAAATGAACATTTGGCCTCAATGATCACTTCAATCAATACAATGGGGATACGAAACGGACTTGCCGACATTATACAAATAATTACTTATCCTGAGAAGTTGCTGGTGCATAAATACTGACTTTTCCGATAATCGAAATTGTAAATTAATAATAGGCTTCGCTTTACAGTACGCGTTCTTGCTACCCCCAATAATTATTTTATTCACAACAGCAACATTTCAGATTGGTATTATACGAGACTACATAATACATATATCTAAATTTTTTGTATATTACCGTATAATGAATATAATGATAAATTGCGAAATTATAAGATGACTATAGTCCCAAAGTCCAACATATTTTACAACAACAATTTAGTGGACAGATTCAACACGAATAGTTAAAGTCTAAGATCAAAAATCCTACTAGGTATGTTATCAATTGTTCAACTTTTGTCCTAATTTTATCGTTATTAAGTACAAGCTTCTGCCGCGACTCCGTCCTACCCCGGGATTCAAACCTTATCCAGCTTTTTTTCTAAAACTTGTAAAAAAAAGTCGGCCGTATAAAAATGTCAGTATACTATACATAGTCAGTATAACAATCACGATTTTTTTTCAAATCATTGAGGTTGATATTGGTATGTATCTACGTAAAATATATAATTTTCGGTATTTATTAAAACCAATTGATGTCTTTTCAGTTATTTTATTTACGGATTGTGCTTCCAGTTTACTATCACTAGGGCGAATGAAATTTTGACCGACAGTCAGACATAAAATAAAATAAAATAATCAATAATGTCATACCTATTTTCTCGAAAAAGGATTAAGAAATGTAGTCAAATGGAGAAAAAAAACAACGCAAGAGGTTAAATAATCCCAAAGTTATAAGTGTACAACGTTTTAAGAAGGGGTATGTTCTGTCCCTTTTTCGTAAAACGCAACTTCATATGAAACGATGACGCTTGTAGATGACGTCACGTCACCTTAAGGCGGTGCATTGGAAATTATCGCGTGCTTTGAAACGCCGTTCTGACTAACATTAAAACAATAAGGTCTCATTTTCAGATACCTATATGATTCTGGACTACATGATTGTTTATCTGATTTTATCGATACATGTTTGCTTAAAATTTCCTCGAAAGAAAAAAAAATCCACAGTTGGGTCTGTGTTTTTTACTTAGCCTACTCAAACGATACATTATATTACGACACAATTAAGTTAATACTATATTATTTTATCTCGTCTAAAATCTCACTTCATGAAATTTTAATAAAACTTCATTAAGTTAGGTACTCGTATTTATCGAAATTTGTCCTAAACAGCGATTCTCGTCGGCGGAAGACATCAGCGTGTCTCTGTCTAGGGGGCGTGTACGACTCAAATCAAGGCATCCCCTTAAGGTGGAGTTCCAAGCAAAGCGACACTGACGCCGCGTCAGTGCGTCAGTAAACGCTGCGGCTCTATCGCAGCGTCACTGACGCTCTGTTGAATGCCGAGGGCGGCGACAGTACCACTGCGTCCTCCAGTCAATTTGCGACCAGTGACCTAGAGAGTCGATCTTTTTTGCGTTTACTGCATACATACGGTGAAACGATTATGAATCGAGCTATTGTTAAATAGGCTTGCAAAAAATATTTGAAGATGAGGAAGAAGATGATGATCTATTGCTTTTGTATTTACTGAGTACTAGAGATCGAACTGACTCGATTTATGAATCCCGCAGCGATCAGGGTCTTTCTAAAAGCTAAGTAGCCTTCTTTATTTAACACCGTGCCAATTTCTTCACAAAAATCTGTCCTTTTTTCGATTTTTTTGTACTTTTCAACATTTAAATCAAACAAATGGATGTTGAGACACTAAACTTATAAGCAGCTCATCATCTTCTTCCGCAGAAGCCTCCATTTCAAAGCAATTACGACACTACGAGGAGAAGCGCGGCTCGGCCGCTGACGCCTTGCGACAGTGCCGGCGCGGCAGTGACGCCGCGTCAAGTATCACCGTGTTCGTACACGCCGTCATGTATTTATATATGTAGAACCTTGTACTACCGCTCTGTCGCGGCGATACTAACGCAGCGTTAGTGGCGTTAGTGTCGCTTTGCTCGGAACTCCACCTTAATAAACGGCAACGTGCCGTGCTCCATCGTGTTCGGCGCCGCCGTCGACGCGGCCCTCCGCGCGCGCGACGCGTGACGCGGTAGCCACGCGTATTGTGACGTCACACACTGTTTGCGTTTTCTGTCTCTAACACGCAATATTTAGAACCTTGTAGGTACTACCGCTCTGTCGGGGCGATACTAACGCAGCGTTAGTGGCGTTAGTGTCGCTTTGCTCGGAACTCCACCTTAATAGACGGCAACGTGCCGTGCTCCATCGTGTTCGGCGCCGCCGTCGACGCGGCCCTCCGCGCGCGCGACGCGTGACGCGGTAGCCACGCGTATTGTGACGTCACACACTGTTTGCGTTTTCTGTCTCTAACAAGCAATATTAAAACTTCTTTGAGATACCTATCTGAATGGGATTTTCGTCACTAGGCATATTATTTTGCCTTCTTTATTTTAGAGTAATATGAATTTTCTATTCTACACCCTTATTGTTGAAACCAGAGAAGCGGTTCCGGAGATTAGCCTCCTACATAAAAGATAACAAACTTACAAACCTACAATCTCAAAGATTGACCACTTTATTAAGTATTAATTTATCATTTTAGTAATTACGTAGACTCAAAATCCACCAAAATATTAGTCATCGAAAAAATCGATATTCAACCAATTCCTGAAAATAGAGGAAAAATATTAATAGATATTCTAATTTCTGTTTTGGTTAATTTATAGGAGCTCTTCAAGAATAATAAATAAATCACACAAAAAACATAATGGATGTGTCATTTATTTTCATGTATATTTACTTCCCGATGGAAATTTTGGTGGATTCTTGGATTAGGCATCGTAGAGTAACATTTGAAAAGTAAACAAACAATGAAAACGCTGTTATGAATTAATGTTTGAACAAAACGTAATTTTCCTGGGGTATATTTCCCGAGTTGTATTTTGAAAACGACTTAGCTTGGATAATTGCAGTTGGCAGTTGTTGTAAGAATATATCGTTCATTCTTCTTAACTTAATCTGCAATTATAAAAGTGATTTAGCAATGAAAATAAAGAGGCACCATAATTGAAAATAAACAGGCATATAATTTACCTCCGCCTACCTAAACCCGCCATAATTATAGTAGGTAATTAAGGGTAAGCCCTTAATCCATAAAATAAATGACCCAGCTGCCTATAAGAAGTTCAAAATAAAGTGCTATTTAAAACTCGAACTGACCGAGCGATGACCGGGAGGTGTAACTAAAATAAGCAAAAGTAGTAACAAAAAGAGTCTAATTAAAACGACGTTACCCTTTTTTTGAAGTCAGTAAAAACCAATAACGACGTACCTAAGTTCCTACACAGTAACAAAAAGATGTCTGCGAATGTTGCAAGTAGCTCCGCTTTTAGGGTAACCAACTAACCATGCTAGGTACAAACGACAACACTGTTAACTGACCATCCTGTGTTTATATAGAACCTTATTACAATGCACTTAAGGTGCACCGCACCGATGGTCAGTTAGCTGTGTTGTTGATAGTACTAGGTACCCATATCTTCTATCCATTTGACGACCTCTGTAGCCTAGTTGGTAGTGACCCTGCCTACGAAGCTGGAGGTCCCGGGTTCGAATCCCGGTAAGGGCATTTATTTGTGTGATGAGCGCGAATATTTGTTCCTGAGTCATGGATGTTTCCTATGTATTTAAGTATATATTTATCTATATAACTATGTTTATCGTCGTCTAGTTCCCATAGTACAAGCTTTGCTTAGTTTGGGACTAGGTCGATTGGTGTAAGATTGTCCCCAAAATATTATTATATTATATATTATTTCCATACTATCAACTTATTTGTATTACTATAACTCAATATTATTACTATAAATGTGAAAGTAAAGCCCCGACCGTAAATGATCCCCTAAGGGCGTCAAATGGGGGGCAGATTTTTGTGTCGATGGATACGACCGACATAAAGTTAAACGAGTTCCACGTGGACGAAAACGCCGGCAAAAGATAGTAATAAGTAATTAGGTAGGTACCTACCTACTCCTCTGATTTACTTATGTAAAATGTATCCTCATTATCTTACATGATACGATACAAGAAAGACCAAACGCTGCACATAAGGTTACATCAACATCTTCATACCTTAGCTTGGTAAATCATACCTATCTAAATAGGTCTGGAAAAATTCATAAAAATTACCATATTTATAACTTCACGATAGAGTAGGTAGGTATACTTATTGGAACAGTTTATCCTCCGGTTGACTTTTGACTTCGATGAAGCAAAAACCACATCCTTTACTAAGAAGACGCTTTGCGTCTGTCTGCATTGCGTAATGCTTATTTACATACGAAGGTACTTCGATTTCCTAATTGTATTAAAAAACGACAAAAACGCTATACGATTAATGATTAATAACTTCCTGAGTTAGCACGGAGAATTAATTAGTTGTACTATTGTAAAGTGAGTACTGCAGCAGAGCGCTCGGTCATGCGCACGTCACGGCGCGGCGGCGCGGCGGCGCGGCGGCTAAACGCTGGGATTAAGCTTGCGCTTCCATTGTGTCCGCTCGCCCAGTATGTAGTATACATTGTAGGGTCATCTAACATAATCACTTGGACACTCATTACCCACAACTCCAAGATTGTACACCTATTATGTAGAATTAGTCGTTAGTGGGTAATGCATATTGTCGTTCAGGGGATCTATCTATACGGCGGAAAGAGCTACTGACATTCAATTGGAATCATAAGTATTGTTTGTTACGTTGTCCCATACAACATATGTGTCTCTAACCTTTAGGATATATCCAAATGTAATCCAGGGTCCACCCAGGGTCTAAAATAAGCGATAATACCACAGATTGTTATTTTCCCGAACGAAGTGGGGGGAAATAGTTCCAGAACTTCCAGGTGAATTGCAAAAAAATTGTACATTCCAAAATTGGAAAATGTCCTCTTACTACAAAATTCTATAAAAAAATAAGTCTTTAAGTAACATGTATTCCAGATATGATTTCATGTGGTCTTGTTTAATAGGATTTGCACAGTTTTATATTAACTATGATAAAAATATTTTTAAATGCATTAAAGAAAAAAAAAGATTTTTGCACCCATACAAAATTTACTTGTCTTTTGTGTAAAAATAAAAAACATTACTTTGATTTAAACAGCTCTGGCCAAGAAATTTACTGGTAGTCTGTTTGATACCACGTAAAACATCAAGGGAGTTGTTTTTCAGGTCTCTAGAACAAATATTTTATATCAATATCTTAAATCAAAGTTCGGGGAAGGATTTCGTTCCTTTGTGTGACGTCAGCTGTGTAACGCGATATTTCGCATTTCGACGTAGCAATGAACGCATCCGCAACGTTTTTAAGACTGGCAACTCAAAGCGAACTGCTAAAGGAATCGCACGCGCCGGTACTCATATTAGTTTCTGTGCAGTGATACTAAACATTGCTTCGGAGGTTTTTTTCGAAAATTTCAAGACATATTGTGTTTATGCTTAAAAAAGCTAAGTAATCGTCTTCTACTTATATGTTTACTTAGTTGAATGATGAAAATAGTGGGTAAACAGTTTAGCATTTGGGAGTACTTGAATTCCTTTAATTATTTCTTCTACACGTGTTGAAACAGTGAAAGGCATTGATTTTGGCTTCGTTTGTGTAACATTGTGTAACGTTTCACACAAAAACCAACATTAGGGTTCGCTCAGATTGGTACATTGCAACATTTAATAATTTGTCCGTATTAAAATTAAAATTAACGTTTTGTTTTGAATTAATTTAATATAATATTTAGAATATATAAATATAATATAGTACTGCCTAAGACACACCAAAGAAACCTAATCGACCCAACTTTAGGATCTAACTCAGGATAGTGTTTTGTTAAGCTATCTGGAATACTAACTAAATTATAAATATTTTTGTATGTTTGTCGGTAGCGGAATACGCACAGCAGTGTAGATCATGTTTCAATTTACGGCCGCGCACGACAATGGCTGGCGACTCGCGCAGCGAGTGTCCATGGCGCGAAATACAAACAATGATTTGCACAGTACAAGTGAAGCAATTTAGCGTAAAAAAGACGATATGGCATATTTAATATCATGAAATTAATAAAAAAGTAGTAAATATGAAAGCGACGCGAACCTATGATTTGAAAATTGTGGTAGGTATTCAATTATTGTTTCTTGAAGTAAGGACTTTTTTCTAGTAATATGAAAGCGGCTTTATAATTTCCTTTGTGTAACTTTCTTAGTTTTTGTGTAACAAATTTGTGAATATTCCATTGTGTTACGTACAATTTTTTTGCAATTCATATGCATGCAATTATACACTCTACTTTTCCTTTCGTCTGCGAGCAAATAAGTGGTAAAAAAATAAATTTTCATCCGCAATCAATAACAAAACCCACGGCGAAAAGATGGTTCAATTTGGCGCCATTATTTTTATATACGTAAATAAATACGGAATAAACGCCTCTGACCGTCTAATAGCCGCGCCTAAACGGGTGAGCGCGGCGGTCAGCATACGGCATACATTAGTCTATCCCGTTCAATCTTCATAGCTTATGCCATGTATGTACAGTCAACGACGCTTGAACATTTGGAAGCAGATATAGACGGTCAGAGGGGTTTATTTTTTTAATGATTGTTAATTAGGGATAAAAAAAAAACACCTTGATCCTCCTCCTAGCGTTATTCCCAGTTGCGCCCTAAAGGGTCCCGGGAATAAAAAAACACCCTAATGTTTGAAATGATTTCTGTTGCCTGATTGGTTTTCATAATAAGTGGTATTCTGGCGAGTTGATAGCAAATACAAATATATTTTTATATAAAGAGATGTGTTTGGTGGATGTAATACGGTAAACTGTTTTGATTGGTCAAATTAAAATGTTTTATATAAATCATAAATATGTATAGATTTGTTTCCCTTAGGGCAGTGTTTTTCAAAGTGTGGGTCGCGGCCCCCAGGGGGGCCGCGGCACATATCCAGGGGGGTCGCGAGGATCAGCTTCTAAAAAATCTCGTGACTACAAGGAATGGTATTTCTTTCAAGCATGTTCATTTTAATAAACCAGAAATAATTCTTAGACGTGTGCATTTATACGACGATTTATTACGACTTCATAGTCGCAATTAAATAAATACACACGTTTATGTCATTTGTATTTTTTTAATTAAGTGCGAAGAATGAGCTTGTTTCATTTTAACTAATTTATTAAAACGAGGTTCCTGTTGCGATACGCAGACGATTAAATAATTTTCCAAATTCAATCTATTCCTCTTCTTTGTTTTGATATCGACCATTAAGGGGCTACCCGAGGTTTTCATCGATTTTTGACAAGTTTTGAATCGTATCTCCTACTTTTGCACTACAGATAGAAGTATAAGTCAAACGGTTATCGGTTCTTCAATCTTTTATCTCCGTTTTGGTCTACCGGATTTTGAAACAAATGAATACTTAATTGTGTATGATTGTTTTAAACATTGTCTAAAAAAACACTTATTTCGTATATCTTCTAAATTCTTGAATAATTTGAGACATGCAAGGAAAAGATTCAAACTTCAAATTTTGCTATGTCCATAATTCAGTTTTCGCTATGAATCCATTAATTTTATCTTTTGCTGCAATCATGTTTTCGTCCCTTCCTTGTAGATTTTTGTTCAATCCATTCAAATGGTCGAAAATATCTGCAAGATATGCTTCTTTCAATAGCCAAGTGTAGTCGAAATAATCCCCAAAATAACAGTCGCACAGCTTAAAAGAGATTTGCTTCATTTTACATTTAAAAAGGGGTAGGTTGGGTAACAGTAAAACTACCTTCAGATACCTAAATACAGGTTGCGTTCCAAAACGCATGACTGATTGAATGATAGAAAGGTGCAATACAAATCTGTGAAGTTAATAATTGGGTTTTACGTTTAATCGTACAAATGGGGTTTTGGGGGGTCGCAAAGGAATTTTGATGGTCATGAAGGGCCGTGACGCCAAAAAGTTTGAAAAACACTGCCTTAGGGGGCTAAATGTACTATACTATAGTGCCGCTTGCTAAGCCTTTTTGAGCATGAGAAGTGAAATAGTACATTACTGCAAATTATTTTTTAAACATGCCATTTGAACAAACCGTTCGAGCACCATGTTTAACTGCACATAAGTATTACCATAGATTTTGTTTTTTTTATGTCGCAAGTGCATACTTGCGACATAAAAATTACAGTTATGTACTATTTCACTTCTCATGCTCAAAAAGGCTTAGCAAGCGGCACTATAGTATAGTACATTTAGCCCCCTAAGGGAAACAAATCTATACACATTATTGTCCGCTACTCTAACATTGTAAATTTGCTTATTAATATTAAACTGAGAAAGGAAAAATTACATACTGGCCATACTGCCAACCACCACTAGACTCTGTAAGCATTTACAAAAAAATTACATACTGCCAACCACTACTAGACTCTGTAAGCGTTTACAGAGTCTAGTGGTGGATGGCAGTATGTAATTTTTCCTTTCTCAGTTTAATATTAATAAGCAAATTTAAAAAGTTAGAGTAGCGGACAATAATGTTTTTAGTTAGGGTTTTCATACATTACTTCTTGGCGTAAGGCCAAGAAGTAATTAAAGTCTTGTTTAAGGCTCCCTATCCTTAAACAAGAAACTTCTTATCTTCATTTCGTGATATTAACTCATACATTTCCGAGCATGTTTGAGAAAATTATGTTTATTAGATCTTATACTATTCGCCTTCAAAATTTAGATTCGTATTGAATGGAAGACACACACCGTAGAAACAAACTAAAATTTAATCGCAAGGTTTCAACAACACGCAGTTAGACCGAAAACGACCGAGTTACTTAATGCTTTCGCATTATAATACTTATTTACCCAGAGATAGTAAATTTATATATAAATGCTTACAGTCTAGTGGTGGTTGGCAGTATGTAATTTTTTTTGTAAATGCTTACAGAGTCTAGTGGTGGTTGGCAGTATGTAATTTTTCCTTTCTCAGTTTAATATTAATAAGCAAATTTAAAAAGTTAGAGTAGCGGACAATAATGTTTTTAGTTAGGGTTTTCATACATTACTTCTTGGCGTAAGGCCAAGAAGTAATTAAAGTCTTGTTTAAGGCTCCCTATCCTTAAACAAGAAACTTCTTGTCTTCATTTCGTGATATTAACTCATACATTTCCGAGCATGTTTGAGAAAATTATGTTTGTTAAAATTATGTTTCAACAGCACGCAGTTAGACCGAAAACGACCGAGTTACTACGTGTAATGTGCTTTCGCATTATAATACTTATTTACCCAGAGATAGTAAATTTATATGTGGTACTTATATTTCAGCTGATTACATAGAAGTATGTAAGCGCGACCAGAGCACCATCAGCGCGTGCGTGCGCAGGTCCATCGAGAGGCTCAGGCCCAAGTTAGCTGAAGGCATCCCGGAGTTCCAAGTGCCGCCCATCGAGCCCTTCTACATTCCCGAGGTACCTATCGTCTATATACCATTACCGAGATACATACTCGCACTTTTGTTTAGCATTTGCGAATTTGACATCTTGCTTTTTTGGCGTGTCTGTGCTAAGGAATGGTTGGGAAAAATTGTAGCAAGAAATATGTTTGCACTTGTAAGGTTTCATTTCATAAACATTTATTGAAACCAAAAAAAATACGCTGTCGTATATTTCATTTATTTATTTCAAAAAGTTTGTTACATTAGACGAACATACATCTTGGCCAAACTGCAAGGCAGTTTGTTAACGTAAAATATTACTTACTTAATTTTGAATGGGCGCTGGTAACAACGTACATACCGAGTGCAAAATGGCTAAAACTTTTAACATCTTTAATATATACCTATATGTGACCGTTCGTTATGGCAGTTTCTAATTACGGAGATATTGACGTTTTTGTAAAATGCTTCAAAATTATCGTTTTTTTGTTGTATGCAAAATAGTAAAATATACAGGTAGACGTGTATTTGTAGCTAGGTTTCACTAGTGTACGTTGAGTATTTCTTTTTTAAAACTGGCTTCAAAGTTTAGTAGAAAAGGGTCCTTACGGCAGACCATACACAAGAATGATGAATCTGTTGATAAAAATAAAATTGTTTAATAAAAATGTAGTCGCCAACATGTTCTTTTAATGATAGGTACCAAACAACATTATATCATAATTTAACCCTGTATACAAATATATAAATTTACAAATAAAGATGCAAGATACCTCGTGTACAGTATTTAGTCCTACTCCTGACGTATATCGCAGCTCCATTTGTTGATCTACCTACACCCGCCATCCTGACACACTCACAAAAATTGTTCTTACGTAATTCATGACTAGCCCGTTAGTGGTGCAAATGTGTTCGTTTTAGTGTCTAACCGAAACATGTTTTTCCCGAAACCGAATGGTTTGCCGATATATGGCCGAAACCGAAACTACGGCCGAAACATTATTTTTTCGGCGAAAATCGCTGAAACCGAAACCGAACCTTCGGTCGGACGCTAGTACGCTTCCGGAATAACTCGGTACTGTATGAATCATATTTAACAAAATGAGAATTACTCTTATGATTATTATGAATATAATTTGTGTTACTCAAGATTTTGAGTAAACTTATGATAACACTTTTTCTTCGGTATTATGTTTTAATACAAGATTAGTAAATAAATAGTGTTAATATAGTGCTATACTGTAATTATCATGAATTAGTGATTTTTATGTAACTCAAATCGTCTATACTACTACATACTAGAAAAATAAAACTTGTAGTGTAATAATGACGCCTCTGTGATACTTTTATAGACTGAATAAATATAATTTTGAAGTCACTGTACAAGAATTGTTATTGTTATAGAAGAAGATGAAAAATTATAATCATTATGACATTTTAATTTTAAAAATAATAATTAGGTATATACCTTGTGGTTTTATTTCTATCCTAAGATGTGAGTTCCAATATGTCCAAATATATACCTACAAAGGTTCAAGCTACAACATATTAAATAAATAACAGTCCGAAAAAATTTTTTTTCTTAATTTTGTTCTTATAAGCGACTTGCTCTAATCAAAGGCAGATTTTTCACGACCTGGAAGTCAAATTAAATAAACCCTAACTTAATTTCAAAGAATTATACCTCGAGATACATAATCAATCATCATCTATGTAACTTCCAATAGGAACATATTTAAAATTAGTTTCTAACTTCTTCTAACAATTTCTCAAAAGTGCAATTTTAACATGTGTAGGTTTGATGTTCTTTTTTTTTAAAAAAGTATGGGACTTAGGGTCATGATTCTTTTTGTATTAGATAGCTCATTTAACGGAGATTTAGGATCTATACTTAACTGAATACCTGCCATAAGGACCCTTTAGGCATGGACGGCCACATATACCTACGTATATCTGCCTAGGTATATTTTATTCTAATAAAAGTGTGTAAATGTGGGTACACTATCTTGTTTATAAACGAATATGTACCTATCTAGTGACATACGAATGGTATCTGAATAATATTTATGCCTGTTATGTTATTTAGAACGTATACCTACTAAGTGAGGAGGATGATGATGTAGGATGTAGGTACCCTATCTAGTTATATCACAGTTTACAATGCATATAGTCAGAAAATGCAAACAGTAATTTTACAACTCTTGTCGGTGTCAGTATAAAACACTCGTCTCGCTCGTGATTCACTTAAATTACTTACTAGGTACCTTCTTATTTAACTTCACTTGCAGAATAAATTTATATTATAAGATTAGGTTGTGCATAATACTGTAATGTTTGAGAGAACAGATTTTCGTAATAATGGGGAAGTATCGAATTTCTTAACATGAATTCTGCACAGATTCATAAATGATATCTGACGTCTTTTAATCTATGCCCCAAAAAAATAGAGAACTGAAATAAATCGCAATGATATCACACGTTTAAATTATGTTAAACGTCACACTATTCATGCCAACCGTTGGGCGCATGCGTTTAATTAGTGTCCTCGGTAGGGTGGTACCTATTGAATAGCACGAGTATATCTTGTAGTTGGTGGTAGACAGCGGCAACCTCATCCAGTTCCAAGCAGTGGGCAAGGACGTGAAGGTGTCTGGCGCGGGAAACTTCTCCATCAAAAATGTAGAGTAAGTATAACTATATTGTTCGATAACCACCACATGTTATGATAGCTCTGCGCGAGATTCATCTCATCAGTCAACTTGTTTTGGCGTGGCTTTCACACCAACTAACCTTTTCACGCAGTTAAAATGCAGTTTCCGTGGGGTAAATATAAATCCTGGGTAGAGCAATATTTGGTGCAATGATCATGAGTATATATATATTTACAAGTCTATCTACATACTAAGGATTCAGACTCAGAATCAACCCTTCTGTAAAATAATATTTTTAGACATATTGTGGGTTTCGCCTTCTGCATCTTGATCGATACGAGTAACTGCGTTCCGAACGCAGTCTTAACCATCGGTTCGTGGCTCCCAGTGGTTATAAAACTTATGAGTAAACTCTGCCAGGTCCAAGGAGAGTTCTCCTCGTAAATAATATTTGTAAAGGTTTTATAAGCATTTTAAATGGAGCGAATCTATGATGCAATCCCACTTATAACTATAAACGACTCACCCGATTTTGATGAAAATTTGCACGAAGATTTTTTGTGGCCTGGATTAAAATATAGGATAGTTTTTATCTAGGGTCCACGCAGACGAAGTCGCGGGTGGAACCCTGTTTAGAATAATGAAATTACGGAAGGTTGTGGAGTGAAAGAAGATTGACGACTGTTTAAATAGAGCAAGAAGACATTGACAATTGTTTTTGAGGAAAAATAGGACAATCTACAGAGAGGTCACGTCAAGATGACACTAAACCATTTAGCGCGTATAGGTGTGTAGTACATGGCCTGTTGGTCGTACATTTATAAGAATTATTAAGTATTTCAATTAGTGTTAAATAACGCCTATATAATCAACACGCGTATGTTTTACTCAAAGCATTTGCTATATTATTTGTCTAGGCAAAAAAAACAGGAATATTTTACTTTTTTGTATTGATTGGGATTTTTGGATCTGCAGCCAAGTTGAGTTTCATTGTATTTTAAAAATTATAAATATCATATCAAGGATCAAAAAATGTTATTTAACACATGGGAGTCGATTACTAAACTTTAAAAACTAAAGGCTGGTAAGGTATCGCCGCCTGTGGGTCTACAATAAGCCGTATTATACTACGAGATGGTTAATAATGTAATGTAATAAGCTAATATGGCTTTTCCACTCCTTCTATTCGAAAACAAGCTTTTTGTAGCCCGTTTATACCTAGGTCGAGCAGGCAGGTCATTCGTTGCTGCAAATGAATTGACAACGACTGGCAGCCCATCTGTACCCAACGTGCCCTCAGCTTGTTAGGCCATCTGGTCAGGTCCGGACCGCAAAGCCTGCGAAAGCTAATTATCACTGGCCGCATGGCAGGGAAGAGCAGGTAACGGAGGCCAGTGCGTTGGGCAGACACGGTAACATCTGTGGCTGGAGCCACACTTCAGGCCAGCGGGCATCAAACCCAGGACCGAGCAGCTTAGAGCGTGACGGTGAAGAGCGCCCACAGCAGTCACGCCCCTCAGCCATGAGGATACGAGAAGGAAGAAGAAGGCAGCCCATCGCATTCTTCAGCGGGAAACTAACACGAGCACAGAGCGAGTTGCCCGCCTACTATCGCGAGCTGCTCGCAGTTTACGAGTGTGTGCATGTGCAGCATTGCCGACACATCCTGGAGGCCCACACATGCCACGATATACACGGATCACAAACTGCTGACATATGCATTCAAACAGCGCTGTAAAAAATTGCCGCCGCAACAGCTTAACCAACTGTCATTTATATAAGCTAATTATACTAACGATTGTGTACTTAGTGTTGATCCCTCTGAATTTTTTTGCCCAAGGGAGCGAAATTCAGTTTTGTAGAGGACAATAGAGCTTTAAAAACATTATTCTAAAGACACTGTGGGCCAGAGACAATATGAAATTTCAGTAGCGTGTTTATGGAGACACTTTCTTTGAGCGTTTTTATAAACCGCGGTTTTTTCTTGGCGTAGCGCTTAGGGTCTCATATATTGTCTTCCTTGAACGCTTTTTAATATTAACATGCTCGATAATATAAATATTTCTGGATTCATTTAATACTACAATCTAATGTAGCTACAATGTTATTACAAACAATGTTTTTTGATATAATCCGAGTATTTTAATTATCATGGAAGGAGTGAAAATAAGAGTGAGTGTGGAGTGTATTACGCGGTAGCAATAGTAGATTGTATTACTAGGGAGCAAAATGGTATATTGTAACGACGGTGACTGATTGAGTCCAGAACGAAGGGAAGGATTCTAACGTGGAAACCTGAGCGTAGTGAGGGATTCTAGCAACGACGCCCGAGGTATTAAATAATTTTGCTACCGCGTATTACACTCTTCTTTTCACTTTTTCATGATAATTAAAAACACGATAATTACATTAAATATTTAGTTAAAAAGATACAAATATTGTTGGACGGCCGCGGGGATTGGTATTTTTTAATAATCATATTTATCCTGGACGACAAATGGTCTTATCCGTTTTAGTTTTAATATCAACCTTTACTAGTTATACATATATGTGTCCGAATGTTTTTGTATACAGTCAGTAATTTTAATAGCCTGCAACTCCGAAGATTAATGCCACCTGCAAAAAGCAATGTTTTACCCAAAAACAAGGTTTAATATAAGTAGGTATTTCAAGAGGATGGCTTATTTGTCATACAGACATATCAAAACTACTACTGTTCCCAGGGAACAGCTAGACTACGGAACCTTCAGAAAGAGGAAACTATTACAACTAAATGGATTTAAATCTATCGGTAGGCATTTATTTACTTACTGTTACGGCGAGAAAACTGTGATTAGGCGCCTAAGTAGGTAGGTATTTGAATGTTGTTGTTCATTCTGACTCCCACTTTAAGCATTGAATATTCTTATATTATTCGTCTCCAAAGAGTTCAAAGATTAGAAGGCTGCTTATATTTCGAATAGTTCTTGAAAACGATATTGCACTTTTACTATTCTTCCAGGGGGTTTCATAGTAGGCGATCAAATATTTTGCTTTGCCTTTTGCAGGCAGAACATTATTAATGGAGTTTTTTGCTTCCATTTTAACAAACTCGGGTGTTAAGGCATCATTTTCACTTGAACTGGATGAAATCATCATTGTAAATTGAAAATATAAGTATCGGAATCGTTTTACGTCCTTGTCATTAGTGACACCAGTTATTTTATTTTAAAAATACGCGTGTTCGCGGGCTTTTTGTTCTTCTTTTGGGTCTTAAACTTCTAATGTCAATATATTAGTAATCATATTATAAATAATAAATAAATAATAAATAAATATTAAGGGACAATCTTACACAAATCGAGCTAGCCCCATAGTAAGGTCAATAAGTCTTGTGTTACGGGTATATTATATCATATAAACATTGTTTTAAATAATATTAGAAAGTAGTATAAATAAATCCATAAGTAATTTTATTTATAGAGCATGTTAATATTCAAAAGCGTTCAAGGAAGACAATATATGAGACCCTAAGCGCTACGGGAAGAAAAAAGCGCGGTATTTAAAAAAACCCTAAATGAAAGTGTCTCCTTAAACACTCTACTGAAGTTACATATTGTCTCTGGCCTCGTTCTTGCCCACAGCCGTTTTAGAATATTGTTTTTAAAGCTTTCTTCTCTATGTGGTCTATGGCACGCGTGCAGGGAGCAAAACTGAATTAGGCTCCCTTGGCAAAATAAGACAGATTGAAAAAAAAAATGCAGAGGGATCAAAAACGGGTTTTGCTACCCATAAACTGGCTAGAAAAAACTTGTTTTCAAATAGAAGGAGTGAAAATTTACTTAATACCTCCGGTGACGTTGATATAATCCCTCACTATGCTCAGGATTCCACGTTAGAATCCTTCCCTTCGTTCTGGATTCAATCAGTCACCCTCGTTACAATATACCATTTTGCTCCCTAGCAATTTACTATTAAACCAGAGTTCTACACACTACTTTTCACTTGACTATATATATAAGAATAACAATCTACAATTATTAATAAACCCCACGGCGAAAATATCGTTCAATTTGGCGCTAAGATTTGGCGGCATGTTTTTTTTAAACTGCACACACAGTTACTACATATTGAGAGAGGCGTATTTTTTTTAATGATTATGAATTCGGTTGTTTCCTGATTGGTTGATTTTAATATAGACAGCTCTAGCTGTATGCTGGTTAGTTGATAGCATATCAATGTTCTTTAAGAGTTGTAATTGGTGGATTTAAAACGAAGAAGTGTTTTAATTGGTCAAAATAAAATGTATAAAAAACTTTAAATAAAATGTACTACTTTGCTCGGTAAGCCAGGGTAAGCCCAATATGACCCACTTTTCTAGCATGAGTAGTGAAAATCATTATTCAGAGGGTGAGCTACATGAAATATTCATGAGCTAGGGTTAGACTGAGAAATGTTAGTACATGACTACAAAAATACAAATATTCTCATAAGTTAAAAAGAGTGAAACTTCATTTAAACAACAATTTTGATACCTATGTTCTGTGCGAGTAGGTAGGCATATCACATATATGTGTTAGGAGGTATTGCTTAGATGTTAAAAACGACAATCATAGCTATAGCTATGATGATGAACATTTTATTGTACACGCATTCGACGAAATAATGAATTGGGGTCTATACGAGTACCTATACTTACTTAATGCAATTGTAAACGTCAAAAGTACATAATATCTTATCAGAATGTTAAAAAAGTTCAGGACATCTATCTACCTTAGGTACCTTAGAGTCATATCTGTATACGCTAATCCGGTGGTGTTATTATTATAATATTAGCGCGGTGTCATAACGCGGCGTTGCGCAAGCGGCGCGTTGCGTTACGGTCGAGCGGCGCCCGCGCCGCGCAGCCCGCCGCCGCCGGCAGATACCGCGTCCGCAATCAACACTAGGTACCTGCATATACGTTTTCTATTAGACATGGACGAAATGTGTCACTTTAAAGAAAATACTGAAATATGAATCACTCTTTTATATCATTATATCCGTATAGAATATCCGTCGCTCCGGTTAGTATCAGCTCTCGTCTCTCTTGCGATGCTATACGTTCGCGGACTGATTTATGAATTTGATTCATTCGATTGATTGAATGAATCAAGTACACAGATTGCTATGAAGGATGTATTGAAAATAAGGTCAAACGTCCAAATGTTATGGACTAATCTTGGAAGTCGTGACGTCGGACTTGTTATGAACGCGCAAAAAACAAAAACAAAAATAATGCATGTTCGTTCGGCTCATAACAAAATTGCACACGAAGTTTCTGTAGTTGCCCATCAACACAATTGCCTACACCAACACAGCTGCAAAGTTACGTGTAACTGTGAAAAACTTGAAGTGGTAAAGGAACACATGAACCTTGGACTTATAATAGATCACAGGCTCAACTGGGGACCGCATGTTAGTTACGTGTGTGATAAGCTGAGAGCTATCTTAAGTACATTATACATTCTAAAGCATAAAGTACCGTACAGAACCCTACGTCTGCTATACCTAGCTCTCGCTGACTGTGATCGGATACGCCCTGGGTACGTATGGTAGAACCTTTAAGACATAAATGGAAAAAATATACAACCTACAAATTAGAATACTCAAAACTATTGTACCAAAAAATATTAAAGAGCATTATGCAAGCGACTATTCACAACTATTTAAATACTGTAATCTACTTCCTGTACAAAAAATAAAATAAACTAGCTGTCTTAATTAAAGAATATCACAATATTACAAAACTTAAAGTTAAGAAAAGATGTATTATATTAAGAAAGTTATCATCCCAAAACCAATTTTGTTTACCTAAATATAATAACATATACGGTGCTCGAAAATACATGTAACCTGTATTCTGTAAAATAAGTTGTGTAACTAACCTACTTAAAGTACTTAGTTTTTAATTTAACTATAAATTAGATAAATAGAACATTAAGAACTCCCCATCGGTATACAAACCTCTCTATGGTTTTGCCTAGATGGCCATTGTTTTTGTCTTAATCAATAAATTTTAAAAAAAGTGTTTAACTTTACAAATAGCATTATAAATAAGCTCGGTGTGAATTGTTTTACATTAAACGTCAAAATGGTATGCCTATCTAAATTACTCTATCGTTAAGTCGAATAAGTAAATATGGATAGGTACCCTTTAAATAAGTTATAATGGCATGTCTCCTAAGTCATAATTGCAATAGTTCGCCCTGCCTACTCGTACTCGTATCCGCCATCGGCAACGTCGGTTGCGATGATGCGTGGAATGGACTCATAGCGTAATGTGTATGTGTAAGTATAAATATTTGTATTGATGTTTTTTTTTTCTTTTGTGATACCACGTTGGCGGTAAAGTGTAATGTATCACTCCTCTGGTGCCGTACCCTGCGCAACCATTTAGATTCCAAGGTGTGAGGATGAACGTCCTGCCGGCTGCGAGCGGTGCACTAGTGGCCATAAGTAGGTACCATGTCAAACTGTTCTTCAGAGCACAACCAATTAAAGCGGTATATAGTAAGAGCACTCAATTACCTAGGCAGTTCCTCCTAAGACTCTCGTATTTACCGCTGAATGGGGGCATTCACGGTGGCATAGGGCCTCTACACTCCAGGTGAATCAGACAGACAGATTTTCCTGACCTTACTCAGAAATTGACTAGAGAGCTCATCTTGTTTTAGAATAAACCTAATTAAATTTTATAATCAATAGTGGTTCGTGTTCAATATCAGCGATTGGTACACCTTTACCTTTCCATGTTGGGAGGGAGGTAATTTAGTGCCGTATATTTTTTCTCTGTCCTTAGAACCTTACCCAACATCCTACTATTCTACGTAACATCCCAAATAATCCCGCGGTATTTCTAAGCTACCTATTCCCAAAAACGAGTCGGTAAATTGGACTACCATGTTAAGACAAGAAGGAATTAAAATAGATCGTCTGTCTGTTGATAGGAATAGCGTTATTGTATCTTAGGGCCTATGCAGACTGCGTTTTTTTCGCGCGCCTTTGACGCGTTGGGATACTTACCATCCGCCAGACGCGTCGACGGCGCGTGATAAAAACGCAGTCTGCCGCTTCGGGTCCGCCCGTGTGTTACAGGTCGAAACATGTAAAAAGAACCCTGGCGGCCATACATTTTATATGGCCGCCAGGGCTCTTTTTACGTGTGTCGACCTGTACGTTAGTACGTACGTTATGGCCGATTCACATTTTGATTAGTGATTAGTGCGAGTTCATACATTTGCTACGAGTGCGAGTAGCTTTTATATGGATTCGCACTAATCACTAATCAATGTGTAACCAGGCACTTTTAGTAACATTGTTGCTGAATCGCGCGTTTGACGCCAACTTGATAACTTCAACTTTTCTCGAAAATGTATACTGTGATGTAGCAAAAGAAGAAAGGCATGATTCAGATTTAGGATGACTCGCAGCAAACCTGGCTGCTGTAACATATAACATTACTAAATTAAGTTTTCATAATTCTGTTTTCGTTCCAATTTTTACGGGTTGCAGGCCGATTTACGGACGAAGTACGGCCGGCATGAGCGATTCGTATGTAGAGGCCCAGCTGGCGCTCATGCCTGACTCGACGGCGTGTACTGCGAATCTTTATTTGTCGAGTCACATTGGTTTTGTGCGACTGTCCTGTTGTACGTAAATAGGTAGTATATGTTGTGTTTGTGCAGCGTGAACCTGGAATCTCTGCGCATCAGCGCGCGCGTGCGCTTCCCGCGGCTGCACTTCGCGGGCCGCTACGTGCTGGACGCGCGCTTGCTCGTGCTGCCGCTGCACGGCTCCGGCACCATCGTCGCTGACGCTAGTACGTATTCATTTCAATACTTTATACCATTGCTTTCTCTATGACTTCTGTTGACTTACGTAGAGTAAAAGTAAAGAAAAGAAAAGTTGTGGCGTTATCACGATATTTCTGTGATATAGTATCACGTAGGCCCCAGTGCTGGGACCGGTACTTATAATACTACGTGTAAACGATTTGCTAAATAAATATCTTATTTGTCTTAAGTGTACCTATGTTATCGGTTTTTCGCAGTACGAATATTTCGAATTACTTTCCTACCACTTACAGTTAAAGCTTTAACGTTTGTACGTGACGTTGCTCCTCCAGTAAAGTGCGATGCGGAGATTGTGCTTCACTCGCAACTGGTGGAGCGCGAGGGCACCGAGTACATCCAGTTCTCGGCCCTGGACGTGCACCTCGACGTGCGGGACTACCGCGTGCGGCTCGAGGGGCTGTTCGACGGCAACAAGGCACTCGGTATGTACATCGTCACTCCAGCAACGTGCGACACAGCTTAAGGAGCACGATAGTGCCGTCGCTCAAGAGGCTGGGCGACGGTCACAAGGCCCTCGGTAAGAAGGTATATCGTCCCTCCAGTAACGGCGGGACGTGCGCGACACCTAAATATCATCTAAAATTTGCAAACTCCATGAAAGACAAATTAAAACTTAATAGGTCACAGAAACAAAAACACGAACGATATTCGTTGCAGCATATAGGTAATAATTAATAGTAAGTACCTACAGGTACAGAAGGTTGGGATGTCGACGGATCACATAACTAAACATCCAAAATTATAATTGTTTAGTTTCTATGTGTGGTATCGAAATAATCATCAGTTTTGGAAACTATAACATGATTAATAATTTAAAAAAATCTATGAGAACAGATTTGTATATTATATATTTTATAATAGGATTACTTCTGTCGTCATGTTAGCAAAATGTAGTCAAATTGAAATTCGTAAGTAGATACTACCTATGATGGGCCATCAATGAAATTATGCCGTTACTACGTATCAGGAAACGTATATATAAAACGCCATCGTGTGCGATACGCTGTACAGGCCTAGAGACTGGGAGATAATTTTTATTTCGCGCCAAAATGACAGTGGGATAAGCCTGGGTGGCAGACTAAAACGCCGCTAACCGCTCTTAGTATTTGTAAGTTGTAATAAGTAGATGGTTTTGTTGCAGGCGACGCGGCGAATGCAGCCATCAACCAGAGCCGCGACGAGATTCTGCGCGCGACCAAGCCTTACGCCGAAAGAACCGTTTCCAAAATCTTCCTCGACACTGCGAATAAGATCGCAAAAATCTTCCCCTTTGATCAGCTGATACCTCAGTAGCAGAAACAGTTAAATAAACTTCTGTACTTCTCGTTCTGATTTATAATAGGATTGCAATTATTTAGCAATTGAAAAGGCAAAGTACATGACTTTTACAATAAAATACACGCAAATTCTTTCAATGTTTGGTTGGTACTTGTATTAGAGAATAGGACAAGGCTACTTGAATGACTTTAGTGTTGTAATATTACGGCCACGGATTGAATACGTGTTTCAATGACTAGGCACTTGCCTATTCAAATGGCAATAGTAGCAATCGAATTACGAGCCACAAGTTTCGGTTTCCTCTTCAGCACTCCAATCAAGCACCTTAAATTGTTGTTTTTTAAACAGTGAACCAATACGCGAAGTACTGACAGATCGATGCTACAAGTAATTGTGAGTGAGCTATAAGGCTATAACCGATTTCGAAAGAGAACTTGGCTTGTCACTATACTATTATACGCAAGCGTCCATAGACTCCGGTGTCTGCTTACTATCGGTCAGACAGTTTGCCACCGCAGTGGTATAAAAAAGAGGTCGGAGACTTTGGAGTTAGCTAAACTTAAATAATAATTATTTTATTTCTTATGCGAGGCGCATCAAGTGCTTGTATTGTAAATATTCAAAGCCGCGAGCTAACGAAGCATTGCTAGATTGTACAATGAGCGAAGCGAATGGATTCTAGGGTTGAACTACGGGCCAACGAATGGATTCTGGGTGAATTGCAAAAAAATTGTACATTCCAAAATTGGAAAATGTCCTCATACTTCAAAATTCTATAAAAAAATAAGTATTCAAGTAACATGTATTCCACATATGATTTCACGTGGTCTTGTTCATAGTTTAATAGGATTTGCACAGTTTTATATTATAACTATGATAAAAATATTTTTAAATGCATTAAGAGAAAAAAAATGATTTCTGCTCCCATACAAAATATACCTGTCTTTTGTGTAACACACAGTACACAAAAAATCATAACTTTGCTTTAAACAGCTCTGGCCAAGAAATTTGCTTGTGGTCTGTTTAATACCACGTAAAACATCAAGGGAGTTGTTTTTCAGGTCTCTAGAACAAATATTTTATATCAATATCTTAAATCAAAGTTCGGGGAAGGATTTCGTTCTTTTGTGTGACGTCAGCTGTGTAACGCGATATTTCGCATTTTGACGTAGCAATGAACGCATCCGCAACGTTTTTAAGACTGGCAACTCAAAGCGAACTGCCAAAGGAATCGCACGCGCCGGTAGCCATATTAGTTTTTGTGCAGTGACACTAAACAGTGCTTCGGAGGATTTTTTCGCAAATTTCAAGATATATTGTGTTATGCTTAAAACAGGTAATTTAATTGTCTTCTACCCAAATGTTTACTTAGTTGAATGACGAAAATAGTGGGTAAACGGTTAAGCATTTGGGAGTACTTGAATTCCATTAATTATTTCTTCTACACGTGTTAGAACAGTGTACGGCATTGATTTTGGCTTCGTTTGTGTAACATTGTGTAACGTTTCACACAAAAACCAACATTAGGGTTCGTTCATCTTGGTGGATTAGTACAATATTTTATAATTTGAAAACATTAAAATTAACCCTTTTTTTAATTAAATTATTATAATATTTAGAATATATAATAAAGTACTGTCTAAGCCACACAAAAGAAACCCAATCGTCCCAACTTTAGTATCTAACTCAGGATAGTGTTTTGTTTTCTGTAATAACTAATAAATTATAAATATTTTTGAATGTTTGTCGGTAGCGGAATACGCACAGCAGTGTAGATTATGTTTCAATTTACGGCCGCGCACGATAATGACGGGCGACTCGTGCAGCGAGTGTTCATGGCGCGAAATACAGACAATGATTTGCACAATACAAATGTAGCAATTTAGCGTAAAAAAAAGATAGACATATTTTTACACTTATTGCTTCGTGATAAGGCGAAATATTTTGCTATACATATCTTTGACGTCGGCTGTAAATGTCGTACCTCATCAATAGGCCTCCCCTCCCCATTCTTACTCATCCTTACCTGCTAACTAAACAAAATTTTGTGATTTCGCAATCACACAATGCTACGTGTAGTTTTAGGTATGCAAAAAAAAACATAAATGCAGTAAACTTGTGTGATTGTCAAGTTGCAGTAAGCCAGCAAACAAAGGTTAATAAGAATGCCTGAGACTTGGTACCACGAAATATCTCACAACCTTTTACGACGAAAGAGTTTCGAGACATGGCCTCTTTTTTACGTGGGATACTATATATGATAATTTCTTGAAATGAATAAAAAAACCGGTCAAGTGCGAGTCTGACTCGCGCACCGAGAGTTCCGTGCAAACTAACAATTAACTCAAGGTAAAGTAAAAGTCCCAATATATTTGTTAAATTACTTATTTTAACCCAACACAATAGAATTCAATTTCAAACAACGAGTAACTTTTACACCAAGACAATTGAATCGCGATCTTTTTTTGACCTGCTATTGAAAATAAATATACGCGTCCCAATCCCAACCCCATTAATTCTAGAAAAATCTTAACAGCGCGAATGGATTCAGCGCCATCTATCGGCCCTATTTGGTACTAACGTGCAATCGGCTTAGTATGTTTGTTGGTCTTTTAGCGATTATTGTTTATCATGTGAACTGATCTCGATTATTATTGTTTTATTTGATAGAGAGTACTTCTATTTATAGTTTTATAGGAATTTCAAAACAAAAAAAACATATAAAGTTGATTAAATTGCAAATCTAACTAGGAAATGATTTTTGAAAATAAAACAAAAAATATGCTAGATACAGAAAAAAAACTTTTCCCGTAATATATATGTTTATCTTAATCGCAAGTAATTATTTCAAATTTTTCGCTCGAATAACTTCGGAGATAAGGGGGGGGCGGGGTTTTTTTAACATTTACCTTCATAGATCAAAATTTTCCGAGTGTAGAAAAAAAAACTGCTTCAAAAAGTGCAACTCAAGCCCTTTCGAATGATACCCCACTTGAACCTATTGTTGAATTTTTTTTTGCCCCCTCATATTTGTAAGTTTTTATAGAAAAAGTAAATGTATATTTAATTTTTTCATTTTCCATGCACGCGGATAACTCTCATTTATAACCATTACAAGTTTCAAGTTGATAGCTTGAGTAGTTCGTGAGATATTTCACTTTGTGACAGACAGACAGACGGACGGAGTCGCACCATAAGGGGTTTGGTACGGAACCCTAAAAATATGAAAGCGAAGCGAACCTTTGATTTCAAAACTGTGGTAGGTATTCATTTATTATTTCTTGAAATAAGAACTTTTTTCTTCTAATATGAAAGCGGCTTTATAAATTCCTTTGTGTAACTTTCTTGGTTTTTGTGTAACATTTTTGTGAATATTCCATTGTGTTACGTACAATTTTTTTGCAATTCACCCTTCTGTGATTGAACCACACGCGAAGCGAGTGGTTCGAAAATAGAAAGCTGAGCGAAGCGAGTAGTTCGAAAATAGAATCCTGAGCGTAGCGAGTGTTGAAACACACGAGACGAGAAATAACTGCACGCTTGTGTAACACAAATCTTTTCATATCACTAAGGCGAAATAAATACTACATGAAAAAAATACAGATGTGCGAAAATTGCCTTATCTGGTCTAAAAAAGTAACTAATAACACGTTCGGATTTCAAATATTGTTTGCACTCTTGTGGATAACATGCGGTTTTGCTAAGTATATGTTTTTAAAGAATAAAAAAGGGCTTTTCGATCTAGTGTGTTGAAATAGTTATTTGTATTTCAAAGTCTGCAAAATTGTTGTTTGGCGCAAGTGCATGTATTGAAAGCCGAGCTAGCGAAGTATTATAAGATTGATCCACGAGCGAAGCGAATTGTTCAAAAGTACAATCCTGAGCATGGCGAGGCTTTCGAGGCACGAGACGCCAAACTACTTTGCTGCCAAACGAAACACACAATTTTTCACCTCATCACCGCGAGGAAAATTGAAAATGAAATGGAAGTCATTTGGGCCTTATACTCATTTTCGATAAAGGTTTGTTTACATTTCATGAAAATCAGAGCATTTTATAATTATATGTATCATAAAAAAAGAATATTTAAATGTCATTTTTTTCTTAGTGCCTAGGGACTATTGTAACAACTTGTGCATGCGATACACATAACCATGTTATATTTGCATGTCTGTATGACGAAACATGTAGATCTGTATATTTTAATTAAGTACGTTACCTATTTTGTACCATGTTTTGAGCAAATAAAGCTTTGATTCTGATTCTGATAAACATTTTTGCATCTTTAACCAGTTTCCACGCTTACCAGTAAAAAAGTCAAAGTGGGTATTGTTGGATGCTCACGGCTACTTAAACTGTAAGGCTCAAAAATACGCATATTTTACCCGCTTTTTTATCAGACTTCATCATTTCTGCGCTAAAATCTTTTGTTGACGTAAAGTACCTTGTCGCGTGTTTTATAATTGGTGTCAAACCTTCACAGTCGTTACTCAGCTCATTATTTTCATAGTTGCTTGTTGATTAAAAGAATAGCAGGGCCATGGAATAATGTTACCAACTCCGCCTTATTCCGCCTTTTTATAATATAATCGACAATCGAAGGAGCGGGTGAAGCGAACGAAGCCTAAATTCGTTAGCCTGAATGGCCCGCTATCCGGCTGCATTTCTCAATTGATTAAGGCCGAAACGCACTGACAGCGGTGGCGGAGCGGCGGCGTGGAGGCGGTACCGGTTGTAATGTGCGAGCTAATATGAAAGGGTCCGCACAGAAAACCGGCCGGGAAAAAAGCGTGGCGGAGGCGGCGCGGAGGCGGTGGCGGCGCGGAGGTGGCGAAACGCGCGCACAGACAGGCGAGCGCGGCGTGGCGGCGGCGCGGGGCGGCGCGGCGGCGGGAAGCTGTATTGCACAGTTGTCAATGCACCGGCGCGCACTGGCGGCGGCGTGCTGAGAGCGGTGCAACAAGTTGTATTTTTTACAACTTCAGTTCAGATTTTATTAACTTTAACATTGATTACAACTGAAAAATTTATTTCCCAGGTGAAAGTTAGTATCCAGCTTAGTGATCGTTGGTTTTAAGATGTCGTGTAATTCTTCAAAGCTGTTTTTAGTCATGTGAAAATAAGCGTAAAAATGATCTTCATAAGAAGTCAGCTCTTGTGATAAATGATGGGACTCTCCGAATATTTCTCTTTTTTTATTTATTTCATGGACCCACATCCGTTTAGATTTCTTCTTTTTGTTTTGCCAAAATGCAAGTAAGAGCAAAGTCTCGTCATCGATATCTGAATCTGAGGATAACATTTTTGATCTTTCCGAATCTGTCAAATAAAGGAAAAAGCTGGTGTCGTGTCGTATCAGCAAATCAAAGGGCTGGCGTACAAAAGAGAGAAATGGATAATACTCCACCGACAAGAGGATAACTCTAATGAATGATGATGACGAATCTGTCAACTGTCGATTACCGCTTGATATGTCACACACGCCGCCTCCGCGCCGCTATCCCGCGCGAATACCGTGCGGCATTTTGGTGTGACGTCCTCCGGACCGCATTCGCTTTACCGCAAACACGCCTCCGCACCGCACCTCGCCGCGCCGCTCTCTGTGCGTTTGCAGCTTTATCGTGAAATTTTGTGAGCAGGTTCGTTAATGAAATAGTTATTTTTGGTCAATTAACTCTCGAAAGAAATTAAGAAAGTTTTATTTGTTGGAAAAAGACAGGCTCGCGAGTTGTAGATACGGAGCCACTACTCATTTAAGATGTTTACAAATAATAAGCTCGTCTTATTCGATTTTTATTCAGTTATTATTTACTTAATCAATCTTTCTTTGTAAAATTTGTCTGCCGCATAGTGACAAAATTGGTCAAATCGTGTTACTCGTCTCTCTGATAAAGTCTGCTTCGTTTTTCGTCGCGGTATCTTGTTTTCAGGACATATAAATTACAGAATTTGACCAAAGAAGATAATAACGGATAGCGAACAAGAAGTATAGAAAGAGACGAAATAGTGTTTAAGAATAAAACGGAAAACTAATCACAAGTGCCAATATGTTACCGAGCTCTAGGTTAGTAGGTAGAAAAGTTAGGGTTGTAAGTACCTACACATATCCAAAACAAAACACGGTCCTCGTGCGGATTAATTTATGGCTAAATTTATATCGGTGAGTACTTAAGGTTTAAAACGAAAAACATTTTCGTAAAACGACACACTAGTAGGGCAGTTTCAGGTGATAATGTGGACACACTGAACAAAAGCACCAATTTTTTTTCAGGTACTCGTTAGGTTAGCTTTAAGTTTTTGATAGGAACCACCTCCTTCGTCGGCCATCTTTAATTTTATGAGGGTCATTTTGAATAATATGTATGTAATTAATATCTCGAGTTCTAAATAAAGTAGAATCACAAACTTAGTGTCTAAGTATACATAATTGGGGTCAAGGAATACAACTAGATATTTTTTAGAGTCGAGTTCCCAAAGGATATCAAACGAACCCTGTTCCTAAGCTTCCGCTGTCCATCCGGCTGTCTGCGTATCAGCAATAGCTAGACTGTTAAAATTTCCACAGAACTTGTTTTTCTATTGCTGCTTTAACATACATGGGTCATTCTTGAGAATTGCATTATTCATCTCATTCCCGTGGCGTTTTTTATATTAAGATTTTTTTACTAAGTTACAATAAAATCCAATTAAATATTTAATAATAAACAGATTTATCGAATGGGCATCACTTTGGGTCAATTATGTTCGAAAATATACCAATTCAAAGTTCTGCTGTCAGGGGAATGAGAAAAAAATGACAGGGGAATCATAAAAAGTACAAGGGAATCAGAGAAATGACAGAGGGAATCATTAAAACTTCAAGGGAATCATAAAATTGACAAGGGAATGATAATCTTTGGTATTTTACACCCGTTCCGAAACTCGAGATGCACCATCGTAAAGCAAGACGAATTTATATGATAAAATATTTATTTTCAAGAAAACTTCAGAAATTTATCATTACCCCGTTCAAAAAACCGGGGGATGAGAATCAGGGGAATCAGAAACCAAGGGAATCAGAGCCAGGGGAATAAGAAAAGAAACTATTATTAATATAACAGTAACTATTAAATCAAAACACGCATTCATTCATGTGTTATTCTCTACACTAAACATTGTATGCCAATTGCAGTAAATAGATTTTATATGAAAATACAGAGTAATCATAGTCATAGTGAACCAAAGTCAGGGGAATTAGATATCTACCTTCATTGCTCAGAGCTCCAGCGACCGACGCGTCCTCTTTCCGCGGCGTTGCTAGCGCTAACTGACAAGGGTGAGGCACGGCAGAGATTGCGAGTCACAAGACATTGCAGTAGGGATGTGCGTGTTGTTTAGTCAGGCATCAGGGGAATCACAGGTTAGCTCTGGACAAACCTTTGATATAGATTCCTATAAAAACTGTGATAAATAGGGGAACCATTTTTTTTTAATCATTAACTTATATTCTAGCGATTTACGTCGATACAATATTTGATTTCAATCCATAACTAGTTCTTTTCAGAGTAGATTGTTTACAAAATGGGTGATGGACGCACCAGGGGAATCATGTTTTAGGTGTTTGATATTTTTTTATGGCAGATGGGGGTCGAAGTTGCACCACGTCCGTAGGAATTGCCCATCGCTACCCTACACGTGACCCCTGGGTGGTGCTAAAAGTGCAACAACCTGGCAACCGTACTGTCTTTTCCAAGATCTCACGGTTCTAAATACTGATTTGCCATACGATAAATAAATAAATATGGCAGATTCTACTTACCTTAAAACAAAAAATAATCCTGCCCCAGTTAGATTAAGTGTTGAACTACTAAAAAAAAATGTGTCAGGTTAATTATTTTATTTTTCAGGTACTTTTTCCCTCTGGACGCTGAAAATTGACCCACTCAAGAATCACCCACATTGATAAAAATAAAAATAAATTTAAAATTAAACAGTTCTCTCATACATGAAACGTAATTTTATTGCCCGCCCATAACAATCGGTATATCTGTAGAACCGTAATATGTAGACACTTGAAATTTCCGCATATTATGTATTACTATAGCCTCTATAATAACAAGTAATAAAAATATAAGAATGTCAATAATTGTTTTTTTTTACGTAACTTAAACCAACTCTAAGAAAAAGATGTTTTGCATTTAAATGAAGTGTTATATCGGTAAAATACTTATCTAGTTGAATTCCCGGACCCCGAGTACGTATATTTAGACACCAACTTTGTGGTTCTATGTGTCTTAGAACTCGAAATATTAATAATTAACTATAATTAACATGGACGCCAAAAAAAAACTATCGATGGAGGAGTTGGTTCCTATCAAAAACTTAAAGTTATGGACCTAACAAGTGCCTGAAAAAAAATTGGTGCTTTTGTCCAGCGTGTCCATTTACGACAATTTGTTCGAGCACCCTGCCCCACTACACTTTTCTACCTAACAGACATGCAGTGTCTATGCTTAAATTTATGGCCATGCCCTGTTCCTGATATATGTAGGTAATACACGATATCCATTATAGGAATCGTACCACTTTATGTACCTGCAGGTTTTCGCGTTTTTGTAACACGCTCTTTAACGTGTGTCACGAAATTGATAAAATATTACTTGGACCAATTAAAAGTTGGTGAGACACTTGCAAGACGCGGAAGCTACGCAATTGTAATCACGTGCAAAGATCGGAAGAGTTTGCTTGCGCCGTACTTCCAGGATGTATATCCTGGCGCGCAGTCCCCCTGGCGCAACCGACGGAACTCTTCAATCCAACACAACGATTCTCGATAACACAGCTTTCGGCCGGGTAGCGGTAATGAGGTTTATTAGTATCTTGCTCGCACGTATTGTATTGTGAGCGAACGAGCGCTAAAGAGTCAACGTCGGCGTCGACTAGAATCCAGAATAGCAGGGCGGTTGGACAATCACGCGCGTCCTTAGGTTGAGTGGTAGAGAGGTGGGCCGCCGCGGCGCGTCGCGCACAGTGCAGGCCGCCGACGCGAGGTGGCTGGCTGAGACCGCGGACTCCTGCGCACCACTCGGCGCCTCTTGGGCCGTCGCTCCACCCCCGGTCACCGCGCTGCTCATTCAACATGTTGCCCACGAGCGTTCTATTATTGGCGCTGCATTTTGTAGCGGCTGAAATTCGTAAGTACTAACGTCATAATAAACAATATTTGGTGATGGCCGTTAATGCATTGTCCCTATTTATATGTATATTCCGACATATCTGAAGTGGAATGCGCTTGCTTTACTTCTATATATATAATTTTTCGTTGTGATATCAGAAGAATTTCGAGAAAATTATTTATAACCTATCCCTAAAAAAACTTTTAGTTTCGTTTTAAAGAACGTATCTACGTTTATTTTAAAATATCTATGATGCGAGTTAAAGCGAATTGATTATCTATAACATTGATGTGACATTGACTGTTACCTAAATGACATAAAGGTTCAGACAGATTGCATTCCGACTACATTTAGTAAGGGACAGCCTTGGGACAGCTGACACAAGACTGCGAGGTGCCCATACATACAGTCAGTCTCTCAAACTCTAATCCAGAGGCGAAAGTAGTGCTCTCTAATATGATGTATATTATTTTGTGAATTGTTAAAACTAGGATTGTTGTTTTCGAACCGCTTTCGTTGCAGCCTAGTAGTACATGTTATCGGAATGGCTACCTAAGTACCCATTCATTATTGCAAATTATTAGTTAAGTAAGCTTCTCCCCGCGACTTCGTCCGCGTTGGACTCTTTTATATCGTAGCTCCTTACAAACTTTCGCCCCGTTAGACAATGAATCCCGGTATAAAAAATATTATATACCTACTCGTATGTTAAATGCTTGTTAAATGTTAATTACCAAAATTCATTCTAATCCGCTCAGTCGTTTTTGCGTTGTGGAGGTCCAAACTTTAGCATTCCTAATAATTATTAGGATTTGCTAAATTTTCAGGGACACGACTCGCTTGACAGACTCTAACAGGCTTTCTAAGTTTAATGAATGAGCTTTATTCACGATTTTTGCTAGGGTGATAGAATTGTGCTGAAGTTACCAACAAAGTAAAAGTTTAATTAATAAAATATAAAGTAGGTAAAAAATAATCTTACTAATATTATAAATGCGAAAGTTTGTATAGTTGGATGTTTGGATGTTTGTTACTCAATCACGCTTAAACGGCTCAACCGATTAGGATGAAATTTTACACGAACTTAGTTTATAGCCAGCCTAGTTTTAAATATAGGATAGCTTTATCCCGGGTCCACGCAAACGAAGTCGCGGACGGAAGCTATTTATTAAATAAAGGATAATACTGGCCAAGATCGAGTCGGACTTACGCAGCGTTGAAACGCGTCGGGTGGGTGCCTTTGAACATGTTAAAACTTACGCAATTTCAGATCTTTTTGCAACGGATATTAACATTAATACAACATTCATGATTATGAGTCACAAATTAAATTGAAACGAAACATTATGAATTGTTGAATTATATAATGATAGCACCCACCATCTAGCGAGCATAATTTTGATACAATTTCAGTTTGATAGAGGTCGCTGATGATAGTTGTCGTTTGCGCAATCTAGCAAGCTTAGTCAAATTTCAGCTCGATAGATGCCGCTTATATTATGGTTTTGATTTTATTTAGACAAATTTAAATAATACACCAAACAGTATTCAGTGGATTTTATTTGATTCTAAAATTATGAAAGGAACACTAATCTAATTGTAAGTGTTTGTAAGTAAGTATAATGTTGTCATAAAATATTTGCGTAACATCGCAAACAGATAATTAAGTTTGGCCCAGGTTGGGGTCGTGTTGGATTGAAATCGGCATACATTAAAAACGCTAAGACTGCATAAATGCATTCAAATCCACAACCGTCGATATTGTTTCGAGATTCATACAAAGTTAAATATAAAATGACAATAAAATACTTAAAGAAAACAAACTTACACACACTTAGACACATTTTATTCTACACATTAACACCGAGATTAGATTAGAAGTATAAATAAGAAGCAGATTTTCTTCCGCGTACAAAGCCGGGCTGTACATATACATAAATTGGAACGATACAGAGAAGATTAGCATGGCCCCTGCGCAAAGATGACACGCAAAATCGTAAGCGTTCCACATTTTTTGGACGATTTCGGTTTCAAGGAGTGCACTTATGTTTTTACTTTTATGTTTAGCTTCTGTGAGGAGATGGTAGACAGGCAATCAATTGTACCAATGTAATTATGTGTGTTTTTTTTGTCTTTTTTATATCTCGTAATTCATGACGCGTTGGTTTTACTGTAATGCCATGTTTGAGCCTCAAGCAATAAAATGCAGCTTGTGAACTGTTGCTTTTGTGGACAAAGAAATTTTTTTTATGACAAATTGCCTTAAGGTCAAATCAATAAAACTCGCTTTCTACTTATATATTTAAATCTACGTAGGAAAAATTACGTTCTAGGTAATCTAGGTAAGGTTAAATCTACGTTGATCTTTAGGCCAAACGAATCAATTTGACCCGTAACCCGAAAAAAAACGAAAAAGGAGAGGAGTTATGTCAACATTTTTTTTTTAATGGAAAAAAATATATTTTGTTCTGAAACCAATCGTCTGTGGTAACTAATGAAAGGGCTTACTAAGCCGATTCTAAAAATAGATCACATCATTATATTTCAGCCATTTTTGTTAAATTAAAACAAAATCAATTTTCGAAAAAGTTTGGGCGCTCCTCCAGACTGGCTTGATGGAGATGTTTGTTTTTAATACAACATACCACAAATGATAGGTGATATCCTCATATTTAACCTCTAGTTTCCTTTTTTTGTAAAGGGCACTATTGCTGTTTTGCTCGCATTGATGGACAGGTCATTCTCTTTGTACCATTTATTTATGGTGTTAAGCGCTCCTTGCATTAGGTTCGAGATTGTGTGGAGGCACGGACCTTTGATTAAGACTACAAGGTCGTCGGCATATCCTTGCGTGTCATAGTCTAGGTCCTTCATAGTTGCTAGGAGTTGGTCCACTGCTAGGGTCCATAGTAGTGGGACAGTACGCCTCCTCGTGGACATCCTCTTGCGGTGTAGAATGTATGCTCAATTGCATTGAGGGTCAGAGTGACTATTCTATTTGAAAGCATGCTCTGGATCCACCTGATGGTTCTTTCATCCACGCCCTTTGATGCCAATCCTTTGAGGATAGTTCTGTGGGTGTGTTGTCGAAGGCACCCTCGACGTCAAGGAAAGCGCATAGAGCTGTTTGCTTGTCCTCTAGGGTTTTTTGCACTTTGTCGACCAGATCAAGTAGTGCAGTTACCGTAGATTTCCCCATTTGGTAAGCATGTTGGTCCAGACTTAGTGGTCTGACTGCCAGATGTTTGGTTTTCTAATGTGCTGATCAATGACTCTTTCCATTGTTTTGAGTAAGAAAGATGATAGACTAATTGGTCCGAAGGATTTGGCCTGTGAGTAGTCCTTTTCCCTGCTTTTGGTATGAAGCGTACCTTGACTTTAGTCCATTGTTCTGGTATGGTCCCCCAAGCAAAGCTAGCTCGGAATATTCTTACCAGCTATGGTTACCTGCTCGCGTTATTACAACCGGCGTAAATTCTAGATAATTACACTTAACACGTTGATGGACACTACCACGGTCAATATATTAGGCAGCTAAAGCGGTGTCTCAACTAGCGTCGCTCAAGAACTTTTTACACCCGCGACCCCGTACCATGGTCCTTATCACCCGATAAGTGACAAGATAGGAGCGTCGTCTCGTTCTAGCGAACGGTGTCAGCCAGTGACGGACGCTCTATCCTGTCACTTATCGTGTGATAAGGCCGACCATGATACGGGGCAGTTCTGCTCGCACTGCGGCGTACGGGCGGTACGCGGAATGGTGGCCACCAACCACACCGACTTGAACTAAGCAGTAAGCTCGATTCTCCACACAAATGTAGTTACGCTCTCTCATTTTAAAACTACGTGTTGCATTGTAACGAAAATTTGTATGTACAATGACATGAGGTATATCCAGGTCTGTAATTAGTTTATGTAGCTTCAGATACCATAGTAAAAAAATGGGCTAGTATCATATGGTCAATAATTTACTTTAAAAACAAAGTTTTAACCGACTTCAATTTAGTACTCCGCCAAGCCACGAGCACTGCATTTCCTATTTTTTACAATTTACCACATGAACTGATTTCCGATAGCAAATGCGTTGATTACTATAGAAAAAAACCGAATCGCTGTATGTGGGCCGATAATATTTGAGGACTTCCATCGATTCCCCAAGATCATCACCAATGGCACTTCATTAGTTCCTATTTCAACGGAATCTTATCAGAACCTATGACGTACTTTTGCACTTTTAAGTACATAATTGAGGAATTCGATAAGTCATCTGTGGTCTTCATCATCAATTCCTCGCCACCAAATTTATGATTCCGGATGTAAATACACGAGTTATAACAGAAAATACCAAAATCACTACACGCGTGCCTTATAAAATTGAGGAGTCCCCTCAATTCCTCATGGATCCCATCATCTAACTGAATTTTGAAAAAAATGGGACCCACCTGGAAGTATATACATACGAACAAAAAAAAAAATTTCCGAATCGGTTCATCAATGACGGAGTTCTGAGGTAACAAACATTGAAAAAAAAAAAAAAAAAAATACAACCGAATTGAGAACCTCCTCCTTTTTTTTGAAGTCGGTTAAAAAAGCAGGTCGCCTACAGCGTCAACTCACCTAAACATAATTTGGGCAAATTCACAGATATTCGAAAACGTAAGCGGCCTATAAAGCAACTCGTCTAAAATCAATCCGACAAATAAGTGGTTTTTCCGATATGTAACTAGTCACTTCAGCTACTTGTGGTGTTGATATCGTAAGATAATATTGCCGGTGACTGTACCTAGGACCCGAGTGGACGCTCGAGCGGAGCGTGCCGTGAGCAGTGGGGTGACACTCAACAATTTAGGTGATTTCGGCACAAAATTGCTACAGTAAGTAAAATTACTAGTCTTGGCAAAACTTCACATTAGTTTTGGACGACTCTTTTGTTTGATTTAAGACGAGTTGCTCCTTGGGTGACATGCTATTTAAACCACATAAATTTTAGACGAATTGCTATGTCGGCGATCAGCTATTTATTCCAAATGCATGTTAAGACGATTTGATAATACGACAGTGGAAGAAATCATTTTGTGACGAGTTGTTTATAGGCCACTTTTACTTCATCATCATCATATCAGCGGACTCCCGCAACCTTTATCAGGTCATCAGTCTACCTTGTTGGGGGCCTACCCACGCCGCGCCTTCCGGTACGTGGTCGCCACTCGAGAACCTTTCCGCCCCAACGGCCATCGGTTCTACGTGCTATGTGCCCCGCCCACTGCCACTTAAGTTTAGCGATCCGGAGAGCTATATCGGTTACCTTCGATCTGCTGCGGATAGCCTCATTTCTGATGCGATCACGCAGAGAAACTCCCAACATGGCCCTCTCCATTGCCCTTTGGGTTACTTCGAGCCTTCTTATGAGGCCCATAGTAAGCGACCATAACGTTTCAGTGCCATATATGTGTCATCACTTATTTGTTTACTTTGTAATTATGAGATTTATGAATGAGTGATTTTTTGAACTGTAACTTGTTTTTGTTTCAGCATCTTACATTAAAATATGTCAGCGTAACGACCCCAACGTAGACAAGTGCATCATGAACTCTGTGGACGAGCTGCGACCGAAAATATCCAAGGTAACTCACATTAGTTTTCACAATTTGCGTTTGATCTTTTATTATGTTCCTAAACATAATGTTAGGTATGTGCACATAGCACGTACAAACGATGGCCGTTGGGGCGGTAAGGTTCTCGAGCGGCGGCCACATACTGGAAGGCGCGGCGTGGGTAGGCCCCTCCACAAGGTGGACTGATGACCTGGCCCCGTATCATGGTCGGCCTTATCACGTGATAAGTGACAAGAGAGAACGTCAATCTCATTCTATCGAACGGTGTCAGCCATGACGGACGCTCTATCTTGTCACTTATCACGTGATAAGGTCGACCATGATACGGGGACAGGTAAAGGTCGCGGGAGTCCGCTAGATGTGGGTCGCGCAGGACCGATCTCTTTGGCACTCTTTGGGGGAGGCCTATGTCCAGCAGTGGACGTCTTTCGGCTGATATGATGATGAAACATAACAATTGATCAAACGCAAATTTTCGTTCTAGTTTATTGACATGCGATTTAGATTACAGGCCAACTAGCCCTTACCTAGAACACATGGCCTATAATATAATATTAACTACATTAAAAGCATATGTAACACAACGAAAAGCAAAGGCTTAATAAGTACGTTTAAAAGGCAAAATCCAAAATTTCCATTAGAAAGTTACCACACGCCGCTTGGGTTTTCATGCTTTTGCAAAGGAATTTGAAAAAAATATGTACATGCCAAAATAGGTAGTCAAATTACAAACGTAGGTATGACATTATTTTAAGAAATTCCAAAAAAATACGCTTGATATAGGTAGGTATTATCCTTATATTTTTTCTGCAATATTTATAATAATCTTATCATATGTAGTAGAAATGTATGAATTTGAAAATTATTGATAGACATTTTCCAGGATAATTTCAAAATTTTCTTTCTTAAATCGAACTTCTTAAGTCGTTTCATATGATACCCCACGCCCCAACACCAACAGCTGTGACAGAAGAGTACAATAGGTACTGGCAGCACGTCTGTCATGGCACGGCTGCGACATACTCTCGATTTTCCTCGCACTTTACCTTGTTTTCTAAGTGTTCTAATAAGAGAGAGACGGATAGTGCGAAAAAAATCGAGAGAGCTCGCGTGCGTGATAGCCGCGCTGGACAGACGGGAAGATGCCTAGTGATCACATAACTGTTACCATATCCTATATACAATTTTATTAATAGGTACTGATTTAAAGGCCCATTTTCTTTGGTCGGGTCGGTCGAAAAAAATAAAGCATGGGGATGTTCCCTGCAGGCGAGATAACGACCACCTAATGAAAGACTCCAGTCGATAGTAGGTATTGTAGGCGTTCTACTAGAATAACGAGTATAGTCAAATCTATCGGTCAATCAAAAGCGTGCGAGAGGGCAGTTCGTCAGTGAGAGGGTATGCCTGTGCATGAACATACATTCAAGGGGACTCTCGCCCGCCGCTGCTGGCCAGTGAAAACGGCAGCCCGTGTATGGGCGCTGTGGTATGCATTTTGGAAATTTCCCGTACCTTGGCAATGGGCGCTATCCACCAGTGGGAACGATCATGTGGTTTAACAATTTTAAAACTTGCTATGGGCACTAAGTATAATTAACTCAGACCGCCTTCGCTGTATCATGACTCGTCGTCGGCCGACGAAACTGTTGCTGGGGAAGGATCTGTAGATTCTCGACTGCAGATTTATTTGCTTCCTTCTGATTTATGTCGCTGGTTTGTCTTCAGGTTGCACTTGTTTATTTTCGTTGGAGTCAGATCCATCTTTTGTAGACTTATCACCACTACTTTTATCTGCAGATTTGGAGTCATCGTTTGAGTTTTTGTCAGATCCATCTTTTGTAGACTTATCGCCACTACTTTTATCTGCAGATTTGGAGTCATCGTTTGAGTTTTTGTCAGATTCATCTTTTGTAGACTTATCGCCAGTACTTTTATCTGCAGACTTGGAGTCATCGTTTGAGTTTATGTCAGATCCATCTTTTGTAGACTTGTCACCACTACTTTTATCTGCAGATTTTGAGTCATCGTTTGAGTTTTTGTCAGATCCATCGTTTGTAGACTTATCGCCACTACTTTTATCTGCAGATTTGGAGTCTTCGTGTGAGTTTATATCAGATCCATCTTTTGTAGACTTATCGCCACTACTTTTATCTGCAGATTTGGAGTCATCGTTTGATTTTGTGTCAGATCCCTCTTTTGTAGACTTATCGCCACTACTTTTATCTGCAGATTTGGAGTCGTCATTTGAGTTTATGTCAGATCCATCTTTTGTAGACTTATCGCCACTACTTTTATGTGCAGATTTGGAGTCACCGTATGAGTTTTTGTCAGATCCATCTTTTGTAGACTTATCACCACTACTTGTATCTGCAGATTTGGAGTCATCGTTTGAGTTTTTGTCAGATTCATCTTTTGTAGACTTATCGCCAGTACTTTTATCTGCAGACTTGGAGTCATCGTTTGAGTTTATGTCAGAGCCATCTTTTGTAGACTTGTCACCACTACTTTTATCTGCAGATTTTGAGTCATCGTTTGAGTTTTTGTCAGATCCATCGTTTGTAGACTTATTGCCACTACTTTTATCTGCAGATTTGGAGTCTTCGTTTGAGTTTATATCAGATCCATCTTTTGTAGACTTATCGCCACTACCTTTATCTGCAGATTTGGAGTCGTCATTTGAGTTTTTGTCAGATCCATCTTTTGTAGACGTATCGCCACTACTTTTATCTACAGATTTATAGTCATCGTTTGAGTTTTCGCCAGATCCATCTTTTGTAGACTTATCGCCACTACTTTTATCTGCAGATTTGGAGTCACTGTATGAGTTTTTGTCAGATCCATCTTTTGTAGACTTATCACCACTACTTGTATCTGCAGATTTAGAGTCTTCGTATGAGTTTTTGTAACAGTCAGTGTCTTTTTCCTTTTTGGGGGAGTAAAACATAGAAATTGGCAATTCTAAGATAATATTAGTTGTTAGTGGCTGACCATTGCATACAGGCAGTTTAACTCTACACTCCAACCCTGATCCTGGCGGGGATTTACTTGGAGCAGAGTATTTCTGATCGGTTGATTTACGGTAGGGATAAGGTTCAATGGCAATGGGCGTCGGCTGTCGAGAAAAGCATTTATTTTGGAGTCGGATTTCCAATATGCGTAGGAGTGTATCAAGAGATGGAGCTTGCTGCTGATAGCTTCGGTTTTCACTATAGCTGCACTGTAAAATAAACGCATACAAAAGTAGTTAAATATGTATCGTCCTTCGTGCGTATTATTATTAAAATGTCTGATTAGAGATATGGCACTGTATGTTGAGATTATTTGAATTGCATCAAAGTACAATAAGATTTCAATTCAAATGACAGTTTTATGAAAAGTCCGCCTAAACGTCTAAGTGCTCGCCGCTGTAGCTACTATAGTAGGTATATATGGCATGGGCACTCTATGTGAAAGCAATACGGGTTATTTAAATTCGAACCAAGAGGATTTTTCTTGGTACGACTTTAGAATCGTTGTCATCGAGTTCATGGCTCATTTTTTTTTATAGATTCTACTCATTAATAGATGATTCCTCACCAAATTTCAAGTTGTGAAAACCCATAGTTTTTGAGAAAAAAAATATTAAAGTTTCCATATAAATTTCCATGGATGGCGTCATTACGTGTGATTTTTAACACTTTTTTTTAAATCCGTTTTTCCAAATACGTGAATTACCATATCTTTACTACGCGTAATACTTAAGACAGCGGCGCTACCACGAACTTCGAGGTATTTCCATCTCTAGATCGCACTCCCTTACTCGAGTGACAGGGAAGTTCGTGGTAGCGCCGCAGGTCGGTGTAGGTACACCCAAGTGAAATAACACATTTTCGGTTCTGGCGCTTCGCCGGCCGCTGCCGCGGCACGCTCGCTTTGCTCGCTTCGCTCGCGCGCTAGGGTCGCGGTACACCTAACACTCCTCCTCGCTTCGCTCGTCGTCGTACCTACACGGACCTGCCTTAGAGTATGTCGAATTAGCCTTTTGCGTTTTTGGTCATATATATGCGTCGGGACTAAAACAACTAACAGATCCCTACATTTATGATATTATATTAAATATTAACCGTAATTGATTAAAAACTTACCTAAAGAACATCTACCAATATCAACACGTAAAAAGGAACGCGCACAAGTGTCATTGTCAGTCAAAATCTCCTCGAAATACACAGTAATGGAAATGTATATGGAAACTTTAAAATTTTATTTCTCAAAAACTATGGATTTTCACCACTTGAAATTTGGTGAGGCATCATCTTTTAATGAGTAGAATCTATATTTAAAAAATGAGCCATCAACTCGATGACAACGATTCTAAAGCTGAGCCTTTTTCTTCATTATAATCTAAGGCACTCATTCATAGTCATGGCACTTTGACATAGAGTGCCCATGCCATATTTATAGCGTCGAGTACCCAGACGTTTACCTTACATAATGGGCGAGGACCAAATTCTTGGCCAGTAGTAATGAGCGTCGATGGGTATATCGCCGGCGGCGGCCCGACGGTAAAAATTGACCTTGTAAAAATCTTTCATTAAAATGTTTTCCAAAAAAATTACATAAAGTAGCGATATTACTCTATCATGTATATCGCATTGACAGACACTCCGATTGGCATCGGTGTTGTACTAAAAAGGCACTATATTTCACTCTGACTGTCGGCGTATGACTTAGAGCATTAAACCAACCGGAGTGGTCATGAAGCTCATGAGTCATTCTCTATACATAAAAAGTCTGCCGATTTTTGCGGGGGAGGGGAACGTCAAATGTATGCGTAACGTGAAAATAGCTACGTCAGATAAACGTCAGTCCATACAATGTGTATGACCACTGGTCATATACTTTTGGCAGAGGGGAACGCCTGTCAATGGTGTCAATGGCCACTCCGGTTGGTTTAATGCTCTAAGGTGTATGACAAAGCAATGTGATGACTGCCATTTAAGTATTTTTGTGTTACGTAGCCATACATATCAACTTGCAGACCCGAGGTTGATCTGGCGGAGGACCCTTGAGCTAGACTAACCCAACACTACACCGATGACATCCTGGGCATCAGCCTGTACGAGATTGTAATGGCTGAAGGTAAAGACGGAATAACAGCCGAACTCCTGAAGGCGGGTAGAAAACTGGTCGTTACTGCCCTTCAGAAGTGTTCGATTCCGTCTTACGGGAACAGAGGTGTGTTTGTACTGTTCTTCGAAAAAGGTGACAACACCCTGCTGATGAATACTTACCTATCTCACTTCTGAGCCAAGTCTTTAAACTGTTTTCGAGAGTAATTACAAATCATCTCTTAGGTACACATGCTACATGACTTTCAGCCTTCCGAACAAGCCCGTTTCCGAAGAGGCATTAGTACCGTAAACCACATCCATACGCTCTGTCCGAAGACTGAGGACTATAACCTGCCTCTTTGCTTTGCATTCATGAACTACGGAAAAGCCTTTCGATTTGATCGATACCTGGGCTGTAATATAATCTCTAGTGAAGTACTGACGTGTCTGTACGATAACGCCACAATGTCAGTCCGACTTCAGGACTGGAACTCGAAACCTAATTCTACTGCGGTGGGAGTCAGGCATATTTTCAAGACTCTGGATTGGAATAGGCATCAACATCAATGGCGAGTACATCACTCACCTGATGACCTTAGTAAAGCTTCCGAGCGAGTTGGTCTGAGAATGAACATGGATAAGGCGAAGAATACCTATGTTAAATGCCCATGTAGTAGATACCAACTACCAGACTCCTCTCCAATTTCGAGAAGAGTTAATTAGGATTGTTCATTTTTTTAACACCCCATTTATATTTTAATTTCGAAAATATTAGAGTAATTCAAGTTACCGTTAGCTTTTCGGTGAAGGAAAACATCGTGAGGAAACCGGTCTAATCCCAATAAGGTCTAGTTTTCCCTCTGGGTTGGAAGGTCAGATGGCAGTCGCTTTCGTAAAACTAGTGTCTATGCCAAATCCTGGGATTAGGTGTCAAAGCGGACCCCGGGCTCCTTTAGGGCATCACCGGGAATAACGCTAGGAGGATGATGATAGAGTAATTCAAGAAACCAATTTTAATATTTTAGCGATTCATCGCTTCCTTTATTTTACATAATTTATTTTAAATATTAGATACCCTTACATGTAGCGGCTGAATCTGTGTAACAAACGCCCATTATAGAAAAAAAAGTTAGAAATGTCAATAGATGGTTGATCATGGGTTGATCATACGGTGGTTGACACTTGACAGCTAATCCTTGTTTGACTGACGTTCATGACGTAGAATAATCTGGACAGGCTATGGTAAATAATAATACCACGTGCTAGCGAGCTGGTAGCATACAAATCTATGAGTGTGACAGAAAGGGAAATATCATTCATTGTCCTTGTCATAGTTCCCTTTTCTTGTTTGCCACAACTGATTTAGTATGAAGTTGTGGCGTACACACACCATTACCTGTCCAAATTTAGTAGGTTGTTCATGGCAAGTCATCAGCCATTTTAAGACGAGTTCTTAATTAAGCTACATAAGATCTTTTTCGTCCCTCACTGTGATAACATGTACAGCCCTTCCATGGTATTCTAGGTTCATGTTGACTGACAGGCACATGTCAAAGACAATGTAGACTTTCTACTTCATTTCTTTTTTGACACAAGTTATATTAACTTCAATGCCAATACCATAGTGTCTATGAGGTCAAACTAAGGTCAAACTATTATTTGTTAAAATATAGCTAGGATGAATGTATTTTTGAACCACAATTAGAAATACTTGTTGTTAAGCTCTATCCCTCGAAACGGTTTTCGAATTAGACTTCATTGTACGTTTGTAAGCGAAGCCATTGGCAAATCCGACTCGGCTGGGCAGCGTTCTGGAAGCTACGCCACATATTTTCATCCAATATTCCGCAGTGTCTTAAAGACGAGTCTTCGACAAGCGTGTGTTGCCAGTGATGACATATGGCACTGGAACGTGGTCGGTTACTAGGGGCCTCACAAGAAGCCTCAAGAGAGAGTGATCGTGATGGCATCAGTAATGAGGCTACCGCAGCAGAAGCAAGGTACCTAACCGATCAAGATAGCCCTCCGAATCGCTAAACTTAAGCGGCAGTGGGCGAGGCACATTGGACGTCGAACGCCGATAGTAGCAAAGCTAATGTGCCACACGAACAGGCGTCAGCGCCGAGCCATTTTCATAGCTTGAATTATTTCCATGGTAGGTAGGATTTGGTCGATTTGTTGGCGTCGATGGTAGATAGGTACGACACCACCACCTTAAAATTAGCGACTAGGAACTTCGCATTTGACAATTGAAGGGTTATTAATTTAAAATAGATGCGGACCTGACCGTACAATAATGAAACAGAGGGTCGCTACACTCGCTACTAAGTGTGTAATAGTAGATTGTTAACCAAGGGCTGAAAGGCACCCATTTGTGAAGAGATATTTAGACGCTCGAACGAAGTGAGAGCGCCAATGGTTCGAGTAAGAAATGGGTGACTTTCACCCGAGTTAAACACTCTACTTTTCATATCGAATACGAGGAAAGTAAAAAAACACAGACGGAATTAAACAATACGCATAATCAAAGTATACAATTCAAAAACGGCAGCCATCATTATGGTGACGTCACCCGAGCCGAAAGAATAGTCTCATCTCACCTTTCCTAAAGAAAGAGGCAAATATCTGTCTCGCTCGCGCTTATGGTTATATGGTGTAATTCGGTCACGTGACATACAGATCATACAGCTACGAGTTTAATTATGAAATTAAAAATATTGCTCGTGTTTTAATCACCAAATTACTATATTCTTATTTCCTTAAGTCAAAACTGTATGAATAACATACTTTCATAATTTAATTGTGATATACGAAAATAGCCTACTCAAATATAATCATACTAAATATTTGTATTTATTATTAGTTAGTTGAAGAGTGGCTGTATGCGTTTCTGTCTTAGCTCACATGCACAAGGAACTTTAAGTTAAAAAAAGATTTGTGGGTGTATTCCATTTGTTACCACCTCATAGACCCTAGTGAATATTTTAGCTAAAATAAAGGTAATGATACTAATGAATTTACAACACAAACTTATTTTATATTGAATAATAATAAATCCCATGAACTAGTAAGAATATAATTTACTTTAAAAACAAAGTTTTAACCGACTTCAATTTAGTACTCCGCCAAGCCACGAGCACTGCATTTCCTATTTTTTACAATTTACCACATGAACTGATTTCCGATAGCAAATGCGTTGATTACTATAGAAAAAAACCGAATCGCTGTATGTGGGCCGATAATATTTGAGGACTTCCATCGATTCCCCAAGATCATCACCAATGGCACTTCATTAGTTCCTATTTCAACGGAATCTTATCAGAACCTATGACGTACTTTTGCACTTTTAAGTACATAATTGAGGAATTCGATAAGTCATCTGTGGTCTTCATCATCAATTCCTCGCCACCAAATTTATGATTCCGGATGTAAATACACGAGTTATAACAGAAAATACCAAAATCACTACACGCGTGCCTTATAAAATTGAGGAGTCCCCTCAATTCCTCATGGATCCCATCATCTAACTGAATTTTGAAAAAAATGGGACCCACCTGGAAGTATATACATACGAACAAAAAAAAAATTTTCCGAATCGGTTCATCAATGACGGAGTTCTGAGGTAACAAACATTGAAAAAAAAAATAAAAAAAAATAAAAAAAAAATACAACCGAATTGAGAACCTCCTCCTTTTTTTTGAAGTCGGTTAAAAATTATTTCCCTTTGTCAGTGGCGGGGTAAGTATTGATATTTATTAGAATTAGTTCCCGCATGATGCTTGTAAGGCGAGGACTAATTGGAATACACTACTTTTCTGCACTAGAGCAGAAACGTATCACTTTCAGCACACTTTTTAGAACAACAACGACTCACTTTCAGAGCATGAGATATGAAAAATAAATAAGCCGGCACGCGCGCACGGAAAGCAGAAATCGGCGCGCCGAATGGCGCAGAGTCGACGGCGGCGGCGGCGCGGCGCTCATATCTAGCCAGTAGTAGCCTCGTTAATTTGTAATAGTTAAGTTCCGCTGTTACACAAAAATTTGCCATGCTTCTATGGTTAATTTTTGTGTCACAACGGAACTTTTTAACTAAGTACTACCGATTAACCAGGCTAACTATTGGCCAAGAATTTGTTCCTCACCCATGTATTTACTAAACTTCTTGTCAACCCACTACATCACGAACGGTGTCGATTAGGTACTAAATACGTAGAATTCCATAATAAAACCTTTAAGTACATTTTAATTATTTTCCTCGCGGTTGAAGTGAAAAACATAGTGTAAAATAATAGATAGGGTAATTCCATTTCACTTACCTGAAGCAAGCAGCCGTAAGCCAGTAGCACAGCAGCGTGATGCCACGACATTTTGACTAAAGAATCGTTTGAAAACTCTAACTTGCGCTTTTATACAGGTTGTGATTTGATAGAACAGTGGTCTGTCATGCATTGATTATTTGGTGTTACGAGGAACCGACGAGCGCTGGTCGGGCACGTATGCCCTTTGTTTGTCGGGCGCGGCGATAAAGATGGGTAGGCAGGTGCGGGCCGCGCTTACTATCTTCTTTCCAAGCCAAGCCAAGCTGTCGTAATACACACGTGCTCATATTATTAACACTTTCACGGCCGGGTCCCTGGCCCGAGGGACCCGCTTAGAGGGTGCCTATGCCTCGGCCGTCGGCGCCTTCCGCTCCTTCTAGGGAAAACCACGGGATCGGCTACGAGCGCAGAGCGTCGCTATTCTTGGCAGTGAGTTTGTATGTAATAATGAAATTACAATGAATACTTCAATTCTTAGCAGAACCTTCGCCAAAAGCTGCTAAATTAGTATTTTGTTTGTAACAGCGATGGTGACATCAATAAAGTAATCAGTCATCAATCATTTTCTAGAAAAAGGGATTAAAAATATAGTCACAAGCAGAAAAAAGTAACACGAGACAATAAATAATCACAAAGTTATAAAGTGTCCAAAGTTTTACGAGTACCTATAATAAAGTACATTTACCCCCTTTACCTTTTCCGCAAAACTCTCCTTTACAGGAAATGATTGTCATTTACTATGACGCTCGAGACCCGTGACGTCACAGGTCTCAAGCGTTTTTTCTCTCTATAAACCAATATTTAAACGGTTATCTTCGTAAGTTTTTGAGATATTTTAATAGGATTTTCGTCATTAGGCATATTTCTTTGCCTTCTTTCTTTTAGATTAATAATACAATTTGAGTCTCTCACCCTCTCTTAAGTATACAGATTACAGATGTGGTATATTGCGAAGCTCCTAACCGAACTTTCATATTTTTTTTAACTTTTGTGTGCATATATGGAACAATATGTAATGTACGGTATAAATACCTGTAGTGTAATCCTAATGGTAAATAATAAGACAAAATTAAATAAAGGAGTTAAATAACAGGTTAGATCCAAGACTAGGTAATGATGTTTAAGTATTACAAGAATCAAACTAGATATGGGTAAATTAGAATTACAATAAACAAAAATGTCTTGAAGCGCTATTGAAATAACCCGCCCCGTGTTGAACTCTAGACAGACTTTGCAACAAGGTCGACCTGGAGCGAGGTTTAGGTCTCCTATAGGTCTCCCAATATAATTTGAAGGGTTTTGGCCATCCACAGCCTGTCGTCTCCACTGCCAACGGTACGAACAAATAGCTTGAGCTTGACCAAGCTCGAGTATTTCTCCCGCTTTCTGAAAGTCGTCAGCTTCGCCGCCCGAATGGTATGGATGCAGCAAATGTGCTGACGCATGTAGCGTCCCGTCGGTAGGCACTCTCCGTTCTGCCAGGGCACTAAGGTTAAACCATCCGCGGCCTCCTGCCATCAGATCGGCTGTAGGCCAGGGGGCTCCAACATACAAGGAACGTTCGTGACACAAGCGCTCTCACCGAAAATTTCGTTAAGAGCATGAGCGACGTCTCCCAGCATAACGGCAACAACTCAAGGAAGATAGCCGTTGCTCTCCACCATAGTCCTGTAAATGCAAAGGTGAGTTTCACAAACATGGCAGCCCGTGCGCGGCGCCCCAGCTACTCGCACGAATCATCCTGCCATCAAGAGGGTGCCCAAATGCGGAGACGGAAGGGTTTGTAGCCTACCTCCCGACTTTATATATTGCACGTATACATGTATACAGTCAATTTGTATATGGAAAAATGCCAGTTGGACTGTCCTAACGCGCGTAGGAAACGTTAGGTACGTGATTACCCATCAAGGTCAGGTTTGTAACCAATTTAGTGCTGTTAGTGGCGCCGCCTATAATCTCTCTGCTTTGAATTAAGGTTGACTGGTTGATATTACTGATCACAAACAAACAAACAAACACACACGTACACTTTCCCATTTATAATATTAGTACGGATGGCTGCCGGCGCTGCTCGTGCTCCCTAGCATTAGCAGGACATTATGGATCTGCACGTATTCACAGAAGCTTCTACAAACACACGGGAGCCGAGGCAAGCAATCCATTCGCACGTCGCACGCATACGCACTTGTTAACAGTTGCAAAGTACGCCAACGCCAACGCCAACCTCGGCGCATACGACTGGCTACTGTTTTCTCAGCTTATTTTTAGGTGAGAGGAATAGACACTCACAATCAATTTTCCTCCCGTGGGTGTCGTAGTATTCGATGATGGGAGCGGGGTTGAAGTGTTCTGCGGTGTTCGTGATTATCGATACTGTCGATAAACATCACTATCTATTGGTTCAAACTAAAATTGGTAAATTTTACAGTTTGGCATAGTAATTTTTTTCGACCCTGGTAACTTCAATGAACTTGACATATGTATGCTAGCAACGTAGCACCAACGTAGTGGTCATTTTCTCTTTGTAACCACTCAAGTGCTCGGCGCAACTACGGTTGCGACTTGTCAAATCGCAAAGTGCTCTCGCAACGCCAGTTGCGGGGTGGAGTTCAAATGGTTTTTAAATCATATCTATGTTGGAACGTGCGAAGAGCCCTTTTCTGTTGACATAATTTGGTAGAGGTTGAATGTGGCAACATAAAAAAAAACAAAACCGCAGTCTATGGAACAATTTCACGAAATTAATAAAGTTGTTGACCGGTAACGTTTAGTATGACTCGTGAAGACCTGCACGTGGGTTTGTTTACATTTGGAATGAAAACAAAAGAGTAAATATTGAAGTGGTAATCGGCCTGATATGTATTTAGTTGTGAAGTGTGATATGTGAGTGTATTTGTGTTAAAGTGTATTTGTGGTTTGAAGTGGTGGGAATTGTCGGTAATCGGACGTCAAAAACGGCATTCGTTCCGGTAGGTACGTAGGGCTATTTTTTTTCAAATTAATTTTATTATAATGACCTGTTTACTTAAGTATGTGAAAAAATTGCCCGTTTCTTTAGCTTTGCAACGTAAAAAGAATCTGATCAAAAAATTCAGTGAATGCCAAGTAATTGATTTATTAACAAAACACGACACGGCGCCGCTGGCGCGCGGTAAATTTAAGCACTTTACAGCACCTTTTTTTGAATCGCGAGCACTCAAGTGGGTATGCTAGTAGACGTGAGGAAACCGGTGTAGTCCCAATAAGGTCTAGTTTTCCTTCTGGGTTGGAAGGTCAGATGGCAGTCGCTTTCGTTAAAGTAGTGCCTATGCCAAATCTTGGGATTAGGTGTCAAAGCGGACCCCGGGCTCCTTTAGAGGCATAATTATTGCCATCTATATTGTTATTTTACCGTTAATTTTCGCGGTTACGAGTAAATTAGCATTCAAATGCAACACGGTTTTTGAATGTGTATGTCTATACCAAGTGAAGTATCAATATCTCTAGTATAGGTCATAACTACTCTTCTTTGCGTAGACTATACGTAATCGTTATCGTTAGGTATCGTTTAAGGTGATTTGCTAAAAAGTGAGTAAGGTGTATTTTCTTTGATTAAATTTTGGGGTTGCTGGGGAGATGCTCTTCAGCAAGTCCAAATTGAGTTTATTGTAGGTACTCTCGATGTATTGAGGTACAATTTTTTGACGTATGTACTAATTCAGTACTTATTGTGTACATCAGCATTACGTTTCAAGAAATCACAAAACAGTCAGTGGGGTTTCCACGGAGCATGACCTCTAAAAAGAAGCACGTTATCTAAAATGGTGTTTGGAAGCTAGTTTCCTTTTGCGTTCTTGATGAATAATTTATAGGAAGAAGAAATGTGACTTATGTTGATTTCTGCTCAACTACTCTACAAAAGTTCTGGTGAGAAACGTCAAAAGCGATTAATATTATATTTTTCATTGCAATTTAAGAAACTATTACTATAAGCCTGAAATAATCACGTAATCCGGGACCTGATCGACGTTTGAACGTTGTAATACGGTCGAAAAGCACAAAAATTTGCCATCATTTCAATGTCAACTTCAGCCTTGAATCATCGACATAATAAAATGTTTTATGTTTGGCTTAAGCGCTCATATCCCCATAATGTATATTTAAAAATCTTAAAACACTATAATTAAGTTACATCTTCGATCGGTTTTTTCAATTCCTGATCATTTCAGTGTAGCCCTCGTATAAGGTAGTACATAGATAACTAGTTTCATAGTCCAAAGTCATTAGGTACGATACATACGGTCTGGTAATTATTATAACTGCATGATTAGGTATTAATTAACCAGTTAGAACAGATTACCCACGCTGTTCTGAGCATGAGGGGTCCGCATACTCAATGACTTAGCTTCTAGTCTTATCGTCGATTGATGTAATGTAGGTATTTCTTATCAGACAACATACATAGATAACAAGAAACATGAAATGAAACCAGTAGAACATCTTAGAGTAGTGTTAAACAGTAAATTGTAATGTAAGCGAGTAAAGTCATTATTACGATTAATTTAAGGTAAGTTTTTAGGTTCCGTGACTCATACAGAAAAAAGAATGTTGTGTATAACAATCAATTTATCAACAATATTGTTGTTTTTTCTGTGTTGTAACCGAAAACAGTCCCGGCGAAGGATAAGGGCGGCCGAAACTGCGCTTACTGTATGTGTGTAACTTTAGCAATGATTTCTGACGGAACAAGTGATTCTATGCATGAATTGAAGGTGATGGGTACACTGATAATGGGTGAAAGGTGGAATGAACTACGTGCATTATAGCAACACTAACAGAGGTGTACTAATTCTATTATAGAAAGAGCTTTATCGATTAGTCGAACGAGGCTGATGATGTAAATTTTTACATACGAGTACCTAAGTATAATTTTGGAACGGAACCTGTTACAAGTTTTCTGATAATTACTTATGATTCATAAAACCACACCTGGCAAAGTACGCGGGGACCACTTTGCTTTGTGTAATACCATAAATGTTTTGTTTTATGGGTATATAGTCTCGTCTGTACTATAGTGGGGCAGAGTGCTCGAACAAATTGTCGTAACACACACACACACACGAAACGACACGCTGGACTAAAGCACCAATTTATTTTCAAGCACTTGTTAGGGCCATAGCTTTAAGTTTTTGATAGGAATAAAATTTGGTGCTTTTGTAAAAACAGTATAGTAGGGCAGTTTCAAGTGATAATGTTGTCCACACTGTTTTTGTTTAGTGCAATAATCATATATCCTACTAGCTACAGATATTTGGATGTTTGTTAGTCAATCACGCTTAAACGGCTCAACCGATTTGGATGAAGTTTAGCACGACGATAGTTTATAGTCTGAATTAATATATATAAAGTTTTTATCTCGTGTCCACGGTGACGAAGTCGCGGGCGGAAGCTTGTGTGAGTATATATATAGATGTGAACAGTCAAGATTGTTCGGTAAGGTTGCACGGAAGACCTACACGTGTCGTTTTCCTGTATATAGGCACGTCACCGCCACCACGAACTTCTTGAGTGGCTGGCGGTATGCATCGCATAGTTGAGATATTAGCTAACATGGGTATCTATAGAGTACAGGGCCTCGTGTAGTAGCAACTAACTGCAAGCATTCGTCCTATAATTGTACGCTTGCAGTTAAGTAAATTGTTCATGTCCGTATACAACTTGAGAAATTATACACTATATTACTGAACGCTGCAGTTACTTGATGTTGAGGCGTAGAATGCCTTCGAAAATACTCCATAATTGGACATCATTTTGTACTGCGATGAGCAATATTTCGGTAGTCTGCTATTTAGATAATATTATTTAGGTATACAAATAAGACTAAAGAGATTGAAACTTAATGCGCACTATAATATTTAGGTACTCGTATATCTTGATGTACCTTCTATGATTTTTTTTAATAGTCGGATAATATTTAAAAAAAATATACCTTGTAAGTTTTGGTTCGTGATCAGTGCAAGTTCGTAATTTGCTGGTACAGATGCCGTCAAACTTCTTGAACACTTGACCTTGCCTGCGCAAAGGCGAATTGTACCTGCGAGCTGCCCCCCCACTTCGTCCCGCATGTTCAAGAAGTTTGACGGCATCTGTACGAGTGCAAGTATAATTACTTATCAAAGTATAACCTGGCCCTTACCTACACTAAATGATAGTATCTTTATCTTAAAAGCCTTTATACTATGATTTAGTTAAACTAAGTCAGACGACTTTAGCACTCATCATTACATATTTGATTAACGGCATATTATATGCTACGTACGAGTAAATATATCAAGCATTGCCAATTTAGGTACACTATATCCATACCTACCTACTGTCAAAACAATGATGATGCGTTAACATCGGGTATACAGCACCTGCACCACATTACTGTTGCAACCTTCCGAATAGGTACGGACTAACATGCTACTAATATAAGAGAGATATGAAATTATTTGCTTTAACGGCACGTTGTAAAGTATGTCATTGTCAACTCCATTGCACAATGCGTTTAATATTTATGTCAAGATAAATTATGGCATCTGCAAATGCCGGCAAATATTTGATGAGTACCTACAAATAGGCATTCAATCGATTTAAAACGTTAAGGAAGGATGTGTCTCGAGATGAGTTGATTCGACATATAGCATACCAATATGATAGGATACCGTGTCACGTTGATAACATATCGCTCTATACGATATGTAAAGACATTGACCTCCTGGTTGGTTTAGAATGAGTAGAAAATGTAGGTAAATTAACGATTGTTGAGTGAAGTAATGTGTGTGCACAGGGTATCCCCGAGCTGGACGTGCCGGGCATCGAGCCGCTTAGTCTGGGGCAGATCGCGCTGGCACGAGGCCCGCAGGGCGCCAAGCTCACCGCCGTGGTCAACGACGTCAAGGTCCAGGGACCCAGCAACTTCATCATACAAACACTTAAGTCAGTCCAGATTCTTTTCATTATGATTTTTATTGTACAATAGTACCTGTACGCAAGCGTCGTCTGCTTCGGTAACCCCTCAGGCGCCCAGTTCACGAAGCTACAAGTTGCTATTTTACATGTATAAAATGTCAATACTGCTCAAATGGCCAGTCATTATTGGTCAGGACCCACAGTGTTGCCAGTTCATACTTGTAATTACACGAAGCTACGTCGTGAAACGATGCTCAGGAAGTGATCGCATAGGATAAAAGGTTTTTGACTTCAGAGCCTCTATTTTCTGTCCAGTCAAATAGTAAAAGAAGGGCTACCTACCTGACGTACCTATATACACGTGTGGGAAGTATGAGTAACTAGTTAGTATGTACTGGGTTGTTGCGTGGCGCGGCCTGGTTCCCGACAGGTAACTAAGGCTGATAGTGGGCCTGTACGCAGGGGCGTATTTTGAAAATGGGCGACCGGGCCAATAAATTTCTGCCGCCCCAGAAGTCAATGAATTGCGCCAAATTCAAAGAAAATGGCCCGCATTGCCCTAGGGCAAATACGCTCCTGCCTGTAGGTTGCATTGTTGAGCTCCGGCGGCACGTGTCGTTAACTATTCTGTCAGTCACGTGTTGTTACTTACTCATTTACGTTTTATACGTATAATTAATAGTATCATTTTGACACCCCACTCCCGCATAATGGGCAATAGCATCCATACTGTGGGCCATTTTGCGGCGCTACTTCTATAGTTTTTGCGTGGGAAAGCATAATTACTCTTTCACAAAAAAAAGTATGTTGATAAGTCCGGATAGTACGCTAAAATATGTAAAACAAATAGAGTTTTATTTCAATTGTTTTCCCTGTATAGGCAAAGACGCATTTATGCGTAATTTATTGTGGTGGCGGTGGTAAAGCGAAATATTACATAGATATATGAATAAGCGATACCATAGAATATGATATATAATGTAGGTATGATGCGTTGGCATCAAAGTTTCAACGAATCATTATTATTTTACTGGTGGACATTAAATTAACTTTGACATTATTTTCAAACAATTAAGAAAATAAAAAATATTCGTTCCATCGTGTGTTATTCCTAATTATAATTATGTTTGCAGACTCTTCTGGTAAATTACTCTATATTAGTTTGACAATGATCAATGATCGATATGATTATTTCTTAATAAGTACCTATATACTTATACACACTAAAATTATACCGTCAAATTTACTACCTAATGAATGACCGCCACCGCAGGCTGCGCCAGTGTGGTTCAAGCCTACCTAAGCTTCACAGACTAGCGCGGCCTGATGGTCGCGGCGATCAATAGTAAACTGGTCATTAGCTGTCAAATTTACTAACGACCGCCACCGCAGGCCGCGCTAGTGTGGTGCAGGCAAAGTGTGTTTTTTTTCAATACCAGAGCCTTTATGAGAATGACTTTAATAAGTAGACTGAATTTCACCTGGTCTATAGAAACCTTATGGAAAAAAAAGGTTTCAATTTGGAAATTGGAATACCACAACACATAGGTACTAAAATAGGCATCAGCCTCGCTTATTCATTATGTTATAAGCGGCAATTGTACACTTCGTCGTTCGCCGCATGCGGTCGCCGAATTCATTTTAAACTACTTAGGCCAACAAACGTCGTCTTTACATTAGTCTGTCCGCCTACTACTAAGCGTTGGCAGCTGTCGATCGCCGAATGCGGCACTTTTGCGGTCACCCCATGCATGCGACGAACGACGAAGTGTATTTGCCGCTTTATTCAGTATCGATCAAAGATGAACCAAAATGACTACCTACCTACAATAATCGCTGAACTTATGAAACTCCGTGAGGTAGGTTACACCGAAATGTCATCCCGCTCGAATTTGGAGCAGCCCAACTGGGGAAGTACCTCCGCCTTGCAGAAGACCACAGCCATAATAACACTACTACTCGCTCTGTAGTAGTGTTGTGTTCCTGGAGGTGAGCAAGGTCGCCAGAGCTCCCGAGGATGCGTCGTGTTGAGAGCGAGGGAATTTGTTCCTTCAGCTGTCAACACGGCGAATCCTCAAACATATCTTAAAGGCCGGCAACGCACTCAAAACACCTCCGGTGTTGCAGGTGTCCATATATGGGCGGCGGTAATAGCTTACCATCAGGTGATCCGTCTGATCGTTTGCCTCCTAAAACATTTAAAAAAAAAACTCTTCGCGGTGGTGTAAATCCACCATATTGTGAAATTGAACACGAGAGGATCCTGTGTGTTGTAGATCTGACCTGGACAAGAACCGGTTCGACTTCAAGCTGCTGCTGCCGCGGCTGGACTTCCACGGGAAGTACAAGATGGACATCCAGGTGCTGCTGCTGCGGCTGCAGGGCCGCGGCAACATCACCGGCACCTTCAGTTAGTTACACCTCTTTATCCATCCATACCACAGAATAGATAATAGTACAAGTTCCATAGTAATATTATAAATGTGAAAGTTTGTCTGACTGTCTGTGAAATGGGGGGGGGGGGGTGTAAGTTTGTATGGAGCTGCGATATAAACGAGTTCCACGCGGACGGAGTCGCGGGCAGAAGCTAGTACAACTATATACGTGACCTACGCGGCGCTTTATTAAATGTACATCTACTTAGTCTGGATATATCCTGGTGATTGTGAAAACAGAGTTCGGTATTAGCATTCCTATTTGTATTATTTGACAGCTGTCATCCCAGTACCATTTACGTCAAAATTGACGTTTATCGTACTGGGATGACAGCTCTGTCTTAATGTAAATAGGAATGCACCAGCTATAGTAGTATTCGTTCCGGAGATCACCCCTACACACCTCATGTTCTTGTGACCACATGCTACTATAACGAGCAAAATTACTGTGTGTTACCGGTATGCGGGCATTTATTAAAACTGATAATAATATGTTCCGTTACCAATTGTTTGCATGTATTTGCAAATCATAATTATGTAAATTAACTGCCCAATTAATTTTCCAAAATACAAACCTTCAATGGACTAGGTGTATGACGCCGTACTAAACAAATTATGAAGAGCTGTCATTTACACTTACTTGTCAATTTACTTTGCTGTACATTGCTGGCAATTTAAATGTTAGGAATTTTATGAAGCCGGAATTATAGTTAATTATCTGTATTAAGGTCATGAAAATTAAGTTGAAGAACTCCGTTAATTTACCCTACTAAAAAAGACCGCTTACCGGTAACAGGTGTTCTATGCCGGTAACGCACTGTATATTATGCATAAAAATACTGATAAGCCCACTTTAAGACTGTTTGATTTATAATTTACCTTTATACATTACTTCCGCCTCCATTTCACCCCCTTATGGGATGACTTCCGGGATAAACAGTATCCTATCTCCATACCAAATCCACCAAAAATACCTATATTCATATATTCATAAAAGAACCGGCCACGCGCAGTGTAGGGTTCCGTAGTTGCCTGTCTGCCTTTGTTACATTACACACGACACGCACTTTAGTAAATGGTGCGGTAGCGTCGGCCGAATTCGTACGAAAGTTAGATTTTAAAGTACATTTTAAGTTGGTCGACTCTCGCTCGTTCAATTAATACGAATTTGTTTAAGCATGTATTCGAATAGTTGTTAATGCAGCGGTTATTGGGTGTTATTGCAGAGGACTACGCGTGCAACGTGACTATGCGCGGGCACAAGGAGAAACGCGGCGCAGAGGAGTACCTCAAGTTCGACCCATTCAAGGTGAAGCTTCGGGTGGGCGAGTCGTCCATCTACCTGACGAACCTGTTCGACGGGGACCCAGTGCTCGGGCCCGCCACCAACCGCGTCATCAACGACAACTCGCAGCTGTTCCTGCAGGAGATCAGCCCCGTGCTCGAGCGCAGCCTCGCGGACCTCTTCACCGAGATGGCTAACAAGATCACTTCCAAATTCACCTACAAGGAACTGTTCCCATGACGACCGTATGTCAGGCCTTGAAGCTACTTGCGATGCGACATGTCATTGTAATTGTATAACAGGTATCTTATCATTTATGTTTATATCTAGACATCTAAATAAGTAGGTACGAGAATGTTACGCCACAATTTAAACTTAAACAATTATTGATGCAGTCGGAAAGATTGAATGGGATGCGCCTAAATTATGAATATTAGAACCATCAGTTTTTGTATTGGTTCTAATTTAACCAGGTTCGAGGAAATTATAAAATAGTAGATTGTGTCAAGGGAGCAAAATGGCATATTTACGGAGAGGGCGTAGATTGAATCCCGAATGAAGCGAAGGATTCCAGAATAATGTGGAATCCTGAGCGTAGTGAGGGATTCAAGCGTTCACGCCCAAGTTGGAAATAATTTTGCTTCCGTGTGACTCATACTGCTTTTCACATCACCTATGAGGATAATGAAATATGTATTAGGTGAGTAGCTGTATTAAAATAATTATTATAAACCTAGTGATTATAGTATTACTTTGAATAACATACAATTACTTGTATTTTATTACGTTAGTAGTAGTAACAATAGTAATCAAGATAAAAAAATATGCAAGTAATCGATTTAAAAAAATAAGTAATCTATTACGTGTAGGTATTCTATTTTCATGTATTCATTGGGATTTTTTTTTATTCTGGCAACAATATGTCCTGGAACAGAAAACTGCCACTTTGATCCCTTCTAGCAGGGAAGAAAAAGCCCTTATCCGAATAGCTGATGTGAAAAAGTTTATATTTTACATGTGTCGTAATGTACTGGTATTTAAGTACTTAAAAACAATATACTATGATAACTGAAAGCCTGTCCCGAAATTCCATTCGTCTCAATTGAATGAAGATGGGTACACCCGTAATTTCTCGCTTTTTTTGCATTTCATGCTCTTGTCAAGCTGATTTTGAAATACTTAGTTATGGCGTAATTTTTCAAACGAGCGTTACGACAATTCAACAATAATTATTTGTATGGGGTTGCATAGCTCACTCCTATTGGCTAAGGTATAAATATACTTAATAACAGATTGCTCACATGTACTAACCCAATGGTATTTATTGTAGTATAAGTTTTTATGGTGGTTTTTATAAATTATTCGTTTTAGGGTACGATGTAATAATAGTTATAAATATAAGTGTAACTTACGAAAATACTATATACCTATATTCGGTACCTATTAACTCAAGTATCTAAGTAGTGGCTACCGGTAGGATAAAAAAGGCAAGATTGTTTGACCTATCTTTATGACTTAATAATTTCATCTCTTTGATTAAAGTCTTTAAGGCGTCTTCGAACTTTTAACAGACAAGTTGAGTGAGTGGACTCACTTGACTTGGCCGAGGCAGCAGTAGCAGCTAAGCTAGTAGGCGTCAATAAGTTTATCCAAATTCCTCCTCTGGGTTGGGAAGACAAAACAGTAACTCTTGTCTATGTCGTCAACCGTTGGCGTTCGGCATCTCAGGCAACTTTTGTGGCAACTGTAGAAGTTTTGTTTAATTTGGTCACTTTTCAGGCAACTGTAGAAGTTTTGTTTAATTTGGTCACTATACCAAATTACTCAATTATGTACAGGTATCTTATCATTCGCTTCCTTCATTAATTGCTGCAGTACTGGTGAGCCTGCATAAGTCCAAGGCCGCATCGTGACTATTGATTGACATTGACTTGGATTTATTGCGGCTTATTCCTACCGTAGTTACTTACGTCAATTCGTATTCGGAGATCAGGATGCCGATTTAACGCAAAAGTCTGATAAGTATATTCTGATATTCTGTTTTTAACTGTTGGGTATTATTTCTGAGTGCTGTTCAGAAATATTATTACGGCTTAAATTCTCAATGCAAGACAAACAAACTGGGAAAAATGTATGCAGGAAAATGCGTTCCGACAATCCCAAAAGATTTGGTAGAAATGTACCTACCTACAGTAGGAATATCGCATAAGTATTAATAATGTAAAGTACCTATACTGTTACTTACTTACGAGTACGTATGGTTGAGTTCTTTAATTTATGACCGTTTGCGCAAAAATATTATTTGTATTCCTCGATTTGACAGGATTTTCCACCTTAAGTTAGTTCGTGACTGTCTAGTAAGAATTAACAAATTTGTTGTACATACCAATAATATTCATAAGACGAGACCAAGACTATAGGGATAAAATAAATTATATTTACTTTAATATAACATATTCCTGGATAAAAAACCCCAGGAGCGTCATAACGTAAAAACTGTTGATCTATTTCAGGCAATTTGCAACGGTGAACATTTTATTGACTGATATTGGAATACCTATCAAATGTCTATAATAGTATTTTATGCAATCGTTATATAATGTATTCTTTTTCAGTCGAGTACCACGAAGCTAGACTTGTTTTTTTTTTGACGCGACTTTTTTTACTATTTAATGGAACAGGTTGCCCCAGTCAGCCAACGCTCCATAAAAATGTTAAAAAAATCGCGTCAAAAAAATGTCTCTTACTTTTTGTTAACAGAACACGATATCGTAATGCCCTTAAGCGGTTTTGCGTTATTTTTTTAATCCGCCTGTCGTCACGCATGGTTTGTATTTTAAACATTATATATAAGTAGTCTACATTGTTAATATAACGGCTTTTATCCTATTTATAAAAATGACTTAAATTTAATTCGATGAACAGAAAATATATGCCACTCAAAATATAGGTCTCAGAATATTACGTAAACGTAATATTCTGAGTGGTTATACAATATAAATATTGTATACGTATAAATAAGCACAGTACACAGTAAAGTAAACCTACTGGACGGTGGTTATAAAGTATGTTTCACGGTGCAGCGTACATACATACCTTGTTAATATATATGTTATGTGAAATCCACAATTTCTTATTGCGCCCCACTTCCTGTAAGTAGGTAATTATCTCGTATTCATTTGACAAATTATACATTGGCCAAAGCATTCATTTTATCAAACAAAGATCACAGTTCTCTACTAGTAACGTCATAGACTTGATGAAATTCAGGCAGAGATAAAAGCACTCGTCACAAAGAAAATCAGCAATGGATTACTCTGGAATAACTGCAGGGAGTGCGGCGCGCCTTCGCGAGATAAACGTTTCTACATATAATGTATTGCTCCATGGCAATAAGTACTTGGTATTTGTTGTAAATAAAGAATTTTTATACACGCATAAGAATTACCCTTTCTTTCATTTGTTATTAATTAAAAACAGGGTAGGTTCCGGTGAAAGTGTCCCTGTGCATTCATATTATATACCATCAACAATCTTCGATTTATTCAATTAAAGGAAAGTAGAAAATCCAGAAACGATAATGATGAGTTATTATGGTTAATTGGTAAATTACTTATACCATGGTTCATTTCTCGGAGCCTTCATGAAGGTACTTAATTGAATCGCATCATTTATTTCGAATACCTACCTCTTTAATACATATTCTTATATTTTATTTATATATGCATTTCTATACGCGAAATAAGTAACACTCTCAAAATGTCTGTCTGTCTGTCTGTCTGTTTCCTTTTCACCCTGAAACCGATGAACCGATTTGAATGAAATTTGGTACCCTGGCAAGGACAAGATAGTTCTTATCCTGGAAATAATCCCTTAAAGTGGCGAAACAGGGAGAGGAAATCTGTATGAATTCGCCTTAGCATATTTGCTATTACATATTGTACCAATGGTACAAAAGAAATTATAATGTCCCATGCGTTTCTGAATTTTTTTAACTGGTCTATGGACCAGGGACATGCATGTCCCTAATTATGTGTTTAGAGTAGGTAACTATATAGCTATATCTATAAGTATATACATTATAGCGATCGCGATCCAATTTTTACCAAACACTTAGACGCGTATTAAAATTATGGGTATTCATATACCTACCCCAAACTTCTTTTATCCATGAGCCGCAGATAAGTTGCATGATGAACTGTAGGAGATTAATTTCTTTGTTTAAAATTCGACCTATTCTAATAATTTTCATATGGATTTGAAACGTTTAGGGATATATATAATAACAAATTGCCAAAAAAGCTAAGGATAAACATAGAGACAACCAAACTCATGTTAGTAACATATATTATGTACTTACCTGTAGGCTTGATATCGATTTTGGAGGAGTTAATTAGGGATAATACGGATCGGCGTTGGACTTAATGGCTTAAAAGTAATGCCAGTACTGCTTGTTTTTCCTCATACACATAATTTATCTTATTGGAATGCGAGCAGGCAGGAAAGTGACCACGATTTACTTCACATCGTATCGTATTTACCTTTTATCGCGCCATCTGTAAGCCGTCTAGAGAAACTTCTCATTATCCATTCTCTTTTCATTTTAAAGATTATCGACCTAGAAAGATACTTAATTAGGTAATTCAGCAGAAGGTCGATAGATGTCGCCAAAGTTTAGAGATATTGCATGGAGGGGTTAATCGATATCCCACCAAAAGTTAAATTATATTTAAAAAAAATGGGGCAATGATACCGTAAAACATGGCCACTTTAGATTACAACTTTTTTTGAAATGTGTCAGCAAGTAAGTCCCTACTAGAATGTCTGCAATGCCTATTGCATACGGCTTTCTTTTCGGGCGCGTCTCAAGAGACGCAACAGAGTGGAGGGATCTCCAAAAATGTATGGGACAAAAAAAAACAAAAACAAAAACATACGGCTTCCAAATCGACTCCAGCTAGAGCTCTTAATAAGTTAGACACCAAGGGCTGTTATTCGGCACATGCTAATGCGCCTCACCTCACGCGTCACGCCTAATAACGAAACTAGACCTCTACCGACGCTTAGTTACTACGAATCGTCAAGATATATTTGTGGGTGAACGGTGAGGTGAATTTCGAACGAGTCACAGAACAGAGGGGCAGGCCACTGGCAGCGTGTCCTATTTTACTAAGGACATTGTCTTACGAATCTGCAGCTCTAGAGGAAGAATTTACCCAAATTTGGATTCGGCTTGCTCACCAGATTAGAAGCCCCTATATTCTGTAACTTGTTTGAAGCTCACCTCAACGCTCACCCAGCGTAGGTGGAGGTCTAGTTTCGTGGCGGGTGAACGGTGGGGTGAGCCACATTAGCGCGTACCGAATAACAGCCGATTAGAAGGTTATTCCTACACAGGGCGGTTCCTCTCCCACTCCCGCGCAAATACCGCGAGCCATACGGTTCCCTCTTGGACACTGCAACTACGCGTCATTGCTCTGAATAAGATAGGGACGCAGATTTTGGCCGAAAATAGAATCCTAGGCCAAAATCTGTAGAATGCAGAACAGCCGATAAATTTGCGATTGATGGTTTTGGTCGGGTGACCCTCGCAATCCCTACTAACGTATGTCCTCCTAACCTAAAGTCCCTTGTCATAGCAGTTTTTCCCTTTTAGACTTTGTCTTAACGTTCAATAGTCATAACATTCGTATTCCACAACATATTATATGTCCTTAAACATGTTAGTCCTATTAGTTATGCCATAATGAATAAGCTACATTTATTTGTCATAATATCGATTGTCCTAAGTCCTAATATTTACGACTATTGTATTATTATTTAGGGCAGAGCGAAAAAGTTTAATCGGAAGCAGGTCTCCATTTGGTACTACGACGAGCGAAACGAGTTTTTCTTTGAACTGCGAACTACTCGCGAGCGAGCGCAGCGAGCGTGCCGCGGCAGCGGCCGGCGAAGCGCGAACCGAATATTTTTTACTCCTACCTGCATCCATACTATACATACGTAGATTCATTAAATTTAAATTGAGGGCCAATAGGTGTTACGATACATAATTATTATGACAAATAAGATTAGTGAATAAAGTCTAGGGGAATATTGTTGTCAAAATGTAAACCTAAAGCACCCTTAACTGCATTCGAGGGCACAAAGTCCAATTTCCGTCAGCCTTATTCACCTTTTAGGGGAATAAAGTTGACGTAATGTGTACCTAGTTAATATACCCTTAGATGGATTTGAGGGCACAATATCCACTTTTAGTCAACTTATTTCACCTATCAGGGGAATTAAGCTGACAAAATGTGTACCTAATGCACCCTTAGCTGGATTCGAGGGCACAAGGGCCACTTTTTGTGAACTTAATTCACCTAACAGGGGAATAAAGTTCTAATCTAGCTCAAAAATGCCTGCTGCTGGGTTGCAGGGCATAAAATCCACTCACAGATAAGATAACCTAATTTACCGATCATGGGAATAAGATTGACAAAAAAGTATACCTAATACACCGTTAACAGGGCAGGGGTGAATACATTACATAATATATGTAGGTACTGTACTGTCCGTATACTTAATTCATCATTGGTTGGTCTCGAGTACATTAAGTATACTACACCTATTAAGGGTGAATTAGTAGTACTAAAAACTTACTTTAAACCCCCTAGATTTTCTGAGGATAATTAAGTGCTCTTTTAGTATTCTTCATTCCCCCAGGTGAACTAACTCGGGTGCATTACCCAAGTTAACCCCACGCCAACAAACTGTCATATTTAATCTTACTTTACCTGTACTATTAGAAGAAGCTCGGCTCTCCATTTAGAAGTAGGTATTTCATACTAAATGACTTTTCTCTCTACGAGTATTATCGTTCTGTTATAAATTTTAGCACCCTGGAACCAGTTTCCGACCTAGGTATGGCGAATCCCATTGTGTATACAAAGTTGCATGTTATTCCAGCACGGCTATCACGCGACGCCGCGCGAGCTTTCTCGATTTTTCTCGCACTATACGTCTCTCTCTTATTAAAACACTTAGAACAAGAGCTGTAGTGCGAGAAAAATCGCGCGGCCCGCGGCCGTCCCATGATAGACGTTCAGCACACCCTTTAAACATGAGAGACAAACTACGCTAATACGCTTGAATCTAGGAGCCGACAGGCGTCGAGCTTGCTGACCTCTCTTAACTACTAGCTGTATATTGAATATTTGTGGAACTAACTAGCTTTCCGACCCTGCTGTCAAGACATTAAGTATGTTTTCCGATAACAAATGCAGAATCAATCCTAAGTAGCATTAGCAAATTCCAACGTGTTTTAATATGAATAGGGTAAACACTAAATAAAAATACCACCCGATAATCAATAATGATGTATTTTCTTGAAAAAGGATTAAGAATGTAGTTGTAGTTGTGTGTGGAGAACAAAGCATAAGACCCCTTGCGTTAATAATCACAAAGTTATATAAGTGACCAAAGTTTTAAGAGGGGGTATCGTCTGTCCCTTTTCCGTAAAACGATTGTCATTTACTGTGACGGACGCTCGAGGGTCGTGACGTTACGATCTGCTAGCGTTTTCTCTCTCAAAAAAGCAACAATAGAACGGTTGTTACCTTCGTCATATTTTGAGATATTTGAATGGGATTTTCTTCATTAGGCATATTTTTTGCCTTCTCTAAACATTTTTAGCCTACACCCCAATTGCAGAACTTAGACAGGCTGTCCCACGACTACGCGACATAATTGAAAAGTACGTAAGTACCTTCAATAAAAAAAGGAATATTTTGCTCTATCCTCCTGAGACCCAGGGTACGCTTTAGTGCTTTTGAATTAGGCACTTTTTGACATTCAGTAAAAGTTCAAGGTCAATTTTGAAATCTGCGCAAAATTTTGTACGCGTGGTCTTAGGTGGCTATGGAGACGTTCATTGTTTTCAAGATTTAAAGAAAATGGTTGTTACGTAGCACGGTGGCCGGAGCTGTGATGACTCCCTAGGCGACTCTATACCAGACTTTTGTCCATACTACTTATGTAATAAAGTGGCAAACGATCGTACGGCCTGACTGAATGATGACCAAACATCCCAGATTCCAGAGGAGCCAGTTCTTTAACGTTACAGTACAACGATACAAATGTATCTGGCTGATTGTATGCGACGGCACATAACGGAAAGGATTCGAATGGCAACAACAGGAAATAAAATGCAGTCGAATTGAATATTACATAATATTGTTTTAGAACTCGGTTATCAATTAACCTAGATTTGGTGCAAGGGGGTGTGTGCGGAGCGGTGTGCAAGTGCTTCATGGTCCTATTCTATTATGCTTGAAAGATAGACAGGTATATCCATAGATTAAACCCGAAGATTGGTTGTGGTCGTGGCAGCAATGGTTCCCGTTGTGGTCGCCGACCGGTCGAATCTGTACGTTATGGCTGCTTGCTACGTGTCGGATATTGCAGCACAGTTCTACTTCACTTAACCGGGCAGGTATTTCCAATGAGATCATTCTTAACGCGGTTATATAACCTAATCAATTTTAGATTCAATTCGATTGCGCGGGTTAATATACTTAGGTTTAAAGAAAACCAATCGCAATCGTTTTCAATATATTCTTTATCCATCAAGATGATAACTATAATATTAACTAAATTAAATTAAAGCTAAGTTAAATCTAAAAAAGGCCCTCGAGGCATTGTAACGAGGATGCTGGCGGCATTTCCTCGCTGAATTGCAATGCTGATGCGTTGCTCGAGAAAGCCGCCAGCTCTTCGGTCACCAGTTACGTCAACCAAGTTTATCCATCTATCTCTGTGAAGTCTGTCATTAGACTTTTTCTAGAAGGTGAAGTAGGTTACAGAAAAGTAATATTAAAATTTATTGAATGGGTGAATAGATCTCTCCCAGGATCGGATCCCGGGCAACCAACTGATACTGGTTTAGTGGATATAAATCTAGACACACGGCAGTGTGTCCGCCAAGTTCGAGCAAAAAAAAGGGACACACCGGCCGTGGGTTATATTACACGAACCATTTCGGGCCACTTTCGACCACCCTATAACTCAAAACATATTTTATCTACGCATATGAAATTTCGAGTGTCTGTTGACATCCCCTTAATTGTCTAGAATACAAAATTTCATTATTCTACCTGTAGCAGTTCTTGAGATATTGACGTCAGAAAATCGCTATTTTTACTATACACTCACTGACTCACTCATCAAAAACCTAGACCACTTCCAATGGTCGTACTGACTTGAAATTTGGCATGGAGATAGGTCTTAAGGTAAAAGTAAAGGGAAAAATCTGAAAACGGCCAAGTGTGAGTCAGTTTTGAAAATAGCGAAGGTGTAACTTTGTTCTACTATGAAGTCATAATGAACTAAATGGGTCTATCTTCCAATGGTCGTACCGACCTGAAATTTGGCTCGAAGGTTTGTCTTTAGGTCGAAATAAAGTAAAAATCTAAAAACGGCCAAGTGTGAGTCAGTTTCGAAAACAACGAATGTGTAATTTTGTTCTACTATAAGTAGGTATGGAGTGGAAATGAGATAAAACTTATTATTTAAATTTAGATACATACCAATTTAAGACAATACATGTTTGTCTTAAAGACAAGAACAATAAAACTGTTCCATTTCCAATAAAGGGATCCAGACAGTGCCACGCAAGCGTAGAAAAAAGAATTAGACGCTTAGTATAAAAGGTATACTATAAAGTACATACCTAAGTGGAATGAGACATTTGCTAAAGCAAAAGTGATAAAAAAATAATAAAGAACCTACACCTAACAAAAATAAATGAAATCCCATCAAAAACATAAATGTGAAAGGCTGCCAAGTTCGATACTATGGGAATGCTTCGCCTATAAAAGAAGTGAGATCTGAATAAGAACCAAGTTCCATAAAAATACCTCAAATCATAAATAGTTATAGGAATGTACACTTGACAGTACTTTTTAATGATGTAACTTGGCAAGTTTTAATAGAAAATTATATACTTGACACATTGCAGTCCAAAGGTGCCGATTCATTGCATTGAAAAGGTGTGTGGTGTGTGAAAACTTGCCAAGTAACATCATTATAAAGTATTGTCAAGTGTGCATTCCTATAACTATTTATGATTTGAGGTATTTTTATGGAACTTGGTACTTATTCAGATCTCACTTCTTTTATAGGCGAAGCATTCCCATAGTATCGAACTTGGCAGCCTTTCACATTTATGTTTTTGATGGGATATAATTATACGGGCAAAATCCCAGTTAAAGAAACGTAATGCGATTTGATGCCATTTGAAAAAGGGACTCGTCCTTGACCTCCGACATTTTCAAGGACTTTTTGCCTTTAAGTACCTATCTTATATATGTATGACGCAGAATATTTTTTGTAAAAATAAGTAGGGATTTTGAACATTCCCATCTTTTATCAGAAAAACTAGGTATTAACCAATAAACAAATTGAATTTCTTACTTAACTTATAAATCATAATAATTATAATAATAATATTAATGACATATCAAAATAGTGTATTTAAAAAGTTAATAAGTACTAGTTATATCAAATTTAGAATAAAAAATCCCTAAGCCCGAACTCAAATTCGAAGCATACTCATTCTCAGGGTAGCAGCGGGTGCGCCACGCCAGCCTCATCCCCCGCGCGCGGCGCTCGGCGCGTGGCGCAACGCAGGGTCGCCGCCCGCGCCGCTCCCTCGCTACAAATAACAGAAATTTCGGCGCCGCCGCACATTTACCAACAGACACCCAATCGATGCAAACTTCGCAAATAAACTCAACATCCAAATAGACCACGTAGTGTCACACGGTCGAAAATGAAGGTGCTCCTGGCTTTGGCGTTCGGTCTGACTTTATCACATGGGAGAGTTACCCGTAAGTCACCAGTGCATCATTTTTATTACTTATGTGTGTGTTACGTATTTAGTAGTTAATCGCGTATTATTTGAAATATTACTATCATCATGTAACTAATATTGTATGACGTAGATATATGTCCTTAATATATCCGGTAAGTGTTTTTAATCAAGCGATTATTCTACTTTTTCCTTGTGGCTTATAGGATTAACTATGTACGAGTAATTGTGTCAAATGGCAAGTATTATTGAGGAAATGCAATGGGCCCAAGGTGGTTCCGCTCGCCACTCCCCGGCCGCGCGTCACCGGATCACCGTGAAACACTTACTTTTGTTAAATAATCGCCGCAGTTCTTTCCTTATTTACATAGCTTATAACCTACGTTTAGGTATATAGAGATTTATATTTAAATGCTAAAGCTTAGCATGTTGCATCTCATTGCAATTTTGTTAATATTAACGAAAACAAATGTGTATTCTTGTTACTTTCTACGTAACTAATGACTAACGTGCCTTATTAAATGAACGCTCATACAAATTGCTGATACAAATTCGTTGGACTTTATCCGCGTCTTTTACATCTGCGTTGAAAGGGTAGGGTAGTAACAGAGATTTGGTATTTTTTATGAATAAGGGGTTTAGAGTATAGGTAGGTACATGCAGCGTAAGCGAAGTATGAAGTCTGATGCAAAGTATTTGTCCACAGCTGACTATTTCCCGCAATGCAAGAAAAGTGACCCAGAAATAAACAAGTGCATCCTGCAAGCGATCGAAGCGATGCGCCCGCGGCTGCGCGAGGGCATTCCGGAGGTGGGTCGGGATCAGACACACACACACTCAAACACATTATATATGTCTCTCCTGTTTCCGTTGAATATCTCTCGTTGTTTAATCCTTTGAACGCCAAGAGCTAAAGATGTTACGTGATGCCGTGCCCGCCGCGCCAGGAGCCTAGTTAATGGTCGTTCTTAATTATGACGTGCGCAGTCGAACCTTATACGAGTATATGCTTATTAATAAGTAAGTTAGGTATTCTTGTAGCAAAGATTTTGGTGTGCTTTTCTTTTCATCGTACATGCTGCATCGTACATACAAAAGCTTTGTATTAAGGCGCCTGCAACCCTTAACGTTGTCTCGCTCACTCGCTAATGTTAGCTCGATTCGATACGCTGTGCAGTTTGCCTGAGCACGGACCAACTTAAGATTTTTCAATAAAATTTATCTCCTTAATTGTACTTATATTTGAGATTATTCGAGTTAGCCGAATCGCATCGAAGACATCGAAGTAGAGTCCATTAAAATCAAGTCTACCGCCCAAAGGAGATTGCAATTTTAATAAGAGTTTTACAAAGAGTCGGCCGCATTAAATAATATCAACTTTATGTGACAGGTACATATTCCGCCGCTGGAGCCGTTCGCGGTGCCCACGCTGCGGCTGGACCGCACGCAGCCCAACCTGCGGCTCAAGGCCGTCGTCAAGAACATCCGCGCTACCGGCGGCTCCGACTTCGTCATTGAAAAACTCAAGTGAGTGTTTCCCGTCTCATTGTCATTATACGAGTAGTATCCGCAAAACCAAGTGGCGAGTCAGGCAATAAAAGTCAGTACTATATTGTTGCACAGCACCTTTCGCACCTGCACTGCCTTATGGAGCGCCATAAGGTAGTGCAGGTTCGAAAGAGATAGCATAATCCAATTATTTATGACCTAACGCAATAAAAAAAGGTTCCAGCAGGATTTGAATCTGAAATCCTGTGGCCGTCCCAGGACAGAATTGCTTTACCAATAAAGTGCGTTTGTCCGATTCACATATATCTTCGGATATTTTTAAATCAAGTCCGTGTTGCAAATCTTGCAATAATGTTGTGTTGTGTGTTGCAGGCTGAACCTGAACAACAAGTACGCGGCCGAGGTGAAGCTGTCGCTGCCGAGGCTGGCGGTCACCGCCGACTACGACGTGCGCGGCTCCCGACTGCTCGTGCTCGACATCGACGGCAAGGGCAAGCTGCGCGGCAACTTCAGTGAGATACACTTTCTTCACAACACCAGCTTCGCCATTAGCCATTATGGCAAATTGCTCAGGGTGATTCACGACGCTTATTGACACTGTGTCAGCCGACCTTCGATTACATATGACAGGGAGATACCCTGATTTATAGACTCTTTGCTAGGTCCTGCCAGTTCACAAACTGCATTTCTAGGTGAATTGGGGCCATTATAATAGCTTCAATAGGTCAAAGATAACACCTGTTTGTGCAAAGCAGGCTGTTTCCCTAAAAACACAACACGTCAAGTACTTGCACTTGCAGTAACCTATGTGTTCCTGCACGCACTGGACAGGTCTTATTGCAGCGTGCCAAGAGGAGCAACACTATAACAAAAACCTATCTAAATTATAGTTTCACCAAGAGATTAAAATCATAATTGTGCCGATGCACCGGCACCGCCTCCACACGCTTGTAATACCTACTCGGCTATTACAATACAGCCCCCGGCTACATTACGACAAAAAGTATTTCGTCGAATGCGACAGCCGTGTTTCAGAAACACTGGCACACTAATTATGCAGGAATTATTTATGTTAGCAATCCAACAAACAATTCCGCGTCTGCCAATACTCCTACTGTTCATTATGTATTGGAAGAACACGGCGAATGGTCGAGGTGGGAATATGAAGTGCTCCGTAATGAGGAAAACAACTCTCAGACAAAGGGTCACTACAGTTAATCTGAATATTATACGACTCTAAATATAACCGGTGCTTCATTAAAACGCGACCTGGGTTGATAAGTGATATAACACGCGTGGGACATTAGTATTAGATACCTGTGAAGCATCCACTTATACCCCAGGAAAATTACGTTTTTTTTCAAACATTAATTTACAACAGCGTTTTTATTGTTTGTTTAATTTTCAAATGTTATTCTAAGATGCCTTATCCAAAAATCCTACAAAATTTCCATCGGGAAGTAAATATATAAAAATAAAAACACATCCATTATGTTTTTTGTGTGATTTATTTATTTGGTATTCTTGAAGAGCTCCTGTAAATTAACCAAAACAAAAATTAAGATATCTATAAATATTTTTCCTCTTTTTTCAGGAATTGATGGTTAAATATCGATTTTTTTATGACTAATATTTTGGTGGATTTTGAGTCTACGTAATTACTAAAATGATAATATATCAGTTACACACAAAGAAGCTGCTGTTATGAATTTTTCCAAATTTCCATTTTTTTCCATACTTATGAAACTAAAATGCTTAGGCTATTAGTTGTTTCCTGGATATATTGACTACAAGAGCAACCAGTAAGGTTTGATCTTTTCTCAAGAGTGACTGCTTTCTAAATAGATAAGGATTAAATATAGCAGTAACTAAATAGTATATGTTGTGCAATGTATGCAATTATTTACAGCTGGGATATCCGTGATCGCGAAGGGTGCGGCGAAGGTGGTGGAAAAGGACGGCGTGAGCTACCTGCAGGTGGACAAGGTCATCACGCGGGTGAAGGTCGGCCACGGGCAGGTCGCCTTCGACGACACGGAGAGGCCTCTTGCTGGTAAGTTATTCGGACGTCTTTAAATTAAAAAATACAAGGACATAATGCATTTGTTTCTGTTTCTAGCGCAGGTCGTAATATTTCGGTTAGGTAGTTTCCGATTTCCAGTATTTCAAGTATTCCGATTGGAAAATTATTCGGTAACCCCGTTAAGAAAACAAGCGTAACACTTATTTCACATAATGGACTAATGATTAAGTAGTTAGTTAAGTTTGTAATGGGAACTATTACTAGGTTCGATTTATGATAATTTTACGCTTGCTTATCAAATTAGTACGCTTCGTATCGTTATTGAATAAATCACAATCACAACTACCTCAACATACTTAAGCTTAATTACTACAAATACATTGTGATACAAGTGAGGTATGTTGATAATTACAGCAGAGGCGAAATTGTTCACGCGAACCGCAGGTGAGCGTGATAAGAAAGCCGAGGATGTAATTATCTCGTAAGTTACGAGCAATTGTGTTGAAAATTATATTATATGTGACATGGTTGAGATACAACCATTGTTATTTTATTATGTATCTTAAAAATGTACGACTTTGCCTATCTCTTCATCATGAAGTCAAACTAAAACTGAAAGTAAAACTGACAAAATATGAACATACCGCTCCACCAGTGAACATTCTTAGATATAATGTAGTACATATGAAATACAACATATGACGTATTGTTTTGGGCTAGACTTTTAGTGACACTCACTGAAGAGAGAAAAGAGGGAGTGTAGCTGTACAAGGGTTATCCATACTAATATTATAAATGGGAAAGTGTATGTGTGTGTTTGTTCGTCCATCTTTCACGGCAAAACGGAGCAACGAGTTGACGTGATTTTTTAAGTGGAGATAGTTGAAGGGATGGAGAGTGACATAGGATAGTTTTTATCCCCGAAATCATCCCCTAAGAAGGTGAAATGGAGGGGGGGGGGGGGTAAAAGTTTGTATGGAACTGCGATATAAACGAGTTCCACGCGGACGGAGTCGCGGGCAGAAGCTAGTTTATTATAACGGTGGGATGTTTTGTGTCCGCAGCGTCATCGGCTGCGGGCTTCTTCAACGGCAGCCCGGGAGTGGTGCTCGATATCCTGAGCCCGCTGGTGGACGAGACCAGCGCCGCCGTGCTGAAGGTCTTCCTCAACAAGGTGCTCTCCAAGATCCCGTTGCACGAGTACCTTCTCGAAGACGACCCCGCGCCTGCAACCGCCGCCTAGTTACTTTTAGCAATACAGGGTGTAACAAAAATGGGGTATGAACCGATCAAGGGTTTAACAGGTATCGTTAAATAGGCAAACGAAAGCGTGACCTGGACTTTTTTTAAAGTGGCAACATTATAATCTGTCAAAGGCATGTCAAATTCTTTGGTTAGAGATTTCAGAATTTTGTTTACACAATTTATATTGCATTAATAATTGCCGTAATATGGGTAAAACAATAAAAAGTAATATGCGAAAGCTGCTACATACTATGATCAGTAAGTTCAAGCAAAAACAAGAGGAGAAAGAAGTTGTTTTCCAAGAGAAACAACAACGTTTAGATGCGATGTTGTATTTTTTAGGTTAGGTTAGGTTAGGACTTTGTAATCCTAATCCTTGTTGGCTGATTATTTGTTATAACAATATTGACGATAATGATGATACGTTTCTTATATTTACAGATAATCTTGAAAATATTCAAGGAATCCGTAAAAAACAAAAAAATAGTAATACCATATTAATGTATTTTTTTTTAATTTGCCGCGTTTTCCTAGGTCACGCTTTCGTTTGCCAGACTCTAGTATAATACAGAAAAAAAATTTTTTTGACGAGGTTCTTTTCATTTGTATGGAGCGCTGGCCGACTGGGGCGACGAGCTCCATAAAAATCGCCTCAATTTTCTAGTTTTTTCTTATCAGGACACGATACCTGTAAAGCCCTTGATCGGTTCATACCCTATTTATGTCACTCTTTGCATACATTTGAAGATCGCCCGAACCGAAGCCAAATATATGCTGACGCTGCGTTTACGCTCCAAAGTACATGGCGAACTCACACGTACTTATGTAGGTATAAGCCGCGTCAAGCTCCGGTGCGGTCGGTTCTCTAAGTACCAACAAACTAGCAGATAAGTTTTTTGTATATTTTATTTGTGAAATTTCCTTTGTCCTCTTGTGGACGCCAAAGAGTTCTTGTGTACCTGCTATCGTAAATTAAGATGTAAAATTACCTAATTTTAAGAATTGTTTTTTTGGTGTTGCGCATCAAATACCTACCTAAGTATCTACTAAATATGTAAATAAAATAATTAATCATCGTGATCTTGAATCTCGTGTTATGTTAGGAAAATTGCGGTCAATGTTGTGCCTTGCGTAGTGGCCATTACAATTCATTACAATACAATGCGAAGAATGAAACTGCTAAGTAAGTAAATTGAGCAGCATAAATAACTACACTATATGGAATGCAATGTCAATCTCGCGAGATCTCGTCCATATTTTCAAAACCGATTTTCGTACGAGATCTCGAGAGATAGCGAGATTGAACTTTCCACATAAAACTGAGAATGAAAATGTTTCATCTGACTGACAAATTGAAACCTACTGTTATTTGATTAATCTTAACGATGGTTAAATAAATAATGTTCAAAAATGGTTTTTGTGTTGTAGTTATTTGGGGAATTCCAAAAAGCTTCATATTGTTTCCCAAATATTCCATTCCAGATCGTCACATTTTTGTATGTCGTACTTTTATTTAAATGGGGCTGTGACGCGCTAGAAGAAATTAATACATATGTAATTAATACATAAACCTGGGACATTTTTTCTTGTTTACCAATCGATAATTATATCAACGATTTCTAAACAAGCAGACTCAAAAAAAATTGAATTCTGAAAAATAATGTAGAACACATAGGTCTGTATTATTTTTAATGCTAGTAGTATTGATACAATGCGGTTATTTATAAACCACTACATGTAGGTTGTGTCATACAACATGTTGATAATAATTAAATGGAATTCATAGCACTTAGTGGTTTGGTTGGCGAGATATCGAGATTAATGAGATCTCGCGAGATTAGGCGTTTGGTTTAGACTAGCTTTGTGGTCTCGCGAGATCTCGGCCAGGTTTAAATCTCGCCAGTTGGCATTCCCTAAAGTACACAGTATCTATAATTTGTAGGTAGATAAGCAATAAAGTGCTAAAATGTACGTAGTTATCTATATATATAAAAGAAGAAGTCCTGATCTACCATCAACGCACAGCCGAAACTACTGGGACTAGAAACTTGAAATTTACACCAGTACTTCCTTTTATGACGTAAGCAACCGATAAGACGGGATTTTTGGAAATTCCAACCCTAAGGGGGTTAAATGGGGGTGTAAAGTTTGTATGGGGTAATATTTTTTTTTTTACTAGATACTTGAAACTTTGTAGAAAGATTACTTATTAAGATACAAAAAAGTAATTTCAGCGTTTTAGAAAATTCTACCCCTGAAGAGGTTAAATAGGGGTGCAATGTTTGTATGGGGAAAACATTAATTTTTGAACATGAAATTGAAACTTTGTAGAAAGTTTACTCATTAGCATACAAAAAACATTATTTCTGCGTATAAGAGAATTCAACCCCTAAGGGGGTTAAATAGGGGTGCAATATTTGTATGGGGGAAACATTATTTTTTAAACTAGAGTTTTGTAACTTTAGGTTATTTTTATAACGTGGGCTAGGGACAAGAAGGGATTTTTGGAAATACCTCTCCTAAGGGAATCAAATAGGGGTGTAAGTTTGTATGGGGGAATCTTTTTTTTAAGCTAGAGACTTGAAACTTTGTAGAAAGATTACTAATTAGAATACAAAAAAAGCATTTTCTGCGTTTAAGTAAATTTCACCCTTAAGAGGGTTAAATATGGGTGCAAAGTTTGTATGGAAGGAACTTTTTTTTATGAGCTAGAAACTTGAAGCTTTGTAGAAGCATTACTTATTAAAATACAAAAAAGGAATTTCTGCGTTTTAGAAAATTCTACCCCTAAGAGCGTTAAATGGGGGTGCAATGTTTGTATGGGGGAAACATTATTTTTTGAACTAGAGACTTGAAACTCTGTAGAAAGATTACTTATTATAATACAAAAAAGTAATTCCTACATTTAAGAAAATTCTACCCTTAAGAGGGTTAAATAGGGGTGCAAAGAGGGAACTTTATTTTTTGAGCTAGAAACTTGAAACTTTGTAGAAAGATTACTTCACATCATCCTATATAAGTCCCACTGCTGGGCACAGGCCTCCTCTCATGTATGAGAGGGAACGGGCAGTAGTCCCCACGCTGGCCGAGAGCGGATTGGAAAGATTACTTATTAGAATACAAAAAACGGCAGGCAGCGTTTTAGAAAATTCTACCTCGAAGGGGGTTAAATAGGGGTGCAAAGTTTGTATGAGGGTAACTTTTCCTTTTGAGCTAGAAACTTGAAACTTTGTAGAAAGATTACTTATTAAGGTTACGAGAAATTGAAAGAGCATTCAAAGCTCAAAAAAATGCATAAAAGCATTAAGTGGTATTTCAGCTAGAGAGTCATATAAGCCTGTTTTTAAAAGGCTCAATTTCCTCCCCTTGCCATGCATGTACATTATAATAAATAGATTTGCATGCCTACTTTTATAAGGTATTGACATTATATGGACATTATTTACCATTTACCATTCCATCTTTATACGTACATTATTTTAAGCAAATAACAAATTTCATTTCATTTTATAAGATACAAAAAAGTAATTTCAGCGTCTTAGAAAATTCTACCCCTAAGGGGGTTAAATGGGGGTGCAATGTTTGTATGGGGGAAACACTATTTTTTGAACTAGAGACTTGAAACTTTATAGAAAATTAACTTTTTAAAATACAAAAAAAGTTATTTCAGCGTTTAAGAAAATTCTATCCCAATGGGTTTAAAAAAGGTTGAAGGTTTTGTACGGGGAACACTGGATTTTTTAAAGAGATGTACTCTTCATTAACCTATCTCCATTTCTCGATTTCCAGTGCTGAGTTTAAGATTGTTTTAACAGCCTTACGATATTTAACTTTTTTTTAAATCTCACTCATAATAACAAAGATCCCCATTTACTAGTTCCAAATCTATGCGCCGCTCTATATCTTGCAGTCATTTTTGCCAAAGATTATAATTAGATTAAAGCATCAGGTAACTGACGGAATAAGTATTAAGCATTCTGCAAACAATTCCCGTAATCTGATTGGGTTTTTTTTTAAATTCTATAACAATCGCATATCAGTGTCTGCCACTGTTTGAAATGTAATATGTCTACTTAGACCATTTTAACTAAGAATAAAATTCACTTACCTATTTTATATTTTTGTCATCATCAAAAATCTACGCGGACGAAGTCGTGGGCGGCCGCTAGTAAAATATAAATAATAAATTGTTTATTACCTACTTACTGGTTGCGACTACGTGGTTGGTCCTATGGGAAAGTTGTTCAGTATGACCATCTTATTCGGTTTTGTTCATTCCGGATCATTATTACCCTGAAAATCTCCCCGTGCGCGAGCCCGACTGGCACTTGACCGTTTTTTATTTAGTGATTTGAGATGATTCAAGTACCTACCTAAGTAAATCTAGTTGCCTTAGACCTTAACGGCGAGGTTGAATCTTTTCCATACATGGCATATCGCACTGTAAACTAGTTTTGTTCTTTTATAAATACAGAATCCTTTAATAAATGTCTTAGATCGTGTTTGGATCCACATACGACACTACGTATTAAGTTAAAAATGGGGTTAATAGTGATGAAGTTAGTTGTATTGGTGGTGTGTGCGGCCAGCGGGGACGCGCGCCGCCTGGCGGCCGGCCGCGACGACTCCGCGGGGAACCACACGACCCAGCACAACCCCTTATGTAAGTCGCGGTTATATATACTAAATAATCTAAGTTCCTAGTAGTATTTTGCTATGATTGCTAATTAAGACCCCGAATAGTTAAATAATCTTAAAGTTAGAATCTTGACTCTTGAGCGTAGCGCTTCAACTCAAAGACACAAGATGGGAATAACTTTTCTGTCGAGTAAGTAGTTAATATTAATTGGGTACACCTACACTCTACTTTTTACCGATGTGAGAATACTTACCTTTGGCTTTTATTAATCTCGTGATTTCTCATAACGAAACTGGATTTAGCGTTCCTTACAAGACGCGGGCAACGCACTAACAAATGTAACAATGGCACATTTTAATTTGTGTGTCGCGCTCCAGTTATCCCTCCGATGTGTTTTGTCACAGCTTACTCTCGTATAGTATATTATACCTAGCAGCACTAAAAGGATTCTGATCTTAGAATGTATCATCTCATGGTTTCATATAATGATCACAATTTGAAAGAATGCGATAGTACTACTTTTCATGGCTTCGTGCTGGATGATCATTGTAGTTGGAAACAGCATGTTGACAAGGTTTGCTCTAAAATTAATCGGTTTGCATATGTCCTATGGCGACTAGGGCTTGCAATCCGGATATCCGAATATTCGTTTTATCCGAATATTCGCCCGATTTGATATTCGAATTTAGAATCAATTCAAATCCGGATAAAACGAATATTTCGAATACTTGAAAAGGCTACTATTACTATAAATCAACATTTTATTCATTTTTTAAGAAATTTGTCCGACGCTCGAGTTGCAAATTAGTTTGAATTCAGTCTTATTCGAAAAAATAAGAAAGATCAAGTAAATTACGCCGTTTTTCACTTACCTACTTAAGAAATTATATGTGTACGATATTTTACAATCTTAGATTCTTAGGAATCATTTTAGAATCTAAAGGATTTTTGAATTATGGGGATGGGGATGGGATACTACACAATATTCAAATATTGTAATTTTTATATTTGTTATCTTAATACGCGCTAAAAAGCATTTTACAAAAAAGATATAGTGTAGGTATGTTTGTCTATTATTTTATGACTGTTTACAACTTCAGCAGTTAGACGGATTTTAACATGTGAGGCGTTGTTCTCTTAGTCATGAGAGTGACATAAGGACATATTATGCAATAATAGTCGAATAAAAACCACCACGTTTGAAAACAATTCATTGATGGTTATTTAGACTAATTTATTTATAAATCGTACACGTTTTTTGTTGCACATTGATGATACATACGGAAGTGAGAGTAGTATCTACTAGATCTTTAATAGTAGGTAAGTACCTACCTACACACGCTATATCTAGGTGCATTGAGATCGCGATGAGGTAGGATGTTCACTAAGAAGTAGGATATTGTATTTAAAGAATTGAATCCTTCGACTTTCACAGGATGAATAAAAGTTTATCGAAAGATAACTTAACTGTCGATATTTTTTTGTTAGAAGACAATTGAAATTCAAACTGTAAGAGATTATATGTACATTTATGAAGTGTATATATTTGTTAAGCTGCACAATGAAATATAATACCCGGATAGACTCGTGCTTCCAAAAATGCGCACTGCAATGAGGGGTAGAAATTGTTACGCCAGCGCCATATTCAATTATTTACCAGAGCAATAGGGAATATGCATGTGATTCAGAAATGGACGAAAAAAATCATGAGTACTCTTTATTGCTTAGTAAATATACACACATGATTATTTTTACAAATAATCATGTTTCTATTAACAAATTTAATTATTTAAAAGTAGTAATTTTCAAATACTCTCGCAAATTTCCAAAACGCAACGCTATTGGCGGAGCGAATCGTGACGTCACCGTACACTCGGTGTCTACTGTCAACAGGTCGTTTGTATGATTATTGAAAGTTATTCGCAATGTTTAGCCGTTGTTTATGATAAATAATCAGTGTTTTTTGGGAATTATTAACTGAAAGCAGTGACTCCTTGTGAAAAAAGACTCGCTACAATGACTGGAAGCGGTTTTGTCAAGGCACAGTCGGATAATCTACCTAAAATTAATGTGTTCATGATGACTAAGTACGTAGGTACCTCGTAGAGGTGTCTTTCTTAAATAAGTGTAGTGTAATAACAAACTAACTAGTACATATCTATATTATATAATCAAAGATATGTAGGTATTAGGTATGTTGCATGTTGAGAACATCTTTATGGACATAACAAACTTAGGTTGTTTTCGTCAAGAGTTATAAATAAAACAAATTTGTGTAGGGCACTCAGTAAAAACAAAGAAACTTAGCTAAAACGTTTCGTGATCAAAATCAACACACGTAGCCAACGGTTGATCAACAACAATCATAATATTTGTAACATTAATAACTAAAAAATTGGGAATCAGAATAGTTTTATGAATAAGTATACTTGTAATTCATTTTTAGGTTAGGTTATTGTTTATATTATTCGCGAGTCCTAATAAAAAAGATTTTAGGTAGGTACACACATATTTAATACTCCCTTCATAATGATCTTCACGGCAATATAAACTACTCAAGCACGATACATTATATGTCCTCATCGCTTTACACCGCTTTTTTCTTATATTTGCATCTTTGGGCATATGAAAATATATCACGTCAGGTGCAGTTTTAATGTTATTTTCACACATAGGGGCAATACAATATTTATAATAAGCTTTTGTGTGCTCTTCCGTTACAATAAGTTGATCTTACAAGCTCTAATCACTCACTTTTATTAAAACTGTGAATCAAACACTTCGTTGTTAATTTATTCTAAGTGCACGGTGACGTCACAAAATGAGCGCGCCAAAATGGCGGCGTTTCAATCGTCCGAAAATGATAGTAGTTTTAATTATTTTTTTTTAGCTCATTTAATGATAGTGTGAAAGTGTAATATTTTTTTCCGGTTTTATAATTACTTATAGAATCGTTAAAAAATATAAAAAAAATACATGAATATACCCTATTAAGAGAACTACCCCTCAAAAAATTAAGGCACAAACGATTTACTTGGCTAGTACAAGAAAGCTTTTATAGTACCACTGAATATTTTAACAATGTGAGTATTTAACATTTAAATAAAAAAATTGCACGACTTATTTAAGTCTAGAGCATAATAATACTTGTTTCCTATATCTGTGTATGAACTTGTATATATTAGCCTAAGATCTGTAATTACTATATCAATTGCCAATAAAGATTTATTATATTAAGATATTCTTGTGAATAGGTTTAAATCGTCATGAAGGTTTTTGTAATGGTAATAATATAAACGAGATACTCGGTCAGGGTCGCCGCCTCCAGTGTCTTTACCGGTTGTAATGTAATCCCAAGGTGGCCCTCAGGACTCTCAGCTCTGGCTTGCCTTCATGACGGCCACTGTAGAGAGAAGTCAAAGCTCGCAGTGCTCCAGGGATGATGGAATGTGTTCAGGGCAAAACGCCGCGAGTAACTTCGGAGAAAGCGCAACTCTCTCTCTCTTCGCCACCCCTGAGCCGCCCACACGGTGTTGTCCCTGGCCGTCTCGGCAACGGGATATTCAGAAGCCAATCTCAACTCACATATACATATTAAATTAAATATAAAAATCCTTCAATATCTTATTAGAAACCAATTTACGGGTATTGAAATAATAATTTTACTCGGGTCTGATGCGATATTTATTGACATTTTATTTCTGACGTTCCGACACGGTTTGCACCGTTTACACATACTGTCTATGTATGTACACGTGAATAGTTCTAGGGATGTAGAGACCCCTCAGTTTTAAAACAGAGCCATACCTGTCTATATATTATATAGAAAACATCATAGACTCACAACAAATATTTTATGCTCATCACACAATTTTAACAGCCGATACCGGAATTCGAACCCGGGACCATCGGCTCCGTAGGTCGGGTCACTACCAACTAGGCCAAAGTGGTAAGATCGCCCGAACCGAAGCCGAATTTAAGCTGACGCTGCGTTTACGCTCCAAAGTGCATGGCGAACTCACACGTACGTATACAGGATGACATTTTAATCAGTGTCCAAATTTTTTGTAGGCATTTGGTATCACTAATAGACTCCATTTTTGAAAAAAAAACTGGTAGGTATATTTTAAATTATTGTCTATTGGGGCGGGGCGGAGGAGAGGCGTGCCGTGCGCAAACCTTACTACCCGCTGAGGTGCCCGCTTGTAAGGTTTTCTTGGGATAACTTTAAGCAGCAATTACTATTTTTTTTTATGAGTACTGAATGATATGAAACAAAAAAACCTAATTTATAATTTTTCTGCTGAATCTTATACTTGAATTTGGACACTGATTAAAATGTCACCCTGTATATGTATATGCCCGCGTCCGCGTGTCCGCTCCGGTGCGGCCAGTGCGTGTGATGAGGGGTAAACAAATAGTTATCTGCACCGTGCCCGGCCACGGCGACCCCAGCTAGTTACCAAACAGTTGTTCTCCAATGTGTAGCGGAGTGCCACTACAGCGACCCGGCGGTGAGCGCGTGCATCGAGCGCGTGGTGACGGCGGCGCGCAGCGTGCTGGCGCGCGGCGTGCCCGCGCTGGGCGTGCAGCCGCTGGAGCCGCTGCGCGTGCCGAGCATCCGCCTGCGCCAGCACAACGCGCCCGCGCGCAGCTTTAAGTACGACGCCTGGCTCACCGACGTCGTCATCCGCGGACTTACGAGTTATTCCTTCAATCGACTCGAGTAAGTTACACCTCCGGCGAGGCAAACGATGCGTGACCAGAAATTACATACTATCGGCGGGAAATACTCATTTTCTCAAAAATCATCGGCAAAGTTGACTTTATTGGTAAAAAATCAGGACGTGGAGTGCATAGTTTATGGTTAGTAAAAATTTAAAACCTTGCGGGCTCGATTTTGCTCGACTACATTATTTGTCGTGGTGCAAACTTTAAAAAAAGTTAAAACGGGCATATAAATTGAAGGTATAGGTCCTAAACAGCCAAAACGGAAGATCAGTTGTGACTTATCGCGACTTTTTAGTTGTCATTTTAATACATTTTTGTTTTCTTGCACATTTTTTGAGAAAAGCACTATATTTGTCTCAGCCGGAAGGGCAATAGCTGGCTTCGTATTAAGTAAAACGGACTCCAAAGGTCGTCTGTTTAGAATTAATACTCAGCCAGCAATTGCCTACTTCCCTTGCTCCGACAATAATGTACTATTGTTTTACGTCCGCGCCACTAGTTTCTCGCCCTGGTTCGCCTCGCCTGTCCGCTGGAAAACTAGAGCTTAGACCTAAGTAGCAAAAGAAAGCATTATGTCGATGCACTTTTCATACTTGCATAGATATTTATATTTATGAGCAAAGATAATTGGGTTATTTTGCGTGCACAGTATGGTAAGCTTTATTTTATACATGGTATACCTTTCGTCAATCAGGCCTTGTCTGCGAAAATAATGCGAATGATGTTAAATGATGGTGAATTAATAACTAAGTACAATAGAAAATGCATATTTATGTTGTGTATTGAGATTGCGATGTATAGGTGCTAAATTACTTACTTCGGGTTTATTTCAACTAGGTACCTTTAAGGTGGTTCGGTGACCATGCAAAACGTCTTTTGACATTCGCTGGCTAACGGCATGATATTTTAAGAGACTTATGTAACCTAACCATCTTCCATTAATCGTCATTCCATTTGCGCGAAATTCCCCATTTCCAAGAATGAAACAACCTAAGGTAATTTTGGTTTCTTGTAATTTTGTAACATATCCATTATAAGTATGTTGCATATGTTAGGTATAATAGCAATACTAGTAATCATTTCGGAGAAGTAGAGCGTCCAATCCGTCATGTTGTAACCTATCTCGATCCCGCCAAATAAGAGTGAAAGGTCGATGTGGGCATGGCGGACTGTAGTACCTACCTACTTGTTATCCTGGCGTTCTCTTTCGCAGTGTTTACCCGGAAGAGCTGAAGGTCACCGCCAACATCAGCTTGCCGCTTCTAGAAATGGAGAGCGAGTATGTGATACTCGGAGAGTTTCAGATGCTGCCCGTCGAATCTACGGGGAAGATGTCAGTCAACTTCAGTAAGTATTGACTGGTGGATTAAAACTTGGTTAGGGTCGTTGTGCCGATTTGCTTACTAATTTAGTGTGCCGGTTTGCGACCATTTAGATGAGTTGGTGTACTGAAAGTGTTATACCTAGTAATAATTTCGTCGTAGTTTTAGTAAATGTACAAATGTGAAGTTTTATTGCTCCTGTGGAATTTTCCATGTGGTAAAACTGGTAAAATACCTTTCCTTTACGTTTGAGCTGGCTGAGATAAAAAAGGAAAATAAAGACAGTTTTGTATTTTTATTCTCATATAAATTTAGATCTTATTCGCTTTTTGAGTTCTGCCAAACAACTACCTACTTATGACTATATAGGTACCTAGTCAAGATATAGGTATGCCAATTTTTTTTTTAGTAATTTGATATATTATGTTGTTATTATATCCTAAATCAGGCCCGAAAAATATCATAATTCAGCCAATATTGTCAATGTTTTAATTTAAATCAGCCCAATGCACGGGCGCACTGGAGGCGGTGGGTGCGCGCGCGCACAAGCGACTCGTGGTGCGCGACGCGGCTGTGCGCCTGCGCTGCGCCGGCCCGCTGCGCGCAGACCTCATGGAGGCGCACTCCACCACCAGGGAAATGGGTACCGCACCTCATTATTATTCAAGAAATAACTACATGACTCAGTTAGCTACACTCCACTCGCTCATTTTAGCGTTATCCCTGTTGCATCCTGAGTCCCAAGAATAAGCGTAGGCATTAGTACCTACCTATAGTTTGCATATAACTTTTATAGCAATGTTGCCGATAAGCTCACCTCAGAAAATCATCAGGAATGTCAATCATTCAGGCAATTATTCGTATCACCCATCCTTCAACAGGTCCTCGCGAGGCATGGTTCCCATTAGGTACTGTACAGCGTTAACCCTTTACTTGCCATTTAGAACGAACTTCTATGAACCTATCAACAATCGTTCTTCGAAAATGTGGTCAAACACCGAATCACGCTGCTGAGGCGCGAGTCTTCTTAAGGCGCCGTAGGTTCAGCGAAGTTAAGCGAACAGAGTTTTTGAAACAATATAATGCGTCTGTTTATAATAATATGGTTTAAAAAAAATACGAATAGTAATCTAGAGGCTTTTCTGCAGGGAAATCAGTGTTTAGAAACATGATTAAGCAATCTTCGCTCGATAGAAAAAAATCACGAACATAGGTCTAAAAGGGTCTAAAATACACTTAAAATATTTCTTACAAATTATGCACAAAAGCTAAAAATATTAAAATGGCTTCTAAAAATCGGCAATATCATGTTTGATAGAAATCAGTGTTTACTTTTTTATTTATTTCAACGGCAAATAAAATAAAATTTAAAAACATGATTTCCGCGCTTCCGAGCACGCACTTCCATCTCGCTCACGCTTATGCTCAGTGAGAGGGAGAGAAGACCATGAACCTACGGCGCCTTAAATGCTTCGTATTTAACAAAGTGCGTGGTTGTTTCCATTTCCAGAGATGATAACGGAGCACATCGCACGCATGCACACGAGCGACATCGCGGTGGAGGTCCAGCCGGCGTTGGAGACCGCGCTGGCCATGGTGCTGGAAGACGTCGCCAACAAGTTCCTCAAGCACCTCCCCGCTGACTCCGTCTTCCCCAACTAACATCATTGCATTTATGCTGCCCTATTCCCACTACTGTGTTACAAATGTTACAATGTAGCATATTGTTAATTAATTCGCACTAATTTATTAAAATACTTTGATATTATTTACAGAGGCGGCTCGCCCTAAGCAGAGGCGGCTCGTGACTTAATTGTATGGGTGTTCACTTGAAATAAAACAATGAAAATACATGACGTTAGCAGATTCCGGGATTCCGAAGACTCATCCGTGCACCCTTAAAGCAATTTGAAATGCACCACATAATACTACACAATCTGTTAACCTTCGTAAAATATGCCTGTTTTTGTCAACGCGGTCATTGAACTCGCGTATAGACTTTCGGTACTTACGTGGAATCTAGTGCCCTGCGAATACCCTGTAAAATAGTTAGTTACTCTCATCACAACCACACACACAACTACGGTGTTTTCACATATTGTTCGGATTTAAACACACGCGTAAATATTTTGGTTTTCGTCGTTCATGTTTGCGTAAGGTCAAGGTCCCTTGTCCCTTAGCCTTCAATTCAAGCCGGATTTGTAACGTTTTTGCACACTTTTTAATGAACACCACATTATAATTATCCATTTTAACACTCACAAGTAGTAACTGATAAGTACAGGCTAGCCGCCTCTGGCCCTAAGGAGCGCTGGTGCAGTGAACTCCCATAAATAATTATAACTAAATTATATTCATTAATCTCATTATTAATATTACTATTTAAAATCCACTTAAAATACGACTTTACCAATACCAATAAAATAATTACCTTTACACATTACAAGATCATAGGTAGGCGCTATACCCATCATCCTATCGTATCATTTCATAGGTAACGCGCCAAGCGGAGCGCTCACAATTGCGCTCCTGTGAACCAAGACTCAGTACATTTCCTAATACGAAATCCAATAAGAGTGAAAGAGAAAGTTCGCCACAGTCCTGCGCGTGAAACAGAAGATTTTCTATGAAAAAATAGTCAAATTCGGAGCGCCGCTCACGCCACGTTGCCGGTTAATTTTGCCGCGCGACAGCAACAGTGATTGCGCGCGACGTTGCCACTCCTATATAAACAAACACTGGTCAACTTAAATGCATGCGCGCGAATGCAAATTCAGGTATTTTCCAATTAATAATCATTTAATACGTCTTGAAATAGCCTGTACTTATCAGTTACTACTTATGAGTGTTAAAATGGATAATTATAATGTGGTGTTCATTAAAAAGTGTGCAAAAACGTTACAAATCCGGCTTGAATTGAAGGCTAAGGGACAAGGGACCTTGACCTTACGCAAACATGAACGACGAAAACCAAAATATTTACGCGTGTGTTTAAATCCGAACAATATGTGAAAACACCGTAGTTGTGTGTGTGGTTGTGATGAGAGTAACTAACTATTTTACAGGGTATTCGCAATGCACTAGATTCCACGTAAGTACCGAAAGTCTATACGCGAGTTCAATGACCGCGTTGACAAAAACAGGCATATTTTACGAAGGTTAACAGATTGTGTAGTATTATGTGGTGCATTTCAAATTGCTTTAAGGGTGCACGGATGAGTCTTCGGAATCCCGGAATCTGCTAACGTCATGTATTTTCATTGTTTTATTTCAAGTGAACACCCATACAATTAAGTCACGAGCCGCCTCTGATTATTTATTAAATTATAATACACTTAAGATATAGTCGGAGTGTAGATTATTTAAAATTATTTAATTTGTGTAGGTACCTACTTATTAAGTTAGATGAGCAATAAAAGCTATTGCTTAATTATTTCAATGTTCAGCGATGTAATGGAGCAAAAATAAGAGAAACTACAACGGAAAGGATTTTTATTTACAAGTTTACCTCTGCTGGGGTTGCCATCCGTCTGGGTTTCCCCGGATTTGTTCTAGTTTAGAGGGCGTCCTTCATAAAACAATTTATTCGTTTAATTCAATTTATTTATCCTCAATTAGAGACACACTTACTTGTTTCTCATACACAATCCTCTCAAAAATTAAGAAATTAGCAAAACAAACCTTCTTGTTACTTCAAGGGATACTTAAATTTCCACACGATATTATATATACGAGCTCAAGTCAATCTCCTCAATTAGACACACTTACTTGTTTCTCATAAACAATCAATTCAAAAATTAAGAAAGTAGAAAATAATTATAATTTATTACTTATAACTTCAAGGGATAAACAACTATTTACACATGATACGTATATGCCAGCTCAAGTCAATAATTCATGAAATGTTTGTCTTGGCTAACAGTACTTATTGACATTGCAACAGTCGGGTTCAACTCGCAGTACCAAATTTTCCGTTCGGGTTAAATAGTTTGACGCATCATGCAAGAGTGAATCAAAATGAGATGTTTTTAGCGCAGCCAATGCGACATAACGTAACGGGTGACGTAACCGCGCCGGTGCCGGCTCGGCTCGGCTGGCACACTTCTGCAGCGCGACTCACCACCTGTGCCCACTCGCCACTTCCCTACGCCAGTATAACTCGACCTCAACATTCGCAAATATGCGTGACTAGACGCAGCACACGGTGCTACACACCGCCGCGTTTGGCCTTCGGATATCAAGAATCTTCTAGAAACGGCGTAAAGCAAACGACTACCACCTGCGTATCTAAAATTTATACAGAACCCTGCGGACGCAATTCGCGGTGTTCTGCGCCTTAGAAGTCAGACTTACAATAGTTAGTTTTAGGCGAATTGCGGATAACCGTTGTGAATGGCAGGCATGCAACACGAGGTAAACAAATACTTAGAGCAAGTGTTGCACGGGGCTGGCGTGACGCCACCTCGCCGCGCCGGCCGAGGGCTCCTATTAAACGACTCCTTCCAATGTAATATAATTAGAACTATATCTCATTAACCTCGTTTATTCGACCATGATTCAAATGAGGGTCCACCCTGCCACCTCACATTCAGCAACAATGGAATACCGTCTAGGTGCGTCAGATGTATAAGAATTAGTTATGCTATGCAAACTCAACAAGCAATCCTCAGAAGAAACTATGCCGCTATCGCCTAGATCTAACATAGGTAAGTAATTGGAAGTTGAAACCACAATATAATAAAATACTTATTGACAGTGCAATCAACATATGAATGCAAAATCACTGTGAACCCATGTCAATGCAGGCGTTAAAGAAAGACTGCAGACAAGTATCCTACTTGGGCTTGGATTTCCTAAATAGTCGAACTCAGTTCGGTTGCAAACACAACACTACCTAAATATTGTTCAAATATTTCCGAAGAAGAAAACAGTCATGGAAATAGAAAAGAAGTAATTTAATCTTTGATAAGGAATACTGCTCTATTAATTAATCACTCATGTCAGCCAGAAACATACATATAATAAAAATGAAAACAGGAAACTGCAGAACATTGGAAATATTTTTTAACGTCTTATCAATCCTATTAATATAAAATGCGAAAGTTTGGATATTTGTTTCTCAATCACACTTAAACTACCTATTTCGATGAAATTACGCACGAAGACAGTTTATAGCCCGGATTAAAATATGTATAGGGTAGTTTTTTTCCCGGGTCGACGCAGACGAAGTTGCGGGCGGATGTAAGATTATATTTGTCGTCAGTATACCAATGGTAGGCCTTTTTCTTCGTGTCCTTGCAATATCTTCTTATAAATAAATAATAAATAAATATAAGGGGACAATCTTACACAAATCGACCTAGTCCCATAGTAAGCTCAGTAAGGCTTGTGTTATGGGTACTAGACGAAGATATATATAATAGATATAAGTACTTAAATACATAGAAAATATCCATGACTCAGAAACAAATATTCATGGTCATCACACAAATTTTTGCCCTTACCGGGATTCGAACCCAGGACCTCTTGCTTCGTAACCAGGGTCACTACCAACTAGGCGTCTACTTATACATCTGTTTCCATAAGAATCCTGATACAGCTCCGTGACTCGAGCGGGCTCTTTGAGTTCATGGTCGTAACTGCTCTGAAACCCCATTCCGGAATTGCCTATGTCAGTGCAATCAAGTACCTCGGGATGCATGTCATGGATGAAAAGTTACGTTACAGAGAGCACGTGGCTGCTGTCTCTGGTCGTGTATGAAAACTGATACACACTATGAAAATGCTTCGTGAGTCAGCCCGTTGAAAATTATTGATTTAGCCCTCGGAAAATCGATAATTAACTATTGTATTCTTGTCTGGGCAGCGACAGCGACAGTCACCGCCACCCTTTTAAAATTGGAAAAAGCACAAAATGCGGTCCTGAAGGTAGCTCTGTGGAAACTGGAAACCATTTAGATACCCTACAAACGAGTTGTACCGTGACGCAAAAGTGCTCAGCGTTCGGAAACTATACATAATTAGGAAGGCAACACATATTACACAAATCAGTTCTGAATTCACCCGATTACAAAAACATACGTAATAGCCATACCTACATTCAAAATTCCTGTCACCGCTGTTGAAACTTCATTTGCACGTCGCTTCGCTGTTTTTTTATATATTTACGTCACACCTGGCCATAATGCGAGTTTTACTGCACGCTGCGCGTACGGAAAAACTCGCATTGTGGCCAGGTGAAGACGTAAAATTTTGTACTCAACACGGGCGGTAATTCGTAAAGCCCCAGAGCGCATATTTATGACCCTCACCTTCGGTTCGGGCCACAAACATCTGCGATCTGGGTCATTCACGAATTCGCCACCCTAGTTACGTAATGAACTATTATATACGCACATACCATTAATGCTCTAAAATGCGTTCTGAAACCGTAGGAAATGACCAGCATTATTACAACCGATTTTACTATGAGAACTTTCTTGCCTGTAGTAGTAGGTAAATTCTGTACTGTAATGTTATTACAGTACAGAATTTTGTAACGTTATGAGTTTAATTAATTTGGAACAGCTGTCAAAACTCAAGTGGGTCTCTATTCTAGTATCCATAGATATCAAATCAGTTATCGATACGAAACGTCAATTCAGTACGTTTTTTAATACAAACCACACGACATTTGATCTCGAGTGATATGAGTACAGGGACTTCATTCGTTTGTCTATGATTTAAAAAAAAAACATTCGTTATGACGGATGATCGAATTGCCGCCGTTGCTGTTGTCATTTTACTGTTGGTTTTTTGCTGTTACTTACTACTACTTATGATATGTGTGTAGATAAAGTAGTGTATGCATACTGAACATAATTAGGCCTTAAAACACTCGATTGCCACTTGAAGGGTTATGAAACTCGCTGACGCTCGGTTCATAAAACCACACCCGTATTTTAAGGCCTCTCATTATGGAACAGTCGCATAAACTACTAATTACAGTCGCCCAGTCAGGCTATACGGTATTGACATACATGTACACGAAAAACTTGTTTTAGCATATATTTATTCTGATTCAAATAACATTATGTTTATTTGTTAAGAGTCTAATGTTTTTGTTTTTACTAAGATACGGACGTCTCTTTGTTTTTAAAATAAATTCCGAGTTTATTTACCTACTTAAATTAATTATTCTAAGTTAATTTATATTGGTAGAGTAGCCGTTAAATGTTTTGAGTCAACTGTAGTACACATCTTCCCCCACGGGACAGGAATGCCTAGTGTGGGGGTCAGCATTACTGTAATAGATTAAGTGGGTTGGTATCAAAACGACTGGATTCTCAAAACGACATGTATGATTTGAGAAATAAACTGTTTATATTTGTACATGACGGTTTTATATATAGACCTCAATAGAACCCAAGATTGGAGTACCAATTTACTTTTAATTATTCCGTACCTTTTAATGAAAACATGGTGAAATGATGATTATAATATAAGTACTAAATCAGGTACTATCTTTCATTACAGAAAACAAACGTGATGAGTTTATCATTTCATAAGATCATTTGATAGTGCTTCCAAAACGATTACTAAACTTCACCTTATTCGAAGATAAATACCAGGGTGTATCATCACGTTTCCTCTATAATGTTACCGTAGAGCGCACAAGTGCTTCCATTATATTCCAATATTTTACTCGTATATTTTTATTAAAATGTGGAAATTAATATGGCTGTTCAGTGCAGTCAGTTTAGTTTTGGCAAGGGTCGAGAAGGGCTTAATTAATTGTAATGCTCAATCTACTTAAACCTACAGTTTAACGTGAATAGTTTCCTTCGTCAGGTGATGCATTTGTTGAATTTCTGTTTCAGTCGGCGGGTTCGTGTGCCCGCGCGAGGAGAAGGCGCTCGGCCGCTGCCTGCGCGATGCTCTCAACGCCTACATTCCGCAACTAGCAACAGGTAACTAATATACCGCGCTTTTCCATATGACATTTTATTCATCGTGTATATAATAAGTTTTCGCTTTAGTCTATATGTTTATACTAGAGGCTTTATGCAGAGACGCGTCGAGACAGCTTTCGGGCCGCGTCTAAATCGTAAATTGCATGGCGTAACAGTATTTTCTGTCGTTTCGCAACGTAATGCCAGCACTGCGTCAGTGTGAGCGATCCGTAACAGATAAGGATGCGTCCCTTGCGCAGGATTGCCGGAGTATGGCGTGCCGGCGTGCGAGCCGCTGGTGGTGGGCTCGCTGTCCGTGCAGCAGGCGGCGGGCCCGCTCGCCGTCACCTCCTCGTACTCCGACGTCACCGTGCGCGGCCCGTCAACCATGCGCGTCAAGGACGTCCAGTATGTACTCTTACATAACTACTAACTATGTTAAGTCATCATCTCACTTCTACTTAACTGGCACTGCTTGCATCAGCTGGGAATAGTTTTAACTCGGTCAATGCATACATTTAACGCCCGTAAAGGTTCGGTACCTAAAGGCCCGCCATGCTCAGTTTTTAAGTCAAGCTTTTATATAGCTGAGTAATTGATTATACCCACGTCTGTTATCTGAGTCAATGCGTAATGCGCAACTAAGAACTAAAACTACTTCATAAAAAAAATGAACAAACTTTTCGAAGGGTTACGGTAAGCAACGAATACGGAACTGTGATTAGTAACAGACGGCTCTTTTTCATTTATTTACATGGTAGTCTAATGTAACGATAAAAAAATTATGCTTAGTCGAATGATCGTTTTAATTTGCTAATGAAATTTTAATGTTTCCATTTTCAGAGTAGATTCTAAACAACACAAAGTAGTAGCTAAGCTGTACATCCCCGAGCTGAGGGTGAAAGGGAACTACAAGCTGTCGGGGCAGCTGCTCATGCTGCCCATCGAAGGAGAGGGACAGTTCTCCGGGAAATACGGTAACATATGGCATTACTTTCTTACAAGATAATTTTATCTTAAACTTTGATCCAAGCTTATACTTTGTTGTGCTTTCCATTAGAAAAGGTGGTGTTATTCGACCATCTGTTTATATCGCAGCTCCATACAAACTTTCACAACCCCCCCCATTTCACCCCCTTAGGGGATGATTTCGGGGATAAAACTATCCTATGTCCTTCCCCGGGATTCAAACTATCTCCATACCAAATTTCATCTCAATCAGTTCAGCGGTTTAAGCGTGAAGAGGAAACAGACAAGACAGACAGACACACTTTCGCATTTATAATATTACTAGTACTTGTACGGATATGGGTTATGTTATTCAACTGGTAATAAATAACGTTTACAGGTGGGATAGTAGATTGTATGATAAAGGTCTAAAATAAGCCCTAATAATACAAGGCAATTTTCTCGAACGAAGTGAGTGAAATGTAAGTAGAGTGTAAATTTTTGGTCTGAAAGCCATATATTACCCCTCAAACAATTTTCCCTCACTTCGCTCGGGTAATAAATAACGTTTACAAGTGAAATAGTAGATTGTATGATAAAGGTCTAAAATAAGCCATATTACAAGGCAATTTTTTTCTAGAACGAAGTTAGTGAAAAGTAGAGTGTAAATCTCTGGTCTGAAAGCCATACCCCCTCGAACTCTTTCCCTCACTTCGCTCGGGAAAATAACCACCTCGTGGTAATATGGCCCATTTTAGTCCCTTGTCATACAATCTACTCTTATTTAATTTTGGGCGAAATAATTTCAATCTAACGTGCCATGCAATATGTGTCAGATATTTATAGTATTTTATGCAACTGTTGTATAAGTAGGGTCTTAAAACGCGAGTGTCGTGAGTTGCGATGCGAGCCTTGGCGAGCATCGCAATTAAAGACGGCACGAGCGTTTTAAGACCAAGTTATACACCGTTGCATACAATACTTTTTCTACGACTAATTTTAAATAAATAGCATTTGACTTTTCAGGCAGTAAGTTTTCCATTAGTTCTATTACTACTCACGCAATTTCCTCAGCGGTGCAGTTATTTTCTTCTTCGTCCATTTTAAAAGGAACGTACACATTTTTCTTCACTTCACAAACACGAATCAAATCTTAAGTAAGTTATTATGTTATTAATAACGAATAGTTATCACATTTCGTCTTTTAATTTTGAACTGGAACTTTGGTGGGAAATTAGAAATATGACACATTGACACCTCTTGTTTATGGTCTGTTTTGTTTTTAATTTCCTTGCACTTGCCATCCGAACCAAACTGAATCCGGATCCGAACCGAATCGGATCGGTTTATATTTATAAATAATACCAATAATTGGTAAAATATGTATATTAACACACAATACATGATAATTTATTTTTGTTTTAGTAAATAATTTATGTTTTACAAATATTTGATGGTAATTAAAACTTCTTTATTTCGAAAATTTTGCTTATGAAGTTGGCACCACTGCAATTTAGTGGCTGATTAAAAAAAAGTTAGATGATTTGACATCGTGGTAAACAGTGCTTTTATGGAAAATGTATGAACCAAAAAAGTACACTAAAGTGTGCGTTTATGGGCCATAGAGCATAGAGTTTTTCGACGACTTATTATCGGTGTCATTGTATTTGAACTAAAGCCTATATAAATGACAGATAACGGTACAGGAGTAGAAAAAGTACTTTTATTTTCAACTTGCCATGCATAAATACTATGAATGCTATGTGTAGGTGTAAGGAGTTTGAAGTAAACATGGAATACTATTTCAGTAATCCTCGTTGTTGTTAAATACTATAAGCCACAGAAAACGGGCAGTCATTGGGAGCTAGGAGCCCCTTAACGTCCCGGTGTTTGAGTTAAGGAGGAGGAGGAGGGTTTGGTGGAGGAGTTGTTATTATATAAGGAGAAGAGTGGCAACTCTGACTTTTAACTAGCATGTATGGAAGGTGCTGCCGCCAGTGTCAAGGAAATTAACTAACGCAGTTTACTCGCATAGCTATAGATATATATATAGAAGTATACATGTATGGATACCTGCACGGCTGTCATGCGACGGTGCGCGAGCTCTCTCGATTTCTCTCGCAATATCCGTCTTTTTCTTATTAGAACACTTAGAACAAGAGGTATAGTGCGAGAAAAATCGAGAGTATGTCGCGGCCGTCGCGTGATAATAACAAGAGAAAACATCCGAGCTAACGAAAGTCAGAGTTGACAATGGTGACCGTTGGCGCCTAGGCGGTTGACAGATAGTCTTTTTTAAAAATTTCTAGTTCTTCATCCGGCCGCGAAGAAGCGCTGCAAACTGTCAATATGTAGGCCTTTTTAAGTGTGCCCCCCTGGTTTGAGTAGGCCCGATATTTGTGAGGATGATGTTACAGGGGACATCGACGTGGTGGTGGCGATGAAGCTGGGCCGCGCGCCGCGCCGTGCCGCGCCCGACGCGCTCACGTGCGAGAGCCTCGACGTGCGCTTCCACATCGGACAAGCCACGCTGCACCTCGACAACCTCTTCGGGGGAGACGGGGAGTTGGGTATGTTTTTCATCGACTTATTATTACTACGTATCGACTGGCTGACTAACTAGAACACTTTTCTTGACTTCTTTCATCAGGCCGTCATCTTAAAATATCAGTAATCAAGTCATGTCCCGCCAAGACCACGCAAATTGATGTCTGCTCTATACAATTAAGTTTATTTGTTTTTTTTTTTAATTTGAGAAATCTCGTAGTCAAAGTCGAGTCGAGTTGAAATTGTGTAAAACTCATGTAAGTCAGTTGGCAATTATGCCAATTCACAAACATTGATGACTGCTATGATGCTGAATTTGACAATAATGCTAAGAAGGTTGCCGTACTGCACTTGGCTCAAAATCATCCTTATTTGACGACTTAGCAAAAAGTAGGTAGGTACGGGTACCTACAGTCGGCGAGAAAAGCTCATATATGAATGTTTAATAAAAGGTTGAGCATTGTTGTGTGGTAATGTGTAGTTACGTCACAGGTAACGCCATGAACAAGTTCCTGAACGAGAACTGGCAGAAGCTGGCGGAGGAGCTGCAGGCGCCGCTGGAGGAGGCCCTGCGCGACTTCCTCAAGCCCCTGGCCGACCACGCCTTCGGCCTCCTGCGCGCCGACGACGTGCTGCTCTGAGCACACCATCCCCCTTATTCTGTAACTTGTTTCAAGCTCACCTCAACGCTCACACACAAATATAATCTTGACACCGCGATGCTGGGCCCAGCCAGGGCTGTTATTCGCTACGCGCTAACGCGGCTCACCCCGCCGGTCACGCGTCACGAAACTATAGACCTCCACCTACGCTTGGTTACTACGCCTCGCGGTGACAAGATATATTTGTGCGTGAGCGTTGAGGTGAGCTTAAAACAAGTTACAGAATAGGGGGGCTGGTAATCATGCCTCACCACTCATCTCACCCAACCACCGCCAAAGGATTTACACAGCACCGCGCCGTCCCAACACCTCTGGTATCATTAAATACTTGTCATAGCCACATGTTTAGTCGCTCATCGGTGCAACGCGATACTGACGGCGGGCCCTTTGCCGACCAATGTCAAAATAACCTTTGTTGAAGGACTTCGCAGTAAATTAACCCGACTTATCTCAATATAATAAACAATCCAAGTGCGTGGAAAACACAGGTGTAGAGACCAACAAGCTATTTCAGCAGCGAGAATATTTTAAATATGCATCTTTCTACTTACAAACAGATTGCTCTGTAATATATTTTTATTAATAACGAAATTAAATAAAATCAATCGCAATAGATCAAAACCCTCGCTGTCATATAGTTTTTAAGGTAAACCTAAGTATTTATTATACAAAATGTGCTTAAAATAAATGTTACAACTCATTTGTATGTTGCTTATTTTTTTAATAATTTTATATAATACAATCCTAGCAACTAACCACCTCACACAGCGATATGTACCTATATTTAAAGTCCTTAGTGAGGATTAAGATCAATAATACAATTCTTATAACTACAACTGCAATAAAGTTTTCACTGGGTTACTTTAATAAATAATACTTAAAACCACTGACATATAGGTACATTATGTCAATCTAAAAACTAACTAATTTACAAGTATTTGTTTTCAAACAGTAAGCATTGAAGTTACTACTCGTACAAAAATAACAAGATAATTAGTTTCGTTAGCCAAAAGTACTCTTGTAATGCATCATTGTAAAATCATCATGAGTAAGATGATTAAGGGGATGCATTGATCCGACTCTACCACGCCTCCTTGACAGAGACACGCTTATGCCTTCCCCGCACGAGAAAAAGATATGCAACTGCACTCTTCGGGAATGGCTTATTTGGACAAATTTCAATAAATACCTAACATCATTGATTTAATGCCTAACATAGTGAAGTTTTATTTATATTTCATTAAGTGAGATTTTAAATGAGATAAAATACTATAGTATTTACTGGATTCTGTCGTAAAATAATGTAGGTAAATTGAGCAGGTTGATTAAAAAAAGAAAAATAAAGACCCAACTTTGGTTTTTTTTCTGAGGAAATTTTGGCAATGGTGTATCGATTAATTCATAATAATATATCTGAAATTCATACTGGTCTCATTGTTTCTTAATCTAGTCTGAACGGCGTTTTAAGGCACGTGATAATTTCCAATTCACCCCCTTAACATGTGCATCTTGGCAATCAAAACAGTAACGCCAATTTTACAAATGCATTGACATTCATCAGTTCATCACCGTAATGTAACATCAGTATTTATATAAGTTCAAACCTAAGATCATCCTATATAGTTGATGTACTAATTTAAATGCCGGAGAATATCTTTACTTAAGAGAATACCAGTGTACCAGCGACGGCGGTGTCGCCCGTGACTATGACGCGAAGTAGTAAGACGTGTTTAAGGTTGGCGGGTTATAAAACCTGACCTTATTCGCAAAACTTACAGATCTAGTAGGTAAAATCTTACACAATTGATGGTTACCTACTAACTAATAATTAGTTAGTTAAACAGGATCACGTCTCTTCCCTACTGCCATTACTTTCTCATATGAACGTCCATAAAACTACAAGATAACTACCGTTGATCCACACGGATCATCAGTATTCAGACTATTTGAGAAACGTATAAAATCATCTTTGGACACACTTCTGAGAAAATTATTGTCATTTATAGTGTTCTCGATACTTTTTCCCGTAAACGTTCCCACATTTTTTATATGCTTGTAACTTACACAATGATACTTTGTTCGCTTCTAAAATACAGACATATCTACATAATAAAACTGTTAATATTATTATGTCCCTTTAAAACCAATTAACTGAAGCAATATCAGTCGTACAAAAACATTAAAACGGGCTGATTGAGTGCGTTTAGCGTAAGGTGTGACCGCTGTTGGGTCAGTCAAGGCTTCAGCCAGACGTCCATGGGCACTTTGGTGAAGGCGGCGTTGAGGAAAGCCTGGAAATGCTTGGCGATGGCCGCGCTCGCCGCTGGCCGCATCTCCTCAATGATCTCCGCGGCGTTGTTGTTCAGGAACTGGTTCATAGCTTCGCCTGAAATATGCATTTAATTTAAACGCGTAAGTACCTAATTTACAAAGCGGATACAGTCCTCATCAGCTTCGGATACACTAAAGGTCTCTGAATCTTAAGGCCTCCACACATCGAACGCGGGTCGTGTGCGGCGCAGGGCAGGCGCGGCGCGAGACGTGCGCGGCGCGGATCGGTATATCCCTCTCAATATTTCTAACACACAGTGACGCGGGCCGGCGCCAATGTGCGATAGAGATAGAGATACCGCCCAACTCGCACTCGCGCCGCGCACGACCCGCGTTCAGCGTGTGGAGGCCTTAAGACGGTATCCTGCTGTTTCGGCAAAATATTTTTCGCCAAATTTCACTTCCCACAAAACTTATGGCAGTAGTTTCATTTCCCAAACGAAGAAATGGTACATTTTTGTTTCGCATTTTGTTCATTTGGTCAAAATATCATCTGGCATAATTTTGCTTTGTCAAGTGTTATTAAGACATATTAAGCAAACACTTTGTTCGGGCTAATATTGTTTTCCAAACAAAACATTTGTTCAAATTTTCATTTCGCACATTAGGTATCAGGGTGGAAAAAATGGCTTTTCATAAGCGAACTCTATTTTTGGTCGGTTAGGTTAGGGTTCACTTGTGTCCCTCAGACCAGAAATAGACACCCCGCGCAGCGGGGTGGCGTCGATTCGCTGGAGACTCTCGATGAAAAGGGCGAGACCGACTCGGGGCTTGCTTGCATGCATGCTGCTGCTATTTGCATTATAATATATTGTTACCTAAGTACCTATAGTACAAAAGAACATATAAACTTACCTGTAAATTATTTACTTTTGTTTTTTACAAACTACCCGCTTAGCAAAATATGTAATCTCACTCAAATAGATTTCGTATGCACTACACGATAAGGATCTAAATCGTATGCCATGCAATAATTTGGAACACGAATGTTACGCCAAATAATACGTTTGACCAAATTAAACTTGACTATGTAAAACTTTGCCAAACAATAATTTGTGAAGTAATATTTTGCCATAGGAGATATTGACAAGTGATAAAATGCGAAACAATAATTTGACTAGTGATTTTTTGCCAAATGATCATTTGGGAAACATTTTTTGGGAAGTGACACTTTGGGAAATGAATTTTGCCCATACAATAGAGAACCCCTTAAGACTCTTAAAAAACAGATACCAGATACGTATACGGAGCAAAATGTATGAGTAAATAGCTAGTCAGACGAGACCACATGTCGAGGACTTGTTATCACATTATGTAGGTATGACTTTTTAAATGCTTTAACATTTCACTGACCAATTACACTTCCATGATTGACGGTGTCCCGAACTTTGAACCTTGAGTTCCGCAGCTTGAAGTCGACTAGCAGCCGGTCAGCCGCCATGTACTTGATGTTGTCACGCTCTATCTCCTTGCCGAACATCTTCGCTATCGCAGCCACGTCGACTGTAACAAATACATTTACATGTAAAAACAAAATCCTTCTGGAAACCCCGTACTTACGCTTCACAAACGGGATACCTAAACAGACACTACGCACTAGATCAAAAGCTAGTGAATTCATAATAAACGCATAACTTGAAACCGGCGGGAAGGGTACAGGTACAGTATCGGTTTCATAATTCAAGTTGTGAAAAAAATAGGAATAAGTAATAGAAGTAGGACGCGTGTAGTAGGAGTAGGTAGGTAAGTAGTAGTCGATTTGCGTGCGAAATCTGAGGCTGAATGGTGGGGCGGGAGGGGTATCTGTTTCACTTACGTACCGGAGATCGATATGCAGGTATTCGAATAAATTTCAATTATGTATGAGAAATCCCTAATCACACTGAGCCGGGACTTCAGATTTTCACAAATTCTCCAAACAATTACAAACAAGCAATTTATAGTGAGGCAGGGTACAAGGTGAGTTATTGAAGTTAAATAAAATATAATGAACTGACTGAAGGCAGCCCAGAAGTCTCCCTGCGAGCGCACGGGGAACAGCAGCACCTGCCCCGACACCTCGTAGCGGCCCGTGATCTCGATGCGCGGGAGCACCAGCCCCATGTCGATGCGCAGCTTGCTCAGGTCTGATCTGCGCACAAACAATTATAATATTTCAGCATTTCCATGTGTATCTTAACTATTTTTATGTTTGTGGAATGCTTTGACGCACCTTCCACCCGGTCAGGAAGACCAAGACGGGTGTGTGGGACTCCCGGACAGAAGGCCCTGACTACCCACTAAACCCCACGATTGTCCAACCATGTCGCTGCCAAGGAGGGCCAAAGGATCGCTTGACGCAGTCTACTTTGACTAGCCTTTAGCAACCGACGGCGACCATTTAGCATTTATGCAACTAATTATGCTACCTGAAATTTACGATTAGGTAAAGAACAAAGCAATCGCAGCCTCTGCCCAACGTAATTAGTAATTACGAGTACGAATAGATTGCGTGTGCGTTGATAGTTTCGGTGCGTGCCCGTCCGCGATTAGTCCCGACGTTGGCAATCGCTCCACAAGACATCTTGCGAGCGATCTCAGCGTTTGCGCAAGCCTTAACAGCCTCGAGAATTGCATTCAACGACCCAAATGCACGAAATATGAACGAGATGCGCTAGAGCAACGCCGAAAAGTTAGAAACGTTTAAGTTATGACAATGCGTAATATTATGCCAAATAAAACTTAAAATGATGATGAAACACTGACTATCAATACAAACGTAAAGAAATTAGCGAAGATGGTCGTAAACGCCAAGAGAAATTCGTAGTAATCGGTTTTAAACATTCGCATAGCAACCAGTTTTGCAAGAATTAGATCGCAATAGCATATTTGCACAGGTATAAATTGCTCAACAATAAAACACATTGATACAGTTTGTATGGTGCGTAAAGTATCATAAAGGAGGAACTAGATTTAATTGTAAACTTTAATAAATGGTCTCCTTGATAATTTTATGCTCGTAGCTATTAAAGTCTTAATATTAATGTGAAATGGGAATAATAAATCAATGAATAAAATAAATAAATATTAGGTAACAATCTTAAACAAATCGACCTAGTCCCAAACTAAACAAAGCTGGTTCTGTGGGCACATAAATAAATAACTTCTCTCTCTCTCTCTCTCTCTTCTTATATAAGAGCTAAGCTCTTGTCGGTGTAGCTCAATCAAAGTAGGCCCTCCATCTACTCCGATCCCACGCAACCTCTTTGACATCTCGATACAACCTAACTTATACTCTCTTTTTCAGTTGCTCTATGTAGTTGCTCTTCCTCTTCCTCGCTTCCCCTCTATCTTTCCTTCAATCATATTGAGTATGAAGTTGTCATGTCGTATGATGTGCCCTATCGGCTATAATTTTCCCTGTTACATACGAATTATATAGAAAACATCCATGACTCAGAAACAAACATTCGTGCTCATCACACAAATAAAAGCACTAACCTGGATTCGAACCCAGGACCTCTAGCTACGTAGGGCGGTTCACTTCCAACTAGGCTAAAGCGGTCGCCAAAATAAATAGTGCTAATATAAGGTCACTACTTACTCGTAATTTACTAGTACTAGTAGTAATAGTAGTTGTAAAACTGTTAACAGTAGGTACACGATAATAAAAGTATACACAGGTAAATGGCAAGTACATCTTAGGCGTACCTACTCTTCCCTTTAATGGACGTTTTCGAGTTAACGTTAGCTTCGTTGTTTTAAGCAAAGTGGAGAGTACATAATGCAAAGACATAAGAGTAAACTGTATGTTAATGTGACAGTAAGACAGTTTACCTTATCTTAGTGACGGTGTAGTTGCTGGGTCCGAGCACGGTGATGTTGGAGAAGGCGGCGGTGACGCGCACGGGCCCCGCGTCGTTGGCCATCACCAGCCGGTCGATGAGCAGGGGCTCCACCGCGGGCACGCCGAGGTCGGGCAGCCCGCGCGCCAGATACGGCCGCAGGTGGTTGAACGACCGTTTCACGCACTGGTCCAGCTGCGGGTCGCTGCGGCTGCACGGCAGTATGTACTCCGCTGCAACACGCAATGTACAACCATAAACCAACTGCTTCTTGTAAACTTTATGATTAAGGTACCCACTACGAATGAGGTCCAGAATATGAATACCTACTTAGTAATGTTTCAAGTTCAAATCACATTTAAATACAAAGACCGTTTTATTTCAACTGTGTCACTTGAAACCCCGCCTTCGCCTGCGTGGAATCCTTTCGGATAAGTTATTACAAACAGAATGTCAAGTTGCATCATAGGTACGCCATTTAGAAAGAAATCTGGGGCTCTACTATGCTTAGATGGTACGATTGGTAATAGGTGAAGGTTGACCCTGGCTAACAATCAGTCAAGTCACAATCAGGTTTAGTAGAGACATATATAGATACAGCCGTATCTAGAGAGAATATTGACTTGAGTGATTGCATTGTTACCGCCCGCAACGCCTAGATGGAGAACAGCGAGTAAACCAGTTAATCAGTAATCAATGTGTTCGCAAGAAATGATTACACGAGGGACGGTTATGTAAGGCGCGAAGTGTGCCGCGTGGCGCTGACGCAAGCGCGGTCAGCGGTAGCAAGGTGAGCCAAGAAATGCGCGCCGGCGGCGTCATCTCCCACACCATCAAACAATGGACATTATAACTTTTTAACCGACGAAAAAAACGGAGGAGGTTCTCAAGTCAACGTATATGTATGTATATATATTATGTGTGACCACGCATAACTTTTGAGAGAGTAGTCTGATTTTGAAAATCCCTAAGGGTAGGAAAACAGGGGATGATTGTTCACTTACTGATTGAAATGTATGACCACATATGCAGAGAGTAATTCGCAAATAAGTAACTAGTGATTTAGTTAGTAATTAACAAAAGCAAGCCACAGAAATTTAAGAATAAAAACTTTTTAATAAAAAAAACCGCCGAAAAAAACAGCAAAGCAAAAAATAATAAACCTTTCTTATTTCGTTTAATAACTAAGTTCTTAAATGAATCTAAGTGTACCTAATTCATTTTGAGTCGGCGCCAACTCAAAATTACTTAGGTACACTTAGATTAATTTAAGGACTTAGTCATTAAGGTTAATAAAAAAGGTTTAATATTTATATGATTTTTTGGCGCTGACTCAAAATTACTTAGGTACACTTAGATTCATTTAAGAACTTAGTTTTTAAACTAAATATTAAAGATTTATTATTTTTTGCTATCCAGTTTTTTTTTCGGCGGTTTAATTTTTTTGTTAAAAAGTTTTTAACTAGCTAATTACTGGGCGTTCAGTATTCAATCCATTAAAGAGCATTGTATGGAAGCAATATTCATAAACGTTTTGGTTGCTCTTAATTATAATCGTCAATCACGCACTTGGATGACCCTCGGGTCGCACGTCGCGTGTATGCCACACGTGACTTGAAATTATACCTACATAATTTTTATTTCACAAAACTCTTGGATTTTGAACCATCGATTATAATTTATAATTATAACTATCTATGAGCACCTATCTAAGTGTGTGTGATTGTAAAGCGTAATGTTGGTGTAAACTATTACAGGAAAAATAATAGGATTACCCTTGTTAGCTCATGGTAGAAGAAAAGACCGTTGTCGTCCTCATTCCTAGTGTTATTGTTCTTCATCTGTACCTATCTTTAGATACGTAGGTACTGTGTCCGCCGTATTCAAAGAATTGGCGCTAGTACTACTTGTCTTGAAAGCGGCCGCTATTTATAACCTTCCAACTCAGAGGCAGGGAATCCCGTCTAAGACAACCAACAGACTTATATTACTCAAAGGGTTCACCCATCCGGTGACCGGTAGGTATTTCGACCTTGCTTACCTAACCTCGCGAACTATCAATAATCTGTGGGCGCCACTGTCACTTCAAGCAGAATATACATTTCGCTACTAGTATCGATAAGCATTTAGTCATCGTGTAATAAGCGTTGAACTTGAACGGAGTAAGCGTTTCGTATGCTAAACTCTTGCACAAGGTCAGCGATTACATAAATGTCATTACGTAAGCAGTAAAATTGCCGCGACCTGCAAACCTACTTATAACATTTCTCTAGAAGACTATTCTCACGTGGAGTCCTTGTTTGTAAATAAATAACTTGCTACACCTCAACATTTTGACATACGACTAATTTGATGTGATTGAATTTATAAGTTTTATAACCCGCACAAAGAGAAAGTTTGTTTGTAAATCATCTAAAAACAGCTCGACGGATTAAGATGAAGTTCTTAAAAACATGGGTGAAACTTGACATGGCGCGTGTCTGCAATTTATGACAGCAGATTTTTGCCCGTGACTTCGTCCACGTAAACGGCCGTATCAACTTTCATCCCCAATCATCCCTTGAAAATGTATCTTACGTTTTAGTCGAAGTTATAATTAGGTAACCGTAAAGTAACCTATGTTGTAAACTAAATCAATGCCAAGTTTTATCTAAATCAGTTCAGCCGTTTTTGCGTGATTGAGTAACAAGCATCCAAACTTTCACAATTAATGTTACTAGCTTTAGCCCGGACTTCGTCAGCGTCGATTCCCTGTATCTTTTAGGGGATAATTTTCTATGCATAGACTGTCTAGAAGGCAGGCAAACTATAGATAGTATTTATTTACGTAAATAAAAATCGGTCAAGCGGTGTCGGGCCACGCGCAGTGTAGGGTTCCGTAGTTGCCTGTGTCGGCTGTGTCTCAAGTCGGGATCCCACGGTCTCCTTTCCTATAGGCCAGGCCAGGGGAGGGCTTTAAAACTCAATATCGCGGTAACGAATCACTGAGTTGAAAAATGGCTTTCAAATGGACCCATAATATTTTTGAACAAGCTATCCAGCGATACCTCACGCTATGGGATTAAAAAGAAAAAAACCGGCCAAGTGCAAGTCGGACTCGCGCACCGAGGATTCCATACAAAAAATTAAGGCTTTCGCAATTTTTCCTTTATGTTGTGCCTATAAGACGTTGATTCGTACTAAATTTCAAGATTCTGAGTTCACGGGAACCCTGTAGGTTTTGATTCCCTTGCGAGTTTCGAAAATTTGCAGCATAAACGGCTGTATCTTTTGATTGCATTGGCTTAGAAGTTTGATTTTTTCACAGCTTCGGACGGACAACAAAGCGATCCTATAAGGCTTCCGTTTTTTTCCTTACCTTGAACCCTAAAAACTTATTTTAGAACTCTTTCTGTAAGTTGTATATTACTCTTCCATGTGCCTGCGTCCTATGTCCTATTAAATAATGTATGCGTATGTATGTATGGTATGCGTAGCTATTGTGTAGGTACCGACTGCTACATCTATTAACTATATAAGTACTGATTCATCCGAAGAAGTAATGGAAACCTTTCCTACTGGAGATATTTAGTCGCCACGCGTGGGAAGCCAAGCTCTTACTGTAGTTGCTAGCTTGAGTGGCGTCCGGGCACAAAATATGTGGATGTCACCCAGAGGGTCGTCATCGCCAGAAGGGTGTCACCCGGGGTGGGCCGCCCCGCCCTGCTCTAGCTGTGCCAGTATGCCACTGAAGGGACCACAACGGTATTCCAATAGGAAGAAGTGGTGATTGGATATATTATAACGAGGTACATCGACTGTCTTTCAGATTTTGAAATACAGAGACTTGAGAATGGGAATATATGTAGTATTCTTATAGTAGATAGTGTAATCATTGCAATAACAGTTATATGTCAATATCGTACACAGTCAGGTGAAGTGAAATAATGTTTTTGGAACGTATTCTGTCGGCAAAGTTCGTATTTATCTTGCTTTTTCAATTAGCATATATATAAATATTGAGTGGCTATTACGTAATTCAAATATTCGCCGTACTTTTGATAATAAAACGATTGAATTATCATGCCGAAACTTCGCAAAATAGGAAAACGCTTGGATCAGGAACAGCTACTCCAGGAAAATATAACTACCATATGCCTGTATTTTATACTAAACGCAGGCAAACCCGCGAGGTAAATGAGAACCGATATAGGTACATGCGTGACGCGTAGTTGGGGCGTTTAGTAACAGTGACTAGCTGTAAGGTCGGCTGCCCAGCTAACAACATGAGATGTTCATGACAAATAAATGCTCGCTTGTTCGTTGTCAAACACAGCTAATCAATCTGAAATGATTGCGTGTAAAAAGCAGCATTAAGCATTGCTGTCGCCTGGGATACGAGTACTTTAAAGCTCATTCGTGCCAAGGTCAGTTTGAGTGATCACGTTGGTCCCGCGGCTGCGCAACACGGCGCGAGCAAACACGAGCCCGCCGGCGCGGACGCCTGAACAAACGCCAGGCGCACATATTTAGCAGGAAAAAACTGACTGTACACACGAATCATCTATCAAGGTCCCAGCAAACATGATTACATGACCATGTTATTTACTAAAGTCAAGCATTAGGTACTGATAAATACGATCCGGTTCGCGTTCGTCCAGAAATGATCACAAGAATATCTAAACGACAGAAATCACTGACTAAGTATTAATTGTTAATGTTCAAACTTAACTATCGCCTATCTCTTAAGGTTATCACGGTCAAGAGCACCTAATTAATAAAATGAATTAGATTTATCTTTAAAATATGCATTCATCATTGAAGACACCTATTACTATAGTTAAGTATTTATTTTTCTTGCGTTTAATTCGAAATGGATTTGTTTTATTTCTCGGTCTCTTATTTTGGGTATGGGGTATTAAAAGTCGCCAATTCTGGTACAATACCTGTAAAAGTGCAGACATACCTAAAGCTGAAAATTAGGCGCCTATGTCCTTAACTTCCGGGAAGCAGAGGAATGACTGCTGATTACAGCCCCCCTATTCTATAACTTGTTTTAAGCTCACCTCAACGATCAACCACAAATATATAATGACACCGCGATGCGTAGTAACTAAACGTAGGTAAAGGTCTAGTTTCGTTACTGGTGACCGGTGGGGTGAGCCGCTGTGGGGTGAGCCGCTTTAGCGTGTAGAGAATAACAACCAAGTATAGGAAACTAATCGAACAAGATTTAAGTATTCAGCTTTAAAATAAAACCGGTCAAGTGCGAGTTTGACTCGCGCACCGAGGGTTCCGTACAAACTATCAATTAACTCAAGGTAAAGTAAATCTCCCAATATTTGTTACCTAAATTACTTATTAAAATAACACCCACCCAACAGAACAGAACAGAATTCAATATCAAACAACGAATAACTTTTACACCAAGACCATCGAACTACCAAGACAAATTTTCTTTTTTTGTCCTGCTGTTGAAATATACCCGACCCAACCCCATTAATTCTTAAAAAATCTTAACAGTGAGAAGTAGGAATGGGGTCAGCGCCATCTATCGGCCCCATCTGGTACTAATGTGTGAGGACAATCAGCTTAGTATGTGTGTTCGTGTTTTAGCGATTATTGTTTATCACGTGAACCGATCTCGATTATCATTTTTTTATTTGAAAGAGAGTACTTCATTATAGTCTTATAGGAATTTCAAAACCAAAAATACTTATAAAGTTGATTAAATTGCAAACTTAACTAGGAAATGATTTTTGGAAATAAAAAATACGCTAGGTTAAGAAAAAGTTATTACTTTTCCAGTAATATTTGTTTATCTTAAATAATAGTAGGGTAGACCGGGGTCAATAGTACCACGGGTCAATAGTACCATCGCCTATAATTCTGCAACCACATCGAAATAAATATGCATGTGTGTGTATATACCATGTATGTATGTGTGTGTGCATGTGTGTGTGTGCCCTGAGCGTGTCTCTACCTGCTCACTAGTCGGCCACTCGCTGCCATGCGAAAAGCATGTGCTATACGACGATTTGCATTTTTGACTGACCAAAGTAAGTATTTGCGATTTACGTTTTGTACTAGTGTTTATAATTAGATAGTCTTAGTGTGAAACTCGTACTGAATTGTGACTCTCCAGTTATTAAAGTTTTTAAAATGTCACAGTGTGGGGGTCAGTTAGATATAGAAATCGAGATATGTGAAGGTTAGTGAGTGCGAGTAAAAAAGATCAATTGTACCACAACACTCGGGGTTAATTGTAACGTTGCAATTGACCCCATGCTACAATTGACCCAAAGTTTTTATACGACTGCTCAAATAAGACAATTGAAACTAATTATTTTCGTAACAAGTTACATCTCCGGTAGGTATTTTATGTTATACCTATGATTCATACGACACTTTGGGATGTATATACATTATAATACCCGCAATGCCATCCGTTTCAGTGGTATTATTTAATATTTATTTGTGGTGAAGGATCGGGTTGATTGTACCAGGGCTCAATTGTAACTGTATGGGATTAGTAATTGTTAAATAATTCGTTATTTTGTTGTATTGAGATGTTCTTATTGCTTGAAAGATGTGTGCTATGAGCACCCCTAAGATTTTTTTTTGTAATAAGTCGACAGAATATGTTTCAAAAACTTGGAAAATATTGTTACATTTAGTTCAACTAAAATGCTACCTTTGTTTAGTGTAAATACGAGTCTCTATAATTAAGACTGATGTACGTAACAGACTGATTCGTCTGAAGAAATTAACAATAATTACTGATTGGTTAAAACATTATTTTGGGATTTATTGACCTCTGATTATCTAGTACAATTGACCCGTAGTAGGGGTCAATTGTAACACAAGGACTTCATGAACAAAAACTCAATTTGCACCATTCTGATGCCATTTAATGAAAATATTTTTCTAGATTCTGATAGCCAATGAGACTAGAATGTTATATCCTAAGCGATTTTTACGTGGTAGTGTTAGATTCTGAGTAATATATCATTATTTCTAAAGTGGTACCATTGCCCCCGGTCTCCCCTACTAATACTAAAAATAATTAGCTCGGATAACTTGGGAGATAAAGGGGTGGTATTTTTTTACATTTTCCTTCATAGACCGAAATTTTGCCAATGTAGAAAAAAAAGAAAAACTGTTTAAAAAAGTGCAACTCAAGCCCTTTCAAATGATACCCCAATTGACCTAATAGTTGAAAGCTTTTTTTTGCCCCCTCCTCATATTCGTCATTTTTCATAGAAAATTAAAATGTATATTTATTATTAATTTTTCATATTCCATGCACGCGGATAACTCTCATTTAAAACCATTCCAAATTTCAAATTGATAGCTTAAGGAGTTCCTGAGATATTTCACTTTGTGACAGACGGACGGAGTTGCACCATAAGGGTTCCTGTTTTACCATTTTTGGTACGCAACCCTAAAAATGACAGTTGCTACATCCTAAAACGCGTTCTGCACGATTTTCCTCCTGCAGGGGCAACATAGTTTTATTTGCTATCTGTGATGACCGTAATGTTGCGGGGAGTATACCTACCTACTTATAATACTTAAGTCCGGATTAATGGCTCTGAGAATAATCGACGGCACTGAATCACTGCGACACAAACGGCGCGCACGGGCCTGAGCTGAATAATATAGCACTTCAGGCATCATGTTCGGTAAAAGAGTATACCCGCTTCAGCCTTGGCGCGCCTTATGTATGGACTTTTAAAATATGAATGGTCACATGGCGGGCGTGACTCGCATCGGGACGCTCTTGTTAAAGGTCACAACCTAATGTTAGCGATCAAACAATCAAGAACACCATATCCTTATTATTTTTCAACTTTGGTTTACTGAAGTCACGACGAATCATCATTAGTGTTCTGTTTTAGACATTTGATGGATTCACCTTTTCCATTGATTAATAGTTACTTGTGCAACAAGAGACCAAATTTTGGTTTTGGTACGAGTGCTGATTTTGAGTCCTGCAGAAGCGATAGTTTCTAAAATTTGCTTTTTAGTCAATACTATTTAGAAAGGCGAGACAAGGCGCGAGAAACCAAAGGATACTTTAGTATCTATACGCTATCTCGCTTCTCGCGTGAGAATAACACTAAAACCTAACCGTATTATTGTTAAAATTCATAGATTTTTACCAATATTTTCGAGATTTTTTTGAAATATTTATTATAAATATATACGCTAGAAAGAGACAAAGGCACATATTAGCATATTACGTGTATCTCGTATGCACACCAAAAACTAGCCGTACTGTTGTTAAAGTACTGCCTTCACTATTTTTCCTAGTTAGATAGAGAATTGATTTAAGTACCTTTGTACCTTTTGGCGTCGAGACCCTCGGTCCATGGGGTCTCAGTGCGCAAAAGCTATTTGCGGAAATCGCGAAATGTTTGGTTGACGTAACTGGTGACCGAAGAGCTGGCGGCTTTCTCGCGCAACGCATCAGCATTGCAATTCAGCGAGGAAATGCCGCCAGCATCCCCGGTACAATGCCTCGAGGGCCTTTTTTAGATTTAACTTAGCTTTAATTTAATTTAGTTAATGTTATAGTTATCATCTTGTATATACCTTCTTTAGAAAATAAAAAGTACCTTAGTAGTTTTTATATTTAAACCCAATATCAATAACGCAGGAATGAAGAATAATATACCCAGCAATAAATATTTTTTGATTTCTGAAAAAAAAAGTCCAATACAAAATATATTGTATAAAACGGGCGGGGCGCCGCGCGTGCTCTCGGAAGCTGCATCTGTGTAATACGAGTACGTTCATAAATATTGTTAAAACTGGAATTATTAATTAGCTATTAATAAAACTATTAATTAGCTATTAATAAAATTCATGTTTACCTATTTATTATGAAAAACATAGTTTATTCAGAAATATATTTCTATTGAAAATTCCTTTGTATGAAAGTTCAAACTTGTTTCGCGCTTTTTGGGAGTCTACTTTGAAATTCGATGGCCGAACTATGGATCCACCTGTCTGCCATTATCTTTTTTCGTAATGAAATGAAAGATCAAATATACTAAACTTGTAATAGACTCATACGAAAAAATGTCAGTGCTCAGCATAAAAATTGAAAAGCTACTTTGTCTCACGGAGGTAGCAAAATCGCATTTTGCACACTGTTTTCACGCAGCAAAATTTTGCTTGTTCGAGCTGCTGAGGTGGAAATATAGTTTCATCGGAAAAGGGACGTGTCGTGCCATATTTTGTAAAATCGGCAAGAAAATGTGATCTGTTTTATCACCGAACAAGCTTTTGCCCGCGATTTCGTTCTTTCAAATCGTACGTACATCCATACAAACTTCCGCCCCCAATTCACCGCCGTAGGAGATGACTTCGTAGGATAAAATAAAGTGTTCATCCCCAGTATTATAAACTCTCTCCATACTTAATGTGTTCTCAATCGGTTCAGCGATTTAAGCGTGACAGACTTACTAGTAACTAGTCACATTTATAATATTAGTGTGGATGGATTTATGCAACATATCTTATATCGCTTTCATCCACTGAAAAGCACGTAGTGAAAGCTCACAAGCGACCGAATACTCTACAATAAATAAATAAAAATTACGTTTATAATGTAACGTATATTTTACGCAAGCATTTCACTTATTTATTAGTAAGTACATAGTAGTTATATAGGAGTGAACCACACTGATGTCGGCGTACACTGCGTACCGGAAATGCTGTATGTTCCTACACGAAGTAATACCACACCGGGCGCAGTCGACGGGACAATTTATTTATTGATTTCTAATTCAGAAATTAAATAAAAACACCTTGAGAGTCATAACAGCACGTTTTTAGGAATATATCCTACTAGCTTCTGCCCGCGGAACTCGTTTATATCTCAGCTCCGCGCGGGGGGTGGAAGTTTGTATCCCCCATTTTAGGGAAGTGGGGGGGTTAGAAAGAGACAAAAAGTAGCCTATATGTCAGTCTCCATCCCTTCAACTATCTCCACTTAAAAAATCACGTCAATTCTTCGCTCCGTTTTGCCGTGAAAGACGGACAAACAAACACACACACTTTCCCAATTATAATATTAGTATGGATTGTTACTTATCCCTTAAAAAACGAATCATCTGACGAAGCACTCAAACCAACTAAGTATCTTTTTATTGGAAAATAGTTTTTACTGTGTTAATGACTTTATGAAAATAAAATATTTTTGACATTTTATAATAATATTGATTTGTATTTGTATTCATTGTATTTTATTGTAGTGTAAATTGTTATGCAAAAAAAAATTGACTATTTTTTTGGGATGCCTTATTTTAGTAAAAATTAACGTGTATATTGTCATTGTATTATGTAATTTGTAATTTAAATAATTATTCAACTTTTTATTTTTATGTGACGATCATAATATCAAGTCGTGTAAATTGACCGAGTGTAATTTATACTGTATTTTTATATTATGAAATAAAGCAATCTAATCTAATCTAATCTTAACTATTCTTCACCAAAATCTAAGGTGATACAATGCAGGCATTATATTATTTAATTCGTAGATTTGGAATAGCAAGCGAGTGCCTCCAGCAGAGCCGGCAGCGGGGTCGGTGGTGCACTATGATGCAACCTTGACACGTTGGTTGCGCAGACTCTGGTGAAACTATTATTTTCGTAGTAACCTCACGATCGCAGGCCCGTAATTAGGGTATGACGCTAAGCTAGCCATTATGGCATTAACGAGTGCCGATGCTACAGAGGTGTGCACGCAGGCGGTCCTAGCCTTTAGTGCTCGTAACCCTTTCAAAGCTACTATGCTAAATTACTGCCATGATGATCCTCTGTGTGAGAAAATAACGTAATATGAGCATTATATCACCATCAAAAATTATGATGCGAACTAGGTATTTCCTCATTAAAATAAGCTTACTACTGTTACACCTTTGGGAATTAACTACCCCTGTATGGACCTGCTGTGCACTGCGCCTGAAGCAAGCCAAACCGCTATAGAAATCAGACTTTTTCTTCGAGAACCCAGTGGAATAAAATAATTAAACGAATGCAAACACAATACAATAAAAAGATATCGAACGCTTTGAGGGATTCTAAAGAATTCAGTAGATCTTGAAATTGCTATTAGTGGACAAATTGATATATGCTACTAAGTAGGTAATTTACGATAGTAAAACAACAATAGATTAGAAAAGTTGAAAAACCCCCGACAATTTCATTTCAATGTCCAATATCTCAAAAACGGCTGAACAGATTTTCATGAAACATACCGAAGAACACTCAGGATAAAATTATATATAACACAAAAAAACCGCATTCAAATCGGTCTATCCGTTAGGGAGCTACGCTACCACAGAAAGATGCACAGATACACAGACACACAGACACGTTAAACTTATAACACCCCTCTTTTTGCGTCGGGGGTTCAAAACAAACAAACTGCTACATATTTGCGGCCTCCGCTCTAGAAACTCTCGGACCGTGTAGTCTGGATGCCCACAGACTTTATGAAGACATTAATTTAAAAAATGCGAAAATACGGCTGATCCTTCCCCATAGCTGGCTACTTCCTCGGCCAACGAGGAAATGTTGCCAGCCTTATGGGCACCCTCCCCACGGACAGCGACCTCGTAGGGTGCATTTATACTAGTAGATAAGTAGATTTAAGTGTTAAGTTTTATATTAGGGTAATGTACCTATACTTTTACTTACTGCTTCTTATACCGAATAAATTATGCTGTCACATTTTAATACTACCCTAAATGTGTTCAAGGTACCTCTTCAATCTCTTCATAGATAAATAATTTTGTGCATTGCTATTTAAAATTGCTGTTGTGGTGCTTTGGAAACCGAGTGGTTGCAAAGTCGTAGATATGTAAATACTTACAAACATAAGCTCACAAAATACAACATATTTAGCTAGTTTAAATGGGTAGTGCCATATTTAAACAGGATATATAATTGATCATATACATCACACACTTTATTAGTTATAAAACATTATATAACATCATATGTATATACATAAACTAGCGAAATATGATAAAAAGCATAAGTAATAAAAAGGAAACGACGGTAAGAATGAGGGAGGACTTACGTGTTGTGAGAGAGTTGTCATTCTCCGCGGCTTCCCCGCTGTGGCACATGACAGCCACGCTACTCAACACCACCAAGCTCTTCAGGATGCGCTCTGCCATGCTCATTTTCAAAAAAATATTACTTATAACTGCGTCTTACTTATGCTTATAAATCACAATATCACTCTTTTTAATTACGCGTTTTGTTTTTTTTTCCAACTTTGTTCGTCAAAGTCAGTAGAAAAATAACAAAGGTGTATGCAGGCGAGTCGCTGGGCAGGTGGCGGGCGTGTGGTCAGAGGGGCCGCGGACGGGCGCGTGTCTCATTTTGTTTGAAGTGAAAGCCCTAGAGACGATGTGTTTTATTCTCGCGTAATTTTCGTCATCCCTCGCGGGCGCCCCACCTCGCCATCAAACAAATTACAAACTCCACGTGCTCGTCGCAATCACAGTTTGAATCCATCTCAATTTTACTGTAAGTACCTACACCTACACGAGTTGATGTGTCAGAGGAGTTATATGTATAGCATCGCGCTGCATCGTCGGGCACCGCCCCGTGGAACAATATTAGGGGCTGGCCCGACAAACACCTCGTACACTTAAAGAAACATACCTTACATTATATAATAATACTGGCTTTAGATTATTTTTGTTTTAGGATATGCTGTTGGCTTCGACACCACGCATGCCTTCCAAAAGTCCGGGACCCCATGGTCCCGAGATATGGAAAAAACATACATAACTATAGTTTCTAATTTCCCACACAAAATATTACACAAATCGACCTAATCCCAAACTTAGCAAAGCTTGACAATGAGTACTAGACGACGATAAACATACTTAAATAGATAAAATACTGAAATACATAGAAAATATCCAAAATTCAGGAACACATATTGGTGCTCATCACTCAAATCAATGCCCTTGCCGGGTTTCGAACCCGGGACCTCTTGCTTCGTAGGTAGGGTCACTACCAACTAGGCTAAAGCGGTCGTCAAGATGTAAAACAATAGGTTCAAATGTTTGGTACCTACGGATCAGTGTATAAGCATACAAGACTACTGTTTCAAATTTGATGAAATTCAATATATAGGTACAGTGTTTATACAAAACCTGCTTCGTACTGAAAATTCAGGATTCTAGTTTTATCCAGAACAAAGCTTTAAGGGGGTTCGAAAATGGCCTGAACTGCTTCGAGAAAAGGATGGTACGGCCGTGCCGCTGTTTTTCGTTTTTCTCGGCTTCCAGATAACTAAATACGAAGTCATTACCATTATTGTGTATGTTTTAGGTGTATTAAACACATTGTTTACTAGCGTGGCACTGATTACAGTCACTAGACGGCTATTGTCAGTAGTCGTTACCTAATCACCATATCTTAGTTAACCATATACCAGATTCACCTTTTTTTTTACTTAACCTCTATATGATGACGTCGGATATCATTCAATTTGTTTGAGCTACGGTTCAAAAGGACAAGACCCTGAATAGTAACACTACCAGCAGGACCATCACGTAACGCATTATAAGCATGTTAGGTAGATTAGATATAAATTACAAATTTTATATGGTATAATCCATAATGACATCGGTTTATATGACAGTTGGATTGTCCTAAAGAGCGTTCGGAACGTTACGTGACTATGCCTACCCGCTACCCCTCAGTACACAGTAAATACGTAAGTACTTCAATGGTAACCACTACGAACCGTGCAATTCATCAAAAATGTGCTTAAAAGAAAACATAATGTTGACGACCGCTTTAGCCTAGTTGGTAGTGACCCTGCCTACGAAGCAAGAGGTCCTGGGTTCGAATCCCGGTAAGGGCAAAAATTTATGTGATGAGCATGAATATTTGTTTCTGAGTCATGGATATTTTCTATGTATTTAAGTATTTATATCTATTATATACATCTTCGTCTAGTACCCATAACACAAGCCTTACTGAGCTTACTATGGGACTAGGTCGATTTGTGTAAGATTGTCCCCTTATATTATTATTATTATTGTATGTTCTTTCCATATCTCGGGACCATGGGGTCCCGGACTTTTGGAAGGCATGCGTGGGGCCGAAGCCAACAGCGCAGAGGCCCTTTAAAACAAAAATAATCTAAAGCGGAAAGGGATACACATGGCGGATACCATTTCCGAGCGCACAACATGATACACCCGGTGATGGTCCCTGTCAGGTGCAAAGACTATTGCAGTGCAACACTGTGCTGCGACGGAAGCTAAGGTCATGGGTTATTGGGTTGAATGGTGGGTGGTCTGGAAAATGGGTTATGGGAGGAGACTAGCGGACACCTGCCGTGACAATAAGTCTCAAAATTGTGAAAAGGCAGGCGGTGACTTGCCAACTCGTTAAGTGGGCCCCACAAACAGTCGCACGCACAGTGCGACAATGGAGCAACACGTCTGAGCGGCTGTGAGGTTGTCGAGAGGTGAGTCTGCGGCGCGCCAGATCCCGGTAATCCGTTCAAGGGCCACCGGCGTTATGACATTTTACACTTCCAACCTGGAGCATAGGTTCCGCTCTTGCGACTCCACTCTGGCCGGCCGGTTAAGGCAAGCACAGAGGCGAGGGCCAGATTACTCGGGCCCTCTGGAGGTTAGGGGTCCGCGGTGTCGCCACTCACCGTCAGCTCGCCACAAGCTGCCCCCGCGGGTTTATTATTATTATTATTAATGTTACGAGTATAACAGTTTTAATTATGGGTTTTTATTCTTCAGGATCGATATTATTAATGTTGGATAGCTATGAGAAGCCCGCCATTTTGACGTCACCGACAGTTGACAGATATTGCAGCTAGGATTCAAGCATGGACGTACATGGATTCAAGAATGATAAATGATAAATATTCTCTACTTATCTAATATATCTGGGTGTCACTAACAGCACAACACGTTGAGCCCTAAACCATAAACCATTAGAAAAAAACCCACCCATCAGAATCTAACAAGGCGTCAGACAACGCGATCCGATATCCCCAAAGATCTTTATTGCAGTGCTAAAATCAATAATTAGTAAACTAAACTGGACTAAACTAGAGATACCTGTCAACGGAAAACACCTTCACCACCTTAGATTTTCCGATGACATAGTGCTTTCTGAACGCTTTTCAGAACTAAAATATATGATACGTACATTACAGGCAGGTAGCAGGGAGACAGCACTCGAAATAAACTTTGAAAAAACAAAAACCATGACTAATAGCATAGAAATCCCACTGAAGATAGACGACACCGAAATGGAATATATCCACAATTACATTTATTTGAGTAAACAGATCTCGTTCGACAGAAATAACAACTACCATGAAATTGAGAGAAGGATCAAGATTACGTGGAACAAATTTTGGAGTCATAAGGAGATATTATAGAGAACATTACCTATTAAGTTCAAAAACAAATCATGGACTCGAATCATGCCTGCTTCCACCACTAACATATGCAGATCAAACCTGGAAATTTACACAAAAAAAAAGAGGAATCAAATTAACTAAGACATGCCAGAGAAGTATGGCGCGCAGCATAACAAATATTTTAAAAACTCAAAAAATTCGCCATAGCAATAGCATAATCAGAAACAAAACAAACGTTATAGATGCAGTCACATATACGATGAAAACTAATTGGAAATGACACGTCGCCAGGATGCAAGATGAAAGGTGGACCAAAAATGTGAAAAGTTGAGCCGCACTATCAGGCAAACGTTGGGCAAACGTACGAGAGGAAGACCCTATGTGCGATGATCAGACGAAATAAGAAAAAAATCAGGCACAAATTGGACGGAAAAAGCTCAAAACAGAACTAACTGGCTTACTCTGGAGGAGGCCTTCACCCGAGAATGGGTTCATGCGACAGAAATAATAATAATAATAAATAGTTTCATAATGAATAATACAATGACACTAAGATTAGATTAGATATTAAAAATCAAATTAAAAACTAAAAAATATTAAAAAAATTGGGCCCTCTTGGAATTGTCCCCAAGATGCTGGCAGATTAGATTAGATTATTTATTTCATTATAAAAAATTACATTACAGATTTGCATACATGTAAAAAAAATAAGAATTTTTATCACGATCGTCAAAAACAGAGAAAAATAAAATATAATATTAAGACAAATATATAATATAATAAAAAATAATTAAACATAATATTAAATAAATGTCAGAACACAATAACAAGGAAATAGAAAAAAACAAATCAAAAGCAAAAGAACACAAATATATCAACCTCTAGCCTCTAGGTATCGTCATTCTTTACAATATTTAGTGTACCAGAAAATACGTGACACAATACATTTAACAAACACATCTGACATTTAATATCATTATTGACATCAATGTACAAGTGGTTGCCAGTAAGTCATAAAGTGCAGAATATTCGGTATCTTTTGGCGACTTTAAATCTGGCCGGATAGTCGGCTTTTCCAACTATATAAACGGTTCACCTGTAACTTTTGCATAATGATCAACGTCCCGACAACGTCCTCCCATCCCATCGCAGGCACTAACTAGTCTAACTACCCCTATCTGCGCCGAATTCTGAACGAATGAACGCGATCGCCGTTCCCTTCCAACGACTTGCCGGTCTACTAGACTATAATTACTATTAATGCTAAACGGGACGAGACGACATAAAGCATATATATCAGCAATGCACGAGAATGCATCAAAGTAGCCTAAGTATACATGAATTTCGCCTTTAGTCCCATCTCGTTGCCAGATTTGGTAGCTAGCTTCGAAATGGGGATTCCGGCTTCCCCTCTCATATCCAATTACGAAATGGGCAAGGGATTTGATAGCTAGCTTTCTGTATGTCTCGAGCCTTAGACAAAGAAAACGAGCGAGAGATATAAAACCTAATGAAGTGAATGTTTGGCGAGGGGGCTAATATGGGCAGAGTTCACCCGCGCTGCTGTTATCGCTCCACCTCTTTATCCGGAACAGTCAGTGCCCCACCCGCCTCCCCGATACTTAAACGTTTCTTATACATATTTTAACACGCGGAAAAATACGTTTTAATTAAAATCAAGAACGCATTATGGATCTAATTCTAAAAAGAAATTCTATATTTTTAATTAGGCGTGTTTAGTCATTTTAAAATATATTAAAATTGTTTTGTTAAACTAATTTAATCGTCACAAATAATGGGTTACCAGTTCACCCGGAGGCAGTGGATGACGATAGTCGTTATTTCAATAGCAGACTTCTGCAACGCGATATGTGTAGCGCTGCAGGCGCCCTTCTACCCTCAAGAGGTCAGTAGAAACAAGTAAATAGTCTACAGCGGTAGGCAAGTCACTCTTATTTCCATAATTAGGTACCTACGTGAATTTGAACACTAGTGAGAAAGAATCAATGTGGAATACTTTTAGGTACCTACTGAGTTTATAATTGCGAACGTAACCGAAGAGGTTGTATTAAATGATGCTGTCATTCTCATACATTTTATTATTTTCTATAGGCGTTAGCGCTTGTGGATTGTAACCTTGTCTACGGCCCCTGATGGTTATTTCATAAACGTATATTATGTATTTAGTATACACATAGATGTTTTATAGTAGTGATACTTTGAGAAGTGTCCATATAAAAGTCTATAATCAAATAATAATGTGATGTTTATGAAACAGGGGCCTTACCACGATCTGTTAACGCGATTCATTTTAGGACCTAAACTGAATCGAAAGCTGTCAGTTACATAGAAAAACTGTCACAAAATGACAGATCAAACCTAAATTGAATTGCAATGGGACGTTGTGGTAACCCCCCAGACCCTAAACTAGTTATCGTTGAGACGCAAGCGACTTGTTTTAATGTCAGTGAGTGTCATGGTCAGTTAACCATAACACTAATTTCGTTAGGAGAGGCAATGTCACAGGCGATCTGTAAATGTTTGCTAATTCGTCATAACTTAACAAGTTAAAGTGGATTAAGTGGATACATGTAATTGGCGACGTCACGAGCTGTCAAAGATGATATCAAATTGGGAGCATGCGAGTTGCATAGCAGTAGACAATTTAAGAGTAAGTAAATTCGTGTTAACTGTCATGTCTAGCCCTGGCCCCAGCGCCTGCTCAGCGTCGATGCTGATGGTTACATACCCCTTTGTTTTTACTATTATCTGCGCTGTATCACGACACCAACTAGTAAGATTCTTCGATAGGTAAGTATACATAGTTGTGTGCGAAAACGTACACAGTTTTTTTTATTTGTTATGTAAGGCTGCAAAGTTGAGGTGCATGTATTGAAAAGCCGAGCTAGCGAAGGATAGTAAAATGTAATGTTTGTAATGTTCAAATGAATATGTACAAACCTGAGTATAGCGAGGATTTCAAGGCACTAACGCCAAACCAGTGCAACACAGAATTTTTCAGTCAAGTCCTTGGACCTTATTCATACTTAACTAACTACCTAAAAAAATCGATTCAACAATTTTCTTCCTTTATCACAATCTAAATCAAAGCACTTCATAATTATTGAGTGTATCATTTAAAAATAAAAAATGTTTCAATAGTTGGGTTCTAAAAAAGATACCTATACTTATATTACTCATGTTACTTTTTCGCTAACTTAAGTAGGAGGAGGAGGCAACAAAATGCATATTGTTACGTATATCTTTTGCACTGAAATATATAAATTATTTTGATTTTTACAGCGGCTTTGAAACAAAACAAAACCAGAATTAGCACGAAGTGAACAATTTTTAAACAGAAAATGTATTTAATAATTCGTTAAGTAATCGTTTTTAATCTTTATAAATCATTATTTCTATAATGATTTCATTCGTTATATGACATATTATTATTTTACCAAGCATGGATACTAAATATTAATATTATATTAGTTTTATCAAAAAAAACTATACGTAGTTAGCTGCTACCTTTAGATTCTTTGATAAAACGTCTCGTTCGAATTTGAAAGTTTTCCATCTGTTTACTTATACCTAACGTATTCTAAATACAAGGTGTACCAAGAATGGGGTGTGAAATTCGATCAAAGGCATAACAGGCATCGTGTTTTGATAAGAAAAAACGGTTCACCTCCCATTTTACGTATTCACCCTGTATAATATGACATTGCGTTCCTCAATTGATATTTTGTCCCCGATGGCTTTTGCATAATAGGTAACAAGTACATGTCTTTCATGCGATGCTCATAAAAAGATAAGATGGCCGAGAGGAGTTAGAAGAGAATGAATGTGTTGCAGGCGGAGAAGAAAAACTGCACGGCGACGGAGTACGGGCTGGTGTTCGGCGTGTTCGAGCTGGTGGTGTTCCTGGTGAGCCCGCTGTACGGCGCGTACCTCAACCGGATCGGGCCCAAGTTGCTCTTCAACGGCGGCATTCTCACCACCGGGACCTGCGCCATCCTTTTCGGGTACCCTAGTCTATCTGTTACAAACAGGGCTTGTAACTCGGTTCATTTTGCCGTAGCGGTTCGAGCCACACTTTGAGAACTCATAATAAAGGTTACGCTCGCAAGAACAACGCTCTCTCTCTGGAGCATACGTATCTCGGAGCGACAGCAAAAACTAGTTTTGTATGAAAAACTTAAATTCGCTGTATCTTTTTTATTATGGTATCTGAAGTTACGTAAACTAATTTCAGACATAGATATACCTCATTTCATTGAACATGCAAAGTTTCGTTACAATCCAACACGTAGTTTTAAAATGAGAGCGTAACTACGTTTGTATGGAGAATCGAGCTTACTGCGGACTCACATCTTTGTCACATATAAAGCTCATGTCTCTTACTTGTGAGTAAGTAAGTATGTAAGTGCGACAAGAACGAATGTTTTTTGTCGGATAAAAACACCATGGTGCAACCGGTGCTGATATAGATCCTTTCAGTTCACGAAGAAGTGCAACTACTCCTGCCTACGCTACGGATATAACTCAAACTAGTGCATGCTTAGAATTGAACAATCTACATAATATACAAAGGGGGTAGGAGTCCTAAGTCCTTAATTTCGTTACGTTACATACAAAATATTTATAAAATCTAAGGTGTGTTTTTTTTAACGTCAGTTGTTTACCAAATTATTAAATTATTTTCTACATACTCGTATTTATTTGGGAACTTTCGTTCGCTGTAGATCCCGTTTAACTAATCAATCTTGTTAAATAGCGATATATTATGAAAACTATAAAATTAAGTTTACAATGCCCGTAGGTTATTGTTGTGAATAAATGACAGCACGTCTATCATGTAACTTAGCGGCGATATACTCTCGATTTTTCTCGCCCTAAAAAAGAACAAGAGTCTAAGTGTTCTAATAAGAAAGAGACGGATAGTGCGAGAAAAATCGAGAGAGCTCGCGCGCCGTCGCATGATAGCCGTACAGGAGGATTTACGATTGACCTCTTACAATAAGCTTGTCGTGGACTGCACGTTGCACGTGAGCCACCTGAATGTAAAAAATAACCGTCGCATTCGAAAACGAACACGCGGAGTGCCTCACGATCCGCTCTTTAACAAGTTGTGGCTCTGTGAGATGTAGAAAACTCACGAGACCGTATTTTTTTGTCTAAATATCGACAAAAAGATCCAAGTCCTAGCTATACATATATTTATCGAACCTGCTCACAAAATGTTACTAGGATCGGTTGAGAAATGGGACCGTAGTAGAACAGCCGTACAGTGGGAAATTCGTACATACGAAATGAATTTTGACCAAAACTGAAGCATAGTTACCGTTTTCGTTTGTTGATATTCGTTTGTTTTCTCGCTCGTGCAATAATCTTGCCAAAACCCATTATTTTTCGCTGCGATCTGCGTTTATTTTACCTGCTTGTGCAATTGCCTGTTTGTGCAATTTTTATCCAATTTTCAATATTAATATTCTACTACGACTAAAATACTGTATGTAGAGGTACATACTATTAAACAAGTCTATTGATAAATACCAATTATAAATTAAAGATAAACAGTATTAATTGACGTAAGGTCTTATCATGAATTAATTTGATGGCGTCGTATTTCGGCGCGGCGTACTCGGGTCAAGCTCTATGCCATTAACTGCTTTTCGGAGATTAAAGTATTTCGGAGATATAAGTACTGGTTCATTAAGAGGAGTTATTTGCAAGCGCTGTGAATATCAGGCCAGGGGCAGGTGGGGTGGTTCTGGTTCTGGCCCTCCGTGCCCTCGGCGCGGGGTCACGGTATCGCTGGCTTCTGGCACGCTCCTTGTCGCCACATATTGTAAACATTGACTAAACTTGACACATAATTTATATTTAGGTCTTCCTCTTTTCGGCTACAGCCAAGAAATAAATAAATATAAATAATTATTAATTAATTTAATTATTTAAGGCAAGAAATTGGTCAACCAATTTTGAATAATATCTTGATAATTTCTTGCCTTACAATGTACATTTGGTAATAATCACCGTTCCTTCTAATAAAGACAGCGAAGAACGAGTAACGTGCGCCATCAGACCTCGCAGACTACGATTGTAGAAAATGTTCATTTTTTTATTTCTTATGAAACAATTAAGGAAGTCCTATTACTTACACCTAAATTAGCAAAACCAATCGTCATTCAAACCTCGCTTGCGAATGTCTAGGATTTTAGTTACAATCATCCATACTAATATTATAAATGGGAAAGTGTATGTGTGTGTTTGTTTGTTTGTCCGTCTTTCACGGCAAAACGGAGCGAACAATTGACGTGATTTTTTAAGTGGAGATAGTTGAAGGGATGGAGAATGACATAGGATAGTTTTTATCCCCGTAATCATCCTAAGGGGGTGAAATGGGGGGTAAAAGTTTGAATGGAGCTGCGATATAAGCAAGTTCCACGCGGACGGAGTCGCGGGCAGAAGCTAGTGTCTTATAATCGAGACCATGAAACACTGGCAGATATTGATATTGTACACAGGTTTCTGTTGTGCAGGATGCTGGACAAGGTGGAGGGGCACGCGCCGTTCATCACGCTGAGCTTCGTGATCCGCATGGTGGAGGCCATGGGCAACGCGGCCTTCCTCACCGCCTCCTTCGCCATCATCGCCAAGGAGTTCCCTAACAACGTCGCCGTCATGTTTGTATGTTCACCCAAATTGATAAAACGTAATAAATAAGCGGGATGTCATCTCCGGACGGAGGTGCGGAGCTCGTTGTATGCAAGTACCTCAGTTTGTATATAAATTCCGTATGATACGACACACTGCACGCACCTCCGTCCGGCGAAATTTGTATGCAGCTCCACACACTCCGTCCGGAGATGCGGCGCAGTGTGACATCCGCCTAAACAAGGTGTATTACTGTACCACTAGCGCACCGCAGCCACCGCAGGCGAAGCTCAAAGCTCAAACACTCTCAATGCATTATTAAACGCGCCCTCGTTACATTTAAATGCACATAAATGAAGTGTCATTCAAGTGCAACAAATACGTATCGATTTAAAAATCCTCTCATAAATATGTAAGTACCGAAACCTTAACTCGCCGACATAAGACCGACGGGACATATTTATATTTAACAGTACCAAAATAGTATGACCCATATATTTGCACTTGACCAATAATTATCGCACGTTGATTTTGCGAGTATAACAGATGTGTATTAGGTACATAAGAAAAAAATAATACTAGTAAATTCGGGCTGTGTATATATAGTAAAATAAGTATCTGCTTTGGCGTGTTGCTTGGGTTTGTTTGTGGCTCTGCGATGGACACAACAGCGGGCGAGAATTGATAGCATCGCTTATCTTACCTACTTATTGTCGAACCCTCATTAATTACACTTAACGATACGAGTAGTACGTTGACGGTACAAAATGCGATAATATTAAGTATTGCGTTCGATTTAATACGTACTAAGTAAGTTTACTTCGGCAGTGCATATACCTACCAAGTCCGTTAACAACAGTACGCTGCACCAAAAATGCTACAGAAGTTACGATCATTGTTCATAACCCCTTCGTCTGGTCTCTGATAAGTAAGGAGACCTTAGAACCATACCACCCAAAGTACGTACTATAACTTATTCTGTGCCTTAAGGTATTGCATGTACGGCCGAACTCACAAGAGGCATGAACACCTTTGTGTACCGTGTCGCTTTTACGTCATATTTTAACTGCCAGACGACGTTGTCAACCGGATGAAAGTCACAAAGGTATAAACTTATGAGTTCGGCTGTACTATCGACAATATAGCTAACTGACCATCCGTGCACTGTATGTGCATTGTAATAAGGTTCTATACAAATACAGAATGGTCAATTAACTGTGTTGGCGTTTGCCATTTGTATGTTGTGTCGCAAGCATCGTGGTGTGTGTTGCAGGCGTCGTTGGAGACGTTCTTCGGGCTGGGTCTGATAGTGGGCCCGGCGCTGGGCGGCACGCTGTACGCGCTGGGCGGGTACTCGCTGCCTTTTGCGGTGCTAGGCTCGGCGCTGTTCCTCGCCGCCATCATGAGTTGCGTGGCGCTGCCGCCCAGCAACGACGAAGAGGACATCCGCCCTGCCGGACGTAAGCGACACAATGTATTCGATATACAACAACAAGGAGCAAGTGAACAAGGGAGGCACTTTTGATTGCTGCATACAGACAAAAAGTTGAGACCAACCAATAAATGGAAAAAAAGCAATTACTTATTCATAATTAACTCTCAACGAACTCGCATACTCTTGTTAGCTTTCTTATTATTTCGCGATTTCGCGTTTGGTCCCATCGGTTCCAATGGGATCGTTTCTTTTTTCAGTGTCCATCTTCTTTACTTTTTGTCCATCCGGATCATAACCATAAGTTCCCCAAGAGTACTCGTAAATCACTAGCACGAACCCGCGAAGAAGATGAGTTAATGTTTTCATCCACTTCGTCACTGCTCCTACACGGTGCACGTCTGGCCTCCTCCTCTTGTCGGCGTTGAAGTTCCCATTGCATTGTGAAGAAGCCCGAGGTTCCCTGCTGACACAAAATAATAAAGCATTGGTGTGTTGCAGCGAGCATGTTCACGCTGCTGCGTATACCCGGCGTGTTGCTGGCGGCCGGCAGCATCATGTGCACGAGTATGAGCATCGGCTTCCTGCAGGCCACGCTCGAGCCACACCTCCGACAGGTATACCATCATGAGCACGAGTATGAGCATCGACTTCCTGCAGGCCAAGCTCGAGCCACACCTTCGACAGGTATACCATCATGTGCACGAGTACGAGCATCGGCTTCCTGCAGGCCACGCTCGAGCCACACCTCCGACAGGTATACCATCATGAGCACGAGTATGAGCATCGACTTCGTGCAGGCCAAGCTCGAGCCACACCTTCGACAGGTATACCATCATGTGCACGAGTACGAGCATCGGCTTCCTGCAGGCCACGCTCGGGCCACACCTCCGACAGGTATACCATCATGAGCACGAGTATGAGCATCGACTTCCTGCTTTCCAAGCTCGAGCCACACCTCCGACAGGTATACCATCATGTGCACGAGTACGAGCATCGGCTTCCTGCAGGCCACGCTCGAGCCACTACTCCGACAGGTATACCATAATGTGCACGAGTATGAGCATCGGCTTCCTGCAGGCCACGCTTGAGTCACACCTCCAACAGGTTTAACACTCATGCAGATAAACTGCCATACTGTCACCCCACCAAATATGGGTAGCAAGTATCGTCGCAGAAGCCTGACTAGAATCTGCCATAACTGTCTGTGCGAGGTAGTGGGGCGGTAAGCGGGGAAAAAAATCATTACTTCCAACTCGTACACTACAAATACCGATATTTAATTTCGGCATGTCACTAGTTAAGTGCTTATTTTTTTTACAATTGTATGTTATGCAACTCATATTAGTAATAATAAATCGTCACTACATTACCTACCTAAGTACAATTCCGGAATACCGAATAAATATCGCTACTTGAGAAAGATATTATTTTATGGATACGAGTACCTACAGGTATAACAAGTAATAATTCCCTGGTGGTTTGTAAGACAAGTGTGGAAAACCGCACCATTACACTCGATAGGGAAGTTTCCTCGTTTGAAAATGGTTAACATAATGTCGCTATATGGATCAAATTATTATACAATAGAGAGAAAGAGTACCAACGTTACATTTTTTAAGCGCCCATGAGTAAATTAAATCTACCAGTAGGATCCTAAACGTGTCTTCCTTATGATCCTAAATGTTCCAAACAACGGTAAGTGGCTTAACGTTGTGTTGTCACAATTACCTGTCAATCGGCAACACATCGGCAAGGACAGCTTTCAGCTGTCACCTGCGAGGTCTGCTATTTTTTTGTATTTAATGTGCTTTAATAATAGTTGGTCCCATACAAACATTTCAATCTCTCTAAAAACTAGTTCGCAATGCGTCACGAAAAAAAAATGATGACGGTGCCTCCGTCTGCTACGTCAGACACAACTCATGTAATGCTTACTACCTACTTACACTAAAACGCGCATGTCGTACCTACCTACGTAAAAAGTAGCTACCAGTATAAATTTTCAGAATGTTAGATTATATTCTGCGAATTGTACATTTGACATGATTGTAAATTTTTCGTCTACCTAGTTAGCATTTTCCATGTTGTGAGGCGCTGTGGGGTGAGAGACTTGTTTCGTGTTTCCAGTTCAAATTTTCGCCCACGATCCTGGGTCTGATGTTCGTGATCAACGGCGGCGTGTACGCGGTGACGGCACCGGCCTGGGGCTGGCTGTGCGACCGCGACTCCTTGCGACCCAAGCATATCACTGCACTAGGCTGCCTCTTCGTCGTCGCTGGCTTCCTGCTCATAGGACCAGCGCCTTTCATCTACGATCAAACGTAAATAAGCCTTGACGTAAACTACCGCCGTAGCCTAGTTGGTAGTGACTCTGCCTTCGAAGCCGGAGGTCCCGGAATCGAATCCAGATAAGGGCATTTATTTGTGTGATGAGCACGAATATTTGGTCCTGAGTTATGGATGTGTTCTATGTATTTAAGTATTTTTTTGTCGCTTCGCTTAGTTTGGGACTGGATCGGTTTGTGTAAGATTGTCCCCAAATATTTATTTATTTTGTATTTATTCGTATCATTTAGGGCGGGTTGCACCAACTTACGATTAGATAAAGGCCGATCAAAAATGTTAAATTGGGCGCCGGCAGTGTCACTCCTTAAAAACTTGACAAACTTTCCATACATTCAGACTTTAAAGAACACAACATACGACAACAGACGGTTTGGTGCAACCCGCCCTCAAATCAACGGAGTATATAGAAGCTGAAATCGGACAACAGGGTGGGCAGCGGTGGTGGATTCCCGAATGGATTTGGTCCAAGCCTTAGAAGAAACAATCGTAAGTTGCCGGCGGCGTAGTTAAACGGACCCTCATCATAATATGTAATTTAGTGTGCATTGTAATATAATATATGTATGTAAATGATGGATTACAGGTAATCCCTGTACGTTTGATGTTACAGGTTGCTGTGGGTGACAATAACTGGCCTCGTGCTCCACGGCTTGGGCATGAGCAGTCAACTGGTGGCATCCTTCGCAGACGCGCTCGGTACCGCAATGTGAGTCATTTTCCTAATAACTTGCAGGGAAGTTGCGTAAGTTTTGCCCGAGCATTACGGCAAAGGATGGATGAAAGAAGATTAACGAAGAAAGTGTAAATAAAAAGAGTGGAAGGGCAAGTTGGAAGGGGAAGACCTAGGCGAACTTTCTCCGATCAAATCGGAGAAATCTTAACAAAAGGCCAGGTCAAAAGTACCCTAAACCGACGAGCATGTATGAGAAATATTATGAAAGTGAGTGAAGCGAAAGTGGTTTGCCAGGATCGTAGCAAATGGAGATCCGTGATCTCTGCCTACCCCTCTGGGAAAGAGGCGTGATTATATGTATGTATGTATGTATGTTAACCCAAAGCTTACTGACGTCGCCCAGTTTTACTTCTTATCGGTGTACTTTCAATATTGTATTTGCGAAGCAGTACTGCAAGCGTCCTGCCACGCGTGTACATCCTGCGCAATCATCAGAGAGCACTAACTGCATTGAGATTGAGACCACCCATGCGTGCAGTAACGAATCTGTTTTTTTTTTCGGTGACAGTTTATGAGATTGATATGATTGATTCCGCACCGCAAAATGGGGAAATATCCTAACCCTGATATAAACTGCCCGTACGGGTATATCACAAGACCGGCGCGACTAAGTAACTATATAATCGATATTGATTGGTATAATGTCCATGTTGCTTAATTTATACTAAAATCAATGCGAATTATTTTGTACTTCTTTCTCGGTTTGTCTGAAAATCTTTTTCTTGACCGAGTTGCTCTAGCGTCTGCAAAGTCGATTCACCAATCAGGATAATTCTCGTATTTCAGTGCCAGTGGACTGCCCAACTCGATAGAAACATACGGCCTGGTGTCCGGTATGTGGACATCCACCTTCGCGCTGGGAGCATTCATCGGACCCACCGTGTCGGGCCTCCTGTTTGATTACGTCGGCTTCAAAAGTTCTACAATGTTTATATCGTTATTGCATATGATAGTGGTGAGTATCAGAACGCCATGCTTATTAAAACATAACTGTTTTAAACGAGGCATAAAAAAGCAGTATGTTTTAGGAATTTGACAGAATTCGACTCTTTTTTTTCTCCCTTGAGAATGTTCAGAACGGGGCATTGGAACTAACCTAATCTTTTCAATCTCCAAGGTATTATGAAAATAGTCATAGACAGTTGAAAAAAACGCTTAACATTCAACAAGTCCTGACGAATAATGACGACTGGTTTAGCCTAGTGGTTCCTCGGGAGCCTCCACTGGCTGCGTATGAAGCTGCCGGTTCTGGGTTGAAATCCCGGCACGGGCAAATATATTCGTTTCTGAGTCTTGGATGTTTTCTGTATTTACATACTTACTACGGGACTAGGTCGATTTGTGTAAGATTGCCCTCTATTTAATATCCTACACCTTAACAGGGAGTCGATTAAAAACTGGTTACATTCCAGATGCTGGCGGTGCTGGTGTTCCTGTGGACGGCGGAGCGCGCCTCGAAGCTCGACGTGTCGGTGTCGGCCGGGGACCTGCTGCAGGTGGACGGCACGCTGGACGGCAGCGTGCTCATCGGCGACGAATACCCACCTGCCATTCTGCGCGCCAAGAGGTTAGCACTGTACCTACATATCAAAACTTCAAAATCACAGATGTTGGTGTCCCAGTAAACGTCGGAGCGTGCGTTGAAACTGGAAACTAATCTAGTTTTGTCCCAACGTTTACCACAACTCATTTACACTCGCGCTTCGTCTCGCTGCTCGCAGCGCTCGCGTTCGAAGCGGTTTTTAGGCACGACCTATTGCTTCTCGCTTCGCTCTTAGACGTCCTCCATTGTTACTACCTCAAAGACAACTGAGCTCACGGCGAGAGTGTAAACAGAAAGCTCATTTACCATCGATCACGCCACGTGCGAGCCGAGACGCGAGACGAATCACGAGACGAGGTATGTACGAGGCGCGAGTGTAAATCTGATATCAGAGTAAAGACTCAAAAGTTTGAAAGGAAGTGTAACTCGGTTGTATTGTGTCACAGCCACCGGCGCGGCATCAGCGTGGAGCAGTCGCGGCCGCCCGCCATGAACAGCCTCATCGCCTGCTCCAGCTACAAGAACCGGCGCTCGCCCTGGAGCCAGCGCACACCGCGCTACCGCCCCTCTTACGGCAGCCTCGACGCGCGCTTCCGCGGCACCATGTCCGTCGTCTGACAAACGCTATCCTAAACAAACTCTCTAAGGCAGGCGGGTGATTCTCAGGAAATTGTAACTGCGTTCTAAACGCTGTCCTGTCATTCATATTAAATTAAACGTGGTGTTCAGTAGCCAAGTGCCATTTTAGCCTCGGTACAACATTAAACTATATGCAGGACGGTAAGGATCAAACGCTTTCCTTGAAAATGCCCGGACCGATTCCCATTTATCCCCGCTTCGCAGTAGCAAGTGAAACTCCAAGCAGGGATGCATGGGAATATGGCCAAGGGTGTAGCCAGGTGCAGATAAAGGGGCAGCTGTACCTCCCTAGCACTATCTTAGTAATTACCGGTCGGAGAGATCCCGAACTGGAAGCTTGGTTCCGTGCGCGGAAGGGTGTTTGCCTGCCCTCTTTTGCATAGAATGTTGGCTACATCCTTGACTGCCCGCATTCTACGGTGTGTGATCCTATAGGTATCTTTGCCATCAATAAAACTGATCCTTCGAAAATGAGCTGGTTTTACTTACCGGTACCGGTTTCCACATATCAAGGTTATCGGTTAGCTATGTTTGAAAAACTTTGTACGATCTATTTCAAAAATATATCTTGTAACACTCTTGCTTTATTCGCCACTTCTCTTTGACGACTAATGTACTTATAGTTACTCGATACAGCAAAAAAAACAGTCTTAAAATGTTGCTGTCGGAAACTCGTACACTTTTCTTATTTAAGATTCCACTTGGATTCCCCCCTTTTTCTTCAAAAAGACCGGGAGCTCGATCACGTAATGCAAGTACACGCGTCAGGCAGATCTAAATGTCACTTTTAGTATGGAAAAATCGGCCAAGTGCGTGTCGGGCTACGCGCAGTGTAGGGTTCCGTATTTGCCTGTCTGTCCAAGTAAATGACGCGGTTTGCGTCGGCCGATTTATATGAAAGTTGGCCTTTTCAAGTAAATTTTAAGTTGGTCAACTATTCCTCGGTAACTAGTAATGTCTACTTAGCCGTGATAGTTTTCCTTTTAAATTCATTATATGTACTACTGCCACAATATTTTTCACATTCCCAGTAGCAACCCTTTAGCCGGCCAGGGGTGGGGAGGGGACACTTGACTCGAACAAAAATTTCACACAGATTTGGCCCAATATCACACAAATGGACCACGGAGTGGAAAAATATTTTATGTAAACCCATCATTTTTAAACAAGCTATCCACCGATACCCCACACTATAGCATTAACGAGAGAAAAATTACATCCCCACTTTAGGTGTAGGGGAGGAACCCTATTTTTTTTTCTAAGATTTTTATCTACTGTTTTGTCGGCGTGATTCATTTATATAACCATACCGAATCACAGTTTTCGAGTAGCAAGGGTTACTGAGCTAAGCCGAAGACGGACAGACAGACGGACATGGCAAAACTATAAGGGTTCCTTGTTGACTACGGAACCCTAAAAAGAGAGCTACCGTTAACTGGTTACGATATCGAGATGAACATCTCATAGGGATCGCTATTAACATGACTCCTAGCACATAGCATACCTAGTTGCATCCAACCATCAACGGAGTGGCAAGATCCTTGGCAAATTAACCCCTTACACATATTACCGCATACATATTGTCAGAAAATGAACTCTCTGACCCCCAGTTACGCAAGTTGGTAAAACCTAGGACAAAAAATAGTATTTTAAAGAAAAAAATATTGCGTACGAACGAAGAAAATTTAGGTTACGTAAAATGTCAAGCTATTCAAATACACATTTGAATTATCGACATTTTTATGCTGCGCATCGTCGTAACATTAATGGTTCAATAATATAAAATACAACCGAATTGAGACCCTCCCTTTTTTTTGAAGTCGGTTAAAAATAGAAACGTAAAATACCAACACTAAACTAAAACTCTAAAACACAAAAGCGTCTTTAGTGTTAACGTCACGCTGCCATATTGTCAGCAGAATCTAAGAGGTACATGCCTACTTTTGCTGACCTATTCCAGATACCTAAGATTAGAAAAATCGTGTGTTACCGTTATAAATATGCTATTTCAATGAAAAGCATTTTAAAACGCATAAACAGGCCTATAATGTATTTTAAAAGTTAAATAGTCTGCAGAACGGCAGTTGTAGCATTTTAAACCAGTAACGTCATCTGTTACTACGTTTGGTAACTAGTATCTCACCTATCGCTCGGGCTACACGCGCACGCGCACCTTCAGCGGCGGTTTTAGTTACGTTTGTTAGCCACCCTGTCTGCTACCAGCAGTTATACTTTACTACACAAAATACAGATGGCGCTACAACTGCCCTCGTATTAATACGGATACAAGTACCATAAATGATTTTAGACGAGCTTTTTACGGACATTTATTAAAAAATAAAATAAATTAAATATTTGGCGACAATCTTACACAAATCAATCTAGTCTCAAACTAAGCAAAGCTTGTACTATGGGTACTAGACGACGATATACATACTTACTTACATATATAGAAAATGAATAATTAAATACTTACATAGAAAACATCCATGACTCACGAACAAATAAATGTTCATGATCATCACACAAATAAATTTCCCTACCGGGATTCGAACCCATCTTTTTTCCGTGTGATTATATTTTAATAGTTTTAAATTACACGGAATTATTGTTAGAGGGGGCCGGCGACACAATTTTTATGATTTTCGTAGCAATTATCTCCGAATAGATAAATTCACTAAATGAAACATATGCTGAATGGCCTTTTTTAAACCTATTTTTGAGGTCTGCCACGTCGTCTCTGTTTCGAATGGCCACTCAGTGGCGATCTTGGCCCGCAGTTCACTTGCCTTTGTAGTGCTATTTAGAATCGTATTGATGAGTAGAAAATGACATCAATGACTGACTGAAGTAATCATACGGGGTCGACATTTCACCCTCGATATATGAAAGCAGGGCCATATCCCCACGTTCATGTCTCTGAACTGAATCGAAATGGAAGAGGCTTCAAAGTAGGGATGTCCCTCCTGTCCCATTATGAAATAACGTTAAAAAGTTGGTATCGTTACCACTGTGAGACTGATTGAAAGTTAAGTTGTAATTAACGTTAAACCATGTACCGTTACGAATACCTACTACTTTTTACCGGCAAAAAAATGGGAACGTTGCCTGCGTATCGTATCGTATATGTAGTTAAGTCAAAGGTATCGTTAAATGTTTTTAACTTTAGTAGGTAACATTAATAGCATATTTTGATTCACTGATAGATGCCATCGTTAGTAATCCAGCGAGGGTTCATTCACGTACATGCGTCGGCGAGTGAGGAATTAAACCGAGTTATTAAAAATGGGTAACTGGACTACAGTATAATAGCTTATTTATTTGGATTACTTGTTGAATATTGTTTGTTGGAAATTTAGTAGGTAAATAGGCGTGTCCACACCGGTTTTACATTGTTTCATATAGGTAATACATTTTCGTATAATTTTGCTTCATAGAAAATGTTTCAAATATTATAATTTCATAGAATGATCAATTTCTGGTGCACTTCCTTTGTAAAAGCTGTAGCTTTTTAGATTTTTAATAGTTGATATAATTAATGTTTCGAAATTCATGTCATAGAGTTTTAGGTTATAATATATATTATTGTTCCTTATAATATAATATTTAGTTAATATAATGGTTTTTTATAGCCATATTGATTTAAAATTATGTTTTTTCATTTTATTAAGCTTAATATTTTCGTTTCATAGTAGGCTCAGTAACTCAATAGGTACTTTCTTTGTCATAAACAAAATCATAGATGATTTCTGCAAAGAAAATTAACACATCACAATATTCGGATCGCGGATAAGTTAGAAGATAGAAGTGGGAGTTTTAATAACAAGTTATCAGCTCTTTTATTTAAAAAAAATACCTCGAAGACGAAAGCAGGAGCAAAGCTCCCACTTCTGTCTTCTAACCTATCCGTGATCCGAGTCGGATTTGCCACAGCCTTGTAATTGTACTTGTAATTTAAATGAAGTTCGTAAGTTAAGAAATACGATTTTTTGAAAAGAAAATACTGGAACTAAATATTACTTATATAAAACGGTTCCTATGAAACAACAATCTATAAAATTTGTGTCTACGAAACAAGAATACACGAAATATAATTCTACTGTTTGATAAGTTTCTAAAGTTAAAAATTTTGGTAGTAATATACATTGAACTGAATTTCTGTGAAATATATTCCCACCAAGTGAATAGTCTATGAAACAATAATATTGGAACTGAAAGTATAAAGTCAAAGTCAAAGTCAAATATTTATTGCGTATCACATTTTACATGAGTATACGAACCAAATAATTTATGAAATAATATCTGAGAAACGAAATTCTATGAAATTTCTGTCTGTGAAATAGGGTGACACCTGTCCACACCATATTTAAGTATAGGGCAAAAATGCTTTCGTATGGCCGGATGTCCGGCTGCCCCGTCTATAGGTCAAATATCTCAACAGAATCGACGTACGACGACAGATGGCAACGTAGCATTACCGATGGCCCTCTGACGTCGTCGACGACGACGTCGACGTTCATCGCTATAAGTACATGCCTGTTCCCCAACGTTGGGGCACAGGCATGTACAAGTGTAGCGATGAACGTAAATCGCGGAGTGTCCGCCCCTTGGTAACGTTAACAAGTCCTGCAAAGAAAAGTATAATTACTGATAAAAGTAACGTTAATTGGATAACGTTATAATACAGATAAGTTAGCAAGTAAAGTTAGTATTCACCTAACGTTACTTATAATGGGAATTTGGTAACGTTAACAAGCCCTGGTTCCATATCCAATAACTGCATCGACAATGAATAGCCGGGCAGACGCCGGACATAAAAAATGATTTTTTCCCAAGCTGAAACGGAGAATCACGTTCGCTTCGCTCGCTTGTTCAAAAAAGGTTTAATTTTAACGGAAGTAAACAAAAAATAGTACATTAGAGTACACTACTTAGCTATTTCTTTTTTTATACATTATAGTGCAGTCGTAACCCGCAGATGGTAGTTTCACGCGCTTGCCTAAAACTTCGCAAGAGTAAAAAAACAATAAATGGGTACTAAAACGCATGTGATACTTAAATCGGAATAGTTATAAGCGAAATATTAGTAATTAGGAGTATAAGTTGTAGGTACTACTTACTCTGCATTTCTAAGATGCATCGTTGGCTTCAATAGGTTAGGCACATTCCGCAAACGTTTAAGAAAAGGTCAGAGGCGTAAACCTGACTGCGGAGTCGCAGTCTTTCGTCCCAGAGATCTATCTGCCTATTCTGAAGCTCGATAACACCGAGTGATAGTAACTTCACCTGATTTGGTTCCAACGGGAGACCGTTACAGTGCCAGTCGATCACGTAACGCATTGTACGCCGTCCGTTAGATACTATTGTAAATTTCTGTATGGGGATAATTACAGTTGAATTGTCCTAACACTGGTTCGAAACGTTACGTGTTTACTTCTCTTCACATTACCGGAAATATTGAATATTCCTTAACGTTGCCGACAAAAGTGCCCTGACCCCGTATCATGGTCGGCCTTATCACGCGATAAGTGATAAGATAGGAGCGTCGTCTCGATCTATCAAACGGTGTCAGCCAGTGACGGACGCTCTATCCTGTCACTTGTCGTGTGATAAATAAGGCCGACCATAATACGGGGTCTGACCTAATTAATTAGCTATTTACGTAACAAATATTTTGAAATGATGACAAGATCAAAACGTGTAGGTATGGTTATCTAAATATGTATTACATTATTTATTTATGTGATATAAATATGTATAATTGTAAATATCCTAATTTTTTTACAGAATTTGGTTCCATAGCATAAGGCTAATAAAATTACCGTCCTGATTTACTTTATAAACTGGATTGAAAAGGTTTCTAAAACAGTATTCCGTTTGGAAAAATTTGACATTGTGTTTTTAATTAATTATTCTCGTTTTATTTATTTTTTGACATTAGATTGTCTTTCTAGAAACATTCTAGACTAGTATTTTTTTATATAAAATTTTAAATATTTCATATAAATGTTACTTTTTATGTTTAATAAATTACTCTAAGTAATTAGCTTAAGATTATGTTTCTACCTGACGATTTGAAAGTGCTTGTTACTGGGCCTACTTGAATAAATATAATTTTGAGTTGAGTTGAGTTGAGTATTTCGAAAAAAAAAGTAAGAATAGGAAATATAACATTTTTTTAAATATTAAAGTACTTGATTTTTGTTTATTGTATTCAAGTTCAATCCTTAACAATTTGTAAGGGTTTAAATCATATACGAGTATGCCTGGTAAAAAATCGAAAAGGGCACCTGTTTTTAAATTTCTTCCAACGCAACGAGCGTTCAATAGTCATTTGTTATAACAAGGTTGCAAGTTGCAAAGTTGTATATTAGCCGCGAGTGTGGAATTGAAACACGAGCTATCGAATGGACTCTAGGGTTGAACGTTGAACCACAAGCTTGCGAAAAGATTCTATGGTTGGAAAATAGAATCCTGAGCGTAGCGAGTGGTTCAAAAATATAATCCTGAGTGTAGCGAGTGTTACAACACACGAGACGTGAAATAACTGCACCCGTGTGTAACACCTCTTTCTCTTTCAGTGTACCACCTCTTTCTCTCCCAGATATTTTCACCTCACTAAAGTGATTAGGTAATAGAAAAATACGACACAAATAAAAAAATAAGTTTCTGCCAATAGTTTCATTACAAGTAAAAGCTTATATAACCGACTGTACTTTTCTGTATACCATCATCAACTACTCATTGAGACGATTCTAACGAGCCGAGCATTGGAAATGATCGCGTGCTTGGAAACGCCGTTCTGACTAGATAAAGAAACAATAAGGTCTGATTTTCAGATATATGAAAATAAGATTCTTGACTACATGATTGTTTATCTGATTTGACCGATACATGATTGCCTAAAATTTCCTCGATAGAAAAAAAATCCAATGTTGGGTCTGTATTTTCCTTTTTTTACTCCGCCTACTCAAACAATACATTATTTTACGACGCAATCAAGTTAGTGATTTATGTCATCTAAAATCTCACTTGATGAAATTTAAATAAAACTTTACTAAGTAAGGTATTTATCGAATTCCAAAAAAGCTTTTCCCGAAGAGTGTGACATCTCTTTTTTCGTGCGTGGTAGGCATAAGCGTGTCTTTGTATAGGGGGCATGTTCGACTCGAATCAAGGCATCCCCTTAAGTACTGAATTCCCATGGCCACCTTCTGTCTCCATATAACTATACCTAAGTACACCCGAAATTTCAGCTCAATCGGTCACCGAGAAGTGGGTCAAAACTAACTTGCAAGATTTCATTTCATCACTTCATCAGACACGTGTTGTCCTCACCGTCGTGATAAAAACTTGTAAAAAAAACGGATGAGCGAAAATTGTCCTGTCTGAACTAGGACCTACAAAAAAGTATCTAATAACGCGTTTAGAGCTACAAAACTAGTGAGGTGAAAATTATTATCACACGACCCGAGAGATGTCACGTCTAATACACGCGAACCGAAGATCAAAATCACCGATTTCAATTGCCGCGCCGCCATTTCGAAGTATTAATTTAGTCGATTCTTGACATCGGATTATTACAATTGACCCTCAGATATTCAGTTTGACCGTAATGAGATACTTAACCATTTTTTTTACAATTCCAGCCTCATTTAAATGTAGACGCGAACTGAAGAATCTGTGCTGACTTGACTGAAAGTTAGAATGTTGCCAGCTTACAGATACCGCACTGACTGGGCACTCCTCCTTGGTGGAAGTACTTTCTCAGTTGAGTTGCTCCGTCTCCTGTGTGTCCACTCCGTCACTGCCGTCAATCAGCTCTCGATATAATTGGATGTCAATGAAGTTCAGCCTTATCGCAATTTTTATAGGTATTTCGTGCACGTAGGTAGTGGCTTTTCCCCGTCCAATGCTACAAATGGTTTTCCGCTTTTTGTTCAAGGTGAAGATGAGCATGCAAGGCAAGGTTGGTTTCGCATTATATATACATATTTTCCTTAATTGAAGGGTAAGTAGATAAAAATGAAGGTTTTATCCCGATGCTATGATAACAAACGGTGAATGGGAATGTCATCCTCATATGGTAGGTTGTACCGATGACGCGTTTCGAAAGCAATATTGTAAGTAAGTATATTTTTAACTGTTTAATGCTTAACTGAAAGATTTTACGTTGGCTCAAACAATTTAATCACAGAAAAATACAATAATAAGTAAGTAGTAGTAGGAACTATTGGTAACGATCGAGAGAACGTCCATTCGATCCGAGAGTCGTAGCAGAAGTGAAGCTCGGGGCCGCACGCCGACTGCGACCAAAGTGGTCATCCCCACCATCCCCACTTTTGGCCAACATCACGCCACCTCGCGCGCCTGGCGCAAGCAGCAGGCCCGATGACGTAATTTGTTCGGTAACACGGCCTCTCCTGACGGCGGGGCGTCCACGTCCGCGTTATCGTGATGGTCTCGGATGAATCTCGGCCTCCACCTCCAGTGGCCCCTGTGGTTGCTCAATGTCGCTGTCGTCGACGTCTGGCATAACTACTTTATTGTCATCATTCATATCATCATCATCTAAAAATAACATTGTTTGCATTAGTCACACAGCAATTTTGATTAAAGGTAAAATCCATGTTTGAGTAACCATAACATTTGAGTGGATTAATTCCACAAAAATAACTAACAACTGTTAACCCCTTGGAGCCCTCGGGACAAGTGGCAACAGATGCCCATCAGACTGTGATGAACAATCTCAGGGTACAAGTACAATGAAGCAGAGCCCTCGGGATGCTCATCAACATATTGAAGCCACCCTTTTTGGATACACTTAGGTTGCACGGCAACAGAGCCCTCAGGATGTGCCCAGTACTCACAGAGCCCTCAGGATGTGGACCATTAACAAACGAAAATGCAGAGGGAGCCCTCAGGACCTCTTGAAGTACTTACAGAGCCCTCGGGATGTAAATACTTGCCTACAAACTGCGCAGAGACCTCAGGGTGCTAAAACATTAACCAGCACAGAGCCCTCAGGATGTGGACCATTAACAAACGAAAATGCAGAGGGAGCCCTCAGGACCTCTTGAAGTACTTACAGAGCCCTCGGGATGTAAATACTTGCCTACAAACTGCGCAGAGCCCTCAGGGTGCTAAAACATTAACCAGCACAGAGCCCTCGGGGTGTGCAACTCCTGTAATAGTAACAAACTCACTTTCGAAAAATGCCATACACACGTCAGGGGTCCATTCCCCATGCCATGACGTCATAAATTCAGCAGCAGCCTGGGTGGTCTTTCCGTATGAACCAGACACCAGTTTGAGCTCATAACGACCGTGAGGCAATACCTTGGTTACGGTATATGGGCCCCTCATGCCCGAGTCCAACTTGCCAATTGACTGACTAGTTTTGCGTACAAATACTTGGTCTCCTTGACTGTATGACTTTGGCACCTTGCGACGAGCATTTATGCGAGCATCTTGCCGAGTTCTATTCTTATCCAACAACTGGCTTGCTCGCTGTCGGGCCAACTCACGCAGCGACTCTCGATTAGGGCTTGTTGCTTCCATTGCAACGTCACGCATTAAGGATCGTATGACCGGAGTTACCCCATCGTTACCAATTAACAAATTCATAGGCGAGCATTTGGTAGATTTTTGCACTGTAATGTTCAAGGTGAGCTGTATTTTCCACATAACTTCAGGCCAACTTTCCTGTCTAAAGTTTGTTTCAACACGGATCATATTTAAAACTGTTCGACAATACCGCTCAACCTGCCCATTACTTTGATGCATTTCTGGTGTGATAAGATACACATCGCTGCCTACGTCCCTAATCCAATTAGTAAACGTGGCGCTTGCATACATTCGCCCACGATCAGCGACTACTAATCGAGGAACACCAAATAGAGAGATCGCATTCTCAAATACTCGTTTTAATTCTTTAGCATCCTGCTTATAAGCCGGGTAAATAAGACAGTACTTTGAGAATGCGTCAACAATCAAAATTATAAACTTGTAACCATTCGAGTTAGGGAGCGGCCCCAAAACGTCACTGTGAACAGTATCAAATGGAACACTGGGCTTGCTCCACGACTCGATTGGCTGCAAGGGTTGCCTCGGTACTTTTTTATGAGATAGGCAAACAATACAATGGCGGATATATTTTTGTACAAACTGTCGAAGACCAGGAAACCAGAAATGTTTGAGAATTAAATCAATAGTTTTCTCTGCCCCAATATGTTGGTGTTCGTTGTGGAACACTCGTAATAAACTCAAAAGGTGGCCTTTGGGAACATAACATAGTAAACGCGATTGATCGCCAACTAGATCAAGTTTATAATAAAGAACATCCTTATGTTTCGTATAACGGTTTGAATCAAGTTCTCCATCAGCAAGCTTTTGCAGCAAATATTGGATTTCCTCGTCAGCGGCCTGCGCTATCTGAGCCCAGTTATGCGGCCTCGCTATCTTGCAAATGTTAACAGCATTGCGACTTAAGTGTGAGATAGCGCAGTCCCCTTACGATATTCCAATTCGAAGACGTAGTCCTGCATATACATCCACCACCGGGCTACTCTTGGCAACAGGTCCTTTTTACGCTGCGTTAGTTTCAAGGCGTTGCAGTCTGTAACGACTTTAAAGCTGATGCCAATTAGATAGTGCCGGAAATGTTGCAATGCTTTAAGGACAGCCAACGTTTCCAGCTCGTAAGAGTGGTAACGCGGTTCGGCCCCTTGAGTTACCTTACTGAAGTAAGCAACAGGTCGCTTGCGACCTTTAGTGTCAGTTTGAAGGAAGACGGCACCATAACCTCGTGACGACGCATCGGTGTGCACTTCCGTAGGACGGATATGATCAAAAATAGCCAATGCTGGCTCGCTGGTTAACCGATCGATTATTTCTTTACGAACCTGTTCGTGTTCACTTGTCCACTGGGTTAACTGTGCACACCTCTGCTAGTCAGATTTGCTATGCACGCCGTTTTAAGTGAATAGCCTGGGATGTATCGCCGAAAGTATCCAGCAAGACCGAGGAACTGCCTTACCTCTTTGACGTTGCTGGGTGTGCGAGCCTTGACCAGTGCTTCAATTTTATGCGCGCTCGGCTTCACCTGACCATGGCTGATTGTACGCCCCAAATATTCAACTTCATGAGACAGAAAAGTACACTTTTTTAGATTTAACGAAAAACCTGCAGTGGTCAAAGTTCGCAGCACTTCCCGTAACGTCTGCATGCCCTCGGAAATAGTCTCGCTTGGAATTAACACGTCATCTATATAAACAAGTACTTTTCCGGATTCGATAAAAGGACGCAAGGTGTTAGTGATGATGCGTTGGTATACGACAGGCGCATTAGCGAGACCATACGGCATCTTAAGGTACTCGTAGTGACCCTCGGGTGTTACGAACCCTGTGCGGTGGATGGAGTCGCTATCCATTGGAATTTGATGAAATCCAGTTGCCATATCGAGACTTGTGAAAAACTTAGCCTTCCCCAAGCGATCAATATGGTCCTCAATTAATGGCAGTGGATAGCGATCCTTCACAGTGTTTGCATTTAACGCCCGAAAGTCCACACACATCCTGTCACTACCATCTTTTTTCTTGACGAGCAGAATAGGACTGGCAAATTCGGATTCAGACTCTCTAATTATCCCTTTATCAAGCAAGTCCTTAATAATTTCTCTGACGCGCAATTTTTCATGATGAGACAGTTTGTAAGGCTTATACACAACAGGTGTCTCATTGTGGAGTCGAACGTGCATCGAACCAGTAGTAACAGTTGATGTAGCTGTCCCAGTCACAAGGTGATCAGAAAATTCATTTATAATGGTAAACAATGCCCCTTTATCAGTTCCAACTAGCGGCGTGTTTACTTGCGGTTGCACGTTCGACTCAACACTAAGAGCAGCTGCTGCCCGCGTAAGGCGCTGGATGCCTCGCGATCGCGTGTAAACAACACCCTCTCTATTGAGTACATCGGTCCCTAATATGACCGCTGTATTCATAAAGCGATCTGGGACTACGTGAAAATCAACTTCAAGGGTGATCTCAGGGAACTCTACGGTTAACGTGGTAAAAAAGCTCGACTCAATATCTTGATTGCCAATACCACGCAATGTACAAAAAGAAGGTTTTTGAGTACACTGAAAACATTTCGTCACAGATTCTGCAATCAGGGAAATTTGTGAACCGCTATCAATGAGAATGTCCACAGGTACTCCCTGAATCACCGCCGTTGCAATATCATCGCGTCTATACTCGTTAACTATCTCGCGACAAAAGTTGACGTTTGATTTACCGCGTGACTCACTGCGCCGTTTCGCGAAACAGTCCTCAACCTTGTGACCAATTTTTTTGCAAAACGAACACGGATCAGATCTTGGAGGTAAATTATTTGACGGTCTTGAGGTTGATGCTTGACTGTTATCGTTAAACTTCGCACGTTTAGGACAGTTCAGGTGTTTATGGCCAAAATCCCCACAGTTAAAACATTTAGACCTTGTATCGCCATGTTGCCGCTTACGAGAGTCGTAACGGCAGTTACCTGACACACGAGGCTTGTTGTGAGCAGGTTTTATTTGTGTGGTTTTGACATAAATTGCAAAAAAACTAACCAGATCATGGGGCTGTAATTTTGCGTTCGTTGCTGCAGCACGTATTTGCGGGTCAGTTATGCCGCGAATAATAATCGCTGATATTAATTCTTCGCTTAATCCAGTAACAATGCGTAACCGCAACAACGAACGCCTAGCATATTCCGCATATGTAGGGTAGTTATCCGAGTTAGTTTTCATAACATCGAATAATATCGTCGCAATATCAATCCTTCGTGGGCAAAGAGACTCAAAGTCACGCTTGAAATTGGACCAGGATCGATCATTCGTCGTCCACTCGCCCAACCACACGCGTTGTGTGCACGGAGACGGAGGAGACGGACACTGCCAGTGCTACGTTTTAAGCGGGCGAGTTTAAATTAAACAACACTGGTAATCTATACTGCATTTATTGCCGCTTACGCCGCGAGCACACGATAAAAAAGTCGTCGGGTAGGGGTCATAGGCCGTCTGAATTTTGCTCCCTGGCTCAAGGGGGGTGTTGCTGCCACCACGCCAGTACTTCCCTGGATCTCGGGACCGCCGCGGAGATGGAACGGGCTGAGGGACGTCAGCCGGCAGCACCAGGAACCCTGGTGTAACTTCTGCTACACTCGAGCCGTAAGGCCCAATATCTTAGGGGTTTTAAACACTCACTGACTTTAGTGAAGGCATCTCGGGGCTATCTAGTGCCCGGAACGATACTATTAAAATAAAAAAACGAAAGCGCGGGCGCGACGTGTGATGACACTGTGAGAAGAGTGTACGTGCGCCTGCGTCGAATGCAAAATGTGTGTCTCCGTGTGTGCAACCACACGCGCAATCCACCTCACTACACCACACATTAAAATCATTTATAGCTGGATCAAAATTTGAAATATAAATATGGTTGGATCTTACCGGATTGATGGCATTGATTGCAGTAACCAGTTTGTCCGTTACCTCGCTCATAATAACCTCAGCAGCGCTCAAAGGCGTTGTACTAGGCTTTACGCACACATCGGTACTCGTCGTATTCGACGATCCACTGGGCAGCACTGCCGACAAGCCAGCACAACCTCCGTGTTGTGTAGTTGTCAGCAATGATCCGGCGGCCACGCCGGCTTGCCTAGGTGGCGGCGGCAGAGGCGGCGTATCCGACCGTGGTGGCAATCCGGGTGATACACTTTGTGGCACTGTATTAACACTCATTGTACTTCGACTCCTGGAATCGTCCTCTAACGCATTCAAACGAGAAAGAATCGTTTGAAGTGTCTGCTCAAAACCAGGGGTAGATATGCGATCGCACACTGGACCGTTTCTTTGTTCCGACATCGTAATAAGATAACTAAAAACTGCAACGCACTTTACTAAAAGTAATTATTTTAAGAAAAGCCGAAGAGAACTGGGAATGGCTATCCGCACTTCTGATTTTAACTGTTTAATGCTTAACTGAAAGATTTTACGTTGGCTCAAACAATTTAATCACAGAAAAATACAATAATAAGTAAGTAGTAGTAGGAACTATTGGTAACGATCGAGAGAACGTCCATTCGATCCGAGAGTCGTAGCAGAAGTGAAGCTCGGGGCCGCACGCCGACTGCGACCAAAGTGGTCATCCCCACCATCCCCACTTTTGGCCAACATCACGCCACCTCGCGCGCCTGGCGCAAGCAGCAGGCCCGATGACGTAATTTGTTCGGTAACAATATAATATAATACGACCAAGGTAAAATTCTGTGAACTATATTTATTTTCAACACAATTGCTCGTAACGTACCTCTTATAGTGTCGCTTTTAGGCTCATAATCCTGGATATTAAACACGCGTGTTTTATAACATTACAACACTTGTGTGTTATGGTTATATCCCGATTAAGTCACGTTGGCACCTCACAGCAAGATATATGCATGAACACGGTGCATTCTTAATTTAACCGAATGTACAGAATGTACAGCTTTTTTTTAATTCTCGGCAAATGGATTCTTACTCGACTAAGCAAATTAAATACTTTTTGTTAATTAATTGACTATTTCTTTTTGTAAATGACATAGAGACGTTTAATTGAGTAAAACTATTCACTTTTGATAACATTTTACATGAATTAAATACAGAAAACATTTTAAAACGAAAATATTATTTTATTATGTATCGGCTTTTTAGAGATTTCTGTGCCCGCACTGCGCAACAAAACGAAACGTGCGCGCCACTACAGGTTATTTCACAAATATTTGTAAAATTTGTTCATGCGTGTTTGGTTATTATCAAAAATGTTGACTCGTGGTGACTAGAAAAGTGATAAACAGAATGGACGCCACTAGAAATTCTTGGCGATGTGCAATTGTGAGTAAAAACCTGTTGTCATCTTAATGATTTACTTAATGTAAAGAAAATAATTTGGCAGGCCTATAACATTTCCATCTTATGAAAATGATTTTTTCCTCTCAAAGTATGTTGACAAACGTCGTATGATACGCGTGAGCTTTGATAATTACATCCTCGGCTTCCTTATCACGCTCACCTGCGGTTCGCGTGAACAATTTCGCCTCTGATGTAATTATCAACATACCTCACTTGTATCACAATGTACTATTATATGCAGTCCCTTAAAATGAAACCAGCCCGAAGCGGCGAGCGGGTAATATAGTCAAGTTATGAGAACGGGGGAACGGGGGAAAAAAATGACCACAACCTTCCAGAAAACAATAAAAACAAAACTGCAGAAGTTAAAACAAATTACAACAACCTTCATATAGCAACATAAAACACAAGAACATTTTCTAGCCATGAAAGATTACTAGAGTTAACAAATGCACTAGAAACGGTCTAATACGACATCATAGGACTAGCCGAGGTTAGAAGACAAGGAGAATCAATAAACGAATACCAAGACTATATTCCGTGCTACAAAAGGGAAACGGCAGGCCAATTCGGAGTGGGCTTCCTCCTCAAAAAACATTTGAAGAGACATTTAGAAAACTTTGTAGGTATCTCTGAACGCGTGGCTTTACTGAATCTTTACTTTGATAACAACCTGCTATCTATAATCCAGGTATATGCTCCTACAGAGGCAGCAAGCGAAGACGAAATACAATAATTTTATGATACCCTAAATATAAACTACCCTTCAGACCACAGAATGGTCAGATCAACAATTAGAATACAAAATATAAAAAAGAGCAGATCTCACTTCAACAAAACGAATATGAAATCATTATTAGCCAACACGGAACATATTGAAACATATAAACTCAACCTAACTAAAAATTTACCCGATCTTCTAGAACATTATGGAAATACCACGGTTCAACATTACTATAACAAGATGACAAGTATAATACACTCAAGCCTACAACAAATTAAAAATACAACAACCAAGACTAGTGGAAACCATATACTGTCAGACCGAACAAAAGCTCTACTGACCCGCAGACAACAATTACAAAAGATTAAACCAAAATCCCGTTCCATGAAAAATGAATTAAAGGCACTGTATAAAGTTACTCACAAATACATCAAAATAGACTACAAAAACTATAGACTCAAAACGTTCGAAAAACATCTAATCAAAACAGGCAGCGTAAAGAAGGCTTATAAAGAGCTTCAACCACATAAAACATGGATTAAAGATCTGAAAACCCATGGAAAAAATGCCCGAAACCGGAACGATGTAATAGACATGGCTACAACCTTCGACAGTGAGTTATATTTATAACACAAACGAAGATATGAACGCAGGAACAGTCCAAAATGTTGTACCTCCGCAAGATGAGATCATTATTCCAGAGGAGGTAGATGAGATCACTAAATCAGAAGTGGCAAAAGCCATTCAACGCCTAAAATCAGTCAGACAAAAGTCCGGGTCCAGAAAACCTGTGCAACGAAGCCATTAAAGCTGCGGATTTCCTACTTAGCACCCCATTAACTTTTCTATTTAATTTAATCCTAAAGACTGCCGAGATACCGAGTCAATGGACAGAATCACATGTCATTTTATTATACAAGAAAGGAAACCCCAACGACGTCAGTAACTACCGACCTATAAGTTTAATGCCTACTCTATATAAACTCTTGGCAGCAATAATAGAGAAACGATTAGCCACTACTTTAGACAGACACCAACCAAAAGAGCAAGCTGGATTCAGACGGGGTTTTTCAAAAGCTGATCACATACATACAATTGAGCAAGTAATTGCGAAACACCACGAATATAATACTCCATTATACATAGCTTATATCTACTATATTTGACACCATACTCCACCCCGCAATCTGGAAAGCACTACATGACCATCTGGTTCATAACACTTACTTTAAAATACTTAAAACATTTACGATAACAGTACCAGTAGGATCAAGCTAGAAAGTGTTGGCCCGTCTTTTCCTATTAGAAGAGGAGTAAGACAGGGAGACCCGCTGTCCCCAAGATTGTTCATAGCAGTGCTGGAATCAATCTTCAGTAACTTAGATTGGAGGCCCCGTGGAATAAACATCAGAAGAAAGAACCTGTCTCATCTCCAATTCGCGGATGACCTAGCCATATTCGCAAACAGCAGCTCTAACCTGGAACACCTGTGCAACACCCTTAACGAAGAGAGCAAAAAGGTAGGGCTGGAAATAAACTTTGCCAAAACCAAAATAGTGTCCAACAGCTTTAAAGAACCTATATACACCGTGGACGTGAATAACCCGAAAGATTTTAACCACGCATTCCTTAGGTCATTAGGAGCAAAAGATGTTATGAACCCCAGTCACTGCTGGCTTAGTTTCTAAGATACTATCAATTTTCATGTAAACTTTTTATTTTGATTACTAACGTGCATTTAGCTCTTTTGATTGCGACGTTGCTACCGATGTTGGCCAGTTTTGTGTCGCTATTGACAGATATCAAAGTGCCAGCTACCACTCACTAAATTTAACCTTTTTAGAAAAAATAATCGTTACCGTTTTATTAAAAGGGATAATTTCCATAAAAAAGCAATAGTTATCCAAGTTTTATTTACAAAAACCGACAAAACAAGCAAAAAAAAAATTTTTTTTTGCTGAATTTTTGTTGTGGTTCATATAACATTTCTTACTCCTAATGACCTCAGGAATGCGTGGTTAAAATCTTTCGGGTTATTCACGGCCACGGTGTATATTGAGTCCGAACGGATAGAATATGTTGATCATTACATCTACCTAGGGAACCAAATAAGCTTGAATACCAAATTAAATGAAAATGAGATTGAGAGAAAAATAAAAAACACCTGGAACAGGTTTTGGAACTTAAAAGAGACCTTAAAGAGTAACCTACCCGTTCGGCTCAAAATGAAAGTTATGGACGTGTGCTTACTCCCAACTTTAGCATGTCAAACATGGAAATTCAAGTCAAAATCAAAAAGGATGTTAGTTTCATGCCAGAGGGGAATGGAAAGGAGTATGCTAAACCTTAAAAAATACAGATGATTAGGCACTCCGCAATCAGAGACAAGACAAAAGTTATAGACGCACTAAGCCAGGCCCAGAAACAAAAATGGAGATGGGCTGGCCATGTTGCTAGACTACAGGATAGAAGATGGACCTCTGAAGCCACAGTCTGGAAAAGGCCCAGCGGCAAGAGAAAAAGAGGACGGCCACTGGCACGCTAGTCAGAAGACATAACAAAAGTGGCAGGGGCCAGCTGGATGTGGGAGGCCCAAGACAGAGTGAAATGGAAAAAACTGGAAGAGGCCTTTACCTTCCAAGGGTTCTGGAGCGTATCATACAAAAATAAAAATTATATTAGATTTAAACCCTAGAATAAGTTATTTTATAGTTTTATAGTTTGTAATACTTTCTAAACCAGAAATAAAAATGCTTTTATCATTTATTATTATGAGAACGGGTACATCTTGCATCGAATTATAAAAAAAATGGGACCTGCTTTGGATTCTCTAGTTTTCTTTCCCATACAAATTTCAGTGATACTTAAGGTCCAAATGCCTAAAAAGTTCACTGTAAGGTTCCTTGCGCGCTATACATACCTACATTAAGTAGGGAGAGATGGGGGTCATTGGTAAAAGGTAGATTCAGTAAGTAGACAATCAATCGAAACTAGAAAGAAACGTAAGAAAGTTCATTCACTGACACACGAGGCCGACATAACTTAGAGGCTACCGAGCTTCTTCGAGAAGGAATCAGAACCACAAGCGTGACATACAGAAATACATTTTTCATATCTCATGCTCTGAAAGTGTGCTGAAAGTGATACGTGTCTGTTCTAGTGCAGAAAAGTAGTGTGTTCCAGTTAGTCCTCGCCTTAACATTATCTTATTATTATTACTAATTCAAATAAATTTCAATACTTACCCCGCCACTGACAAAGGGAAATACTTTTATACTTAGGTATTAGTTCATAGAATTAATTTTATTTAATTTAAAATTATTTTATGTTGTAAATTCATTACTTTTATTTTAGCTAAAATATCCACTAGGGTCTATGAGGTGGTGACAAATGGAATACACCCACAATGCTTTTTTTAACTCAAAGTTGTGCATGTGAGCTAAGGCAGAAACGCATAAAGCTACTCTTCAAGTTCTTCAACTAATACTAATATTAAAATAAATACAAATAGTATGAAAATATTTGAATAGGCTATTTTCGTCTATCACAATTAAATTATGAAAGTATGTTATTCATTTATTTTTGACTTAAGAAATATTTGGTTATAAAAACGTTAGCAATATTTTTATTTCCAAAATTGAAATCGTAGTTGTATTATCTGTATGTCACGTGAACAAATTACACCATATGACCATAAGCGCGAGCGAGACAGATATTTGCCTCTTTTCTTAGGACACACTTTAGGACTATTCTTTCGGCTCGGATGACGTCACGATAATGCCGGCTGCCGTTTTTGAATTGTATACTTTGAATAAACATATTGTTTAATTTTCCGTCTGTGTTTTTTTCACTTTCCTCGTATTTGATATGAAAAGTCACCCATTTCTGACTCGAACCATTGGCCGTCAGAAATGGGTGCCTTTCAGCCCTTGGTTAACAATCTACTATATGTTACGTCATTGGGGTAGGTACTAAAAATATAACCACCTTTATGGTTTCATTTAGGATCAAACCTAAACAAAAGATAATGGTACTTGGAAATAAATATAGGGAGGACTTATGCGTTTATACTGGATGCAATATTAATTAAACGCATATAAAGTAAAATTGCTAATAGCGTGGCACTTAATAAAACTGAACTTACACCCTTTGCCAGTTAGTTATTTACGACGGGCTAGTGATTGCAAAGAAGATAACAATCCGGTAATCCATATCTTATAGTTATATCTACATCCCTTTAGATGTTACCGTCTGACAACATAATCCGAGATAGACTTACAAAAAAAGATTTTTTAATACAGTTGTACAAAAAGTGCTACTTTACGTAACTGTTTAGCGTGCGGAAAGTTGGTTTTCGCTAACTAGTGCTTTTCACTTTTCCCACTCAATAATTGTACAAATTGTACCACTAACTATTATGTCAATAAAAAATAAATAAGATAAAAAAAATTACAAACTTCATATTTTTTCAACTGTATTACAATGATGTTAACTTGCATGCGTTTGTCGTCCATGCATTCAAAAATACATAAAAATTAAATGATGAAAGATTCCATTTTTTTAAACAAGTTCGTGCGAAACAAGGAGCCAGTGCTGCAACTGCGAGTGTGGGTAGCGTTGAGTGAACGGGAGTCCCTTCGCATTTTGTGAAAATTTGTTTGGCAACGCTCATTGTCAGAAGTGACATCAGACGCCATCATCTGTTCTGCGCCACCAGCATCTCCACCGGCAACGCGCCGGCGTGAGACGACACACGCCCAAGCCCCATTGGTTCAAGCTGACATCGTCTAGGCGACCAAAGAACGAGCACATGCGCGCAGCCGATGTTTCAATCAATTTGAAATGAAATTGTCACCTTTGATTTTTATTTATGTTTACATTTAGTTTTGATAGCTATAATATATGATTAGGCGTGTTAATATTTTTACAGGAAAACAATTTGTTAAGAGTTTAAAAGAGGATAATCTTAAACTATAATTATTTTTAAGTTATTTTAAATGAATAGTAGTTTTAGTATTGTACACTAGTAGTATCTATGTATTTGTTATCAACTTATATTGTAATAAAAGTTTATTTATTCTGGTACAGAATTAATAATATGCAAGTTTCGAATTCTTTACTTGTTGGTTTTCTTTTTTTTCACAACTGTATTAAAAAACGACGTTGGATACACGTGCGGAAATGTCATTCTTCACTCGTCCCGAGTCTTGCCACTCGCCTACTATACCTACATATAAGGCTAAGGAAGCAGGGCTAAAGTAGTGCACCGTTATGATTTTGATAACGTTTTAAGTGTCCCCACATCACGTATAATATGTTCATTATCAATATCGATCTTTACCTGCTCGGTTACAGGTTCTTTATTTTGATTGCCTATCTATATTAATACGGAACTCCCAAAACAACCAAAAACCGGCGTCACCTAGCTTTGGTAATTCCTATTCGCTTCTTCTTAGTCATCCTGATTACAATCTTTATAATATAACTCGTGCTCTTATCTTTCTGACATCAAGGTGCGCAGGAGAGCTACAAACGTCAGAGTGCTCGACGCTGTACTAGTCTACACGAATATTATAAACTAGCTGTACCTGCGACTTCGTTTGCATGTTAATGTAGGAGTTAACGCATTTCTTCTCTTGGAAATAGGACACATTCAGTTCTAATTTTAACCTATCATGTAAAACTTTGAACAAACCTATATATTTTAGTTAAAATGACGTTAAAATCTGTCACTGATATTTAAATTATTAAGAAAGGGACGAAACACCTGTTATTTATCAGAGGTATTTTAAGTTTTATGAATAAGGGGGTAAAAGTTTAGTAGATGTTTGTGGCAATAGATCTAACAGGTAGGACACAGGCTGCAGCATTAAATGTTTATTGATCTTCTTCTCTACATATTTTTAACACTGTGTCATGTTATATTATAAAAACCTGATGACTGAAATGATCTTGAGTCAATCCGACTCTCAGGTAAAGACGTATTTAGGAATTAATAATAGATAATCCTTAGAGTACCCATTTTTGTCTATAAACAAACAAACAATCAAATCTTTCCTATCTCTCACTTGTTACAATAAATCAATAAATTAAAAAAAGAATCAGCCAGTATCAAACTAACCATCTTTGTGTCCCCCGATGATCCCAGCTTTCCATGAACGGAAAAAAAAATAACTTTTTTTATAAGCACATTATTACTCTAGCTTCCGTGTACGATAGCTTTTATCCGACTGCGACGATTAATTAATTTTCGGAAACATTTGACCTCATTAAAAGTGTTTACGTGGAACAAAAGATCTCTTTTTAATTTGACAACAGACGGCCAACTTATATTTTCCAAACTATACCTAACCACTAGGTAAATTCTACAACTACAACGCGAGTCCCTTTCTCTTTCTAATAAATGAAATCATTAAAAATGTTAATGCGATATGTTAATATTTTTCATATTGCAAGTTTCAGATTGCACTATCACATTCTGCCAAATCTTGTGTATGTTCCCGCCATTGCTAACATAATGAATGTGTGTTGCAGGCTTTATGATAACAGTATTTTCCTGTATGTTGGCCAATTTACTTGACGCCGCCTTAATACTGACGCGCTTGATAATTAATGTTTATAAAAGGCCCGTTCTATACTGATTTAATACATACTGTTTATTGCTGATAAATATAAATACTGACAAACCAGCGCGGCTATCACAAAACGGCGCGCGAGCTCTCTCGATTTTTCTCCAACTATCCGTTTCTCTCTTATTAGACAACTTAGAAAGAGACGTATAGTGCGAGAAAAATCAAGAGAGCTCGCGCGCCGTCATGTGTGATAGCCGTGCAGTATCGTGACAATTAAATACTCAGCGTGTGATTCAATCTTGCAGAAACTCAATTAGACTTTATGGCTGAACGCAAGAACAGCGCTATTGCCGTGCCATTAAATTAGGAAGAGAGTCAGACTTTTGACGTTTGACGTTATTTAGTTGAAATTTGTTGATACATTTATTGAAATTACGCCTCAATACGAATTTATCGCATATAAGTTTACATATCAGAATCGATTATTTTTTTACGCTTTAGAATTTAATATGCGTTTTGTGAAGGTCTATCATCACAACACCGGATCGAAATATTCGAAATTATTAATATTGGACAGTTATGGCAAGCCCGCCATTTTGACGTCACTGACAGTTGACAGATTTGGCGGCTACTATTTCAAGCAGAAGAAATTCATAATTTAATGAGGTCAAATTCTTCCGAAAATTAATTAATCGTGGCAGTCGGATAAAAACTATCCGAAACGGAAGATAGAGTAATAATGTGCTTATAAAAAAAGTAATTTTTTTTCCGTTCATGGGAAGCTGAGATCATCGGGGGACACAAAAATGGTTAGTTTGATACTGGCTGGTTCTTTTTTTAATTTATTGATTTATTGTAAGTGAGAGATGAGAGATAGGAAAGATTTGATTGTTTGTTTGTTTATATAAATATATACAAGGATGAATCATTTTTGTACAGGAGTGTAGGAATATATACAGGAAAAAGAAGTGTAAGGACTGACAGCAAACCGTATAATAATTATATTATGTTGGGAACATTAATTATGTGATGTTCCACGGATAAAGGTACCTTGTGTATTGGTGTAGTTTCGGAGATATTAAATGTTGTTAAACTCGCTAAAAAGACGTTATTTTTATTTTCTATTTAGAAAACTATAACATGTAACATGTGTTGACGTAGCTAAGCTAGGTACTTTTATTTTTAGTATATGTAAATTACAAGTCTGTTAATTTTCTCCTACGGTTTAGTAGAAAAGGTACCTTACGGCAGTGTGATAAGAAAATACTTATGCAAAATAATACTAAAGAAAACCTACATGTAAGTATCTATTACGGTGAGGTGGGTCACAGAAACATTTGCGGCAAAGTATATTTTTGTTAAAATAAATGGTTCGGAGTAAGCTAATCTATAAAATCATGTAACTCAGCTATAAGGACTCATTCCGTTTTATACAATCCATATGCGAAAGTAACTCTGTCTATCTGTTAGCCTTTCATGCGTAAACCGCTGAACCGATTCAGATGAAATTTGGTATATCGTATTATAGAGATACTTTGAATTCCGGGGACAGACAAAGGATAGCTTTTATTCCAAGGGGATGAACTGAACATTGGAGCGAAAGTTTGTATGGAGTTCCAATATAAACGACTTCCGCGCGGACAAAGTCGCGTGCAAACGCTAGTAAGTATATGTTTACCTATGTAAATAAATGCATATGTTTACTTTCAACAGCACAATAATTATTTAATACTTAACGTACCCTTTGCAAAAGAATATGATGCTCAATTAACCAGTGATACAGAATTATAAGATTTAAATACATTTTTGTCATTAATACTTAGGATTAGGTAGATTAGTCACAATAACCGATATGATATAGTTAGTTAAGAAATTTACTAACTTTTACTTTTTCACACATAACCAAATAATAGCTCTCTTCACGAAACTAAACTCGTTAGCTCGGCTAAATATTCAATCAAATGAAACACTCTTCTTTGTTTCCTTTTCGCTCGTTTTGCGAGTCCGTTTCCTTGTGACGAATGGGGACTTTAGTGAATCAGTCGGTCGAACACGCGCAGCAAACAAAAGCCTCTACCGCAGGTTACGTCAGCGAACTGGTTCCGTGGCACCGGCAAAACCCGCATAATCCACTTAACTAACGACTCTTAATTTATCCTAAGTTTTATGTTAACGTACCTAAGAGTCCTTCCTCCACTTCATCGGAAAATCATCATCGTGGAAGGTGCATAGTAAGAATTATCTGCATATAATTATTTAAGCATGATTTTGAAAAAAGCTTAACTTACACGGGGCTTTGTTGTATTTCGTCAACAAAGAGTCGAGTGCAGTTTTGTGCGGTGCCCAGTTAGAGGTGTACGTATAGGAAACCCGCCAAACGGGCCTGAGTCACGAGCGAGCGCAGGGTCGAGTTACCAGCCGCGAGCACCGCGACACTAAATAATAAGGTGTACGAGTCAACACAATTCTCAATCAAAGTTACTTAAGGGGTGCTTTGAGTCGACCACACCGCGATGACATAGACACGCTTATGCCTTCCGCGCGCGAGAAAAACTCTTCAGAAATGGCTTTATTGGACAAATTTCGAAAAATACCTTGGTGAAGTTTTATATATATTTCATTAAGATAAAATACTACAGTATTAACTTGATTCTGTCGTAAAATAATATATTGTTTGAGTAGGCTGAGTAAAAGAAGGAAAATTAAGACCCAACTCAGGTATTTTTTTCTATAGAGGAAATTATAGGTATTCAATCAAATATCAAGAATCACATATCTGAAAATCAAACCTCATTGCTTCTTAATCTAGTCAGAACGGCGTTTCAAAGCGCGCGATAATAATTTCCAATTCACCCCCTTATTAATGTGAATGCTATGCTAGGATTAATGCTATGCGAATTCCGTTAAAATAAAAAACACTAGCCTAAATGTGGACCTCGGTACATTCGTACAGTAAGTAAGAAGTAAAAAGTTTCTAGTCGAATAGGTTTTCAAATAGAAGTATCGCTACTTAAATATCCTGCATTGCGTGAAGAAATAAATTTCGTTACAATATTTACGACTTTGCTCATAGTTTGGTATGAACGTTGGTCCAGGTATGTCATTAAATAACCCCGTGTTAAAAGATCAAAAGAAGAACTCCGAAAAGAGTTTCAATGACTCGATTGATTAGAGTAAGTTGTAAATGAAAATGATGATGAAAGACCAGCTGTGTTGGAAGTAACATTGCATAATTCTAAGCTATTTGGTATTAGGTAAGTAATGTTTGTGTACTGCTTTACACTAAAACCACTAATCGGCATCTAGTTTGTTAATGCTCATGCAATGGGTCATTCCAAACTTCCCCAAACCTAGCTTATATCAAGTAGGTGCCACGAAAATGTAATGAACGTCTTGCGTATGACAGTTGCCTGTGGTTGCTCGACTGGTTGGCCGGACCAGTGCCCGGCACTCACCTTGACACGTTACCTGCTGCTTGAGTAAATGTCACAGTGGTCATAATCATTAAGAAGATATTATCACACAGACCTGTTACATCATAGTGCCCCACACGATATATACCCGTTAGAGGAACAAAAATCCCAATGGCTCGTTACTCGTTACTTAGACAAAAAATAAAGTCGATATATTTTTAACAAAAATTCACATGATACGCATTGCAAGCGTGGTCTTTAATAACAATTGAATGTCGAGCGCTATACAGTTCCCAATTGGTTTTTCCGAAGTACCTGAATGTTCATTTTCAAGAACATGGTATTGTGGCAGGAATGTGTGGAAGTTTGCGAAGTTGCCGCTGTGCTGCGGTGACTCATAGGTAGGGCACGCCGTGCGATGAAGGCCCGCGAGCCAAGTCAGCGAAGCTCGCCGAAAGGACGCCGCGCGAGCTTTTCGCGCATATCTATTACACTCCCATTGTTTGTAGTTGTTTCTTTCGCGCCAACTGCAAAGTAGCTATACCAAATAAAATCGGGATTCCACTTGTCTCAATGACAGGCAGGGAAGTCCCCAATATATCACGTTTGTCTTATATCTCCGTATCTCCAATTATGAATGACAGAGGAAAGGCATACAATACAGGGGACGTCACATATTGAACGGGTGATCTCGGTTGCAATTGCAATGCCTCACCCATTATAATATAAACCGACCACGCACTCAAAGGTATCTGATAAAGCACCAGTTGTAAAGTTGTTGGAGCGTGCCAACCGACAGTGCCAACACCATCGTTAATTGTAAAATCTTGTGGCATTATTTAGCTAAGGTTGCTGGTTGATACATAATATTACCAATATGCAATCTAATAACTTTTGGCGATTAAAAATGTCTACTGCACAATACCATTTTTGTGATAACGAATTAATAAAAACGAGATACTTTACGATGTTTGGTCTTTAACAGGTGTAATGGCAGGTTATTAACTTATTATTTATTATTAAACATAATTCTACCCGCCCAAGTGGCCCAGAAATACGTTGACAAAGATTTTTTTTTTACAAATTGACCTAGTGCCAAACTAAGCAAAGCTTGTGCTATGGGTACTAGACGACGATTAACATACTTATGTAGATAAATAAATACTTAAATACATAGAAAACGTCCATGACTCAGGAACAAATATTAGTGCTCATCACACAAATAAATGCCCTTACCGGGATTCGAACCCAGGACCTCTTGCTCCGTAGGGTTACTACCAACTAGGCTAAAGCGGTCGTCACAGAATAGTATCTCTTACTTATATGACTTTGACTATATGACATTAAAGTTTTGTTTTATTTATAAACAATCGAATTCAGAGACTCCAGCACGCTCGACATATATAAGTCAACTCGCCATACAAAAAGGTTAGGCACACATTTTAAAACCAGCGAGTTGGAGACTTTGTAATCCAATATAGTACAAATACACTTAAATGCGCAAAGTACATCCTGTCCACGTACATTCACCGATTCCTTTTTAGCAATCGCTTTTTAAATATAACCGCTTCAGAACCTGGTCCAGGATATGGGCCACCCACAAATCCATCCAACATGAAGAAGTACTTAACATGCTGAAAGACACGAGACACCGGCTGATAAAACCATTGAAAATAGAAGAACACCACACACAAATGGTGTCAATACTTCTTGTATTGACACCATTTATGACATGGCGAATACATAAAACAAATTGGAAGGAAGTTCAACGAGACGGAGGCCAAACATATATGAGCCAAATCAAAGAAAAAGTAATAAAAACGTCGTGTATAAGTCAGACGTTGCTCACGAAGAAGGACATACACGTCCACCGACAAGAGCCTAGCTCTTCTTAACTTTCCTCCCTCCATCTGAGCATCCAACTATTAACTCGAAAATCGAAATGTCTCGTCTGTGGTTAACAATCTACTATAAGGAGGGTTGGTTTAGTCAAGTAGGTAAGTAACAAAGAAGCCGAGTGCTCGGAATGCTTGGCCCGTGATATCATTGTGTTGTTTTAGGCAGGATTCGCTCCTCTGCACACATCCTCCTATTCACGTGCACTCCTCAGGTAGGCGGATAAGCAAATACAAGTGAAACAATGTATAACATACGGAACACACGTTTTTATATTTGTCTACATGTCTCGTCTCGGTGCATCGGATATCAGCTCTTTATGGAAGGAATGTACATTTAAAGCGTGCGTACTTTGTCATTAACAAAGTTATTTCTTGGAACTGTCTCTTGGTTTGCTTACCTTTTTAAGTAATAACAATTAGAAGGAGCATCACCAATCTCATTCATCATTACTCTGTTTTCTGTTGTTGTTGCGTATCTACATGTATCCTACTTATACAGGGTGTTTGCTCCATCGTTTGCCAAATTAAAACGGCAGGTAGGGTGGGTCATTAGCTATCTTTTACGGCCTCCAAAAAAAAATTGTGTCCATTGGTTTTTTTTTTGTATTCTTTTAAAATATTTTTGAAATTTTCTATATGTTTACGCGTTTCAACTCGCATAAAAAAAAACAAGGAAGTGGTAGAGCCATTTTTTTTGTTTTATTTTAATGTGTACTGTTGTACGGCTCCATCAAAGTCAAATTTATTGGCAAGTAACGTCTACTTATTTTTTTATGAACCCTCAAAAAAAAATTAAGATTCAAGAATTTCGTCTTGGGTAACTTTGATTAGCAATTTAAAAAAAAACTAAAAATGGCAATGTTCTTAAAATTCTTTTAAAAAGTTCCTTAGTCTGTCCTCTCTCTAATGATGTGCAATTATGGCAAAAAACCTTCAGCCAAATTTATTAATTTCCCAATTTTGTGTAAGGGACACACTAGGCTCGTAACCGCCAAGCGATAAAAAACATATTTAAGGTAAGCAAGACTTGCAGATTGACGACTATCATACGACCGCACGCGTAGCATTTGAAAACGAAAACGAATTTCGTTCGCTATCTCCCTCTGTGTCGCTCGAAGTTGCAAGTGCGACAGAGAGGGAGATACATCTGGGTTTGTAACCAAATTTCCTCTGTAATAAGGACGAATGTGGGATAAATCTTTATGGATTACTGAAATCATTATCCAGATTCTTATTAAAAAAAAACTGAATCACGATTGGCCTGTGGGCACAACAGCTAGTAATTGACACAACTCATTTAAAAAAACGCAACGCCGCGAATTTTCACTCTTCTAATCTCATAAAGTTTTTTAGTTTTGTTACTGTTTCTGTTAATCGTACTTGTGGTTACTTACTTTACTTCATTGATGGTCAAATTCCCAGTTTCGCGTAAGCGTCGGTAAGTGTTTTGAAACGTGTTGCGGGTTGGTCAGCGTCTATTAGGGAATCGTTCCTGGTACATTCTTTGCGCAGTTCGTCCAACACCATTAGCTATTCCGTGTGACTTCAAAATGTCCGCATATTCGTCATTCGTGATTGTAGCCATTATCAAGTAACCAAAACAAAACAATAACAAGATTAACAGAAACAGTAACAAAACCAAAGAACTTTTTTAGATTAGAAGAGTGAAAAATCGCGGCATTGCGTTTTTTTAATGAGTTGTGTCAATTACTAGCTGTTGTGCCCACAGGCCAATCGTGATTCAGAAAAAAAAGGTTTTCCTGCAAACAAGAATCTAGATAATGATTTCAGAAATTCATAAAGATTTATCCCACATTCGTCGTTATTAAAGAGGAAATTTGGTTACAAACCCAGATGTATCTCCCTCTCTGTCGCACTTGCAACTTCGAGCGACAGAGGGGAGATAGCGAACGAAATTCGTTTTCGTTTCGCGGTAGCCTTTCAGATGCTACTGTTCGTATGATAGTCGTCAATCTGCAAGTCTTCCTTATTTACTACTCGTATTTAGAGAAAGTATGTTTTTTATCGCTTGCCGGTTACGAGCCTAGTGCGTCCCTTACACAAAATTGGCAAATTCATAAAGTTGGTTGAAGGTTTTTTGCCATAATTTCACATCATTAGAAAGAGAACAGACTAAGGAACTTTTTAAAAGAATTTTAAGAACATTGCCATTTTTAGTTTTTTTTAAATTGCTAATCAAAGTTACCTCAGACGAAATTCTTGAAGCTTAATTTTTTTTTGAGGGTTCATAAAAAAAATAAGTAGACGTTACTTGCCAATAAATTTGACTTTGATGGAGCCGTACAACACTAGACATTAAAATAAAACAAAAAAATTGGCTCTACCACTTCCTTGTTTTTTTTATGCGAGTTGAAACGCGTAAACATATAGAAAATTTCAAAATTATTTTAAAAAAAACCAGTGGACACAATATTTTTTTGGAGGCCGTAAAAGATAGCTAATGACCCACCCTACCTGCCGTTTTAATTTGGCAAACGATGGAGCAAACACCCTGTATATTATATTATATATTATATATATATATATATATATATATATATATATATATATATAAATATTTATTTATATATTATATTATAAATGCGAAAGTTTGGATGTTTGGATGTTTAGATGTTTAGATGTTTGGATGTTTGTTACTCAATCACGCTTCAACGGCTCAACCGATTTGGATGAAATTTTGCACGTTGATAGTTTATAGCCTGGATTAAAATATAGGATAGTTTTTATGTCCATGCAGACGAAGTCGCGGGCGGAAGCTAGTATGTATCTATGTGGTTTACTTATAATAGCCTCAATCAAGATCTGCATGGATTTTAATGAAAGAGGTATCTATCGATTCATGTAGGTAGGGCCAGATAAGTCAACTAAGCATTAGGGTTATAAGGTATGGTTTTTTATTCCTGGACTAACACCCACCACCTTTTTCGCGTTCAAAGTGTGGTGATGTTTGTAGGGATTGCGATCAGGTAAAGACTTGAGTTCTACGATAATCGGGAAAACGCTAGTCACAGATATCCAAGTCACCGAGTTGAGCATCCGCTTTTACCCCGGTTGACCTTACAACTTCAACGTAACGTTTACTTCGTTCGATAACTTTCGCCTTTGCCGGTGTACGTGCCCGACCTTGATAATCGTTACAAACTTACCTACACAAAACGTGTTCATTGAATTAATTATGTTTCGTGTCAATTTTAAATCGCTACAAATATTATGTTATGTTAAATGGCATAAACAAGTTTAGGGTAGGTAATGCGAAACGTATGTAATTCACCCACATTAATTATTATTGATTACACTTATGTAGCCGTAAAAGTGAAACAATTAGATTTTTCACCTCAGCAGCTCGAACAAGCATATTTTGCTGCGTGTAAACAGTGTGCAAAATGCGATTTTGCTCACTCCGTGTGACAAAGTAACTTTTTAATTTTGGTGCGGAGCACTGACATTTCGTCGTATGGGATCTATTACAAGTTCAGAATATTTGAACTTATTAGCATTGTCGCTTTCATTCAATTACGAAAAAAGAAAATGGCAGATATAGGTCGATCCATAGTTCGACCATCGAATTTCAAAGTAGACCCCCAAAAAAGCGGATAACAAGTAACACGTTCGAAAACTATCAATTTAACAAGTTTAAATTACCAAAATAATTATATAAAGGAATTTTAAATTGAAGAATATTTAAATAAGAGATCTCAGAATAAACTTCGTTTTTTATAACAAATAGGTAAACATGAATGTTATTATGCTAGCTACTACAGATGCAGTTTCTGAACGCAAGCGCGGGGCCCCGCCCCTTTTAAAAAGTTGCGCGCTATTAATTAAAGTTTGAGATTTTATTATGTATATTATTCGTAATTCTTGCGTTATTGATATTGGTTCTAAATATAAAAACTACTAGGATAAATCAATTCTCTATCTAACTAGGAAATATAGTGAAGTCAGTGACGTGACGGAGGCAGTATTTTAACAACAGTAGGTACTTACTGCTAGTTTTTGGTGTGCACGCGAGATACACGTAATATGCTAATGTGTATACAAAGGTGTGATAATGATAAATATTGCCATTGCTGGACGAGCTGGACGAGGGTAGACAGCCGAGTCGGAGACGAAGCCGGATACGAGTCCGGCAATCCCTTTTCCGGCCGAGGATTGTATAGTGCTTTTCTCAAACAATGTGAGGAAATATTAACATTAAAATCAACAAGGTAATCAATTAAATAATAGTTCGTTGAAATTACAATCGGAACGAAAGTTCAGAAAACAATTGTGTAATTTGCCGCCTTTTTTATTTTTTAAACATGCCATTTGAACAAGCCGTTCGGGCACCATATTTAACCGTACATAAGTACCTATAGTACCATATATTTTGTTTTTTTATGTCGCAAGTATGCTTACAGAGTCTAGTGGTTAGCAGTATGTAATTTTTCCTTGGTCACTTTAATATTAGTAAGCAAATTTAGAGTAGCGGACAATAATGTTTTTAGTTAGGGTTTTCATACATTACTTCTTGGCGCAGGGAGCCATAAACAAGGAACGTCTTGTCTTCATTTCGTGATATTAACGCATACATTTCAGAGCATGTTTGAGAAAAAAATAGTAAATTGCGTCTCAAGGGAGAAAATAAATATATTACGGCCAGAGCGGTGCCTCTTGGATATAACCAGGGATTCAAGTGTTCACGAGTAACTTACCAAGTGAAGTGACACATTTTGTTTTTCACACTTTCTATGAGAACAGGAAACTAAACAGGGAAGGTTATAGTTATCATCTAGTTTCTAGTACCTATTGGGTTACTATTTATTTTAAAAAATTACCTTTAGTTTTAGTATTATTCGTATTTTTTAGCTTTACTAATATTGTATCGAGTTAAATGTGAGTTATCATCTTGTATATACTTTAGAAAATAAATAAATACAACAGGGAATACTTAACTGGGAACAAAGGTATAACTTTGATTGAAGAGTTTATGATTTACCTTTCCTACTGTTGTATGCAGCGATTATGTATTAGAGTAGAGAGTTGATTTGAATAAATGAGTTTAGATCCAGCTCTCTTGGTGGTTAGCTTTGTATACCAAAGTCTAAATACTATTTCCACTAAGCCCTTAATTGCCACTAAGGCGTGGAGATTGATCCAATAATCCCCAAGATAATAAAGTGTTGTTTGTAGAGGGCGGTATTTGTAAGCAGCAGGGCTCCGTTGCGCTTCGCCGGCCTCACCGGTCTCAGCCCACTTGCTGCACCAGCGGCACCCTCGACGCGTCCTGCCGCGCCGCATTGCGGCTGAGTCTCACCTACCTACATGCAAGGTCATACGATCGAGAGAGATCGCAAGTTTTACATTACAATTTTCTATCCTGTTCGTCAATGTCGTGTCGTGCGTGACACCTATCGCTTGACTAGTACCAATCTTCTTGTTTAACCACTTAATATAAATCATAGAAGCGTGTGCAACAAATTTGCAGCTTATTTCATAATCATATAATATCTGTCGGTATCACTTCATTTCAGAACCACGAAATAACGTATTCAACACGATCATGAATTTGTAACGTTCATAACTAAGTATATTTGCATTTTATTAATTATTGGGTCGTGCATTATCAGCCCGGACAAAAGTGGCTTCCAATTATTGCCCCGGACCGAGTTTGCTCAGTGATAATGCACGGGCCAATAATGTAGATCCTGTTAATCCGCGTCCACTATTTGTGGACGCGGATTATTGGGTCGTGCATTATCAGGGCGGACAAAAATGACTTGTCATAAGCGCAATCTGTCTTAGGTCTGTTAGGTTAGGGTTGCGCTTGGGTCCCTCAGACCAGAAATAGACACCCCGCGCAGTGGGGTGGCGACGACTCACTGGAGATTATCAGTCCGCACAGATAATGTACAGCCCAATAATCCGAAGCCACAGGGACTCGGATTATTGGGCTGTGCAATATCAGCTCATTATTATCATGGCTGTACATTAACCGGCACCGCCAAATTAAACAATTCCCACCGTGAAATTTATTATTGATTATGGACGGATCTTCGTTTTTACTATTTTCGCGCAGTCGAAGTGAAAATTAGAGTGTATGACTATAGTCTAAAAGGCATATTTACCCCTCTTACAATTATCCCTCACTTTGCTCGGGAAAATAACCATCTCGTGGTAATATGGCTCATTTTAGAACCTTGTCATACAATCTACTATTTTCTTTCTTCTGATGTATTATATTTTTCTACTTTTTGTAGCATTGCAAGGAATGCTCTTTCCAATTTTGCTAATTTTCCTGTTCCTGTTAAGAAGTTAGGTGAGTACCAGAGATTGGCAAAAGTTTAATAGACTTACTTAATCGCGACATCGCGAGCAACATGGGTTATGTTGACAGACGGCAATATCTTAGGGGTAGTATAACAATCTGCAATCTTTAGTCCTGCGTAAACGACTAAACCATCAAGGGGTAGGTACGCAAGGTCAGCTTTATTAAGTGCCACGTGTTATTACTTAGCAAACAATTTGCCAGGTATAGAAAGCTATAATCACCCAACCCAATACGATGCAATCTATAAGCGTAGGTATTTGCGTCCAATCTAAAGGCTTTTATCTCGAAATGGCATTAACTTTTGTTAAGGCCTAGTTAATCCTAAATTAAAAGATGATGTGACCATATAATGTATTTAATAACCTATTTATTTCCTTTTCTAATTTTGCTTTTTCTTTCAAGCATGTGTAAAAGTGTAAAGTTATGTCTCTTAAGTTTTAAGTCAAAGGCCCATCTTTGCATGGTACAAAACCTCCATTTATACGACGATTCTTCATAGTCTTCACGTAAACTTGCGGGAAGTTCGAAATGTCCACGAAATGATGATGAAGCGAAAGGTTTGCAACGATTGGCAAGCTCGGGCGGGGCGGGTAATGATTTTCTTTGCGGATTCCAAGTATTGCGGCGGCGGCGCCGCGGGCGATAACAACGCATACCTGCGCTGCGCCCGCGCGTATGCTGCTATTTTACTCACAACTGGTTTCAGTTCACCTCATCGCTCACCTCTACTTTATTTTGACACGGGCATTCGTAATAAGAATGCTTAATCGAAGGTCTGACGAACCGTACCCTGGCTTCTGAGGTGAGGTTGAGTGTTGTGAACATCAGCCCATGACTGGAATTCTCATCTCCTACCGTCATCGTTTGAGGCATCCCAATGCAAGCTTGACCTCCTATTAAGCGCAGTGGATCTTGGCCTCCGACACTTAGACACGCCACTGTGATTTGGGTTGCTTGTCACCAGTCATAGTCGGCTGTTTGGACTGGACTTCTATTCTGGACTTCGTCTATGCAGCCTTGGACGGTCGCCACTCTTTTGGCGTCACGATCCCCTGCCATCTTGTCTCATATTTTAACAAAAGAAAATCTGATAACATTTTAAATAAATAGCAGCTATTCAATTATTATTATTCATTACACATAATAATGTCATTCACAGTCAAACTATATGGTATATATTGAGTTCATTGAGGCTGTAAAAATTAAATATCTGGACAAAACGTATTACCTGTATCCTTGGACCTTTGATAGTCGGGACATGCTAGCCACAGCGAGGGACGGAAAATCTCCTATGCTGCTATAAATTAAGAACAGGAGTGCGATTTTTGAATCTCACTGGTGACTAAAATTATCACCGATGACTTTTATGTCACCATTTTCCTAAAGCCGTATTTTTGAAAGTCACACGCTGTTTACCAACATGCAGAAATTTTACAATGTCAGTCAGAGACAATCTTCCCGTTACGTTCCTTTTTACGCAGATGTTGTCCTTGATACCGGTTTTTATGTTCTCATACTATAACTTAAAACAGATTCAAACGTAAAACGTAGCTTATGTGTCAATGTCATGTAACCGAAAATTAAAGTTTTGAAAAATTCTTGGCAGATGGCACATACGTCAACTGTCAAAAACAATCGCATGGTGATTTCAATTACGAGTGGGTAGGGGCACTCGTAAATCGATATCATAGGTATGACAAATGTAAGTCACCGATGAGTTTCAAAAATAAGAACTTTCGGAAATCACTCACATCGGTGAGAATTAGTCACTTGGTGAGATTCAAAAATCGATCCCCTGGTTTTAAAATGGCTGATGACTTGCCATAAACAACCTACACAACTTCATACTAATCAGTGGTGGCAAATAAAAAAAATGTGGAACTATGAGAAGGACAACGAATGATATTTCCCTTTCTGTCACACTTATCGAGATTTGTATGCTAGCTTAATTTGAAGAAATTTGTGTTATACTTATTCGAAAAACATAAAATGGCAGGCTCGTGAGTATTTTTTTACACTAGACCATTTGAAATATTCTACCAAAATAATGCCTACACTCAGAAGTTGCTCGTGTAGGCTTCGATTTACATGCTTATATCTGAAGTGTTTTATACTGCAGGTAATCTAATTCATGCCTGAACAATAAATATGGGTCATCAACTAGGTGTAACCGTAGCTTTTTTTATTGTAAGTGCAGCAGGTTTTATCTGAGAGTAAAATGAAAAAAGTATGTCTACTTTCATACAAAATAACCTCTTCCAAACGAGTGCAATTATCACAGCAACTATATGTTTTGAACCAAACAAATAAGGTTTCTTAAAATTGACATTAAGTATACTTTTAGTTAAAACTATAATATAACCATCAGTTAAACAAAAATCACATCAAAACATGATTTGAAAACGGTATAAATCAAGGTCATGATTAGTATAGAGTCATGGTCTGTGTATAGAGTGCGGATCGTAGTGACGTCACGAGGTATCATGTGGGCATCCCTCGGAGGGAAATTCCCGGTCGGTTAGGTCCCCCTCTGAGGGGTTTGTTGTGATCGTTACCAACTTCAATCGATTTATTTACTTTCGGGCCATTGATAATCCATTTAAGTTCATTTTAAACAAATGTATGATAACTAACGGTAATTTTAATAGCTAATAGTAATATTCAATTATTAGAAAAGCGCTAAAAAACGTGTTGCCAAATTTTGACCATGAGTAGGTATGTCATGTTAGTCACGGTTTTTTTACTGTTAACCCGTTGAAATAACACTTGTTTCTATGTAATTCTAAAGATTACTTACATGTCTACAAAAACTGTCCTTCTGGCACTACAATTCAGCACTAAACCCACTAATTTTCACTCGCGAACACCGAGCGTGTCAATCGTGCCACTGACTATTTTAGACTAACAACTAAATTGATTTTTTCCTCCATTGGCCATTGAAGTTTTCGCTTGCTAGCTGTCTCACTGAATTGGTTATACGTTTCAATGGATTAAAGCGAGATCGATATACGAATGCCGGTTTTATTTCTAAGAAAGTAAGCAAAGCCATTGCGCCCCTCCGAGGGCCGCTCCACCGACCTGCAGGAAAAAATATGAAGCCCACAGAGGGATGAACACAGCTGAAGGGATATGATTGATGGCAGATAAGAAAAAAAAACTATGATTTGCTGTATTGTTTATTACCTACCTCAATACGGGAAAAAATAAGCTGGAGAAAGAGGTTAACCAATGAAGACGTTCTGATTAGAGTGAGACAAACCAGGCAGTTAATGAGAAACTTAGAAAATACAAGAGGGAAGATGATAGGGCACCTCATACCTCATACGACATGACAAGTTCATACTTCATACTTAATATAATTGAAGGAAAGATAGAGGGGGAGCGAGGAAGAGGAAGACCTAATAAACTACGAGCAGCTCAAAAAAAGAGTTGATGTTAGGTCGTATCGAGATGTATTGTTGTTGGATTGTGTTATGTGGCAAAATGCAGTAAGATCATGGAACAGTCTCTCTGTCAAAATTCGGCAATCTAAAAACAGGCTTGTCTTCTAAAAGTCCTTAGAATTTTTTTTTGCTAGCAAAGTGAAAAAAATATCTATCTGATTTGTAAGTTTTATCTGCCTCTATTCATATGTTTCATATGTATGTTTATATTTATATTGATTTAAACTTTCACGATTCTCACAAATTATTTATACTAAACAGGACTTAATCGCCCCGTTTAGTATAAATAGTATGTTTATATTTGTATTAAGAAGTATGTATATGGTTATATCATATTATAACTATTATATATCGTATTTTTCTATATTATCCATATCATCTATACATGTTTAAGAGTTTTTATTTTTTGTTTAAGTTGCACTGCCCACATTTTATTGGCTTTGCCTTAAGGTTGAATGGGAGAGAATGCTTTATGGCATCATCATCCATCATCAGCATTGACTTCGCCTTTTGTGCCATAAGATATTATTTTGTGCAATAAATACGTAAAATAAATAAAAATAGCTTACTATTATTTAGATATGTCTGTCCTCAGACTTGTAATAGGTGGGTACCTACTTACTAATAATAATTCCTTCCTTCAATGCGAAAACCATGCTGTTGAGCAATGTTGAGTCGAACATGATTAAAAAGTAAATGAAACAAAAGGACCTATTCAATTTGAAAGAAAACACAATGACCTTGTACTAACCTCTAAAAATAACGCCGTGTTAATTCACCAAATGAACGAATTCTAGAGAGTGTGCCATTTGTGCCTCTCGAGCGGTATCCTTGCGCTAAGTTAAGAATAGTTAATTAGTTAAAGCGGATTGTGGTATTGACCATTCATTACATTGAATGGCAGTGTTTATCGTTCTATTCGTTTTAATTCTACTAATATTATAAATGCGAAAGTTTAGATGATTGGATGTATGTAACTGTGATATGTAACTCAACATTCTCTAAAGATGAATTTCTATATAGATTCAGTCTAAAGCCTGAATTTGACATATATAATACTTTTTCATCTCTCATATACTCTGAAAGTAGGTCATTGTTTATCTAAACAGCGGGGTGAACGTGAGGCATGTCGCATCTAGGCTGAAAAGTAATAAAAATAAAAAAATACATTGACAGAAACCGGCACAGCCAGACTTTCAGAAAATTGTATTTGTATTTTTGAAACTATTTGACAATCATACGTTTTTTTATATTGTTACTAAATTAATTGTTAAGTATATTACTATTATTGCTATTTGAAGACTATTGAATATGTTAAAAGTGTTCGTAGTTCAATGTAACCGCTTCAGAACCGCGTCCTAAAATAATTAAAAAAAAAACAATGGCAGAAACCTATAATTGCTGCCACACTTCTATGAAATTGTGTTGATGTTTGAAGCTTTCTTTATTCTTTATGAGGTATCATCGTCGTCATATCAGCCGATAGACGTCCACTGCTGGACAAAGGCCTCCCCCAAAGAGGAAATGGTATATATACTAATACATTTATTAATGTTAACCTGTTGGTTTGGCCTGTGATGGCAAGCGTCCTGACGGGGCCACGTTGGTGCCATGGAAACTACGCAGAGCCCTGGTGTGATATGTAGGTAACTTGCGTTGACACCCTTCGCCAGTTCCACATCCAGGGCACCCGGTACATTGGCCGGCGCTGCTGCCGACCAGGCCCAAATAAACAAGCGCTACAAATACTCCTCCTTGTTACATGATTACGATTTTGCGGCGTTTGTTGTGGTAACCTTCGTCCCTGGTCGTCAGATATGAGTAAGTTCTTCAAGGCATTATCTTTGCGGCTGATCCAAGCAACTGGAGACCCCAGAGCTGGCCCTTACCTCTCGCAACAAATTTCTATTGCGATTCAGAGAGGTAATGCTGCCCGCGTAATGAGGTCCATGCCGCAGTCGAGACGGTGCTCTTTTTATAACTTCTCTTTTTATGCTTCCGTTTTTAGTTATAATATAACCAATATTTTTTTTACGTACCTTATTTTTAATAATTTAGTTTTTGGTCCAAAAAATTAATTAAAATTAGTTTTTCCATATTTAACCGCTACAAAAGCGCGTCCACACACAAATTTCGCTTTTAAAATGGGTGTTATAGGATCCGACTGATTTACAAAATATTAAAATGTATGGCTTTAGGGTTTAAACCCTTTAAAGGCACCAGTTTCAGTCTCGGACTAGCGTTCGAGCGTTAGCTTCGTTCGAGCGCCAAAATATTTCGTCAGAAATGGGTGCCTTTCAAACCTTGGTTAACAATCTACTATTTACCCCGGGAATCATCCACTACGAGGGTGAAATGGGAGGTGAAAGTTTGTATGAAGCTACAATATAAAGGAAGTCGCGGGCAGAACCTAGTTATTAATATTGCTTGACTGCCATGAATCGCACTTAGGAACAGACAGAGAGAAAATCAGAGATTGAATATTCGATTCGCAGTAACTATTAGATCCCTAATACAGACCCCTAGACGATTAGATTAGGTACTTCTTGGTATCGGTTTTTGTAGCGGCTAGGTACAGTCACCATCAGATATATCAAAGCGGCCAAAATGCTCACAAATATCTGAACACGTCCCTAATGCCTCGACAATAGAGACGTGTTTAGATATTTGTGAGCACTTTGGCCGCTCCGATATATCTGATGGCGACTGTGCCACAAGCACAGTGGCTCGCCAGTCTGTACATAGTTATTCCATAATTATACTAGCTAAGCAAAATGAAGAGCGAGCTTTGTGAAGAATTTTAGTCTACGTTCGAAACGGGCCATTCGGTATAATTTGGATGATTTCATACGGCGGTTGTTGAAGTGGCAGTTTACCCGAATAAGGTTGGTGAAGGAAAGCACAGGCAGGAGGGCGAGGTTGCAGCGGGCCGGCGCGGGCGCAGCGGGGCGCCGCCGCGCCATTCGTGCGCGCGCCGCCGACCACGACGTGCCTCCGCCGCCCGACCCTGACCGCAACCGTTGCTCATTTCAAATTACAATTTTCGGTTAGTGCTTCCGTAACGAACTTTCAAAGGATTACTCTGTGCACGTGTGATTCCTGAGGAGCTTCTTCGACAGGTTGGTTCTAGTTCCTTCATTTATAACCGAATGATTTATTGCGGATGGTTTTTAAATTACGTGCACCTTTACCTGCGACGTCCTGTCATGTTTTTTTAGTTCTGATCTGACTAATATGTTTTTTTATTTAATCGCCGGTGTAGTTCCTGTTTGCGATCCTTTGTCCAGTCCAGACTGCTAGTGCCGTGACTGAATGAAAGGTCTGCAGTTTTACGTGGTTTTACTTTCGTAAATCTGTACCTTCGTACATTACCGGTAGAGTGCAGTCAATCCTTGATGTCCAGTTAGTTCCTGGCAATAGTTTGTGATGTTACAAAAATAATAGAGACTTCCTAATTCATACAATCTAGTGTCGTTCACGAATAGTCGTGAGCAGACAAACGTCTTAATAAAAGACTTCAACGAGTCTCGGCGCGCAGAAGCGTCTTACGTGAACCTTTTAGACAAGCTCTAACATTATCACACAGTATTTGGCTGTCTTACACATTTGTGCCTATACGCGTGGGTGTTGACACTTAAGACTGATCGTTAACTACTGGTTATAGGAATACTACCTATTACCCTACTCTAAAAAATCATCGTTACGATTCGTAGGTACCTAAAGTTCTTTTTTGTAAGATAAAACTATTCACATCTTTCAAATATATATTAAAATTATCTATTGTGCATGATACAATTATTGAAACAACGTGGATTTGAAGGAACTATATTTTTTAATAGGTATTAACTCCCATCAAAGTTCACAAAGGATGCTTTCCTGTGATGAATGCAGTAAATATGTACCTAGTACCTAGTGGTCAGGTACGTTGCATGAAAATGTCACCTCCTTATTTACGAAGTCAGTAGCTGACTTTTTTAAAATAAAACGATGAATAGAACCGTATGAAGTAACTGTAACTTTAGTTTATACAAGATTGTACCCGCGGAAGCACCCTGCACCCTGCGCGGCGACGTCCGTGGCGCGGTACAGCGGACAAAGTTCCGCGAGCTTTACCTCGGTGCGGTGCGATTTATTATTCACAACCTGCATCGACACGCCTCACAAGTCCCTAGCATAACTTCCTAGTATTCACAATAACATCGCGTAATCGAAGGTCCTAGTTATACTAGTTTCCCTGAGCCGGGTAGTGGATAGCGTTGTGAAGAGCGGGCCGGCGCGGGGGCGCAGCGCGTTGGGTTGCGTCACGCGCACGCGCAACCTCCTTTTACTTTCCGCGCAGAGGCGAGGGTGGCTCGCCGCGACAAGTGCTTCTGCGACTTTGCATTTCAGCGAATGTGCTGCATGGCGATTGACATTTCTTTCCAAGCTTTTAACGTGTTATGTTCGAATACCTCGTACCTAAGTTTTTCCGTAAAAAATGAATATGTTTTTTCAAGCCGATCTGATTGAGCTGAAATTAAAGCATTATAAAGTTTAAGTTTGATGAAAATGCAATGATGGAGTCACGGAACTGCTCTGATAATGGGCCCCAAAGAAGACTTTAGGGACTCTTCAAAGCTATCATAATGCAATTCCCAGCGTGCGTAGGCTCGTTACATTCCTTAATGAGTGTTTTTGTGAGTGCATAGAACAACACGCAGGTACAGTTGGAAATAAAAGCTTGTCTCATAGAAACTGAATTGTGACCGAGATGACTGACTGAATCGTATTGAGAGAGTGAAATTGTTGAAAAAACATACCTGCCTACTTAAAAGCACGTGGGATGCTTAAGTAAAGTATTATGAAGTGACAAGTAAGCGGTTCTCGAAGGTGTGGCCGCGACAACTCGTGACATTTTTAGGCGTTAAATATATCTACTCGTTACGTAGTACCTATTTTATTAATATTAGGTACTTATTTATTCAGAAAACCATTTTCATTAACGAAGAATTGGTATACCAAGGACTTTATACCGAGCCATAGTGTAAACTTTTGGTGTATAGGTACATTAAACCAAAAATTGCCTATGGCAGATGGACAGATAGAACGAGTGATCGCATAAGTTGGATCAACTTTAACCCGGAACACAAAACCATTTAAATGAATCCGTTCAACGGCAGTCAATTTCGAAACATATATGCTTAAGTAGCTGTGCGTCGTCCTCGCCTTGGCGTCATACATATATGTACATACATAGATCTAACTATGGAATGTATGAACTTACCGTTCGTCTCCTCGCTCCGCTGCACGCTTGTTTCCAGACCATGGCCTGAGGGAGCCCAGGGTTCGCTGAACATTCCTGACCTCACCTAGGTGTTTGGAATAATTCCACGTTTTTTATCACATCATTATCTTTTTGGCATTGGCGTGCAGTCGATTAGTAGGTATAATAGGTTAGCTTTGCGTAAAACAGCGCAATGCTTCACTAGACAATGTTGGTCGAGGCATGCGCAATGCGATGCACCGCCGGTTTTCCGGTTTGTACACCCTGTACTTACGTTAATTACATACCAATTAATAACCTCATTAACACTTGAGAAACATTTAGCTATGTTCGTAATTATGTAAGGCCCGATTTGACCAGACAAACAAAAGACTTAACTTGAGAGTAAGCGCCAGAATTATGTCAACTCAATTTTTATTTGTCATTAATCAGATTGTTGTTAAAGATGCTCATCTCGTTGTACCTAGTTAATTCATCTTAGCAAACCTACTTACTATTAAGTAGGCAAAAAAGCTGAAACAAAGAAAAAGCACCATTGGGTAATACTTTGTTTTTACATAAAATATGTGCTATCATATACTGTTTACAGCATAATATATACAATTTGCGTGCAGAAAAAAAATACTTCGACTCCTATGGGGAGGTATGGTATCGTGTCTAACCATGTTTTAGTCCATAGACTGCTCACTACAATTATAACTACGGTTAAAATTGTAATAGTAGCTATGTTGAGAATTAAATCAGAGGCGGGATTGTTCACGCGAGCCACAAGTGAGCGAGAACAATCGACGAGGATGTAATTATCAAAGTTCACGCGTTTCATTCGACGTTTTTCAACACATTTGCGAGGAAAAATCCTTTTCGTTAGATAAAAATGTACAGGCTTCCTAAGTTATCGTTATTGATTACAGGTTAGGGGCCATTCATAAATTACGTCATTTCAAAATATAGGGGGGGGGGGGTCTTGCCATTGGATAACGATAGTAATTTTATTAGGCCATTTCAAGGAATAACAGGATGATGATATTGGGCAAAAATCGTCAAAAAACGATGACTTAATTTATGAACGACCCCTTACAGGTTTTACTCACATATTGTAGTACATCGCCACGAATTTCCAGTGGCGTCAATTCTATTTATCACGTTTCTATTCACCTCGAGTTTTTTATAATAACCAAACACGCATTAACAATGTTTACAAATATTTGTGAAATACCTATAATGGTGCGCAACAATTATTTTTTGGGAAGTTTGCGCAGTGCTCGCGCATGTCTTAAAACCAGACCTAGATGAAATCTCTAAACTGCCAATACCAATTCAAATATTTTCATTTTAAATTGTTATCTTTATTCATTCATGTAAGTTTTACTAAATTAAACGAAACAAGAAATAGTCAATAATATTAACAGTTAGGACAGTAAGAATCAATTTGCCGAGTATTAAAAAAGCTGTCCATTCTGTACAACCCGGTTAATATAAGAATAAGAATGCACCGTGTTCATGCATACATCTTAGGTCTTGTGTCGAGTGTCGTAATGTTGTAAAACACGCGTGTTTAATACCCAGGATCATGAGCCTAAAAGCGACGCGATAAGAGGTACGTTACGAGAAAATGTGTTGAAAAATTAATTGAAAAATGTGTTGAAAAGTCACGTTTCGCAGTCACCAAGACACCTTTAAATCAAGTAGCTTCCTCTTAAGAAGTGTCGCCGCGGCGTATTAATAGCGATGAGCCGCAACATGATTAGTATTAATAAATAATAAATGTAATCTGTACGATTACGGTATAATGTCACATATCTTTATATTGTCCTACTATTGGCTATTGGCGAATGTCATTAGGTTTTTTTAATACGACTCACATTATTTGAAAACTGTAATCATGGATTTTACAATGAGATATGGAGCGGTCAAGTGCATTGTTTCTATTTATAAGTATTGTGCGCATGTTTCCGGCATGCAGCCGGAGAGTGTGGTGAACGGAAAGCAAGGTCCGCAGGCGCTTCCGGGTCCCTGGTATTAACGGCATTTGAATCCAATCGGCCTTACTTGAGGTTGTCTGACTCACATATTGACTCTTTGACATCGCAAGGTGTTCGGTACAATCGATGCATAGGTTTTGACGTCACAATGTTGCATCATCTCTGAATTATTCTTGACTAATTTGGCTGTTTATAGACCATAAAATAGAATATAACAAAAGCAATTCAAATGCAACGTTTATGAAGTAGATTACGTTGCAATGAACTAATACAAATCACTTAGTGAATCTATATATATAAAAGAAGAAGTCCTGACTGACTGACTCATCAACGCGCAGCCGAAACTACTAATGTTAGAGAGTTGATTTTTGCACAGTAGGTTACTTTTATAACGTGGGCTAGGGATAAGACGTGGTTTTTGGAAATTCCACCCTTAAGAGGGTTAAATAGGGGTGCAAAGTTTGTATGGGGGAAACTTTATTGTATAAACTAGAGACTTGAAACTTTACAGGTCTCCCATACAAAATTGTTGATTTTTATTGAAAGAGATAGTCTTCATTAACCTGTCTCCATCTCTCGATTTCCAGTGCTGAGTTTAAGGTTGTTTTAACAGCCTCACGATAGTTAACTTTTTTTTCAATCTCACTCATAATAACTAAGATTCCATTTTCTTACTCCAAATCCATGCGTCGCTATATCTTGCAGAGTCATTTTTGCCAAAGATTAAAAGCACCTGACGGTATAAGTATTAAGCATCCTGCAAACAATTCCCGTAATCTAATTGGAAAAATTTCATAAATTCTTTAACAATTGCATATCTCCACTTTCACTTTGTCTGCCACTTTTTGAATTGTAATATGTCTAGACCATTTTAACTAAGAATAAAATTCTCTTACCTATTTTAATATCTTTGTTATCATCAAAAATCTACACGGAAGAAGTCGCGGGCGGCCGCTAGTATTCTATAACTATACTAGTAGTCCAATAGCCGTTATCCGTCAGTGTAGTTAGTTAAAAAAATAAAATATCTCTATTTTTCTGTCTGTTTGTGAGACATGAATCATCCGCATAACTACTCTAACCTAATCGGTAGGCTAACCAACTTCCTGCAGCTTAACCGTATTTCTGTAGCATCTGTACGCGAATATTCTTTAGAAAAGTTTGTCATCAAGTTAAACAACAGTTAGTAATATAGTAATTTATTACTGAAACAAAACATATGGTATGTTAGGTCGGGATTCGGGATTGATAATTTAGGCTCCGCCTCCTCCTGCCTATTCTACTCTAAGACAGGTTGGTGTAGGTACGACGAAGAGCGAATCGAGGAGGAGTGTTTAGGGCTAATAAATAATTAGGGAAAATTAAAATTCGGTTTTGCGATTTTAGGGTTCACAACATTAGGGTAATTAGGGAAATTAGGTACTTATGAAATTCTTAGGGCTTGCAGCAAATTAGAGAGTAAGATTTATCGCAAATCATCTCCTTGTCTATTTCGTTTTAAGTGTTTGACATTCTTGATCATTCACCATTGCAAAGTGATAAAACTAGTAAAATACCATATACTTTACGTACCTACTTTTTAACTAACCGATGCTTTAAAAGTTTAATTCATAAGGTCATATCTAATATTTCTTATTGAGATCAATGTACATATCCTTATCCGTCTTAACTTCGAGAACAGCGTGTGGGAGTCACTATTCGTTGCATGGTGCAGTATCTATGCTTTTTTCAGAGCATTCCGCTTAGAGGTCACGGTTTAAGTTAAGGCGCCGTAGGTTCAGCGAAGTGAAGCGAACAGAGTTTTTGAAACAATATAATGGGTCTGTTTATAATAATATGGTTTCAAAAAAATATGCATAGTAATCTTGAGGCTTTTCTGCAGGGAGATCAGTGAATCGAAACATGATTAAACAATTTTCGCTCGATAGAAAAGAATTACGAACATAGGTCTAAAAGGGTCTAAAATACACTTAAAATATATTTAACAAACTAGCTGTACCTGCGACTTCGTTTGCATGTTAATGTAGGAGTTAACGCATTTCTTCTCTTGGGAATAGGACACATGCAGTTCTAATTTTAACCCATTATCATGTAAAACTTTCAATAAACCCATATATTTTAGTTAAAATTACGTTAAAACCTGTCACTCTGATATTTAAATTATTAAGAAAGGGACAAAACACGTGTTATTTATCAGAGGTATTTTAAGTTTTATGAATAATGGGGTAAAAGTTTAGTAGATTTCTGTGGCAATAGATCTAACAGGTAGGACACACGCTGCAGTATTAAATGTTTATTGATCTTCTTTTCTACATATTTTTAACACTGTGTTATGTTATATTATAAAAAAGTGATGGATTACTGAAATGAGCTGAGTCACTCCGACTCTCAGGTAAAGATGTGTTAAGGAATTAATAATAGATAATCCTTTCGAGTACCCATTGACCGGTAAGTGTTTACGTGGAACAAAATATCTCTTTTTAATTTGACAACAGACGGCCAATTTATATTTTCCAAACTATACCTAACCACTAGGTAAGTTCTACAACTATAACGCGAGTCCGAGTCCCTTTCTACTAAAGGAAATTATTAAAAATATTAAAGCAATACGTTTATTTTTTTCATATTGCAATGTTTCAGATTGCACTATCACATTCTGGCAAATCTTGTGTATGCAGTGTATGTTTCCGCCCTTGCCAACATAATGTGTGTTGCAGGCTTTATGATAAAAGTATTTTCCTGTATGTTGGCCAATTTCTGTGACTCTATTGTGGTATCTATATTCGCTGAATGTCAACTTGAAGCCGCCTTAAGGCACAGCCACACTGGCGCGGCCTGCGGTGGCGGACAATATTGACAGTGGCGGACAGTTTTACTATTGTCCGCCGCGGCCAGGCCGCGCCAGTGTGATGCAGGCCTAAAATACTGACGCACTTCATAATTAATGTTTATAAAAGGCCCGTTCTATACTGATTTCATACATACTGTTTACTGCTGATAAATATAAATACTGACAAACCAGAGCGGCTATCACAAAACGGCGCGCGAGCTCTCTCGATTTTTCTCCAACTATCCGTCTTTCTCTTATCAGATAACTTAGAAAGAGACATATCACACATCACACATCACCAGCCTATATACGTCCCACTGCTGGGCACAGGCCTCCTCTCATGTATGAGAGGGAACGGGCAGTAGTCCCCACGCTGGCCCAGTGCGGATTGGGAACTTCACATACACCTTTGAATTTCTTCGCAGATGTATGCAGGTTTCCTCACGATGTTTTTCCTTCACCGAAAAGCTAACGGTAAATATGAAATCATATTCCGTACATAAGTTCCGAAAAACTCATTGGTACGAGCCGGGATTCGAACCCACGACCGCCGTTTGACAGCCACATGCCTGAACCACTGGGCTACCGTAGCTTTTAAGAGACATATAGTGCGAGAAAAATCGAGAGAGCTCGTGCGCCATCTTGTGATAGCCGTGCAGTATCGTTACAATTAAATACTGAGCGTTGGATTCAATCTTGCAGAAACTCAAATAGACTTTGGCTGAACGCAAGAACAGCGCTATCGCCATGCCATTAAAAAAAAGGAAGAGAGTCAGACTTTTGACGTTTGATGTTATTTTGTTGAAATTTGTTGATACATTTATTGAAATTACGCCTCAATACGAATTTATCGCATATAAGTTTCCATATCAGAATCGATTATTTTTTTACGCTTTAGAATTTAATATGCGTTTTGTGAAGGTCTATCATCAATTTATCACAACACTGGATCGAAATTATTAATATTCGATAGTTATGGCAAGCCCGCCATTTTGACGTCACTGACAGTTGACAGATATGGCGGCAACGATTTCAAGCAGAAAAAAAAAAAAAAATTGAATGAGGTCAAATGTTTCCGAAAATTAATTAATCGTCGCAGTCGGATAAAAACTATCCTAAACGGAAGCTAGAGTAATAATGTGCTTATGAAAAAAGTTACATATTTTTCCGTTCATGGGAATCTGAAATCATCGGGGGACACAAAAATGGTTAAGTTTGATACTGGCTGATTCTTTTTTTAATTTAGAGATTTATTATAAGTGAGAGATTATGCACAAAAGCTAAACATATTAAAATGCTATCGAAAAATCGGCAATATAATGTTTGAGAGAAATCAGTGAATACTTTTTTATTTATTTAAACGGCAAAAAAAATAAAATTAAAAAACATGATATCCGCGCTTCCGAGCACGCACTTCCATCTCGCTCATGCTTATGCTCAATGAGAGGGACAGAAGACCACGAACCTACGGCGCCTTAAAAACGAGATGACTGGTAAATTATCTGCGTCATTTAAGTAGAGGGTACTTATGTGTCTTTCAGTCATAACTGGTAGTGTGCAAAACGCAAAAACAGTTCCGCATGTGCCACATACAAAACTAAGTATACTGGGACTTGACCCCAAAAATTTACGGGCAGAGGCAGATAGATCGTCAACAGAATCTACTTGAAATAAGTTAGACACAGTTAGTCGTCCCGGAAATCGAACGTACAATGCAAATAAAGCATTAAGGGCGGGTTGCACCGACTTACAATTACAGACCGATGAACGTTAAACATGGCGCTGACACCTGTCAGTCCATAGAAACTTGTCAAACGTTCCATACATTCAGATTTTAACGAACACCGCTTACAGACGGTTTGGTGCAACTCACCCTAAGTGCATGCACCGTAAGCAGGGGCTGACGTTTGTCAGTGTCCGACAGGAATGTTGCACGCGACCGTCGCTCGTGCCTTTCGTCGGCCCCCCTATTCTGTAACTTGTTTTAAGCTCACCTCAACGCTCACCCACAAATATATCTTGACACCGCGATGCGTAGTAACCAAACGTAGGTAGAGGTCTTGTTTCGTGACGGGTGACCGGCGGGGTGAGCCACATCAACGCGTAGCGAATAACAGCCCAGGACGTTAGACAAAAGCGCTCGCTCGGCGGCCTTCGCGCGACCGGTCGCCGGGCCCGCTTACTTTCGCACCGCATGCCGTGCAGGCTTGCACCTACAGTCTACACTGCACTACCCACACCTCCCCGCGCCGCGCGCCTGACATGCCAGCGACGCTTACGATATTGTTCCAACTCACCTTTAGTCATAGTGCGTCAGGGTCAGGCACTCTTCAAGTCCTCAAATGCCAGTTTTACCATTATTATTGATAATCTAAAAGATGATTTTTCTTTTATCGTTAAAATTTTGTTAATTCAGCAGGCAGTCGCTTTCGTATAACTGTACCAATGCCAAATCTTGGGATTAGGTGTCAAAGCGGACCCCGGGCTCGTTTAGGGCACAATCAGGAATAACGCTAGGGCCAGCTACACTCTTTCTCTTTCGTCACAAAGATTTTTATTTATTTTAGATCAAAAAAAATCCGTCGTCAAAATTTTAAGCAATTCTTTTTTGGCTTATTACTATCAACAAAATATTATAGTCAAGGTAGATATATTTATTCAAAAAAATAGTCGATTTGTTTCCTAGTTCAGGCAGCCTTTGAAAAGTCATTATTTTCCAATTCAAGCCCTTAATCATAAACGTACCTAAACATTATACGTATTTACACAACAAAGTAAATACCTACACAGTCAGAAGTAATCAAACATACTTATAAATTAAGCATTATTAACTCACAAAGAACTTAATAGCGCCTATTACACTCTGATAAATCTTCGGGAGTCAATAAGAAGGGTTGCGCCACGCTCGAAGAAGATATAGCTCATACAGCACGGCGGAGAGCTGCCGGCCGGCCGTGCGCGGCGTCCACTCCACGCCGCAACATTACATATTCCTCACCAATATTACGCAAACCTGTCGGTAATCAGCATCACCGGTAGGTGCCGCAACGCCACCGATGGCCGGGGCCGGCGCTCGCGGTATTTAAAGGCTTCCACACACCGAACGCGGACCGTGCGCGGCGCGGGTCGGGCGGTTTTTCTCTGTGAATGAGTATGATTATTACCGACATTGGACAGACATTGAATTTGAGTGAATTAATTGGTTTGATTGTAATTAAGTGGGATTGAAAATAATGAGTCTATATAAATCAGGTATACGGAGCGGGCGCGTCGTTAAGGCCTCCTACACACCGAACGCGGGTCGTGCGCGGCGCGGGTCGGGCAGTATCTCTATCTCTTTCGCACAGTAGCGCGGCGTCTCTATCGCACAGTAGCGCGGGCCCGCGCCGTCTTGCCTGAAGATCGTCAAATATACTATACTGTTTCCCAGTATCTATTTCACTTAAAGAATTACCCCCCTATTCATAAAACTTGACATTCCTCTATTAGTACAAATGGTTTTGTGTGTTTCTTACGAAAGATCGGTTATTGTTCAGTGTGTGCCCTCTCAAACGGAATTAAAAAGTCATAGGTACTAGGTAGTCTGACAGATATTATACTCGTTGAAGACGTTTAATAGATGTGTTGTGAGCGGGCCCGCGTTGTTACCGCGGCGGGCCCGCGATACTGTGCGAAAGAGATAGAGATACCACCCGACCCGCGACTTAGGCTGAGCATTAAAAGTTCATATTGAGCTTCTTCTCTACCTACAACTGTTTTAACACTGTTTTATGCACGGTGCCGGTGTTCCCGGGGATTCCGTTAACTTCGGCATATTGCAGAGTACATTCACAGAAGCAAATTATCATAATTATTTCTTGAAAACGTTTTTTTTTTATATAAAGTAATTTAATGTAGCATTAACAGTTATGGTCATGTTGTAAAAATGGTTAAATCTGCAAAACTGATTAAATTAAAATATTGAATATTTTGATAACAGTAAGAGTTAAGATACTACTGTCTTGAGAAATTAAGTTTATTTGAAACTATGCTATGCAAGGGGGGATCCCTTGTAATTAACGGAAATTCTCAAAACGCGTGATGACTGAAATGGACTTGAGTCGCTTTGACTCTCAGGTAAAGATGTGTTTAGGAACTAGTAATAGATAATACTTCCGAGTACCCATTGAGTGTTTACGCGGAACAAAAGATCTATTTGAGGAGATATATTTTTAAACTATATCTAACCACTAAAGGGGGTGAATTGGAAATTATCGCGTGCTTTGAAACGCCGTTCTGACTAGATTAAGAAATAATAAGATTTAATTTTCAGATACATGATTATTGTTGATCTGATTTAATCGATACATGATTGCCTAAACTTTCCTCGATAGAAAAAAATCCAAAGTTAGGTATTTAGTTTCCTTTTTTACTCAGCCTACTCAAACAATACATTATTTTACGACAGAATAAAATTAATAGTTAATACTACAGTATGTTATCTACTACAGTGGGTAGGCCCCCGACAAGGTGGACTGATAAAGGTTGCGGGAGTCCGCTGGATGCGGGTGGCGCGGGATCGGTCACTTTGGCACTCTTTGGGGGAGGCCTATGTCCAGCAGTGGACGTCTTTCGTCTGATATGATGATGATGATGATGATGATGTTATCTCATCTAAAATGTCCCTTAATGAAACAAATAAATATTCACTAAAATAGGTAAGTATTTATCGAGTCTAAAGAAAGTCGAAGAGTGTTGCATATCTTTTTCTCATGCGTGGAAGGCATAAGCGTGTCTCTATCAGGGGGGCCGCCGTGGTCGACTCGAATCCAGGTATCCCCGCGACCCCGAGCCCCATTGTCATAATAACTCCGTTTTTTTTCATTACAAGAACATGCCATGATTGATACGAAATCTGCCTAGTCATTAACTTCAACTTTGACATTTGCCGTCACCGCCGCAGATTGTCACACAAACTTATTTTTGTTTGTGGTTGCAAAGTCGACTCCCAATTTTTAAAAAAATCGTGACGTCATTTCGATTTATCACTTACCAGCGAGGTGCACCAAAATAAATATGATGTTAAAAAAAATCCATTCTATTAAATTATTATGTCTGACTTCGAGTATAGGTATTGCTTACAGTGCACGTACCGTTAAACAAGAGATGTGCATTGCGCATACTCGTGTATATACGTATCTATCATTCGTTCACATCACATGCCGTAGCTGTTACCTATTGCAGCAATTGCCATTTGCGGCGCATTAGCGAATTTGTGTAACTAGGTACAGTCAGCACCATGTAGTCAATAGCAGTTAAGTAGCCATTACCTATATCACAACACTTCTTTATTACTAAAGGAGTAAGGGTGTGTTACGAAATATTTGGGTACTTTGGCTGCTTCTAACTGTATGATGCTGACTGTAGGTACCTATTATTTTCAGGCGATTCACATGGTCTCTATTAACCTCGCCGCAGATTTATTATCTTTTAAGTCACACCTATAGCGGTTCGCCTGAGGTGAAGTTCAGTAGGTGTTGTGAGTAAATCCCTACGCATTTATTTATTGTACAAGGAAGGGACACATTCAGCAACATGCAGCTTGACCTCGCTATGGGCACTCCTGAAACGCGTAATCATTGCGCGTGCGCGTCCTCATCCACTCACTCAAACACCCAACCCAACCAACTTACCTGCACCAATACTTGTATAAGATTGCTCATTGATATTCAAATCATTAGTACAAGGTCATATGAAATACTAATCCCAATGTGGTTTTCTATACTTAACATGTAGAATATCACCTGTATTAAATGTTAATTTATTCGCTATGGCAGGACCGGTATTTGGAATTGACGCAATGGCAATAATCAGGTAAACGTGCAATAATCAGCAAAAAATCACATCAAAGTAAGGTTCGTTATTTTATCCACTAAGTTTTTTTAACTATAACTTCGAAATGTTGAAAACCCCCCGACATTTTCATTTCAAAGTCCAATATCTCAAAAACGGCTAAACAGATTTTGATGAAACATGGCTAGTAACACTCGGGATAAAATTATCTATGACACAAAAAAATCCACATTCAAATCGGTCTATCCGTTTGGGAGCTACGCTACCACAGACAGGTACACAGACACACAGACAGGACAGACACGTCAAACTTATAACACCCCTCTTTTTGCGTCGGGGGTTAAGTAATGACAATTAATGACAAATGTCTCCTCAGTAATGTTATCTATGATTAAAACTATTACACAACATCGACCTGCTAACCCGAAATAATTGCCAAAATATCTGTAATGACTGCAATTAATAATCATTTAGCAATTACACATTCACAGTAGGCAGATGGTTGTCAGTCGGAAACACGTGTCACCGAAGTCACGCACGGAAGCATCAGAGTCAGAGAGTCACTAACTAGTAACTAGCTAACGAGCAGGACAACACTCGTAGCTACTTATACATCGTCAAAGTAATGCGTGAGCGAAAGCTCTTCTTTCTCACTTTTCTTTATCCCCAGAATAGGTATAGTGTGATAGTGATGAAATAAGTGTGATAAAAGTTACAGGTATTTAGTTACCTACCTGTAATAATTAACCTACACTGTCGATTCACTGATTTGTTCGGGCACTTAGCCACCTTCTCACTGCTTTGATGACGTGTGCTTCGGACAAATATTAAGTCATCTTTCTTTTGTTTCAGTGATTGACCATCAAATCAAGGGTTGCGACAAACTCTAGTAACGATTTATTTTTTGACTGGTGACACTATAGATTGTGTGAATATATACGAGTATCGCTATCGTACCTACGATCGATAGGTATCCGCGTGCATCCCACAGAAATCGAAAGTTACCTACCTACGAAAGTGAAAACGAACATTAACTATTTGGTGACATTTAATTCTTTGGCATCTTAGTATATTAATTGGTAAGTACCTAACCGCTCGGCCACGACTTCGGTCTTAAGCGACCTGCGACCAGCGTTTTATCTGTTCATTGCGCGGTCGAGATGCGCAACGCACTGTGGTTAGTTGGGATCACGCGCAATGAACAGATAAAACGCTGGTCGCAGGTCGCTTAAGACCAAAGTCGTGGCCGAGCGGTAACCTCTTAAACTAAGGTGGACTAACTAGATGCTTTAATAAAAAAATGTAAGGTTACGCTTACATTGTGATTACTACCTATGTGAGCGTAATAACCTTAATTTACTCGTTAAACTGAGTGATATTCAGTCGTCCTCAGTACTCAGTCACTAAAATTATTTCCGCGTGATGGAAAATGGTTGTCCATGGCCTTGACAACGAACCACATGGCTTCCACGAGTCAAATTATTACTGGCTTTAGATGCCTACCAAGCCATATAATCACACGGTCATCATTACTGCAAATTTTAAACTCATTATACTATGCAATCTAACAGGCGTACACAACGTTTACATATCAAGAAGCATCTTTAACCACATCAATTATGTCTAATTATTTGGAACTCATTAAGTACGAGTAGGTAGGTAGGTAGTCACGGCCGGTGACCCGGCCATTGTCAGCTATGCAACGAAAGAGAACAATAATATCTGTTCTGAAACAACATCTCGATTCATTCTATCAACAACGTTCATTTATTTACTAAAATCATTAGTTCTTTGGCAATTCAGTGGAGGCATCCATTGTCAACGAATCGCCCTGTTAAATCTTGCGAAGTAGGGTAGACCGGGGTCAATAGTACCACGGGTCAATAGTACCGTCGCCTATAATTCTTCAACCACATCGAAATATGCATGTGTGTGGATACACCAGTGTGCCTTGAGAGTGTCTCTACCTGCTCACTAGTCGGCCACTCGCTGCCGTACGAAAAGAATGTGCTATAGGACGATTTGCATTTTTGACTGACCAAAGTAAGTATTTGCGATTTTGTACTAGTGTTTATAATTAGACAGTCGTAGTGTGAAACTTGTACTGAATTGTGACTCTCTAGTTATTAAAGTTTTTAATATGTCACAGTGTGGGGGTCAGTTAGATATAGAAATCGAAATTTGTGAAGGTTAGTGAGTGCGAGTAAAAAAGGAGAAATGTACCACAACACTCGGGGTTAATTGTAACGTTACAATTGACCCCGTGCTACAATTAACCCAAAGTTTTTACATGACTGCTAAAATAAGACAATTGAAACTAATTATTTTTGTAACAAGTTACATCTCCGGTAGGTATTTTATGTTATACCTATGATTCATACGACACTTCGGGATGTATATACATTATAATACCCGCAATGCCATCCGTTTTAGTGGTATTATTTAATATTTATTAGTGGTGAAAGATTGGATTGATTGTACCAGGGCTCAATTGTAACTGTATGGGATTAGTAATTGTTAAATAATTCGTTATTTTGTTGTATTCAAATGTTCTTATTGATTGAATGATGTGTGCTATGAGCACCCCTAAGTATTTTTTTATAATAAATTAATAAGACGACATAATATGTTTCAAAAACTTGGAAAATATTGTTACTTTTAGTTCAACTGAAATGCTACCTTTGTCTAGTGTAAATATGAGTCTCTATAATTAAGACTGATGTACGTAACAGACTGATTCGTCTCAAGAAATTAACAATAATTACTGATTGATTAAAACATTATTTTGGGTTTTATTGACCTCTGATTATCTGGTACAATTGACCCGTACTAGGGGTCAATTGTAACACAAGGACTTCATGAAAAAAAACTCAATTTGCACCATTCTGTTGCCAATAAATGAAAATATTTTTCTAGATTCTGATAGCCAATGAGACTAGAATGTTATATCCTTAGCGATTTTTACGTGGTAGCATTAGATTCTGAGTTATTAGGTCATTATTTCTAAAGTGGTACCATTGCCCCCGGTCTCCCCTATCCCAGGCTCGCTAACCATTATAAATTGGCCAAAGTTATAACTCTTACTTAGACAACAATGTCTAATGAGAATTAGCGCAAAATTATTGTATTGTCACCATGATGAGAAGTTCCAACAGCCATTTCCGGCGGCGGATGTGAATCTGCTGAATTCTCATCAACGTCATATCCATATCATCATACGAGGGTTCTTACTAGCCAGAGATGGGCAAAATTTATTCGAATGACGAATAACGATTGAGAATAACAGAATCATTCGCGAATGACGAATACATTTATCGAATGATTATTCTTATTCGAAATTAGGCAAATAAATTATTCGCGAATTAATTATTCCACGAATGATTTATTCGCGAATAAAATACTCCACGAATAATTTATTCGCGAATAATATTGCCGAATAATTAGCTAATAAAATAACTACCTTCGTGCCTCGTTACGTGTATTTACAAAAAAATATATATCCCAATCATTTCAAATCTGTCTTTATAGATACATATATTTGGTATCTCAGAAAAGTTCGAAAAACTTAACTGACGTGTCGGCAATGTGAGTTACCACTACATTCAACAAAACATATTCAAATAATTTTAAAAATTATGGAAACGATGAACTGAACATTTGTGTAATGGATCATTCGTGGTATTTATTCGAATGAAATAACGAATGAATCATTTATTATTTGAAAATGCTACCGAATGATTTATTCGCGAATAAATCATTCGCGAATATTTTTTTAACGAATGATTGTTTATTCGAATAATTATTTAAATAAAATATTATTCGAATAATGCCCAACTCTGTTACTAGCTATGTACGTTGCAAAAATTCAAAGGGTTACGTACCCGTTAGGAGCGGTAACGTCCTATGGTGGCGTGTTAGTTCGAGTATTGGGGTTAGGGAGGCTTGCTGCGGTAAGGGTATGGTATAACGCAGGGGTGGTGGAGCGGGCTCGCACGAGCCAGGTCGGAGACCTGTGTCTGCGAGGAAAGCTGCCCGACCCAGTTTTGCTCCCACCCGGACCAGTTCCCGCGCTTTACATAATTCCAACTCTCGCTGACTGCATTTTTATCGAGGATAGTCAGCCTCAAATGTCTCTGAATATTATGCTTATAGGTAGATTTGTAATAATACCTCGACAATTTGTAGCAAGTTTGTAATAGCAATAGGCGTTAAAAAATTTAGCAACTTTACAACAATCCAAGCGTTGGTTGCGTAGATATTGTAGATAATTATTATTGGCAAATATTGTGATAACGGCGCAAATGCTTAAATATGCTTTCATAAACATTATTTTTTGGGTCAAGAACGAGTAAGACAAATATTTACAGGGATATTTTTTTTAAGAACAAAATAGTTTGCAATCTCTACATTTAAAAAGATTTAAACGATCTTCGAAAATGGCAGCACAGAATAGCCGTAGGTACCTTCACGGCTTAAAATAATTCGATAAGCTGTTCTTACAAGCGTTGACCCCGTATCTGCCACCGCCGCGCCGCCCGATCATTTGTACGAATCCATTTATTTGGAACTCGCTCCACCAGCGGGCGTAGCATGTTTGCGGTTTTAATTTACGTTCTGACGAATATGCGAGTGCGAGAGTGACGGATGTCTTAGCCACAACAACAAGCGATAAAATGGCAACCTGTATTCATTATTGTGTTTTTTTTAAACATAATTATTATATTAATTGTTTTTTTTTTTCAGTAAATAGTGCACGATTACAGCATACTGTTTTAAAATGGTTTCGTTTTGATGTAATGACGACCTCTCCCCAGAAATGAAATCCCAAGATAGGCTAGCACTGAAAGTCGCCACCACCACAGTGAGCGGTGGTAGTGCTCCCAAATAAGGCAGAACTGCTTTCGCAACCGTTCCTCAGGCTGTCTGTCTGCGCGCGAGCAGCGACACGCCGATCATTCCGAACTATTAAGTATCGATCAACTGACCACCACAACAATAGAACAAAAATATTTATTTTGTTGCATTTCGCTCGATTCGATCCTCTGATGATAAATAAACCGTAGTTTTCGGCATAATTAAAAAAAAAACATTTATTATATACGAGGTACTGCGTACATACGCAGAAGTCAGATACGATGAAGGTGGCACTTACAAAACTAATGCCAAAATTTCAAAAATCCATATCATCAATACGATTATACCTTACTGAAAATAGGAAGTTAGGTAGTTAGGGTTGTAGTGTGTTGTGGGCGATGGGCTAGCAACCTGTCACTGCGATGTCACATTTTGTCGATCTTTTATACTTACCCACATTTATGCTAAAAGTGGTACTGGAACACAAGTTTCGTGTGCTCTGCCTACCCCTTTTAGGGATAAAGGCGTGTATGTATGTATGTAAATACAAATAGTCGTGTGTTATTCATTATGCTGCTCGTCCCAATAGTTAGCTTCTCAGTAGCGAGTACGCCAAAGCACACATTTTCTTAGTGAAATCGCAAACATGTCTGTAGGTCGCGCTGCGCCCGGGCTCGTGACCTTCTCATCTTGTGGCGACATCCTCACTCCTGAACCGACCCGCTTGCAAATTATAAAAATATATCCGTATAAAAATATAATTGTTCTCTTGATTTCGACTAATCACGGCCGACTGGCATAAAGCCGATTCTGCTTGATTGTATAAGAGTAAAGTAAAATGTGCAAATAATACTTCTTGCCAAAGTTAATGAAAAACATGAGAAACGTAGGCCATTTTAACACATCACTTGTTTAAAGTCGGAGTGTTGATACTCTAACAACCGCTAAGTACGAAGATAATCTCACTTTTACTGCCTGTCGTGGTGTCGTGCCTCCTTCTCGTTAAGGATTAAACGATACTAGTTTACTTTAGTCGTTTAGTATCCCAACAAGAAAAAGTAAGCCTTCAAAGAGGTTCAAAAGAAAGTGAGACCTACTAGTTTGTACGTACTTAATACTTGAAAACCGTAGAGACCAAAGCGGTACAAACGTTTATCAATTCGCATGCACTTGCCTATCAATCAGGGTAATGGGTTACGTAATTCGACATCGACATCTTCATATGCTCTGTTCGGGCTCTCTCCCGCCGCATTATGTAATGCAGTTAGCAGTTCGGGTAACTTTCTACTTACACTAGTGTCTTCAGTTCCATGCAGCTAAATACTTTTCCGTTACGAATCTCCATAATCTCGACTGCTGGTAAAAAAGCTGTCTCCCGATCAGAAATCGGCTTGAACATAAATACACCTTTTAATGTTTACATTTTTGACGGTCGTTTTAACCTAGTGGATATTGATCCTGCCTGTGTAGCTGACGGTCCTGGGTTCGAATACCGATAAGAGCAAATACCCTAGCACTTTCACTGACAGGAACCCGCCTAGCGGGATCCTACACCGAAGTAGCGTTCCGCTACATACGGGAAAAACCACGGGATGGACAACGAGCGTAGCATAAGCATCATTGACCTTACTACTCATTGGGCTAGTTTTGGTTTGTGTAAGATTTTAAAGTAATATTAAACCAAGATAGTATAAAAAAATAAATAAACTATTATAACTTTATCAAACATATACTAATGTATCAATAATTAGGTACCTGGCCTTATGTAGTTAGTACTAGGTGGTACTTTCGTAAGAAGTGTTAGTCTTCAAGTGTTACTTATATTCTAATCAAAAAGTCTGAATGAATTAAGTTTCCTAATGAATTTAATTGCAATTACTTTCTGAGTTGCTTAATCAGAAGAAGCTATTTACTAAATATAGTAGGCAAGCATCGTCACCGTGACTAATTCTGTTAACATTTCGGTCACGTCCCCGCAGCTCATTGGAACACCGCAATTATTAAACTAAATAGATCAATCTCAAATCTGTACAGTACAGTACCTATGCATTTAGGTAGTTAGCACCTCATCCTCCTAGCGTTATTCCCGGTTGTGCGCCTAAAGGAGCCCAGGGTCCGCTTTCACACCTAATCCCAAGATCTGGCTTAGGCACTACTTTTACGAAAGCGACTGCCATGTGACCTTCCAATCCAGAGGGAAAACTAGACCTTATTGGGATTAGATCGGTTTCCTCACGATGTTTTCCTTCACCGAAAAGCTAACGGTAAATATTCCGTACATAAGTTCCGAAAAACTCATTGGTACGAGCCGCGATTCGAACCCACGACCGCCGCTTGACAGCCGCATGTCTGAACCACTAGGCTACCGTAGCTCTTAGGTAGTTAGCACCTATTGCATAATTATAGCACTGTGTTGCCTTATTCGGCTACAGTCAGATTTTACTGGTCGATCTACCGCCGTGGGCCTCCGCTGAAAACGTGCTCGAATCATGCAGCGCGCAAAGGCCTTGAGTGCATCAGTGAAAGGCTGACCATAATTTTTATCAATTTTATTATAGCTTACCCTCGTAAATATGATTCTTTTTATAACACACCAATGTATAGGGTCGTTTCGCCGGTTACGCGACCACCTTCGGTTAGCGACCACCTGAAGGACAAAGTTTTTTCTATTGAAGATAACGTGCCGTGAAAAAGCAACTCTACCGTCAAGGGTAAAAGGTTCAAAATCCTATGACAATGTTTATGCACCCGAAATTAAGTGCATTTCTTACCAGTTAACTAGTTATGTCTACTAGTTATGTCTACTACTCATTAACTAGTTATGTCTACTTAACTGTGATAGTTTTCCTTTTAAATTCATTATATGTACTACTGCCACGAATTTTTTCACGTCCCTAGTAGTAGCTTTTAGCCGGCAGGGGGGGGAGGACACATGACTCTTGCAAACGCATAACTGAGTTGAAAAATAGTTTTAGAAAACCCATAATTTTTGAACAAGCTATCCAACGATACCCCACACTATAGGTTTGACGAGAAAAAAAAAAAATCACCAATTTACATGTAGCGGAGGTACCCTACCCTACAAAAGTCCTACTAGAAGTTCTACTGTTTTGTCGGCGTGATTATGGCGTGATTGGATTGTCATATACCTACCCACGACGAATAGCAGTTTTTTATAAGTAACAATAGACATAACATTCAAATTAATTATTAAGAAGCAAAAAAAAAAATACTGTGCAGTATTGTTTTTTTCAAACGACATAAATTCATTAAAAGTGTAGAACGAGTGCTCCGTTCGTACGAAATTCGCACTGTACGAAACCATTCCATTATTAAAGTATTTCGTGGCAGTAACAAAGTTTTACATAATTTGGGGCAAGGAAGTTAAAGCGTATTAATTACATTTAATTGTAACCATTGTTTATGATTATGACCATACGTTACGAATGCTCTTATAATATATAGAGTGAGAACACAGCTTTGTGTATACCTGCTATTAAAGTGGGTTTCGAGTAGGCATAAGTTGAGTTTCCGTCTATTAAGCATCCAAGGTCGAACTGAATTGGCTTTGTCAATTACTTTATAACAATCTAAGTTTAACATTTTAAGATATGTTAGTAATGATTCAGGCTGTTTGAACCACTGTGTTCTGTTTTCGAGTCATCAGACTCGTAAGAGTCGTAAGTACTAAAAGCGAAACGGGTTTACACTAATAAATCTGTTATTACCTGTAAAACTTAATAAGACCCTTAAAGAGACAAATAGTTGTGAAAATCCTTTGTAAAATATTACGAGGAAATAATTTCCTAGATACAAATACTAATGTTTGCTGGTAATAGAACGCGATTAGTGCCTCACGCTCGTCGCAGCACGACTACATTTACGGAGATGCCGTCCCGGATTTGCTTCGAAGTTAAGCGATACTGGGAATCCCAATAATCAAATTAAGACGAGAATAATAGGTTAGCTAAGGAGATACCTGTATGTCCATAACAGACGGTGGACATGAACAGGGAGGGCAGACAAGTGCCGCGGTCGCCCGAGCTCATTCAGACAAGTGCCGCGGTCGCCCGAGCTCATTCAGACAAGTGCCGCGGTCGCCCGAGCTCATTCGAGGATTGCGTAACACTGCAAATGTTCGTCCATTTTATTACCTCAATGTATGACATGTATTAAACAACTTTCAATGCAGTTACAACATTAACCCCCAAATCCTCATTGACTAATTGAAGTTGCAGTAATAAATAAACATGACACTTGCGTACGAGTATTCTCACCCAAAATTACATAACTATACAGTGTGTATTTGGTACTGGGCGTATAATTGTACAGTAAGCATTTATGTTATGTCAAAATTTGACCAAACTGTAATGGAGATTAGATTATTCGATCCAAGATTAGCCTAATACACTTTTGAAAGCTATGACCTTGATATAAAGATTGATACATATACATTTTCTTAAAATATCCAATTACAACATGCAAAAGTGATTTCATCATTTACACACTAACCCAAACGTGAAAACAACTAAGTATTTGCTAAGTTGAAGTAACTACTTACTCGTAGCACTGCAACATCAATTCTAGAGATCTGAACGAGTAAAGTATGGTTCACGGAGTATAATTTGCACGGCTTCGTCTACGGTCGGTGGCGAACAAATCGCTACAGATTAATTTATAGATTGGGTAGAGAAGACGTGGTGCGACGATGGTGTAAAGTTTACTTTGAAGCCACAGTTTATAATAGTAAGTCAGCTTAAGTAGTCAGAAGGTTACGGTTATCGACAAAGAACTACAATATGTCGAGTAGGTAAACATAGTGTAACGACCTGCAGGAGATTGGCAGTGATATTGGCATGAATGCCGGTTGCAGCGGCAGTAACGGTGAGGGCATCGTGTGCGCGTGCCTCGTGCGCGCGAGATTTGCCCCGCTATTCTGTAACCTGACCTCACCGTTCACCCACAAATATCTTGACGCCACGATTCGTAGTAACTAAGCGTAATATGAGGGGTCGTTTCGTTAGTCAATGCGGGTGAGGTGAGGCGCATTTGCATCCCAGCCCCCCTATTCTGTAACTCATCTTAAGGCGCCGTAGGTTCAGCGAAGTTAAGCGAACAGAGTTTTTGAAACAATGTAATGCGTCTGTTTATAATAATATGGTTTCAAAAAAATATGAATAGTAATCTTGAGGCTTTTTTGCAGCGAGATCACTGATTCGAAACATGATTAAGCAATTTTCGCTCGATAGAAAAAAATCACGAACAAAGGTCTAAAATACACTTAAAATATTCGTAACTAATTATGCACAAAAGGTAAAAATATTAAAATTGCTTCTAAAAATTGGCAATATCATGTTTAAGAGAACTCAGTGAAATATTACTTTTTTATTTATATAAACGGCCAAAAAATTAAACTTCTATCTCGCTCACGCTTATGCTCAGGGAGAGGTAGGGAAGACCTTGAACCTAAGGCGCCTTAAGCTCACCTCAACGCTAACCCACAAATATATTTTGGCACCGCGATGCGTAAAGACCAAGCGTAGGCAGAGGTCTACTTTCGTGACGGGTGACCGGCGGGGAGAGCCGCTTTAGCGCGTAGCGAATAACGAATAACAGCCCACCGCTGGTGCCATCGCCACCGACGGCGACACTCGCTCCGTTCCATCCATTGTCATTCAAAACTAACCATCAAATACGATTTTTTTAATTTTAATATATATACATATCAGTTTTTCGGTTTATTCTTTCGTCGTCGCATATGAGTTTTATTCGAGTGAGTCGGGTTTGCTCTTGAGTGGTCGTAGTCCAGTGATTTTTTCGTGCGCTCAAGGTGTGAAGACTGTTCAATAGTTCGAATTCCTGTATGGTGTGTGGCCGAACCTTGCAACTCCGTCCGCGTAGAACTCGTTTATATCGCAGCTCCATACAAACTTTCACCCCCCCGCCCCATTTCACCCCCTTAGGTGATGATTTCGGGGATAAAATCTATCGTATGTCCTTCCCCGGGACTCAAACAATCTCTATACTAAATTTCACCTTATGCGGTTCAGCCTTTTAAGCGTGAAGGTAAAACAGACAGACAGGCGGACACACTTCCGCATTTATAATATTAGTATGGAAGTATGGATTGGGCTTTAAAGCTCAATTTTTTGGTAGAGTCAAGTGACCCCACGCCCTGCTGGCTAAGTGGTTAGTAGTACATTCAATGGATTTAAAAGGAAGCCTATCACGGCTAAGTAGACATTACTCCCTATTCTTCTCTTCTTAGTCGTGCACTCTTGACAGCAGTCATGTCACGTTTGATTGTTGCAAAAGACCTTAATGTCACACCTGGCTATAGCGAGTGTTACTGCACGCTGCGCGTGTGGGAAAACTCGCGTTGTGGCCAGATGAAGACGTAAAATTTTGTACTCAACACGGGCGGTGAATTCGTAAAGCCCCAGAGCGCATATTTATGGCCCTCACCTTCGGTTCGGGCCACAAACACCTGCGATCTGGGGCGTTCACGAATTCACCGCCCTAGCTACGTAATGTACTATTCCATGACTCTCGTGGAATAATAGTGCAGTGGTTTCCCGTTGCCTTCTACGCCATCACTTCAAGGGGGGTATTTAGTCCCCAAGGTTTCTGACGCCTCCTCCGTACAGTTTACCCCGTCCGGTGTACATGGTTATACCGCCATTGCTCGGTCGCCAGAGCTCCGTTGGTTTTTTAACAGGGAGCACCGTGGCAACCAGTTGGTCGCCGCAGCCATCCGGCGCGTGCAAGTGGGGTTGACAGTAGGGCCAGTGTAGGTGGTATTCCGATCTCCCCTTACTCCCCACAGACATTACTAGTTACCGAGTAATAGTCGACCAACTAAAAATGTAGGTACCTACTTACTTGAAAAGGCCAACTTTCGTACAAATTCGGCCGACGAAATCACACCATTTATTTGGCGCGTGCGTGTTGATGTAACAAATACAGACTGGCAACTACGGAACCCTACACTGCGCGTGGCCCGAAACGCACATGGCCGGTTTTTTTTTACTTATAAATTTTCGTATTTTTCTGTTCTAAATGCGCTTTATTATGCTTAGTTGTATTAGCGTGACACGCCTTAGTCTGCGAACGTTCAGTTGAATTGTCATTGCATTGATCACGAGCACGATTATGTGAAACATTTCATCAGCCGCGCCGCCGCAGGCCACGCCGGCGCCGGTTGGCCTTGCAATGCTCTACATTGTTTCATATTTTGTCGCCATTGGGGCTAGTAAATGCTCTCTCCCTCAGGTCAGGCTTAAAATAGTAGTTATTGGGATGGTATTCCGAACTCCATTCCTCCTCGTCGGCATCGCGCATTTTAGACCCCTGGAGTTGCAAACGTCCATAGACTACGGTAACCGCTAACCATCAGTCTGGCATTGCACTTGTCACTGACGTAGTATTAAAAAAAACTCCGTCCGTTTGTCGATTACGGTGATGTTTTAAACCTGCCTGCTCGATTACTAGACAGGGGTTATTTTTCAGGGCTAAACGTTCACAAAGCACGTGACTAACATTGTTAATCGTTGACTTCAAATTGCAAATAAGTAACTGTTGAGATTCTAGGGATCAATGTAAAACCGGACCGATTCTGAAAATGAAGTCGCTTATGCAAATGTTGAATTAAACCCTTCGCACTTACCAAAACTTCGAAGCATGGCGGTTGCAAACCTGCAATTGGCAAAAGCTCCCACGCGGTCAGGGTTCGTTTACCTCCAGACAACTGTTCTCATTAAGTGCGACTTATGTTTCCGTTGGTCACTGACCATTAGCTTTACAGTTACACCATCCCAAATGGCTAAGGCTCTGCATTGCAGACGTGACTAGGTATATCAAAGATCGATCGGGTAAGCACTCTAAGCAGTTAAACTGGGTTTGATAGACACTGTTATAGTTTTACATTTGACTAACTAATTCTTATTGCATTCAAAGTACGACTACCAACAATTCGAGGTAGATATACGTTAGTAATAGTTGTGATGCTGTTTTTGAATCAGTCTTGTCGGTTGCGTTGAACCTCGGCGAGGTCGATGTGGGATAGGATACGAAACGCGTTGCTTGGTGCGGAAACAATCGCGTGCTAATCCCACGCACGAGAGGTCGCGTATGCGCGGGGCTTTGCTTCAGTACAATGATAGCTTGACGGTAACTACGGTAACCGCGTACGTGCGTGAGCGAGATAGCTTGTCAATTGCTCGTTGGCCACCGACGTCTATTTCATTCAGCTCTCCTCGCAGGACCTCCCCGTATCGTGGGGTACGTATATTCTTGTTTTTCAAAAGGAGTGAATGAGCAAGCGATGCGTCTTGATGCTTTGCTGAATTTGCATGACGGCTCAACACGAAGACTCTTCGGTTTATCTATGTAATATTGAGACACGAGATAGTTGTCGTATTTCTTTAATCAGTTATCAATTTTCATATAAAATTAACAGCAAAGGAAAAACACGAGACGACTTCTCTCACCGAAGCTATTGCACCATTTCTTCAACACGATATTATATTTGTGTTATGTGATTATTTACCAAACATAATTATGAGTAGGTAATGCTTGTTTTTAAGTTTTGATCATAGTTTACAAAATACTACTTAATGAATCAGTAACATACAAATTCCTAAACTAAATTCTTACTTACTTTAAACATAACACAATAAGCTGTGGGTAGTAAAAGTATTAAAGAAATATTTGCGTTTTTAGGTTTTTCCGTATAGTCAACTAGGAACCCTTATTATAGTTTCGCCATGTCCGTCTGTGCGTCTGCAGCTTTGCTCAGTAAACCTTACTACTAGAAAGCTGTAAGTAATTCCGAGAAAAAAAACCGGCCAAGAGTGTGTCGGGCCACGCTCAGTGTAGGGTTCCGTGGTTTTCCGTCCGTCACAGTATGTGTCCCCACTTAAGCGTTAAACAAGCAATACTTAGCGAACAATTTTATTATCAGACAACGAACGACCAAAAAAACTAAGACAATTCGAGCACGACAAATTTTAGACCCAATGTATGGGTGCTCCGACCCCATTAAATCAGGAAAAATCTTAACACCGCCATGAACGATATGAGCGTTCCGCGTACAGCGACATATATCGGCAAATTAAGTAAATTATTGCGCGCGAGCTTATAGTATATGGAAATGATTTTTATGGGATATTTCTTTATTGCGTGAACCGATTTTCACCGTTTTTTACTTTATTTGAAAGCACGTCATTTCATTGTGATTTTGTAGAAATAACAGGTACAATAAACACCTGCTTATACGGTTAAATTACGAACTTAGTTCAGAAAATATTTTGTAATTTTTTTCAAAAACTATTTAACCTATCAAGTTCAAAATAATTTTCCTAGAAAGTTTTTATAAAGTTCTAATTTTGAGATTTTTTTCCTATCTTTAAAACTTATGGTTTAAAAGTTAGAGGGGGGGACACATTTTTTTTGCTTTTGGAGCGATTCTCTCCGAAAATATTAACATTATAAAAAAATGATTTGACTAAACCCCTATTCATTTTCAAATACCTATCCAACAATATGTCACACGTTAGGGTTGAAATGAAAAAAAAAATCACTCCCCACTTTACGTATAGGAGAGGTACCCTAATAAAACATTCTTTCCACTTTTTATTTTACCACTTTGTCGGCGTGATTGATGATTGATGATGTGACATATTAGTACCAAATTTCAGCTTTCTAGTGCTAACGGTTACTGAGATTATCCGCGGACGAACGGACAGACATGGCGAAACTATAAGGGTTCCTAGTCGACAACGGAACCCTAAAAAGAGAACAAAATCTTGATAAACCCCTAAGATATGTAAAATAGAGATGTATTTTTTTCTCTTTAAACCAATGGTGTATCTTTCGATAGTTTGTGTTAACATACATATTATAGGTTTCTTAAAACTATTTTTAACCCTCGACGCAAAAAGCGGGACGTGTATCTGTCTGTGGTAGCGTAGCTCCCTAACGGATGGACCGAATTGAATGCGGTGTTTTTTCTGTGTCATAGATAATTTTATCTCGAGTGTTCTTGGCCATGTTTCACGAAAATCTGTTAAGCCGTTTTTGAGATATTATATTGGACTTTGAAATGAAAATGTCGGGGGTTTTTCAACTTTTCTAAGTTGTAGTTATTCATCTTAGTGATCCGTCTGCGTATATTGGGCTTTAAAGTTTTTGTTCGATACAAGTGCAAGCAGTCAGATACCTATATCGTACGTAACACATCCTTAGGGCTTGTCCATAAATTACGTCATTTCAAAATAGGGGGGGGGGGGGGGGGGGGCATCGGATAACGATAGTCATTTTATTAGGCGGGGAGGGTCCAATTCAAGGAATAACAGAATGATGATGGGATGGTCAAAAATTGACAAAAAAACGATGACGTAATTTATGGACAAGCCCTCATTATATTACTCTTACAGTAATAAAGACGTGTTCGTATTATTTGAAGGTGAAGGTAAATCAATAAGGGATCCATTAATAATTTTAAAAATAGGGTGAGTTTTTCGTAAGGGTTTATAATTATTTATCATTAGTGGTTTTAATTTGAGGATCGTAATGGTCCAAAGAAGATATTAGTAATTTTTACAACTGCCACTAAAGTAATAAAAGTAAGTAAGTATTTGGCTGTTACTAACTATATGATGCTGACTGTACCAATATGAACTGACAACTAAGTATCTCAATCCCATTACATAGGTACATCATGGTTGAGTAGTCAACCATGGTGTACCTATGGTATTTGGCGTGAGGTTCGTTGAGTTGCGCACGCGCAGGCCGCGGAGGCGCAGGAGGCGATTGTATGCAGATGCCGCGCGTTGCCTCACAGCGCGAGCCCTGATCGGAATTACCTAATATCGAACAGTGGCTGCAAGGCGCTTCGCGGAGAATCTCTGATCGTTTCGTTTCGTTTCGTGTCGAAATTCGAGGTTGATGCCGATATGGAACGTATGGCCTTGGACATTGCCGTCCAGAATACCAATGTGCTCGTTTTACACTTATTACAACAATTTTATATTTATACCAGATATGCACTTTATACGTAGAGATAATATATTCTGCGCGTCAAGTGTGCCCTTTCTGTCACACTTCACATAGATTTGTATTTAATGTACTACCATCTCGTTCGGTCGTTTATTATTATTTTATTACCATAGCTTGTCCTGATTTTTATAGGTCGATGTAGTAAAATGCCAGGACGGAGAATGCGAGCAAAGTAATCGGAAACAAGGAAAAGTTGGCCAAACTGCATTGAAGTAGTCCAAGGTAGAAGATTCCGATTCCAATGAAAGTTTTATAACAAGTCCGCCACATTAAATACCCTATATTATAAACGATAACGTTTACACCTAATTAAACTTTCGGCGTTAATTTTACCAGATTTGCTTGCTTAACCTCTCATTCCGCGCATTATTACCAAATTCTAATATGTAATTTTTGACAACCCATTCTACAAACTCAAAAGCAAGACTTTGGCCATTTGAGTCATACATAAGGTAACGGCGCCTATTACCGGGGGTATCAAATTCGGCTACCATTACCGTGGCATTTTCAAATACGCATTTTAAAAGCAAACCGTTCGATTTACAATAAAACATACTTTACACAAATGAAGCCTAATTTAGTTGACTAACGGTCCTGTTTACGCAAATGTGTGTGAATGAAATAACAAGCACGCAATCCGTCAGTTTCTGCGACGGCGGCGTAGGAAGAGGTTGTGTCATACAAACGCATGGCGTCACTGGTAGGTATACCCGAATCTTATTTATTATTTCACGCAATACCTATGACAATTGAACAAATGCTATGGATTTTAAATGGTCATCTATAGTTTTCTGCACAACCTTTGCGTACTCGTTATATATTTTTTGGCCAGGAAATTCATTTAAAATGGAATATAAAATACAGCGGTGATATACGCCATTTTTAGTTGGGGAAACTAATACCGTGGCATACCACGGTAATAGTTAAGTCGGCGATTTGCTTCTTTGTGCTTTATCTTTTTTATATGTCATCGATTATAAAATCTCTTATAGCTATTCGAATCTCGATCTATTGACGCTATTAAAGAACTATTTCCGTGGTATGGAAAGTATCCAACAAACCGTTAATTTTAAACCAAAACTTTAGTACTGAATCTGCAGTTTCTATGGAAACCCTTATTTTGTCATGTCGTTTGAATATTGTAATAATTAACTATATTTACTTACCAGTTATGTGATTTTGGTTTTATATCAAGCTTGTAATATGTATGTTTGATTTGTAATGAAAATACAATTGTATCCTAAAGTTTTTATGGATCGGAATAAGATTTTACAAAATTCCAAATTAAGTCTATCACCGATGGTAAGATCCCACAACAATCGGTAATAGTATCTATGGGATTTTTTTACCGACTCATTCAATATTTGTTTGGGTCGGTAATAGGTTAAAGAAGTATCTATTACCGAGTGACATTTAAGTTTTCTCTTAAAATAAATCATTATCTAGGGTTCCGTTCGTACAATTTCATGTGATAAAATTGATTTCTCTGGTTCGTATTATTAAGATGTGTGGTGAACGGAGATAATAACATATCCCAGCAAAATTTGTAATTTAAATAAAGTCCTAAAACATCCAAACAACCCGGAAGCAACACATAAGTATAGATAAAGGTGTTACTTACCTACACAAAACGCAAAATATTGTTTTCGAGTCAATTAGCCTGTTAGTATGCTCAGTATTGTACTTATTAGGTTTTTTATAATACCCCGTAATTTATTTATTTAATCTTCGAATACAAAATACCGAACCCATAGTATAATGTAATGTAAGTGTGATTTAATAAAAGGTAGTCTTTACCTGCTATTTATGCAAGTAGTAGTTATTCTTATAACCAGTGGACATCATTTTGTTGATTTAAGTATGTTTTATGTTTTCTTTATTTTTAGATAGTACGGAACCAAAGTCATGAATATTATTTTAACCCTCGATATTGGGTGCCGAATTGTGTATCAGGTTACTATTACCGATGGTAGAAAATTGCTGCTTTTTGTACCCTCGGTAATAAAAGCTAATTTCGCGGTAATAGAATCACATTCCATCCATTACCACGGTAATAGAAGATTCTCCTTTCGTGGTTTCAATAATTATTTTATCAAATATAATAAACTAAAATTGGTTCAAAAAGTTACGACTCTGAAAGTTAAATAACCACTCTTCAATAAAAAAAATAATCTAGGACGTTAAGGAGCTTTCATACCCATCATTTTTTATAATCATTTGAAAACTACCTCGCGTACCACGGTAATAGGCGCCGTTACCTTAAAACAACAACAAAATTCGTTTCTCCTGTGGTCAATAATTAAGCTCACGTGCATATAAATAATGATTTTATCGAATAGTAATATAGAAGAGGAGACAATAGTAATATAGAGGAGAGATTATATATGGAATGCATAAATGGCTCAAATTTGCCAAGGACAAAAAACTAACAAACCATGATATGCTTTAATTTTGCAATTAATTAAGTAAACGACACCTATGGAAATTCGAAGTTTTTCGACTTTTAGAGATCAATGGGTCACGGTCTATTATGCTGCTTGGCAGTATCGACTTACTAATTATTCTACACGACACTTTAAAACTAATTTCAGACGTTATCTGGCAACGGTGAATGCTAGGGCAATATTTTCGATAAATTGGCCCGTACGTAGTCAAGATTTTACAAGGAGGCCGAACGTGCGAGTCGTGTTTATTGCCGTGTAAAGAAAAACATCGGTGTTTCTCAAATTTACTTATTTGTCAGAAAGAGACAGATGCCTTACTCACACCTGTCTGAGAAAACCAATCAAAATAGGTTCGCTGAACGAGCCGCGTCTCCGACATGCTTGAATACCTCTCAGGCGTGAACAATCCATGATAAACCTCCCACAATGCGATGCTAACGGTTCCTCCTTTGGCTAGGTCACCTTGGACTTTATCTGGCCTTTGCTTCGTAACCTGATCACATCCACCTCGCAAACATCTCAACGGATCATACAGAGCTTAGGTTCGAGCTTGTGGCCGCTCGCTTGAGGGCTTCGAAAGCCTAATTTTTAGTTGGACTCATGGTAGTCATGGTCCGCATAATCGACGCCGTCTAAAGCCTTGTTCGGAGTAGGCTAGTATTTTAGTGCGAGTCCATACATTTGCTGCAAGGACGAGTAGCTTTTCTATGGACTCGCACTAAAATGCCAGCCTAGTCCGAACAAGGCTTAACAGTAAATATAAATACTTAGGTATAACCCTTATCGATCTTAAGGAACACGCATTTAGTTATTTATTTGGTACACCGGCCCCATATACAACCCCTAACTCGTTACACACAAAACCCTATACACAAGTGTGACATAACTGGGGGCCTAGGCCTAGACAAGAGCCGAGAAAATGTATGGGAATGACAGATGTTAACGAAAAGTGTTTCGTCGGCATCTGTCATGCCCATACATTTTATTCGTTTTCTATTGGCGTTAGCGCTTGTCGATTGTAACCTGGTCTACGGCCCCTGAACCCTTAAACCAATTCGGTCATACACATACTATAATAAAAAATTGCTTTGTCAGTATCACCACGATTTATTACAAACGCGTTCTGGTTCTACAAAACAAAGTCATATTACGCTGTAAACAACTACTGCAGTTTATCAACAGAAGTGTTCAATAAATTGTATAATATGAATGCATCGTAAAAAATCTGCTCTAAGAGCCTGTTTAGCCGTTTTAGGGAATGCCTAGCCTTTCACTACAGGACTTATTATTCGGAACGCGCCAATGCGCTTCATCTCACCCGTCACGCCTAACGGAACAAGACCTATACCTACTCTTAATTACTATGAATCGCGGCATCAAGATATATTTGTAGGTGAACGGTGAGGTGAGGCCAAAACAAGTTACAAAATAGCGGGGCTGGATTCCGCGTTAACACGAAGGTGTGCCCACTATTCATAAATCTCCATGGATTGCAGACATTGCAATGACGCAAATGCCAATAATCGGAACAAATAAAAGAAATTCACGCGCTTTTGTACAGGACTCCTCATAGTCAGTTCCGCACACAGAGGGTTCCGTGCAAAATATTATGTGGTATTAGTGTATTCGTTCATCACAATTATCTCAAGGTATTTCCCACTTAAATGACGGCTAAATTAAACTTTGCTGTTGGAAAACTAGTGTCCGCTACATAGGACATAAGTCGCGGTCAGTTTAAAAAATAAAAACACGTTCATAATTGCAAAAAAAGGGATGTAACTACAAATTTACAGATCTTGGATTCGTTATTGCAGGTTCTTGTGTAAAATATATATGTCATGTCGTATGAGGATTCATACATTACAACGCAGCGGTGTACGTGATGCACACGCAGGCGTGCTGCACATGCAGTCGGTGTGGCTCGGCCTTTAGAAGTTAGTTTTTTTACGCTGGATCAAGGGATTACGTGAGAAACTATTACATTTTAATGATAATAAAATAAAATATACCGACGCGCTCCTGAGTAAAAGGCTGGACAGACTAATGGACAACGAAGCGATCCTATATGGGTTTCTTTTTTTCCTTTTCTGGTACCTACAGAAACCGAAAGATTTATTCTGTTATTTTGTTAAAATATTATGCATGGTAAAAACAGTAACGTCGACATAAAATTAAAACCTAGTGATATATATATATTATTATACACAGTGTTTTTTTTAACCGTCTTAGAGCCGAAGCCCAGTTAAAGTATGCATTAAAAAAAACTTGAAAAAATGATTTTAATTGTTTTTTTTAAATGCATTAATATTGTTTTTTTTTGTTTTAATATTAATTTTAATCATCCAGCCGAGCGATCGCAGTGTTAGTAGGGCAGTTGTGAGCACTCTGCCCCACTATGTCCGCTAGCCGCCATCTTATGTAGATAGGTATGAACTCTAACCGGGTGAAAGAACTTCGTGCCGCGCGCCATATTGAGGACCTACCAAGAAACGATAAGTGTCTCCCTCTCTGTCGCACTTGCTAGATCGTGCGACAGTGAGAGAGATACATGAACGAAGTTCGTTTTCGTTTCGCGGTAGCCCCTCTGAACTTTTCAAACTTAATTACTTTTTATCACTAAAAACTTAACTATTTATTTTTTCACTAATTATTAATACGTTTTGGATTCTATAAGTAGGTTTCGGCTCTAAGACGGTTAAAAAATACGCTGTGTAAATTTAGCATAGAATAAAATATAAGATTTTTAAAAAATACAATATATTAACTTACAAACAAAACTCACGAAAAATCTCGAATATCATCACACATTCTACTTATATTTGTTATTTTAAATAGCTTACCTACATAGAGATCCAAAAATCGGCCAAGTTCGTGTCGGGGTCACATCGACACGCGCGCTCCTTCTAAAAGCCGCGCTTGCGTCGGCCGAATTTGTACGAAAGTTAGCCTTTCTAAGTACGAGTAACTACATTTTAAGTTAGTCGACTATTACACGGTAACTAGTTATGCCTACTTAGCCGTAATGGTCTTCCCTTTTAATTCATTACCTATATGTAATACTACTGCCACCAATTTATTTACTTCCCCAGTAGTAGCCATTTAGCCGACAGCAGGGGCACATGACTCGAACAAAAAATAGGGCTTTAAAGCCCAAAATGTCTCACAAACGAATCACTCAGTTGAAAAATAGTTTCTAGAAACCCATAATATTTATGAACAAGCTAAGTATGAACCGATACACGATCGAACGAACAGACGATAGGTTTAAAGAGAAAAATAAATATTTCCTCACTTTAGATGTAGGGGACGTACCTACTATAAAAAAATAATTCAATGTTTTATTCTACTGTTTTGTCGGCGTGATTGATTTATATACCCAAGTCACTTACAGTTTTCTAGTAGGTAGTACCAGGTTTACTGAGTTAAGCCGCAGGCGGACAGACAGATATGGCAAAACTATAAGGTTGTTGACTACGGAACCCTAAAAATGGATTCTGTTTGACCTTAAAAAATCGTGACGTCACTTGGTCCCATTTTCCTACAAACTTCAAACTAAAAGAGCGTTTCGACGTTTCATAATAAAAGTTGGTAATTTGACCATCCCATCCCTATGACATAGAAATTGACATTAAGCGACAACATTGGTTACAGCTACATTAATAGGTTCACTTAAATAAGCTATTCAGAAAAAGATCACCCCTTAAATGCATAGCTTACACAACAGAAACAATATTGTTGTTTGAATTGTTTTCTCCGTACAGAGAGAGTCATTCGCGCGCCATTGCGAGGGCCGCACACAGTATCTCGAATCGATTCTTTCACGGTATATAATTATAATTTTGGTAAAATAATATATACAATATCGGTTATTACATTTTGTACAATTGAAGCAGTGAGTATTATGAGCAAGTGATTAGTTGGTCAGCCATGATGCCAGGAAGCGGAAGATTTCTGCGCAGCGAGCGCGGGCGCTACAGGGTGACGCCGCCGCACCGCGCGGCCGGCGCCTGCTTCCACTACTCATGGGCGCAGGCGCCGGAGCCCCGGCCGCGGCCCGGGAAACGCGTGCGCATGCGACCCAGGTGAGCTGCCTGCTCTTCCATGCACTCACTCGTTCAAGGGACCCTAATCCTATGACAATTCGCCAATCTACCGCTCTCCCCAATAGGTACGAACTTTAGACGTCTCTCTCAGTCAATCCTGAAACAGACTGAAACAGACAGGCCAGAATAGAAATAGTACGCAATCATAAATAAACAAATTAGTGGTGTAGGTTTAAGCTTAATACTTTATAGAATTCGTCTGTTGTTAGTCACCCTTGTACTAAAATTTCTGCTTTCGCAATGCTGTCATCAGTCATAGCGCTCCTTGTGACAGATTGGTAGTATAGTAGATATTGGTGATGGACCTCGTAGCCCGCTGCTCTCGACTTTACCCCCTGATCGAGGGCAAAATGTTACAAACATCTGCCCAGCTATTCTGTAACTTGTTTTAAAGTCCTCTCACCAATCACCCACAAATATATATTGACGCTGAAATTCTTAGTAACGAAGCGTAGGTCTCTAACTACGCTTCTAGATTCGTTATTGTGGGTACTCGTATGAGGCGGTAAGGTGAGGTTGAAACAAGTTATAAAATAGCCGATTAGCAGTGTGTTAATGCTGAGGACTACCACCTATATGTACAGTACACTTTATTAAGCTCCTAAACTTTGCAAAGTATGTCAAAAATCTTGCGTTCTAGTCTCGTTTGCGCTGTATAAAGCGCAAAAAACTGCTTTAGAAAAAAATGCAAAAAGCTAACCAAAAAATGTGTGCATTTTTAGATACTCTATCAATTTTAGGGTGTAAATATTATAAATGCTTAAATTGCACAAGTATCGTGTATAATGTCAGTATCGGCTATTCAATAGCTTTGTTCCTGAAATAAAAGTATATTATACATTCCATTTCATAGTGAAATGGTACAAATGTAGAGAAATGTCTGTCAGTAACATTACATCAGAGTTAGGCAAGGAATCGCCGCCGCCGCGCTATGATCTGCAGTAAGAGGCTGTTTGCCTCGCCAGCGCCGCTCCGGTATTGGGATTAAGGACGGCTGCTCCGCTACCACTCGATAGCTGGTTTCGTGCGCTTTTGTAAGGTCACGTGACCTTACCAGCGCCACGGATTTACACCCAACCTCGCCCCAATCCACGCGTGCCACTTTCTGACATTGTGAACTTGAATATCAATAAATACATTTCTGTTAAAATACCTTTTAGATTACAATAGAGGCAATGCTATAATCGTATTTAATTCCAATTAGATTAAAAGTCAAAATTATCCGCAATAAAAACGCGGCACATCATTTTATTCAAATGTAGCGTTCCGTACTTTAAAACGAACCCTTATATGTTGTAGTCGTAGTACGACTGTCTGACAGAGCCCTTTTTCTAAAGAACGCTTGTAGCCGAGTTGCAATTATCAAATACTCTTACTACTTTCTTTAAATCATAAAAAAATTGTTCGGTTGAAGTATGATAAAGACTTCTAGGTACTAGGCGTATTTTATTCCAGAATGAATAGGCGGGGAAAGACGTCGGGTATGTTGTATGAAACTTTGTACGGAATCCTCGGTGCACGAGTCCGACTCGCAATCTCGCAATTAGCTGTTTATGTTCTGTAAGAACTTTTTCTCAAAAATCGCCGGCAAAGTGAACATAACGCGCTACATATTGGAAGGTAAAGTGTATAGTTTAAGGTCAGATCTAAATTAAAAAATAAAAAACATTGCAGGCCGCCTGGAATGTTATATATGTAGTACATTACTGCAGAGGCCGTGAAGTAAGGGATTGCTGGACGAGCTTGGGGTAGACGGCCGAGTCGTAGACGAGGCCGGATGCAACGAGTCCAGCAATCCCTGTTCCGGCCGAGGATTGTATAGTGCTTTTCTCAAACGATGTGAGGAAATAATAAAATAAAAAATAATACAAGGTAGTCAACTAATTAATAGTTTGTTGAAATTACAATCGGAACGATAGTTCAGAAAAAAATTGTGTAATTTGCCGCCTTTTTTATTTTTTAAACATGCCATTTCAACAAGCCGTTCGAGCACCATGTTTAACCGCACATATGTATAGTACCATAGATTTTGTTTTTTTTTATTTCGCAAGTATGCTTACAGAGTCTAGTAGTGGTTGGCAGTATGTATTTTTTCCTTTGTCAGAATTGTCAGTTTAATATTAGTAAGCAAATTTAAAAAGTTAGAGTAGCGGACAATAATGTTTTTAGTTAGGGTTTTCATACATTACTTCTTGGCGTAAGGCCAAGAAGTAATGTAGTGAGCCATAAACTACAAACTTCTTGTCTTCATTTCGTGATATTAACGCATACATTTCAGAGCATGTTTGAGAAAAATTCCTTATTTGTCGAGTACCAAATTTTTTTTAAAGTAGAAACTGGCATATAAAAGACGGCATAGCTCGTATTCAGCCAATTCAACGCGTATTTTTCTGTTGCAAACACGACGTTTTTGTATGTGTCTCAAATAAAAAAAGAAAAATACACTTCCGATTCTGTAAAAAAAACCGCGGGTAATCGTAAATAATGTTCACGCATGCAGCAATATTTAAAGTTTATATAAATAAATACGAGTAATATGTGTTCAAGCGACGAAGGAATGGAGTGTACCTACGCCTGAGGAATTGAGGGATGAAGCGAATCTCGTAATCAATAATTTGTTTCCAGTAAAGTCAAAAGAGAAATATATGAAGAGAATTTTATGTTGTGGCGAGAAGCAAAGAATGTCTCCTACTTTTCAGAAAGCATATTTTAGTTTATTTCAGTGAACTCGCAAAAAGTATAATGCCATCAACATTGTGGCCATTATATTCAATGCTAAAATTCACAATACTTACACTTACTTTACAATACTTCGGAGCACAAATAGAACATTATTGCCGTGGCCAGGAAGGAGGCCATTGCAGGCTTCGTATTATAATTAAACGGACTCGCAAGCTCGTCCGTTTAAACAAATACTCAGCCTGAAATTGCCTCCTTCCCGGCTACGGCAATAATGTACTATTTGTGCTCCGAAAAGTAAAACATCTGACGGGAGTAGTTTTATTCAGTGATTAAAGCTGCGTAATGTACCCGTTGACGCTTCATATGCGTCACGTCTTTTTCACACATTTTACTGCGTTTACGGTGCGTTCGTATTTTAGCAACAATGTGGCCGATGCTTATCCGGTTACGGCTTAAAAAATGTAATGAGTATAATAAGTAAACAGTGTCAAGTTTCCGTTGTTTGTTTAAAATATGAAACCAACCTACTTAAGTATTTGACAGCATACTGTGTCTTTTTAAAAGTTATTACTTATTATTGTTAATCTATATATATAAATGCCTTTGTCCTGACTGACTCACTCATCAACGCACAGCCGAAATTACTGGGACTAGAAACTTGAATTTTACACCAGGACTTCCTTTTATGACGTAAGCAAGGGATAAGACGGGATTTTTGGAAATTCCATCCGTAAGGGGGTTAAATTGGGGTGCAAAGTTTGTATGGGGGAAACTTTATATTATGGACTAGAGACTTAAAACTTTGTAGAAAGATTACTTATTAACATACAAAAAAAGTAATTTCAGCGTTTAAGAAAATTCCACCCCTAAGGGGGTTAAATAGGGGTGCAATGTTTGTATGGGGGAAACATTAATTTTTGAAATATGAACTTGAAACTATGTAGAAAGATTACTCATTAAAATACAGTAAAAGTAATTTCTGCGTTTAAAAAAATTCCACCCCTAAGGGGGTTAAATAAGGGTGCAATACTTGTATGGGGGAAACATTATTTTTTAAACTAGAGTTTTGTAACTTTAGGTTATTTTTATAACGTGGGCTAGGGACAAGAAGGGATTTTTGGAAATACCTCCCCTAAGGGGGTCAAAGTTTGTATGAGGGAATCTTTTTTTTTTGAGCTAGAAACTTGAAACTTTGTAGGAAGATTACTAATAAGAATACAAAAAAAGCAACTTCTGCGTTTAAGAATATTCCACCCTTAAGAGGGTTAAATATGGATGCAAAGTTTGTATGGAGGGAACTTTATTTTTGGAGCTAGAAACTTGAAACTTTGTAAAAACATTATTTATTAAAATACAAAAAAAGTAATTTCTGCGTTTTAGAAAATTCTACCCCTAAGGGCGTTAAATGATGGTGCAATATTTGTATGGGGGAATCATTATTTTGTAAGCTAGAGACTTAAAACTTTGTAGCAAGATTACTCATAAAGATACAAAAAAAGTGATTTCAGAGTTTTAGAAAATTCCGCCCCTAAGGGGGTTAAATGGGAGTGAAATGTTTGTATGGGGGAAAGATTATTTTTTGAACTAGAGACTTGAAACTCTGTAGAAAGATTACTTATTAGAATACAAAAAAAGTCATTTCTGCATTTAAGAAAATTGTACCCTTAAGAGGGTTAAATAGAGGTGCAAAGAGGGAACCTTATTGTTTGAGTTAAACTTGAAACTTTGTAGAAAGATTACTTATTAGAATACAAAAAAACGGCGGGCAGCGTTTTAGAAAATTCTACCTTGAAGGGGGTTAAATAGGGGTGCAAAGTTTGTTTGAGGGAAACTTTTCCTTTTGAGCTAGAAACTTGAAACTTTGTAGAAAGATTACTTATTAAGGTTACGAGAACTTGAAAGAGATTCAAAGCTCAAAAAAAATGCATAAGGGCATTAAGTGGTATTTCAGCTAGAGAGTCATGTAAGCCTGTTTTTAAAAGGCTCAATATCCTCCCCTTGCCATGCATGTACATTATAATAAATAGATTTGCATGCCTACTTTTATAAGGTATTGACATTATATGGACATTATTTACCATTTACCATACCATCTTTATACGTACATAATTTTAAGCAAATAAACAAATTTCACTTCATTTCATAAGATACAGAAAAGTAATTTCAGCGTTTTAGAAAATTCTACCCCTAAGGGGGTTAAATGGGGGTGCAATGTTTGTATGGGGGAAACATTATTTTTTGAACTAGAGACTTGAAACTTTGTAGAAAGTTAAGTCATTAAAATACAAAAAAGTAATTTCAGCGTTTAAGAAAATTCTACCCTAATGGGGGTTGAGAAAGGTTGAAGGTTTTGTACGGGGAACACTGGATTTTTTAAAGAGATGTACTCTTCATTAACCTGTCTCCATTTCTCGATTTCCAGTGCTGAGTTTAAGATTGTTTTAACAGCCTTACGATTTTTTTTTAAATCTCACTCATAATAACTAAGATCCCTATTTTCTAGCTCCAAATCCAAGCGTCGCTCTATATCTTGCAGAGTCATTTTTGCCAATGATTAAAATTAGATTAAAGCATCAGGTAACTGACGGAATAAGTATTACGTAAGCATTCTGCAAACAATTCCCGTAATCTGATTGGAAAATCTTTAATAATTCTTTAACAATCGCATATCAGTGTCTGCCACTGTTTGAAATGTAATATGTCTAGACCATTTTTACTAAGAATAAAATTCACTTACTTATTTTATATCTTTGTCATCATCAAAAATCTACGCGGACGAAGTCGCGGGCGGCCGCTAGTGTAATATAAAGGAGTTTCCTAAATTTTTTATTACGATGCGATTCGAACTAGTGTTTAGAGAGGAACAACTATTTGTATAGGAGCAACTACAAGCAAGAGCCATGATTATGTACACAAATAACATTATAAAGAGCCTGTAGTGACCCACTGCTGTGCCAAGACCTCCCCCCACTTTTTTCCAATGCTCCCGTCCCGATTCTGAGCAGTCATTGGTCATTGGTCATTCTTTTAAAAAGGAGTCCAGCTCGTCTCGCCGTCGCCGACGAGGTCTGCCGCTTCTCAGTTTCCAGCGGTCCGGCTGTCAGTCAGTGGCGATCTTGGCCCACAGCTCACTCGGCATGCGGCAGACTTGACCAGCCTGGACTGGTTCTACGTCAGTTCAACAGCTTGGCTGATTTCCGAGCTACATCGACTATTTGATTATGGAGCGCAGCGTGGTATTCCGGATAGGATCCACTAATACATCTCAAAAATAAATAAGTAGTCAAAAATCGTCATAGACGGATCTCGCTAACCAGCCGAAACGCATCATACTACTTAATATACAATATATTATTGACATAGAAGTATGAAGACGTCAAAGCTTCCTAAATATTTGTACTAATCGCCGTTTGGAAAATCAAGTTAATTGCTATTTTCCTCGTGAACTGCGTTTACATGCATAGTTTTAACACGAGGAAAGTACTATATTGACGGATGACCTACCGCACGGTTCGAAAACTAGTCACCGAGCGTTCTTACAGCTGTAATTTTTCAACCATATCTAAAAGTATTGGTATGATTCTTATGTAAAACACAATAGGGGTAGACACTAAATAAAATAATCAATAATGACGTATTTTCTCGAAAAGGATTAAAAATGTAGTCAAATGGAAAAAAAAGCAACGTAAGACGTTAAACACAGAACACGAGGTGTTCTGTGACGTTAAATAATCACAAAGTTTTAAGTGTCCAATGTTTAAAGAAGGGGTATGTTCTATCCCTTATCCGCAAAACGCAACTTCATATGAAACGATTGTCATTTACTATGACGCTTGCAGATTGTGACGTCACTAACTGCAAGCATTTTCTCTCTCTCACAAGCAATATTAAAACGGCTGTTTGAAAGCGAGTTGTACTTACAATAGATGCTATGATTTCAGATGTCAGTCAGCTCCGCGGCTAATGGATAGTCACAGTCGCTCAGCGTCGCCGGGCGGGCGGGCGCGGCCCCAGCACCGCCCACCGTCGCCGCCGACGCCGCCCGGTGTGGACAACCGCGCCTACCAGCCGGACGACCCCAACCACAACGACTCCTTCGCCTCCAACCACCCCCACCAAAACGGACACGTCAAGGAACACAACGGCGACACTAAAACCTTAGAAGCGGTCAACCTGGAACTCATCAATTTGCAACCTAGAAACGGAAATACGAAAAAGAAAGATGTCGAAGTGGACATGAATGTTACGAATCCGTACGATGAATATTTTGTTCCAGTCAACGAGCACAGAAAATACATGAGGTCAGTATTCCTATTTTCGTAAATTTTACGTATAAGAGACTTGATCTTCTTCTAACTTTCGTAGCCTAAGGGCATTTATAATACAAGGCAAGTTATTTGACGACGCCTGGTGTGCAGTGCCCCACTGTCGTCTGCTTCCTCCCATAACGCCCTCTACAATGACGCACGATAAACAACCCATGAATGATACTGCGCAAAAAATGCGCATTAATTAGGTACGTAAGTACTCGAAGGCGCTGGCATAATGTCACCAGAGATCTGGTAGTATTTACGCAATAAGCGAATAAGCAATAACGGTCACCAGCATCAGCCGTCCAGTTTTTGAGTAGCTTGAGAACTATAGACATTTCCATCAATCGCTCATTTGACAGAAAATAATCCCAATTACTTAAAGTATATCTACAATTAAGTACACTTACTTTAACAAATCTTTGAATTTAAAAAAAAGAATCAGCCAGTATCTAAAAGCATAGTTCTGTCACAAATGGTCTCAGTTATAGTTATAGTGGCAACAGAAATGCATCATCTGTGAAAATGTCAATTGTCTAGCTGTCGCGGTTATTGAGATACAGCCTGGTTCAAGACGGACGGACGGACAGCGAAGTCATAGTAACAGGGTTGCGTTTTTACCGTTTGGGTATACGGAGCCCTAATTGGAAACAAATTTTAAGTGCATTTTAGTTGAAATGACATAGGTTTGCTCAACATTCTACTTTATAGGTTAAATTAGAACTGCATGTGTCCTAATGACCAAGAGAAGAAGTGCGTTCATTCCGAACACATTACCATGCAAACGAAGTTGCAGGTACAGCTAGTAAATATTAAGTTATATTTTGTGTTGGAACATAATTAGACAGATAAATAATAATAATAATTAGACCTGCAATAGGTAGGTAAGCCTTTAGCAGGCGCTTTCACAAAAAAGTATTATGCCAATGCCAACCCCCTGGAATAAGATTTAGATCTCTGTGAGCGAGAGAGACTCTCTGGTAGTAGAGGTAGTGCAATGGTTTTTCACCTATCATCTTGAGTAAGTTAACAAGACATACGAATTCAGTTCACGTCATATAAATCAGGTAATAAAATGAACAATTGGACTTCATAATTTGTCCCCACCATGCATGCTGAAACAAGAAAGCATGTCCAAATTTTAGGGTATACCTACCTACAAAACATTTCTTTTCTCTCAAATCCGGCAGAAAGTTTTTGAGTCGTCAGCATTCTTTTATGTTTACTAAGCAATTGTGTCTAAACAACAAATAAGTCGCGTTATATTTTAAGTATTTCATTTTGTTTTGAGAAAGTCGCTGCATATTCATGAGTGCGGCGGATGGCACGCGCGGAGACAATAGCCGAGATCGACTGAAACAAATTCCGAGCATAATACTAATAGAGCACGGCCAACTCCTCCATTCTCTCCTGACCTTTTTTTATTTACGAGTGCCCCGAACCGCGCACTCGCATCACAATACTGGCTGATCTACGAGCACATCTATGTCACCACGGAGTAAGTCACCGACGCAGCAAAACAGAAATCCACATAAACATAACACGTGATCACATGACTGTAGGTAACTTTGTTATTGTTTCAATGACCTATCCATTTATAAAAATTTAGGGCACATTGTTAGCAGTGAACTTTAACGCGTGGAGTAGATATCTATTATTCTAATAGCATTGTCACACTATAGCCATTGTTAGATACTGATTGCGTAAACTTTGGTGTTTTGGAACGTTCCCAATGTTCCCATATTGTTAGAGTTGAAAAGAGTGGAGACGAATATCACACGATTTTGAATACCTACGTAGCTAGAATAACGTTTCCAATCGTAATCAAATCAAAAGTCTAACCATGCTTTGTTTTTCCACACGTGTGTTTCTTCTACCCGCGACTTTGTCCGCATACAGACATTACAGACATTAAACCATCTACATAACAAAGATCTGAGTCTATCCATCTGTTTAAGCATGAAAAACCTGAACCTATCGGAAGTAAGTAGGTAAGGTAGTGTATTCGTAGGCATACATATTACACGTACGAGTGTGAAGTTGCTGAGTGGTATGTTGTTGTGTTGTGTGCGGCTGCGCCGGGCAGGAGGCAGGAGGCAGCACAATGCTCGGTGCATCGACCTCCGCTCGCCTCCCGACACTCCCGAGCTGCAGGTCGCGCGCGCGCACCCCGGGTCCCGACCTCTCTGCCTCCCAGCGTGCATTTAACACTCACAACTATGTAAACTCATCGTTCTTATAACCATGCTTTTTATTTGTCGCTCTCGATCTTCACCAACGTGTCGGTATTCACACTACACTCCGGTTTTATGTTGTTGTAGGTGTGTTGGGATTTGGACCGATTTTTTTTTTAGATATGGTGGTTTATAAAACTCATAAAACAATGTTAGTATGTACCTAACCATCCTATCGTCGTGCTCTAAATTATTCTAAATATGAATATGTGTGAGAAGAACTCACGAGTATCAACTTAAGGAGGGTTAAAAGTTTCAAAACATGTGGGAATGATGGGTGCTGACGTTTGCTTATTATCGTGTGACTTACATGTAAGTATGACATGGCGAGCCACTGGCAGACAGTTGACCCGTCACGAGTCATTAATTTCCAACGCATTTGATTGATTATTTTAGAACAATACGAGGTCGTGGTAATTCACGTTGACATTTAGTGTTCGTGTAAGGTAAATCCAGGTGGCCCAGGCGTGCTCCGCTCCGAAGCAACGCGCGAAGCAGTCACGACACAAGTGACGTTAGGTCGTACGCCTCTCCAGCCCTGTGTAACCGACGTTTTAGAAAAATATGTACCTTTCCGAGAATAGTTGTACATATTTAATAAGGTATTCTATGTAAAAGCGCTATATACTTTCCTATCTAACAGACAAGTAGAGGTAAGTACCTAAGTACCTATATAGGTAGAATATTAGTGCAAATAAATTTGTTTGCATTAAATAGGTACTTACGTCATGTTTTTATTCAGATACAAACGATTCAATTGCGTAAAGTAATCTATATCTGCTTATGTCATTTAGGTTCCTCACAATGCCAATGTTTGTATAACTATTAGGTACTTACCTCCGTGCCAAGAGCTAGAGTACCAAATGCGCAAGGTTAGTAGAATGACATAAAAACATCAGGGTCAGATAGCGGAAGATGGACAGGGTGCATTCTAAAGTAGGTACCTACCTAATTGCGTGGCAGCCGAGCTCAATCGATGTATGTATATTTGAGATTCCATATTAATGTTAGTACCCTGGGTACCTACTATTCATGTTATTCGAAATGAGTAAGTACAGAACATTTCTTTTAGGCAGCTGCCTAGAGTAGGTAGAGTTATAAATATCGTTTTTATTGCCACGCTCTGCACCTCTGCAGCTTAAACGGCTTTCTGAATTTGTAATATGCGAGGTGTCGTTAGATTATTCTCAGTCATAGGAGTAACGTTGGATACACCTGCTATTTGCGCCTAGGTATATGATACAACATATGAAAAAAGCAGTAGAGTTTAAAAAAACACTTGTGCCGGTATATAAGAATAGGTAATAGATTATGACTGATTCGCGACACGCTCGTCGCACTAATCGCGCTGTGTTATGCTAACCGCGCTGGTATTAAGTTTTAGTTTTATAGGTACCTAAAGTGATTTGTAATTCGCAGAGGGGAGAAGTTGTACGTGACGGCGGACAAGCGCGGCGAGAAGGGCGGCTGCAAGCGGCCGCTGTGCTGGACGCTGCTGGGGCTGGTGGCAGTCGCTGTCGTCGCGGTCATAGCGCTCGCTGCCAGTGAGTGCCCCGTTTTTTTTTGGACCTTGGTTCTTTGGCAGCAGCCTGAAGCTGCGGGTCTTGGCTAGCCTGTGGGTAGACTCCACTACGGGGCTACCCGACTGCCGAAAGTGAGTGCCCCGCACGCGTAGTGGTTTATGCATATATGAAATCACGGACAACATTTCAAAACAAAATTAAATTAATTACACAATGCCTGCGTTAGACACATTTGTAATTTTAACTGATAAATCTTAAAAAGTCTCTTACAAAGGACTAGATTGCCTTTGGCCATTGGGTGTCCGACTTTTTTACCTTGAAAAAATAACTATATATATATATATATATATATATATATATATATATATATGGTGTTTTGATCCCATTTGCACAGCAAGTCAAAAACCTGGGCGTTATCATAGACCGAACTTTATCATGGGTGCCTCAAGTGGGCGAGGTCAGCAGGAAGATGTTTGCTTCAATTAGTTCCCTCAGAAGGCTTCGGAATTTTCTTCCCATTCCTACCAAAATTGCGCTTGCTCGGACACTACTTCTCCCTATATTAGATTACGCTGATATTTCCTACCTCGATCTCACTGAAGATCAACTTAATAAGCTTGAGCGCATTCAAAACGTCTGCATACGGTTCATATTTGGCTAACGCAAGTATGACCATGTCTCTTATTTTCGCTCTCAGCTTAAGGGCACGTTATCCGAAATCGACCTTTTTTACATTCAATAATAAACAATGAAATCTTGAGTTTAATGATGGGATATTGAGATATGTTATAGTTTAATTTATTTATTTATTTATTTATTTATTTATTTATAAAAACAGTTTTATGACATTACAGTTATAAACCTATGCGTCACAAAATTTAGATAATAATAAAAGGTTCACAATAATAAATATCAAACAGCTTAATTTGGAACAGTTGAGCATCTAGCATCCATCGCCTCGCAGAATCTCAAGCATTCACTATACACTGCAGCCCATCGCCACGCAAACAAGTCGCACTCGGGTGTTGATGTCAGGAGCGCATTGAGAAGTGAGAGGGCGCGAGGCAACGGCGAGTTCCTGAGCGACACGGTGCTCGACGGCGGCACAGCCAATAAGTCGCGCTGTCGAGGTCTCAGGGCTATCCTCGGGACATCCGGGACAAACAATCGCACCAGACGCTCTACAAGTTCGGGACAGTCCGACTCGCCACGCAAGGCCTGACATGCCGAGATCATCAGCTGACAATTTCGCCTGACCTCCAAGGAGTTGTACCCAAGGGAACCGAGAAGGTACTTCGTTGGGTAAAGATACGGGTAATATCCGAAAGTTTTTTTATAAAGGAACCTTAAAAACGCTTTATGAACCTTCTCAAGAAGTAACGCATACGTTGATTCATAGGGGTTCCACACGATCGACGAAGTCTCTAGCTTACTCCTTACTAAGGCATTATATACCATTTTTATGGCCACCGGGTCGTGAAAGTGGCGGAGGTTTCGGACCACAAAACCTAGCCTCCGAAAGCAGCTGGTGGCAAGAGAAGAAATATGCTCGTGAAAGGTGAGGCGCGAGTCGAACATTACACCCAAATCCTTGACGGAGAAGACACGATTTATCGGCTCTGACCCTAACATATATTGAGCATATATGGCGGCACGAGAGCGGCTAAATAATAATCGCCCTTGTTACTTTTACGGACCAAAATACGAAATTTTAAACTTCGCTCGATCATATCATGCCAAGAAAAAAGGGAATATTCGGATCTTATTTCGAGTCATACATAAAGTGGGCGCAAAATTGACTCAAGTGAATAATGACAAAAAATAGGCAATGATGTAAAGAAGATCTTTTTACGGACACTTTCTTTAAAAATGGCTTTATTTTTTTCTATTCACAATTTATCTGGGAAAGTGACCTGCGCGTCTCGTTTTAGTAGGCAGATGGCCGCGCGGCCTCAGGCTGGACGGACGTCTGTAGCGATTTTTTCATTTTGACAACCGTGATTTTCGCAAATTTAATACCAGTCACCAGATAATAATATGATTTTATATATGATAAGCACTCAAACTAGATGATATGGTATTTTTACAAACGCAATAATATAAAAGTTCAAAAAACATGCCATTAAAACGCAATTTTCCACATTTTTCTTCCTCGAGCCCTTTCTTAATGTAAAAAGTTTCAATTAGTTTCTTTAGTATGAGGAGTATTTTTTTATTACACAGGCCACATTGTCTTTTACGCCGTATAGGCGTATGTGTGTGTATTTGTGATAGATTTATCGTGACATATTTTGGTACGTCTGACATTTGACATATATGTCATGTTGTCTTACGCAATTATTGATTTTGCAAAGCAATATTGCAAAGGAGCACCGTATCTTGTACCTACGAGAAATGCAGATTTTGCCATTTATGATGCTGTAATTGTCATCCTGCCATTATGTTTACGCCACCCTGTGAAGTGCAGTGCTGCAATGCCAACGACTTGGATCCTATTAGATCAACTCGTAATCCTCTACAGTTGGACGTTCCACTGGTCTCCCGCTAATACTTCTGCTGCTGCAAAAACTATCGATGACATAGTATAGCAGGCCCCGCCAGGATGCTATTGAACAAAATGTGAACAACGCGACTATTCTATACCAATTTCAAAAATACTAATCTAGCTACAGCACACTTCAACCTCTGGATGTTTTTTAAACTGAAAGTGAATTGAAGACCCCAACAATCACTTAAAACTGTATGGCGTATACATCTGTTTAATATTTTGTTACCTATGATAACATTGATAACTCATAAACCAAAAAATAAAGCTATTTTATTCTCGAATTTAAATGTGCCATTATAAGGTGTAATTTACTTGAAGGCAGTTACGTAGGTACCTATGTACTGTGTATACTTTTTGTATAAGTATAATATGATAAGGCAAGTAATTGTTTCATTTTATTTACTCTGAGGCTAAGGAATTCTCTAAATTCTAGAACATTATAACATATGCTGGTTATATACTGGTTATATAATGTGGATGGACTATTTTATGTATGTGTCGAAAGCACGGCGTGGTACAAAATTCTATGCCTATCTCGCTCTATCTTATCACTTCGTATCACTGTTTGAATTTACACAGCTTCAAGGGATTGCAGACTTGTATTTGATTTTTAATTCAACTTGATACGTGTACGCATTCCTGACGAAAAGGATATTCGCAGATTGACAGAGAGACAACAAATATATACTATACGGGTACCATAGTCAACAAAGAATCCTAGTGTCACCATGTTCGTCTGTCCGTCTGCGGCTCCGTGCCCCGTACTATATCTGTTTATTAGTGCATCGAGCTCTCACACGTTATGTTATTGCATGAGCGAGTGCACCAACACGATTTCAATACCTACAGATCCAAAACGTCAAATTAATTGTAAATTGTCTATCCCAAAAGAATTATCCGTATAGCGTGGTTACTGGGCATTCAGTACCGCGCGGAGCGGGGCGGGGCCGAGGGAGGGGAGGCGTGCCGTGCGCAAACCTTACTACCCGCTGAGGTGCCCGCGCGGTAAGGTTTTTTAGGGATAACTTTAAGCAGCAATTAGTATTTTTTTGTACTGAATGATATGAAACAAAAAAAACGTATTTTTAAATTTAGCTGAAGAATCTTATACTTGAATTTGGACACTGAATAAAATGTCACCCTGTATATCCGTATGGAGTAAACCAGCTGTGGAAAACAATCTTTCTGAATCTACAGTAGCAGCTGGTTTGATGGCCAAATTTTTTCTCCAATAATTTGAAAATGAACTAGTTTTAAGAATCGTTATTAATCGTAATACTTTTTTCAACACAATTGCTCGTAACGTACCTCTTATTGTGTCGCTTTTAGGCTCATAATCCTGGATATTAAAAACGCGTGTTTTATAACTTTACTACACTTGTGTGTTATGGTTATATCCCGATTAAGTCACGTTGGCACCTTGCAGCAAGATATATGCATGAACACGGTGCATTCTTAAATTAACCAGGTTGTACAGAATGTACAGCTTTTTTTTTAATTTTCGGCAAATGGATTCTTACTCGACTAAACAAATTAAATCCTTTTTGTTAATTAATTGACTATTTCTTTTTGTATATGATATGGAAACGTTTAATTTAGTAAAACTATTCACTTTTCATAACATTCTACATGAATTAAATACAGATAACATATTAAAATGAAAATATAATTTTATTTTGTATTGGCTGTTTAGAGATTTCTGTGCCCACACTGCGCAAACTTCACGAAAAAAAAACTGTTGGGTGCCAATATAGGTTATATTTTGATAGGTTATTTATTTCACAAATATTTGTAAAATTTGTTTATACGTGTTTGGATATTATCAAAAATGTTGACTCGTGGTGACTAGAAAAGTGATAAATAGAATGGACGCCTCTGGAAATTCTTGGCGATGTGCAACTGTGAGTAAAAACCTGTTGTCATCGTAATGATTTGCTTAATGTAAAGTAAATAATTTGGCAGGCCTATAACATTTTCATCTTATGAAAATGATTTTTTCCTCGCAAAATGTGTTGAAAAACGTCGTATGATACGCGTGAGCTTTGATAATTACATCCTCGGCTTCCTTATCACGCTCACCTGCGGTTCGCGTGAACAATTTCGCCTCTGATGTAATTATCAACCTACCTCACTTGTATCACAATGTACTATTACGATACCGATGATCGTCAAAAATAACGATAACCTGCGGTTTACGATTATCGGCATCGGTATCGTTGCATCCCTACTTGGAAGCTAAGAAATACCAAAATATTTAAATATAAAGGTATATATTTGTTCGGATATCACAATTCCATTTCTCATTGCTGATCTTACACACATCCTGTAGGTATATTTTATGACACTTCTTTGGATTCCGTAATAAATTAGAATATTCTAATGAAGGTAGCATACTGTGATATGGGGTCAGTTTTATGCACATGCGTGGTGGTGGTGATGATGATGATGACGTGGTGTAGCAATTAATTTTGTAGGACCGTGGATAGTCGGGTTGTAAAAGACAGCGCACACTTGTGCACGATAAATTCTAAAGTCATTAACATTTTTATTTGGGGAATGTGATTTATTGAAATCAGTTGCATTTTCTTGGATTCTCTTGAAACTAAGTTATACGATAGGAAGATCCGTATTTTCGGTAGGAGTCGGCAAAATTATAGGAAAATTTCATCAATGTTCTCCTGCTTATATCCATGCGATTTTGCACCTTAGAGGAAAACACATAGAGTTACTATAACGTTGTCAATCTAACGTAGGTACTATTGCCTTTTTAATTGTATATCACCTACCGAAATGTATCTAAGAAACATACTTGGAATCTTGCTTGGAATATAATTTACTTTAAAAACAAAGTTTTAACCGACTTCAATTTAGTACTCCGCCAAGCCACGAGCACTGCATTTCCTATTTTTTACAATTTACCACATGAACTGATTTCCGATAGCAAATGCGTTGATTACTATAGAAAAAAACCGAATCGCTGTATGTGGGCCGATAATATTTGAGGACTTCCATCGATTCCCCAAGATCATCACCAATGGCACTTCATTAGTTCCTATTTCAACGGAATCTTATCAGAACCTGTGACGTACTTTTGCACTTTTAAGTACATAATTGAGGAATTCGATAAGTCATCTGTGGTCTTCATCATCAATTCCTCGCCACCAAATTTATGATTCCGGATGTAAATACACGAGTTATAACAGAAAATACCAAAATCACTACACGCGTGCCTTATAAAATTGAGGAGTCCCCTCAATTCCTCATGGATCCCATCATCTAACTGAATTTTGAAAAAAATGGGACCCACCTGGAAGTATATACATACGAACAAAAAAAAAATTTTCCGAATCGGTTCATCAATGACGGAGTTCTGAGGTAACAAACATTGAAAAAAAAAAAAAAAAAAAAAAAAATACAACCGAATTGAGAACCTCCTCCTTTTTTTTTGAAGTCGGTTAAAAATACGAAATGTCAACAGGTCTCTGTCATTTTCCAGTTAGATGTTTTGACGATTTCAGTTTCTCTAAGGAGGTTGGTGACTGGTTTAAATTCTTAATGTCACCAAAAAAATAATCAATCCTAGGTCAGTGACCTGTCTTATTAAAGTAAGATAGTGTGCGTGAAATGTAATGGTGTGCGTCACTGGGGAGAGTTACGATAACGTTGCGCCGACTAGCGGATATATTGTGTCGCGTATGTAGCTTTACTCGAATAAGAAAGCGTGGCTACCTATTCGTTATCGTCGTAACGCTCATGTCCTGACCCTTCTATATAATGTTCTGTTTCATCCCGCTACACCCCGCTACCTCAAAGAACGATTTAGTTTCGTCAAGTCGGCCAGGACATCCCAAAATTATCTTCTCACTGTTCCGTCATCCTCTTCAAAATTCTATAATTGCTCGTTTACATTCAAAGCCATTCGACTCTGGAATTCTCTGCCCGTGTATTTGAGGCGAGCTAAATCAGTCGCTGGTAAAAGAATTTTTCAAATCGGTCATTAGTTTCGGAGCCTATTCAGTACAAACAAACAATCAAATCGTTCCTCTTTATAATATTAGTGTATATATATATATATATTGGTATATAGTTATTTTTTAAGGTAAAAAAGTAAGAACTAAAAAGTAATATTATCTTTTCCAGCGGGCGTTTTATTTGCTAATTCGCCGACACCCGTGGAACAGTACAACGCGTCCGTAAGCTCAGCGCGGGCGCTAGGCGGGATCGGGCAGGTGTCGCGCCACGACCACGCCCATGACCACGACCACGATCACGACCACGACCATCACACCAAGCCTGACGAACGGAAACATGTTGGCGACGATCAGGATGAGACTACTCCTCACGGAGGGGATGATGTGTTCGTCCATCCAGGTGTCGAAAATAATTACGACAACTCAATGTATGGTATGTAAGATAATTATGCCCACTTGTAACATTTAAGTTGTTGTGTATGAGTCAACGAGTCATTTAAGTACATATATATTTTTCCTCAGTACCCAGAGTGATGGAGGGAGAATTAAAAATAGACAGCGAAGAATTACCAGCTGCGTTTTCCGATCCTGGCAGTAACGAGTACAAACAATTTACCGAAGATTTTAACCAAGCTCTGAAAGAAGCTCTGTTCGGAGCATATGACAACGGAAACGATATTGTTGTCGAATTTGTACAACCCAGGTAATCATTACTTGATCGCATAATATATACACAGTGGGTCAAAATAACCCGACATTATCGGAGTCATATTTGGAGACATAATACGAGTCATATGTACAAAGTTAGCTCGAATTAGTATTTTTTGAGAGAAAGAGTATAGAATTATATTTAAGTATATGATTTTATGTCTTAACTCGGTAAAAAGGGTCTTTCGAGTAGGTTTTGAGATTGTTAATAGACTGCGTGCGCTAGTTATGGACAAAATATCAAAGTGCCAGTTATGACACCTGAAACTCATCACAGGTACTCGAAGAAAAAAACACAGGTGGTTCGTTTTAGATGATGTGTTCATGCAAAGTAAAATATGTTTTAATAAAAATACCATAAACCCCAACATAAATTTTATTTTGCCGTATGCCTAATATGGCAAAATAAAGGGCATAGAATGTAATGTAGGTCTACTACATAAGTTGATATCTGGGTGCCCTAAAAACCAGCGCCTTTAGCATATATTGCTGCTAGCATATGCTGAGTGGCCGTTGGGGCGGAAAGGTTCTTGAGTGGCGACCACGTACCGGTAGGCGTGGCGTGGGTATGGTGATGACCTGGTAAAAGTCGCGGGAGCCCGCTGGATGCGGGTGGCGCAGAACCGGTCACTGGCACTCTTTGGGGTATGCCTATGTCCAGCAGGGGACATCTTTCTGCTGATATGATGATGATGATATGCTGAGTGCATTTCAGTTATTCTCTTTTATAAACATATGTATAATTTCTTTGAAACACCAAATAAAAATATTGCTTTCTTTGGTTCTTTCTTTCATGAAAAGTTATATTTTCATACTTCTCATAACCTCAGGGAAGAATGGCTGAAATCTATAAAGTTATTCGGGCTCACGGTGTAGGTATCTATATGTAACACGGATAGTTATACTTATACATTTATTTATATTATAATACTCTTGCCTTTTTATAAGTTGCAATAATTTTATCTGTTTCAGAAAAGAGCCCGGTATAGTTATGTACAGAATACATTTGAAATCAGAGTTGAATAATGATTCTGACAATTTGTTAACCCCCAATGAACTTAAGGCAGACTTGGAAAAGTACCTGACACGACACAATCGAATGATAAACGTTTACCACGTCGCTAAAGACGGTATAAAGGCGAGAAGAGTTTTGGATATATGCCAAATCAACAAAAATAATTGCGAATACGGCTGTGAGTTCGACGAAAGCACCTTAGATTTTACGTGCACTTGTCCACGAAATCAAATGCTTGACATCACAAACCCTCACAGGTGCATATCTACATTAGAACCAAATTCAGGGGATGACGCAAAACAAAACCCAAGTAACGTTTTATATTCGGATTCCGACCAAACCAAGGTCAAAACCAAATTCGAAGAAAATACCCATAGCACGCGCAATTCAGAAGCCAATATTTTCGACTGGAAAGAAACAAATAGTGTGACATTAGAAACAACCACTGCCACTGACCCAGACCTTAAATTTTCACATATCTTTGGTCATGAAAACAATAGTGAAGAAGAACAGAATAATTCAAGTTCTGAAAACAAAGATAAACAAGAACTTGACCCCACGTCAGAGCCAGAACCTGAACCTTCTTCGGAACCAGAGCCAGAGCCATCTTCGGAACCAGAGCCGGAGCCATCTTCGGAACCAGAGCCGGAACCGTCTTCAGAACCAGAACCGGCACCATCTTCGGAATCAGAACCGGTACCATCTTCTGAACCAGAACCGGTACCATCTTCTGAACCAGAACCGGTACCATCTTCGGAACCAGAACCGGTACCATCATCTGGAAAAAAACCGGTACCATCTTCAGAACCGGAACCATCTTCTGAACCGAAACCATCTTCAGAACCAGAACCTGCACCAGTATCTGAAACACATTTAGAACAAGAACGTCAACAATTATCAGAACTGCAACCTGACCCGACTTCTGAACCAGAGCCTGAACCAGCATCAGAGCCAAAATCGAAACTGGAAACTAACAATGACTCAGCACCGGCAGATGAACCATCTTCAAAACCGGAGCCAGAACCTTCTTCAGAATCGACCTCGAAACCTGTGGTAATGGAACCAATGCCTGAACCCAAATCAGTGATAGAACTTAAGTCCTCTCCAAAACCAGAACCTGTCACGGATCTAAATTCAACCTTCTTAGATACAGAAGAGCCAAGCACGACATCAGAACCTATTGGAAAACCTAAACCAGAAAATGATTTAACAAACCACTCAAAGACAGATACGGAACTAATCCCTGGACTTAAAAACAAACATAGCGAAGAAATGGAAACTATTCACGAATTAACGACAGAATCTAAATTAGCTACCAATTCGGTAACTGAACCCGACCATATCTTGTTTGGGCAAGACAAAGACAACGAACCTGAATTTTTATCTAAGTCACGGCAACACGAGCCGGAATCTAAAACTGTATTAACCATAACAGAGTCCAACTCAGAAGAGTCAGCAACTGAATTAGTAGCTGAATCTAAAATGGATGCGAGTACTAAGAAGACTATTACAGAAAAAAAGATTGAACAAGGGTCTACATCAGACTCCAAAAACATCGTCGAAAATAATAATTCCGATGAAGTATTAGACGCTGCACACGTGATAGTCTCTCCTAGCAACGATTCAGATGAACTTAAAACAAATGATAATGATAAAAACGATGAAACCACTACCGAACTATCGTTTGAAACTAACCCAATCGAATCAAGTTTACAACAGAACCAGCCACAAGAAAGTTCAAACAGTGACAACGATTGGCTTGATAGCGATGATAAGAATAAAATCACAAACCATAATGACACTCAACAGACAGAGTTAACTGACCAAATGTCTACCTCTTACCCTAAAACAACAGAAGTTGAGCTGACATTCGATTTTATTGCAAAGAACAACGAAGTTCCTAGTGACGTTGATGAAGAAGATGCCAAAACTACACCAGCCCCAGGAGTATACATGCAGGCTGAGGGTGCAAATGCAACGGTTACTAATTTAAACAAATTAACGATTAGTGTAATTGATAGCACATCGGAAAATAATAATCAAAGCGAACCGCATAACATTCAGAACGTACACGATCAGGTATATGAAGACAGATTCTCAATAAAAAAATCGGAAATTATGGAAAATGAGCATCGAATTAAATCTTTCAACAATCAAAATACTAATGAAACCATAAATACTGGAGGGGATGAAACTAGCGAGAACTCGGATATATCTTTCGATGAAATTAATGCTCTATATAATCGTTCATCGAAGTCAATTGTTAAACAAAATAGTACTATTATAGATCATGTAACAACAAATGGAACAATTGAAGAAAGTACCACTACAAACGATTCTGATTGGCTTCCGGTATCTGTAACTGAAATCAATTATGCAAAAATGTTCAGCAAAATGCCGAAAGACACTGAAACTACAACAGTTAACGAACTTGAAGACATAATTAATCCCGGAATGAGTAACGATGATTTTGAACCGGATTATCTCAACAATTTGGGTAAGACTACCAGTAAAATTCCAGAACAATATGTAGCAATGTATGTATCTCATGATTATAACAATGAAGAGTTTCGGGTAAAACGAGTCAACAGTTATTTAAATAATAATACAGACGCATCGGTTACCTCGGAGATAAGTGAACGTATTGAAACTACTACTGTTAGTGAATACATTTATAAAACGACCGAAATAACACCAGTGACTTTCAATTTCAACCAAACAAATACGACGAAAACTATAAACGAAAGCGAACCAGCACCGGTTTGGGAGGATTCCGACAATGACATGCGCTTACTTAGAAAGCTATCTTCTGAAAATGGTACTTTAGCCGAGAACCCAAGCATTAATCAGACGCCCGTGAACACCAGTACGCACGGTATGTCAGACGATACTACACCTGTGAACAACTTCGCTATATATGAAATATCAGCAATGAATAATCACTCGTTCCCTATGACGAAACCTATTAACGCACATTCATCAGAGTATGATGACCATGAACCAGAGATGAACCCGTTTTTACCAGAAATAGAAAATAACAAAAGTCTCGTCAAAAAACTGCAAGAAGGGCACGATTTAGAACCGACTAACCTTAACGATAAACAAAATGAAAACAGTGATGACCATTTTATAGCAACGGAACGTCAAATAAATAGGAAAAATAATGCAACGGATAATATTAATATTAATGAATACACAACCATCGGACCCGAAGAAACGATCAATACCGATAAAAATCAAAATTCAAATTCTAGTGAAGTTACAGACGTACAAAATAAAACCATAGCTATTACAGCAAGTGTTCCCCTTAAGCAGAATGAAGTAAGTGACAAAACGAAAAACGATAGCCAAGAGGACATTGAGTCCATTTCAACATTTCTAACCGATACTGACGACTTAGATAGAGAACGCACCGCAGCACCTAGTCTTATTATGGTACAGAATAACTTGCATAATGAAGGGTCTAGTCCAATTACGCTAGCAGAAAGAAAAACAGAGAGCACATCGATAAATACGGATGACAACAATAACATGACATATTTAAGTGTGGTGCCTCTTAACGACAAAGATGAAGATAAAATGATGAAAAAGAATATCAAAAGTGAAAACATAATAGAGCTTAATGACATAAGGACATTGGATTTAACCAAATAAGACCACGTAATCTCTTGGTTCATAATGACATTCTTAGGTAGATGTAAACGCGTATATAGCAACCATAAATTCCAAATGGTTCAAGATCATGAATAATGACATTTTAAACGAAAAAGCAGTTAAGTATTTTTGCCACATATTTAACATATTTAAAAAATGCCAAGCCTATTGTCGTACCTCTGTGATGTCAAAAAAGAGATGAATTATTTGTAAATTAGACTAGTCACACGTAAAGTCAATTCCTTGAACAAATGTTCTTGCAACATGCGTTTATAGCTGGCATACTTATAGGTACATAGCAAGTGGGTATATAGTTGCTAAAAGGAACACAATGTTTTATTACGTCGGCGGCACTCCCGCAGCAGTAGTTGCGGCGTGAATGTGTTGTAAGATATGTACACATACCTACTTAGGTATACTTAGTCGTAGTCGAATATAAATTGTGTGTATGATCTTCCGTTATCACAGCAAGGATTTGCGAGCGCGTCTCTAGCTCGCCGGGTCTGCGCGGTATCAATGCCGCGTATTAATATTAGATAGGTAGGCACGCCATTCCACAATGTGTATGGATAATCACTGTTATCTTATAAATAATAATGACTTGAAGTACTTTAAGTAAAAGTTGTACATTCACGAGTGTATGTACTTGTACATATGACAGCGATGCGACAGGTTGTCGCAGCGAGCACGCTGCGCACTCGCCCAGCGCTCACTAGCTGCGTCGCTTGCAAACCGCTCGCAAATCGCTTGTATGATAAAGCCCTAAATGAGAATATTGCTTCGCCAATTAACTCAAGGATCAATGCTTATACAGTCACTAACTCTTCTAGAACAACTTATATAGATTTTTTGGGCGAGCGCAACAGGGAGGATTTCATATTATAAGCTATTCCAATTGAGAAACTTACCATACTATGTAAATATAGGGCGATTGATAAATTCAAAATCTTCTCTGCTAGGGGCATTCCCCCGCTCGATCTGCGCTGGGCTTTATTTTGTAGGTACCTTTTAAGGTCACGTTTTTCTAATTCATGATCAATATAATCCTACCAACGAGTGGGTTCCTATAAATAATAAGTGAAAAATAACTAACAATCAATATTTATAGACAAACGTGACATACCCTAGTTCTGTCCAGTAAGTTGATTATAAAATGTTAACTAGACATAGAACTCAGGTGAATGGGCCTCAGATATTTAGGGCGATATTAAATTGGTTAAACATAAGCGTACAATTCCTTGTACCTACTTATTCCTTTTATTATGTCAATGAAATTAGGATAACTACTTTTAATAAAGAACTATGAGAGCCGAACCTACCTACACATAAATGAATGTACCATTGGTATCGTATCGTACATGATACCACAGTCATCGTGGTACTTACTTCAATAACTAGTTATCCTGGCACTAATACTTATTGTATCATGTGACGTGATAATGATAACTAATCATAAGCAAAGTTTACATGAAAACATATCATAATCCACTTTAAAACACGTGTGGACGAGGATTTTGATGTACAGTCTAAATCCTCACCCACACAATACTGTAAGGTAAGCCGTAAGTTTGAACATCTCTTTCTAGGATTGATTTAAGATTAAAGGCTTATCAAAAATGATGCTACTATTGTTTTGCGTAGTAGAAATATTACTTCTGCCATTCGGTGATGTGATAACTTGCAGATAATGAAACCCAGCTGCTGCCAGGCCCCTCTTTCACCAACCTGACAATTGTAACCTGACACTGACAATTCGCCATACATTGCTTGTTCTAGAAGTCAAGGAGGTCGCTAGGTTACTTGTGGATCCAGAAATGTACGGAGAATTGTCGTTGTCAGGTGACAATTGTCGAGTTGGTGAAATAGGGGCCTGGTGGCAGTCGTTGTAGCTGGACGTAGATATGTACGTACTTTATTATATACAACTAAGTGATGTGCAGAAGTGAGGTCTGACTGTAATTATTATTATAGTATTTGTTAACGTAGATATATTTTGTAAAATATGGTTGAAATTGTAAAGAATTATGTTGTAAATAAAACTAAAGTTTATGAGAATACATTTTTGCCTATAACCCGTTCCGTTTCCAGACTTCAAAAGTCATTTCCCACTAGGTAAGGATCATGTAAAAAGGTAGGTAAATTAAAATAAAACATAAGCACTGTAATATAAAAATAATATATATTTTTAATAATTTTACCACATAAACCACATTCGAAAAAATACTACCTATTACTATCACAGAAGCTTTACAGTGTACGAGATTTGGGATTGCTCTTTTGACAGTTCCAATATGACGTAAAGAGTGATGTAGCTAGAGTAAATCGATTGTCAAAATATCTGATATTTAAGATTGATGGTTGCTAATAAAAGGAATCGATTCATTACTGTGTAATAATTATTTTTATGAAATCAAAGAGAGCCTATACACAGTCGTCTGCTAACAAAAGTGTCCTGTAAACGCAATACGAATGCAAATACCTCTAGATTCTTTAGAATATGTGTTTGGATCTACATGCAAAATTAATTTGATATATTCCTAAGTAAATTCATGAAATCAAAAGAGCCTCTTTAACCCGTCTGTGCAAAAATTGCCAAATTAATACTCAGTTGTTCAATAAAAACAAGCTGCATAGTGACATTGACATTTGTCGTGTTTTCTTGTCAATATTACGTTAAAGAACGTCAAACGAACGAACGAACGTCTATCATGAGACTGCCGCGACATACTGCTTGTTCTAAGTGTTCTAATATGAGAGACGGATAGTGCAAGAAAAATCGATAGAGCTCGCGCGCCGTCTCATGATAGCCGTGCAGAAATCAATGCCATATTTTCAAACGGATCATTTTGCACAATCAAATGTCGGTGTTGATCGATTTGTGAATCGATGTAATTTTATTTCGTATTATCGTGACAGCAATTAAATAATACATTTTTATTTTCCTATTCACTAATATTTGATTAATACCGATTTATTTCTAAATTGACAGACTACAATCGATTGAAGCAGTGTAACACTAAATTTAAAAAAAAAAGTCAAAGGACGTAATTGTTCGCATACCGAATATTCAATGCTAATTTATGCACAAATAGGCCGTAATAAAATATTCCAATCATTTTATACGTGCTAAAAAGAGCTTGCATGGAGATTGAACTTTGTTTCGTAACTCGTAAGCTATTTAAACTTTTTATTATTATTTCGATGGGCAGTGCAAATTTATGTTATATTTGTATGGGTGTCACAATGTGTCAAAAGACCAGTCCCAAATCTCGTGTAGACTGTAGTATAATTATAGCGACTTCTCTTTTAAACCAAACATTATATTTGCAACTTACGTTAAATACGGAATTTAATAAATTAAATTGAAGAAGCATTTAGTCTCTCTATAAGTAGGTACACTTTTTTGTCTATCCTTATAGATCTTTATATCTTAACTTCCTGTGACAAACATGTTTGTAGACCGCAGCATAGTTCACTTTATCGGCGTTAGTGTGAATTAAACATACGTACCATAGAAAAGGTCAGAGGGGTAATCACGTAACATTTCAAACGCGCGTTACGACAGTTTAACAGTATTTTTTTCATATAAAATTTGACATTAGATCTACCTAACGTACGTACAATGCGTTACGTGATCGACCTGGCTGGTCTACTGGTCTATGTAATTTTTGACTATACTGTACAGTAGTGAAACAACTAATACAAATATTCTTATGAATTCGCGGAGAAGGATTCTGGCATCTGAATGGCGCAAAAGCGCCTTTCCAGATAGAGGTATTCTAAAAATACTCCAGGCAAAATACGGTTTTGAAAAACATTAACTCTTATAATAGCGTTTTTTTTGTTGGTTTCATTTTAAAATGTTGTTCTAAGATGCTTTATTCAAGAATCCTGCAAACTTTCCACCCGGAAGTAATTAAGTAGATTTAAATAAATCATGCGTTGTCTTTTTTTATAAGATTTATCTTGAATATTATAGAGCAAATGTTATGAACCAAAATAAACACAAAAATATTTATTAATATTTTTTCTGACTTTTCAGGGGCTAGTTAAATTATCATTTTTTTGATGTCTGAAATTATGTCGGATTCTGTCGCTGGGTGACTAGGTTTAATTGATAATAAATCCGTTACACAGAATAAATAAGCTAATATAAATTAATTCCAAAATTGTCATTTATTCCATACTAGTTGTCAGTTCATTGCCTGGACTAAAATATACCTACCCACAAAACACACGTGATAAATAGAATTGACGCCACTGGACATTCTTAGCGATGTACAATATGTGAGTAAAAACCTGTTGTCATCAATGACCAAATTAATAACTTTTTCCTCGCAAATGTGTTGAAAAACTTCGTATGAAACCTGAAAAAACCGTATGAGCTTTTTGATAATTACATGCTCGGCGTTCTTATCAAGTTATCACGCTCACCTGGGGCTCTCGTGAACAAGTCCGCCTCGGATGGAATGATCAACATAGCTCGCTTGAATCACCTTAAAACCTCAGATTTTAGTTTAATTTGATGGCCCCTGTAAATGTGTATATTTATTGTGAATACGGTCACCAGTAGTCCACGGAAAGCATGGAAAGCACTACAAGATTAGATTGGAATTGATTTGAAATGATGATGATGGAATTTTAGTTATGGGCCTCTCCGTGAATAATTATGCGAGGCAGAGCACAACAAAATGTCATCACGGTCATATTTGGAGCAACTTGGGAAACCCAGAACTTATAGAAGACCGCAGCCGTAATAATACCACTAGTGGCCTGCGGGAACGTGGTGTCGTGATCCCGGTGGTGAGTAAAGTCGCCAGAGCCCCCGAGCATGATAGTCTGGCACCGTTTTAATATTTAAAAAATAAATAGACGTATGTACAGTCACCGGCATCAATATCTGCCGAAACAAAGCCGGCAAAAATATCTAACACGTCCTTATGGTATTAGACATAGAGTCGTGTCAGATATTTATGCGTGCTATGTTGTGGCAGATCTTATTGCTGTTGACTGTACCTGCTCGTACCTTCACAATTGGATCTGTTGCAGCCAATCTTTGATTCGATAGTTTAGGGCAGTGTTTTTCAAACTAAGTGTTTCAAAGGCTACTCATATTTTTAAAGTTAATGTGCTGTAAGTATTTGATACTAGTACAATGAGCAAAATAAGTATGAACATCGTAGGGTCTCGGCGTCGGGGTCGCGGCATGAAATACATAGATTGAAAAACAACCGCAGCAATGCCTTAGCACATTCAAATTCATGTTTACCATAAAGCATTGGAATTAGGAGTTAACTCGTCTATTTCCTGAGCACTTATTTGTTGTTCGTCAACAACCATTCTCGCACACAGACACTCCTCTCCCACGCTCCCGTCTTCGCTAACTATGCAATTTCCTAATACCGCTTTACAACTATTGAAAGGAACAAATTTCAAATCATTCGAATCCATTTTATCCTTATTTTTTCTTACTACGACTTTCTTATTACTTTCCGGTGCTTTGTTTTTTACTATTACGATGTCTGCATCAAACGTTTCTCTTATTTTAATAATTCCGTCTTTTCGGTCTTCTAATTTCGGCATGTTGTTATTTATACAAGTACCTAATTGGTTTGATGTCAAAGATGTCTTGTCGCGCCCACGAGAGCGGGGTGGAGCGCGACCGCCCTCACTTGTTGCGTCGCAATTTGTACTTAGATTACCGTCATAACCCATTGTGGCGGTATTATTATTTTCGGAAACATCAGAATGGTGTGTACAACAACGCTTATATTTGCTAATACTTTCCATCATGGCGTTAACCGCAAACGTACTTGAAGCTACCTGACATACACCATTCGAAGAAGTTTCAGTTCCGTCCTGGAGTTTAACATTACTATCCTGCTTAAGTAATGCGCCATTTAAATCAGCAGTTCCTGTAAGTGCTTTCGGTGCCGCAGTACACTTCAGTGGGTGATCTAAGTTGTCGAGCCGCTGTATCACTTTTCCGCTAGTGCCACATTGAACATTGTCTGTAACAATAAAAATATGTTTTCTGTGAATACGCTTTGCGGAGAACCAGACATAGCATTGTATAGCATGGAAGATATTCACTAGGATTTAGGACCCAACAACCGCCTTAAGTATTTAGGTATACAGTAGTAAGCTATAACCCGTAATTCACTACTCTCTGGCAGCAGTATGTTAAAGGGCCATTTACATGGCCATTTCGCTAGCCCACAATCCCGCAATGTAATGAAAATCGTATACGAGTTGTTAAACCATGTAAATGGCCCTTAAACCACTGGGCGTACAACCGATAGTAAAGTTGGTAGTAATATTATGGTAAAAAACACCAACTCACCACCTGAATCACCTTTCTCATGAATATCATTTGATAGATTGGAATCAGACGAAATCCCACTATCTGTTCTTATTTCTGCGGAAAAACAGAATGGTAAGTAGGTACCTACCTATAATAATAATAATATATTCTTTATTGCACCACAACATAAGAAAAACATGTTACAAGAGTACATAAATTTAAATAGAGGTAACAACAGGCGGTCTTATCGCTTTAGAGCGATCTCTTCCAGACAACCTTTATATCAACTATGTAATATCAACAGTAAAACGCTAGTAAACTTGCCTAACAAGACACTCAATTATTTTTTGTTTTTAAGCAGTAACGAACGCTGCTGTTAAATTATAAATTTTAAATCAAAGGAAAGTTGAAAATTTTAATGCTCCGACCCGGATTCGAACCGGCAACCACAGGCATTCATGGCCCGTCGCTACTAACCAACTGAGCTATTGGAACAATCCGATTCGGGCACCAAATCCCTCAATCAGTTCCTTCATACAACGCCTTAGGGAGGCGTGTAGCGACATCTACCAGAAGAGTGCCTAAGTACCATCCCGGTTCTTGGAATGGTATCGGTAGTTGCATCCCCTACTTTTTTGAGTGGAAAAGGGGTTACCATACTCTATCCACCCCAGCTTCTCTAAGAATTGTATCAGTGCCTTGGTATTGTTGACCGCTTCGACTGAATGATAATACAAGTTCTTACCAGTATGGTTCACATCAGTACATTTACTATGTGTGGTCGTATGCTTCCTCCATGCATGTTCAGTCATAAATTTCTTTATGCAGCCAGTTACTGTGCAATGCAACCAATTTACAGGGTGGTGAATTTTGAGGTGAGTTTTCAAATGGTGAGACTGAATAAAACCTGTAACATTTATAACAGCTGTATTATAAATTTCGTCAATATATTATTTATTTTAAATCTACGTAGCAGGTTTATTCACTTCACACCTTGAAATATTAAATTTTCATTTCAACATATTTTCATAACATTAGGATACCTTTATGGCAGACATTGCAAAAATGCTGTTTAGCATCGGTGTGTGTCAGCTCATGGTGCTTCAGGTGATGAGGGAAGTTGAAAGTCTTCTTGCATCCTATGAACGAGCAACGATACCTCCTCTCTGACTCCGGCTTGTGTATTTTGGTGTGTGTGCACAAGGCCTGGTTACTGCTAAATGTAGCCGAGCATTCTAAACAACCGTAGCTCCCTGTAAAAAGAAAATGGTTACTCATCATACTTTTACTATTTAGCTTGCATTTAAGTACATGAATGATGTAACAGATTTCAATGTAAGTGAGAATGTAAGTGAAGTAGAATTGTGCAGTGCACACACTAGGTGAAAAATCCTCGTCCTCCGGTCGTGTTCAATCGGTCAGCGATAATGAAATGATGGAGTGTGGTTTTTAAACAACTTCAAAATAAAGGAGGATTTTCTCAAGTCGGTTGTATTTCTGTTTCATTAATTTTCTCTTGAATGATTTTTATCTCATATCTGTCATTTATGAACCCATTCATAAAATTACTTTTTTATTTGGAAGTATATTTTTCAGATTGGTCACTCACCTTTTGTTTAACAAAAAACCAAAGGGTTTGAAGGGGTTCGATGGTATTTATATCCACTCGAGTCCAGGAATGAGTTACATCAATGTTGACTATGTGGTCTATGTGACACAATATGCAACTGTGATACATTGAGGTTGTATAAGACAAGTTTACAACAAAGGGTAAAAACGGGACCCTATTACTAAGATTTCGCTGTCGGTCTGTCTGTCTGTCTGTCATCAGGCCGTGTGCCAGTCAAGAACCGTGATAGGCGGACAGTTGAAATTTCCACACATCATGTATTTCTGTTGCCGCTATAACAACAAATAATAAAATCAAAATAAAATAAATATTTAATGGGGGCTCCAATACAACAAACTTTTTGTTTTAATGTTTTTATAGATAATGGTACGGAACCCTTCGTGCGCGAGTCCGACTCGCACTTGGCGGGTTTTTATTTTAACCGTTTTGTTTAAATGTTGCTTACACAAAATACTTGCCTGTATGTGCATACTGCATGTGCCTCTTAAGCAAAGTGTTGTCACGAAAGTTGCCCCCACACTTGTTACACTGTACACTACCCTTCCTCTCATGTTGCTTTTGGTGCCGTCGCAATGCTGACCTACAATTACTGTCTATGTAAATATATATAAAAATTTGTTCTTATTAATTGGGGTTAATGTGGAATAAAGAAACTCATTTCATATTCCTTGGTGTAAGTAATGCCAATCGTAATGGGCACAGTGCACATGCCGAGGGATGAAAATCATGTACCCAGAGAAGTATTACATTCATAATGTGGATGGATGTATGACAAGAGATAGGCCAAGGAAACGGTGAATGGACTGTGTGAGAGAGAGACACTACTAAGAGAAAAGAAGTGAGTGATGAGATGATGGCTGACAGAGAAGAATGGAAGAAAGACATGCTTCGCCAACCCCAACTGGGATAAGGGCAAGGATAAAATGGGTGTAAGTAAAGCAGCAAGTACTTACAGAAAGCTAAATTTTTTAGCGCACACAGTACATCCAAATTGGGGCACATGACTCTCCTGGTGCCTCTTCCGCTCACTTTCGTACTTGAACAACTTGTCACAATAAGCGCACTTCAACAACATTGTCGTATTCGATTCTTAAATTCTGTAAAATCAAATTTGTTATATGTCGTAGCTATAGGAGATGTAAATTTATTATTTACTTATTTATACATAAATAATTAAAACATAGTTTTATTGTTGATTTGGTGCTGTACTCGAAAAGACTGTTTATGCTCAGCAATAGGGTACCTATATAGAAAAGTACTCTGCGGCTGCGGGCGTTTACGGGCTGAGAGGCTGATATAATAATGATGATAACAGACGATGATAAATCATTGATAACATCTGTCAGAACCGTAACAACCTACTAAAATGTGAAACCGAGTACGGATTGTGGTCTCATTCACTCTCACGCCAACTATAGATATACGCAAGTGGTAGGTAGCTGTTGCCAAGCTCTTATTTTAGCTTTATTTTAGGGGCTGGTCAGAGGGCCTACTGCGAAACGAAAACGAACTTCGTTTTCATTTCCCGGTAGCCCCTCAGAACACTCGGAACTTAAAATGTCATTATTCATTAATGTGTCGATACAGTTACAGTTACCTCAGTTATTTTTGGGTGCTTTTGGGGTACTTACTGGGCCTTGTAAACGCAAATTATTGCTGAATATGCAAATTATAAAATACAATTCGCACGGTACATTATTTTCAAAGAATATAATACTCACTAGTCACTAATGATTCTAATGAGATTGGTTCTTTTTATAATTATATTATATTTGTCGCATTTGTTTTTGATTTTGAGTGTCACTGTCACTAGTGTCACTAATCACTTTGACGTATTTAATTTAATGGGGTATACAGAGTAATCATAGGTCCATGTTGGGTCCATGCAGCAACTCAGTCAGGGGCATTTCACTCAGTACTTATTAGAATATAAACACGTTATTTATCTTGTATATTTATTTTTAATGTGACAATGACAGTCTTGTCATCACAACGAAAACATATCAAACAGAACAAGTAACTAATAAGGTCGGTTATTCAAACCAAGTCCTACCTATTTCTAACACTCCCACTTAGGTAGGATGTAGCGAGGTGTAGAAACAAAAACAAAGATAAAGTACCGTAAAATGGGGCTATTTGGCTCAATTTTTTGACTAAAACATTAATAAATCCATGGCTTATGTGTTTATCAAATGTATAATATTTTCAATAGATAAAACGCATACTGCTTTATTATTCTATATACTGTACGTGTCTTAATTGTTAACACAGGATGAGTAATTTTTTTTAAAGAGGTGTTCCAAATAACCTCGTGTTTGGGGCTTTATGGAAATCGACTGGTTTCGAACTGGTTTTGGCTGAAATTTGAAGCTTGTGTTATTTAAAACATAACCAGTGCTATTCGGGACGCTTTAGGAACGACCACCGAAGGTATTAAAAGCAGAGTAACCATATTTACAGAATAAAAAACGGGACAAAAAAAACACAAAGTTGTACTAACAAAATCAAGTTTTATTCAAATCTTTTTTTACCTGTAACACACTTTTTAAGAACCGTTGTTGCATTTGTATTAAACCAAAATGCGCTCTTTTATATAAACGTCCTTGACAACAGTAAATCAACTATAAAAACATTTAAAAAAATATATAACTTCCAAGTCAAATTTAGTATATAATATGTTTCTTTGTTATTTATTTGCCTACAAAATGTTTATAGAAAAATTAATTAAAAAATTACGGTACGTACGTTTGTACTTTCGCACCATTGTCCTGTTGAAAAAAAAGATGGTCAACCTAGGTAGATGTAAAGGTTTACAGTAAGAGGGATATTTGGTACTAGCAACCAAATAGCCCCAAAAGCCGTCTCAAATAGCCTCATTTTAAAAAACCGTTAAAATCTAATTCAAAATAAACGGTTAAAATTATGTGATATAGCTTTAAAAACTCCCGAGAATACGTACTTTAAGGTATGTATACAAAAAAAAAACTTACCGCACAACCAGCCAACATTTGAATAGAAGTAGGACGGTGTTTAATTGCACTGATTTTCCACCGACACAATCAAGATTTTTTTAAGCACGCGTGCGCTGTCCTCGGCGGCACTGCCACCACTAACCAACTTCACATTAGACTTAGGGTTGCCAGACGAAGATCTACGTTTCTACCATTGCCATGACAAAAAAAATATGGACTCAAAACTTATAATTATTTTTTTCCAAATAGCCTCGCAGGTCTTAATTAGCCTCATTTTACGGTAAATAAAAATAAACAAATTCTCCCACTGAGTCGGAAAGTTCAGAAGACTATTTTGTTTTTAAATTCTCAAATTTTTCCTTCGGCAGAGGTTTGGTCAAACCATCGGCGAGTTGCTCATTCGTACTGACGTATGTGACGGTTATGTCATTGGCCTCATACCGTTCACGCACGTAGTGATACCTTACATCTATATACTTCGTGCGCTTATGAAACTCCGGGTTTTTAACCAGTTTTAAAGCACTTTGATTGTCGACGTATATATTCACAGGGTCCTTGTTCAGATTGAAGTAAATTTCGCTTAAGAATTGACGAATCCACATTCCTTCTTTCGTAGCATCGCATAAAGCCATGTATTCGGCCTCTGTTGTAGAGAGTGCTACTGAGGGCTGTCGACGACTGCTCCATGTGACTGGTCCACCATTCGTCAAAAACAGATATCCTGTAGTCGACCTCCTAGACTCTGGATCTGTGGCATAATTGGCGTCTGCAAAACCAGTGAGACCTGCCAGCGCACTACCACTATACAGCAATCCCAGTTGTGCAGTACCTGCCAGATAGCGCATGATTCTTTTCACAAGATGCCAGTGGGATGCAGTGTAGTTTGTCAGAAATCTGCTTACGAGTCCTACAGCATAGGAGATATCTGGCCTGGTTGTAGTTGCAAGATAAATTAGGCAACCAACAGCTTCTCTGTATGGTGCTTTATCGTCTGTGTCGTCACAAACTACCACCGTGCTTGTCTCAATTGGGATGCTTACTGGTTTGGCGTCATTCATGTTAAAAAAATTTAACATACTTCTTACATAGCTTTCTTGGTGAATGAGTATAGTACCATTATCCTTTTTTATTTCTATTTCTAATCCGACGAAATATCTTGGATTTTCCTCAATTGTTATTTCGAACTTCTTTTTAAATAACTGTAGAAATAGCATAAGTGTAGATTTGTGTTGAGAGAACACAAGGCCGTCATCTACATAAATGACCAGAATGACTTTTTCATTATTTATAACTCCCACATAGACACATGTGTCAGCTAATATACTTCGGAAACCAATTTCCTTCATGAACTCGTCTTATGTTTGATTCCAACACCGTGGAGCCTGTTTGAGTCCATACAAGGAACGTTTCAGTTTACACACCTTCTGTGTATCGACGTCAAGTCCTTGTGGTGGTACCATATATATTTCTTCAGCGAGATTGCCATGCAAAAATGCTGGCTTTACATCGAACTGTGCCATTTCATAATTTTTATCGACACACTGAGTGAGTAAAATTCGAATGGAATCATATCTAGTGGTTGGAGAAAAAGTCTCAGTATAGTCTATTCCAACTTTCTGATCAAAACCCCTAGCGACGAGTCGTGCTTTGAACCGTGAAACTGTACCGTCAGGATTTAATTTCTTTTTAAACACCCATTTGGATGTTATAGGTTTCTTGCCTTCTGGAAGATCTGTCTGTTCCCAGGTATGGTTAATTTTTAATGATTGTAATTCCTCGACCACCGCTTTTTTCCATTGATATTCTTCTGGGCTAGCCATTGCTTCTTCGTAGCTACTTGGATCTTGAGACACGAAGTTAACTACATATTCCTCAAATCGTCTTGGTGCTCTAAGGTTTCCTCTTGGCCTCAAAACTCTGCTTGTGATAGGAATTTCTTGATTTAAAGTTTCGTTAATCGGAATTTCTTCGATTTCCGTTTCTTCGATTGCAAGATCTGCAGTATCATAAAAGGTATCTGTTGGATTATTGTCCGCACCCTGACCAGTACTCTCGTCTACTAAAACCAAATCGTGATCTTCAATGTGAGGAACAATATTGTCTTCGATTGTGATCAACAAAGGGTCCACATTCGCAATATTTTCTTTTTGGCCTGAGAAAGATGATTCATTGAAAAGCACGTTACGTGAGATATGTACCTTTCTGGTCTCGGGGTCATAAAGCCGATAGTTGGTAGAGTTTCCGTCATACCCAACAAAGATCATTTTTTTACTTTTCGGTTCAAGTTTTCTCCTCAACTGATTGGGTATATGCATGTATGCGTCACATCCAAAAACTTTTGTATGGCTTACATTTGCCTTTTCACTGGTCCACTCCTGATATGGAGTTGAACTTGGCGTTTGTTTAGTAGGAGTTCTGTTCAGCACATAGATGGCACAATTAACGGCTTCTGCCCACAGGTGCATGGGACGCTTTGAGTTGTGTAGCATGGTTCGTGCGGACTCCATGATCGTTCGCATATCTCTTTAGGCGCGTCCATTTTGTTCGGGTGTGTAAGGCGCTGTTATTTCATGTTATAAAAAGTTTTTAAATTCTGTGTTGCAGTACTCCGTGCCATTATCAGTGTGTAACACCTTGATGGGTCGCCCAAATTTATTTTGTATTAGTCGTAAAAATTCTTTAAAGTTCTCTAATACATCACTCTTGTGTTTTATGAAGAAGACAATTCTGTACCCAGTACAAGCGTCTTTGAATAATTCAAAATATCTGAAGCCGGAGATTGAAGCGGTCGACATAGGTCCGCATAAGTCCGAAAATATGATTTCACCAGGATTGCAGGGTCTCTTCTCCGAGTCAACTTTTGCATAAAAAGGAAGCTTGTGTTGTTTACCATAGGCACACGCTTCACAGAAAAAATCTTTATACTTGACGGCGCATCCAGAGAATTGGCTTGACGGCGCTAGTGTTGCCTATTTGATTGCTGAACGAACTGTAAAGAGGACGTAACACCGAGCGCTGGGGTGGCGGCCAGGATACGTGGTATCGACTAGGTAGTCTGTGGACGGAACTGACAGAGCTGTCATTGAAGGGCATGGTGGCCGATGTTGCGCTCGCACCTCACGTGTTGAGGTGGAACTCCATATTCATTATTTTATTATCATCCACTCCAGATCTGATTAAACCATTAACGAAGCTTATCCGGACTACTCTTATTTCTACAAAAACCTGGTCTCCTAGCCCAACTACCCACCGGTATGAGTTCTGCGGATAAAGACCGTGCACACAGTGATTATATTAACGTGTGTTCATACTCATTTTGTGCGATACCTTGTAACATTCCATTCGAAACCAAAATTTTTCTTGAGATTAGGGATGTAAAGAACATCATTAATTTCAGAATCGTGCCACTGATTATTTGGTAATTTCTTTATATAGACTGTTCCTATGCCTTTGAAGCACAACTCAGTGTCATCTCCTAGACGTACAGTCTTTGTCGGGCAATCGTTAAAGAATTCCAATCTGCTTGACATATGAGCCGAAGCCCCGCTATCTAAAAGCCAAATATCTTCATCGTCAGCTAGACAATTCAAGGCAACAGTTTCTGCCATAAACGCAGAATACGTCAGGTTTGCTCCTGGATTTGATTTAAAGTTTCTTTTTCGTGAGTAACAATCTTTAGCAATATACCCTGGTTTTTAACAGTAGTAACAGATAGGAGCCTTTTGAAAGCTTCTTCTTTCACCATATGTATTTTTGGTGACCGTAGCCAAGACAGTAGGTTCAGTGGTGTCACCACTCGCGAGGTGTGCCTCTTCGTCTAGTAGCCTAGCGGTTAAATTAGTGACATTTTGTTTTTCAGTATCCATTGATTCCATTCCAATTTTATTCCAATTTTGGAAGTGTACCAATAGATTAAATACTAAATCTGGGCTTCCCGTGAGTGTCGACGGTGTTACTGATCCCAAACAAATTGCTGAAGTTTTCAAAAACCAGTTCCGAGTTGAGTCACCATTGGGGCCGTCGACGGAGGTGTGCGGGGCTGAGACTTTCACGATCGGAACTAATATTACAGCCAAAGATGTAACCTTGGCTATAAAGAATATGTCTAGAGGCAAGTCTCCGGGTCATGATGGTCTCAGCGTCGAGCACCTTCAGCATGCGGGTCCACATCTTCCCCGAGTATTGGCTATGTTTTACTCATTGTGCTTGGGACATTCGTATTTGCCGGCCGAACTTATGAGAACCATTGTTATACCGATTGTGAAAAACAAGACTGGAGACACATCGGACAAAAACAACTACAGGCCAATCTCACTCGCCACTATTGTAGCGAAGGTGCTTGATAGTCTGCTTAATACGCAGTTGGACAGGTACATACGGTTGCACGATAATCAGTTCGGGTTTAAACCCGGGCTGTCGACTGAAAGTGCAATACTGTGTGTGAAGCAGACTGTAAGGTATCACACAGAAAGAGATACACTTGTGTATGCGTGCTTTCTCGACCTGTCGAAGGCTTTTGACCTGGTCTGCTATGATCTACTGTGGAGAAAGCTAGTGGATATGAAAGTACCGCCGGAGCTCATATCCATTTTCAAGTTTTGGTACAGAGGACAGGTCAACAGCGTTCGATGGGCGGGGCCTCTGTCGGATCCGTATAGGTTGGAGTGCGGGGTGAGACAGGGGGGATTAACCTCACCGAAGCTCTTCAATCTATACGTCAATTCCCTAATTGCAGAGCTCGGCAACACTCATGTCGGCTGCCACGTGCAGGGCGTGTGCGTTAACAACATTAGCTACGCGGACGATATGGTGTTGCTTAGCGCGTCGCCCTGTGGTCTGGGTAAACTCATAGCGGTCTGTGAGCGATACGCTATCGCTCACGGTCTCAAATACAACTCCAGCAAGAGTGAGATGATGGTTTTTGGAGTCAGAGGAAAAAGTGTGGTAGTTCCCACGTTAAAACTGGACAATAGTCCATTAAAAATGGTATCCCAATTTAAATACCTTAATTTAAATATGATCTCCTCTGACCTCAAAGACGGTGCCGATGTTGAAAGGGAGCGCAGGGCGCTGGCTGTTAGAGCGAACATGGTTGCCCGCAGGTTTGCCCGTAGCTCCACTGCTGTAAAGCTGACATTATTCAGAGCATTTTGCACGTCTTTTTACACGGGTAGCCTGTGGGCGGACTATACGCAAAAGCAGTACAGCGCCTTGCGAGTGCAGTACAACAATGCATTTAGGGTGCTGATGAGGCTGCCTCGCTACTGCAGCGCGTCAACAATGTTCGCGGAGGCGCGCGTCGATAGCTTCTCTGCCATCATGCGCAAGCGAGCCGCCTCGCTACTTAGCAGGGTGAGGGCCAGCACCAACAGCATCCTAGAAATGTTTGCAGGCAGGTGGGATGGGGCCTACATAAACCACTGCACTAAGCTCCATCATAGTGTTCCAATGGTAAAGTACTACTAACACTAGATCTAATATTATAATGTTACTAACACCTTTATATTTATATTTGATTGTTAATGTAATTTAATTTAATTTAATTTGATTTAATTTAATTTGATTTATATTTTAATGTGTAAAATATGGATGCAAATCTGAAATAAATGACTATTTAATTTAATTTAATTGATAACCACGCTTGTCTCACATTTCTGTATTTAATAGGAAGACTGCCGATTATTTTCGTAATAACAGCTGTATCACTTATGTTGTCACCTGCCTCGCGTATTTGCTTAGCAAGGGATTCTACTTTGGCTATATGTTGAGCTATACCGTTAGTTTCTCCCATTCTGTATTGGTAAAATCTTTCATGAAGTGACATTTTATTGAACTCTGATTTTTGAGCATAAATTGAGTCTAACTTATCAATCATTTGCTTCGAAGTTGTACAGTTCTCTATCAGCACCATTTGCTCATACGTCAATGAAGACGTGATTATAAACATTACAGCGGAATCTTGCCGTTCTTGCTGATCCGCTGCTGCTGAGGTCCCTGCGGCATCTCCAGCACTCGCGCCCGCGGTCGCATTCACGATAACACTTGCTTCATCTTCTATGTACCTACCCAAGCCTTTTGCTTTCAACGCGCACTTTAATTGAAATTTCCATTGGAGGTAATTTACTACGCTGAACTTTTGCAACATACCACATATTTCTTTTTCCATTGTGCTTTAGCCCATAACCATTAGAGTATAAACACGTTATTTATCTTGTATTTTTTTTTTGTTTGGCTGAACGCGGTTTGCGTATTGCCACCGACAAAACAGGGAAACATTAGGAAAGTAGGAATACGGATAACGGAATTTGGAAAGATAGGATCAGTTCAGAATAAGAGATAATAAAATATGTAAAATAATTAAATACGGATATCATTAAGTAAAATGAAAGAGGATATAGAATTAAACACAGAAGGATCTTTTGAGGCTAACAAGACAGGGATGGATGTAGGAAGGAGGAAAGATCATTGTAAAAAGAGACATGGTTCAATAAAGGACATGAAAGAAAAATATGATTCAAGTCTCCAATTTCTCCACATTCACACAAATTTGACTCTACAATATGTAGTCTGGCAAGATGAGCCGGCGTGCACACATGACCCAACCTCATTCGTATTATAATGCTAGTGGCTCGTTTACCGAGCCTTAGCTTTGCAAACCAGGGCTTAGTAGGAACTTTAGGTTATATTGCGTAGTAAAATTTGCCCTTTGTTTGAGCACTTTCAGCCCAAAACTGATTCCAGGCATCACTGAGATAAGAGGAAGGTAAAGCAATCAAGTCATGACTAAAATTTTTATAAGGAACTATGTCCCCACAAGTCACAGCTTCGTTGGCCAGGCGAGTCATATCCTTGGTCATACCCTTTATCAAGCATTGGGGGAGGTATTGACTTTATATAAACAGTTTTTTTGTATGAAGAAACTCCAGGGTGCAAAGGTTTGGGAGGGACTGCAGGAGAAGAAATACTATTGCTATTAGAAGTTAATAATGCATCAGCATATGAAATTTTGAGGATAGCTGGGTGAAGTTTAGAGGCTTCTGCATATGAGACACAGCTTTTTGCCATTGAATCTTTTATGGCTTTCTGACGGCTGAATTCGGGACAAGATTTGCTAATAGCAAAATGGGCCCCTTGGCACAGACAACAAGTAGTATTCTCTTCTTCTACAGAACAAGTATCACCTGAGTGGCTAGACTGACAACATTTGTAACATCTAGGACTATTGGCCCTGCAATTCATTTTAACATGACCGAAGCGGCAACATTTATAGCACTGAATTGTGGGAAAAATATAAGCTTTAACAGGCAAAGCTGAATAGCATAGGAAGATACGTTTAGGAAGTACCTGACCATCAAAAGTAAGAACCACACATTCAGTTGGTTTTAATTGAGGACCTCCATCTGTAATTATTTTCCGATTTATCCTTCTAACTTTTAGAATTGGGCCACAACCCATAGGAACAGAAACATTCTCAAGAATGTCCTCCTCCGACCATTCTGAGGGGACACACCACGAGCAATTCCCATGCGTGTCACTGAAAAAGTTGGAATGAACATTTTATATTGGAGATTTTTCAGGACAGAATTTTCCAGAAAAATGTGGGCTTCTTCATATTTTTGAAACGAAAGAGACACCTTGTTCCTACCTATACGCTTTAAGCTACCATTAACAATTCCTTTTATGTTGTTGTTTTGAAGTGTCCGGCCAAGAGATATTGGGTGAAGAGTGATGCCTTCATTTGGCGAGGCCTGCACTCTTTGCACATGAACCGTGTATGGAGCAGCATCAGATGGTTGATATAAAACCCTACCAATAGGCGCTTTCATTTGAGAGGAAGTATTTGGTGTGGAGACAGATTGTGGAGAACTGTTTTGCGAAGTCAACTGTGATGGAGAATTTGGGGGGAGCATTGATGAAGGACCATTGTCAGTTAATACCATCTTATTATCTTGTGACAAGTTATTTTTATAAGCTTCTGCCGACTCATCTTCCAAACCACATAAACAATCCTGTGCTTTCACCTCTGTATCCTTACGATGTCTCCTTTTCTTATTACAATGTTTGCAGATACGTCTGGTTATTTTCCTTTTAATTCGCTTACTCTGCTGGGATAGCACAGACACATCCGTGTCCATTGACTCTTCATTTAAAGAAATGGTTACTTCCTGGGCAACGTCAGGAGGATCTTTTCCAGAACCCCCCGGATCGGGGGGCTCGTCCGCCATTATAGGCGGCAAGAAATAAAAATGGACTTACCTGTAAAAATTTACTATAAACCTACACTGTTAAAAGAACAATAAATATATACAAATTTACTAACTGCATACAAATATATACAAAACTGATCCTATACAACAAGTTATCAGCGAAATATAAATTATTATAATAAAAGCCAAAAAAACACAACCAATATTTATTTTTAATGTGACAATGACAGTCTTGTCATCACTCATCACAACGAAAACATATCAAACAGAACAAGTAACTAATAAGGTCGGTTATTCAAACCAAGTCCTACCTATTTCTAACAGTACTTGACAGCTCCCATACATTAAAACTTGCATGTGAGACTCACTCGACAGATGGAGCTATTTCAATAATTTTAATTGGTATTATTAAGATGAGATCTGATTTTAAATTCTTATTTTATTTATAAATAAATACATAATAAAAACAAAAAAAGGCGTTATTTGGAAGTATCATGAATTATGATTGTAATTTTGCATAACTGGCAACTTTACTGCATAAAGCACAGATTAGATTTGTTTTCCGTTTCATTCCACTAACTTGTTTAAAGTTCCTAAATTGCAATTATTATATGAAAACAACCGTAAATGTTCCAGAGTACTGTAAATTTACCAAGAAATATAATTAAGTAATTATTCTTATTTAAAAACAACAGCCCTAGTAACAAGTACAAATATTGTGTGCATTAACCACATAATACAATTCGGTGTAGAGGAACGCAGTGCTTTGTTTTTTTTTTAATTTCATTCCAATGGCGGAGTCAGTCAGTCAGTCACAAATATTAAAGATACGCTTAATCGTAATAGGAAATATTATGATCTCGCACTTTTTATTATTTTGAATATAATCTGGAATGCAAATCCGAATCCCATTGTACCCATCGGATTTTAAGGCCCTGTATCCGCCAGAGATGTGCGAAGCTGTATTTTTACATTATGAAGATGGAAAGGTGACGGAAGAAGGTGTTCTTATTGTGTTTAGCTAATAAGCTAAGTATCAAGCTTAATATGGAAACACAGCTTCGAATATCTCGGTGCGCGGTAAAATACTGTGTCACTAAAGAAGATTTATTATTTTTAGCTATTCTTTCCATTGGCATTGTAAAAGAAGGGGTGATTTTTTTTCACATTTAAGTCGGTTCGATTCCCAGAAGAAGCAAGTAATTTTTTGAAAAACTTTGTATGCAGAATTACTAACTTTCAAAAATAACATAAAGTCTTCTTTCAGCAAAATACACTATCTACGATATTAAAGGTACTGCCCCTTCATGTCCCATAAGTTTGGGACGCCCTGTATATATATGTACTATATATATACAAACATGCACAGCATTATACGAATAACTCGAGAGTCGGTCCATAGATGGCACTAGTACATGGAGGAAGCTGATGACTCTATCTCAGTATATAATAATTTCCTCTTTGAACTCAGTGCCGTACATGGACGTGCCGTAAGAGTTTTTTTTACAATTATAACATTTCTAACCTGGAAAAAAAGTTTAGCTTATGGTCCTTTAACACATTCGACACCGCGTACCCGACTCTCGGGCACTCGTAAACTTTACTCAGATACCGGCATATCCGGTAGTCGGGCAAGAGCTATAAACCTACACGCGACGCCAAAGTGCCCGACAGGCGGGCAAGCATTGCATCTTCGCTACCTCAGGGCGGCCACTGCCACTAAAGCCCGATTTACATTTCAATAAGTACAGTAGCGAGTTAACTTGCGACATCGGCTAGTTAAGTCACTTTTGCCGTTTGAACGGCAAAAGCGAGTTAAGTTGTAAGTTAAGTTGTAAGTAAACGGTGAATAGATCGCGATCCTATTTTTCGGTGAGTTTAGTGCGAAGTAGCCCCCTCTCTCGCGTCTCCCGCGCCCCGCCAACTTAACTGGCCGGCATGTAGAGGGGCGAGTTTAGTACAGTCCATACGTTTGTAAACTGCGGCCGGCAACTGTTTCGGAGGAATAAAACAAACGACGCGACTGGTCTTCCTCTCGGAACGGCAACTTATGACTACTCACTCGCCTACGTTTGGACGCTACTTACAACTTACTACTTATTACTTAAATGACTGATTTCTTAACTCGCTACTGTACTTATTGAAATGTAAATCGGGCTTAACAGGAAAATTTGTAAGTCTTCTGATTATTATGTACTTATGTGGTCGAAAAGTTGGCACAGTTGATTATTATATTTTTCACTTCTCATGCTCAAAAAGTGCATCGTATTAGACTTAGCAAGCGGGGCTAAAGTAGTACATTTAGCCCCTAGGGAAAATATGTATACATATTTATGATTTATAAAACATTTTAATTTGACCACTCACAACAGTTCAATATTACATCCACCAATCACAACTCTTTAAAAAAACATTAGTATTTGCTATCTACTAAACAGATTACAGCTAGACATTGAAATCGACCAATCAGAGCGGCTACCACGAACTTCGAAAGTCGAAGTTCGTAATACATGCATCCCTGTCACTCGAGTAAGGGAGTGCGATAGAGATGGAAATACCCGAACTTCCACTTTCGAAGTTCGTGGTAGCGCCGCAGGAAACAGAATTCAATTCAAACATTGGGTGTTTTTCAAGCGTGGTTAACTGCATGTACATGAGTCATGTATGCAGTTAACCACGCTTGAACGTTTGGATGGAGCTATAGTCGGTCAGAGGCGTTTATTTTTGTAATTATTGTAAATTAGGGAATGAAAAACTCCTAATGTTTGAATTGAATTCTGTTTCCTGATTGGTCGATTTTAATGTCTAACTGTATTCTGGTTAGTAGACAGCAAATACTAATGTTATTTTAAAGAGTTGTGATTGGTGGATGTAATTACATGACATAAGCTATGAAGATTCAGCGGGATAGACTACGCCGCTATTAGACGGTCAGAGGCGTTTATTCGTCTTGTGAATATTTTGTATCTGTGTCAAAACAGTTTATTAAAAAGAATGGCGCCAAATTGAACAATCTTTTGAAAAGATTGTCTTTTCGCCTTGGTAGAATTGTTGATTGTGGATGGATAATCCTTGTTTTTACTATTTTCTCGCAGTCGAAGTGAAAAGTAGAGTGTATAACTCTGGTCTAAAAGCCATATTACCCCTCGAACTATTTCCCCTCACTTCGTTCGGGAAAATATCCATCTCGTGGTAATATGGCTTACTTTAGACCCTTGTCATACAATCTACTATTATTACTTCACTTTGTATTTTTATTTACTTTACCTAATGCGATTCAAATAAAAAATCTTATTAGTTGGTTACGTTAACACAGCCCTGAGCGTCCGCCGCTTGCCCGACTAGCGGGTTCGCGGCGTGCGGCATTGAGTTGCACGTCGTTGCCCGACTAGCGAGTACTGGCGGCTTCTGCGGTATTGTTCGAAATTTTGCCTGGTTGCGAAAGTGTTAAGCCAAACTTTTTTTTCTTATGCACTTCGATAACACACACGGACCTGCTCGACGAACTGCGGGGTGAAACTCCGTGTGTGAGTTGCTTTATAAAATAATGGAATGAAAATACCTAACTTTCGAATTCATTTAAAACCGTCAGATAATAAATAATAGATCGATTGGCGGTTGAGTGTCGATAGCGGGCGGCAGTTAGTTAAGGATAATATTGCTTAATATCAGCATAATTTTGCCAATTTTTTACTTTAAACTATTTAACATAGTTGTGATTCTGTTGTTTTTGGTGGAGGTTGGGTAAGTACGTAGTTGTGATCGTAAAAGTTATAATTTAGTTTTATTTGAGGGTAGTCTATGTCGGTGTCCTCATGGACGGGGACGCCGACTTAGAGGACCCTGGTGGTGGGAACTGCCGGCCAGTTTTAAATGACGTTAGTTTGGCCCAATATGAGGCTTTTGTAACTGGGACCACTTTCACACCCGTAATGGGAAGAAGGGAAGGAAGAAGGAGGGCCCGTGTCAGGGCGACAAATAATCGGGCTAAAGTTAGTCGGTCACGTTCTAGGACCCCACCCTCGGAGTGTTCGGGGGAATCTGATATGAATACTGTAGACCACACCCATAATATAAAAGACACCCAGCTCCCTGCTGGACAGGAAACAGTGGCTCAATCTCTTCCTCTAAATTCATCGCCGGATCTTATGGTTACCGACTCAACTCAAGATACTCAGTTGCCTCCTGGGCAACAAAAGAAGGTTCAGGGCCCACTCATTGCATCTCCCCCGGCGCACCTAATCATAGATCCTCCATCTCCAAAGCAACAGTCTCAAACTCCGATCTCCCCATTCACCCAGATTGGGCGTGAAAAATACGTGAATTGTGATCTAGGTCCATTTATTGTTCACGTTCAAAAGGCGGAGTCATCCCCGGACTCCGGTGCGATATTGCACCCCGTAACATTCGGTCTCTTTCTACAAAAAAGAAAGCGTGAGTTTCCCAATGTAGTAGACGGAAGTGTAAAAACGATAGGACGGAACTGTGCGTCGATTACTTTTCATACTGCGGAAGACGCAAACCTATTCCTCAGTTCACCAACAATTGCCCAAAACAAATTTAGGGCATTCATCCCGACTTTTAATGTAACAAGAATGGGTCTGGTACGGGGAGTCCCGGCTGACTGGTCGCCGGAAGAGGTCTTGGAAAATCTTCGGGTTCCAGAAAATACAGGCGGTGCGCGCCCAATTAAAATTAGACGGATGAACTACAAAAATTCAAAACAGGATGGGTCCTACAACTGGTTGCCATCGGAGACCGTGGTAGTGACTTTTGACGGACAGACGTTACCGAATAGGGTTTTTTTGTGTCTAAGTTCTTTGCCTGTTGAAAAATATCAGTACCCAACAATTCAGTGTTTCAAGTGCTGCCGTTTTGGGCACACCCAGGAAAAGTGCCGGTCCCTTCCACGTTGTTTCAAGTGCGGCGGGGCCCATATGCGGGATTCATGTAATATAGATTTCGATATACAGCATCCGCGCTGCTGTAACTGCCCTGAGGAAGTAGCTCCGGGGCACATGGCGAACAGTAAATCTTGTCCTCAGTATACCAGACAGACGGCAGTAAAAAAAACTATGATTGAGGAAAACGTGTCATTCACCGAGGCATCAAACCTGCACCCTAAGGCCACTCGTAAGTCTTATGCAAATGCAGCTGCCACCTACCCTCAAGCTGCTTCTCAGGGCATATCATACAGGAACACGGTATTTCGACAGCCTCGTACGCCCCCTCGCCTATCTAAAGGATATGACAGGAGGGCCCATGAAGATATTACTAGGGACCCTGTTCTTGACTCGGGACCAGTTTTCCCTGAACAACGTCCACCTAAAGATAACGTAATTAATGAATAAATTAAATTGCTTTCCGCTTTTGTTAAAGTATTGTCGCCATCCAGCCCATTGGCTGACCCTTCTTTGTTATCCCACGTTGCACCTTTTATTTCATCTATTCTATTTTTGCACAATAATGGACCAAGTAGTCCTCCAGTGGAATTGCCGCAGTATTACTAATAAAAAACCTGATTTACTGTTTTTGATTAACAAATATAATCCCTTCATTTTAGCTATATCCGAGATATGGCTTAAGAAGGATTCTAACTTCAAACTTCCCAGTTATACATCCTTAGTAGACTGTCGGTCGGATGGACTAGCCGGATGTGCTCTGTTCATTAGAGACCATATCCATTATTATGTTCTGATATCCTCAGAGAATTGAATAAAATAATTAAAACCTTACCTCAACCTGTTATTATCCTAGGGGACTTTAATGTTCATCACCCTTTATGGGGCTGCAATAAAAGCGACTCTCTGGGGGATCAATTCTTAGAGATTATAGATAAATGTAACCTCTGCTTATTGAACTCGGGAGCTCCGACTTTACGCACCCAACCTAATCAATCGTCTAGTGCTGTAGACTTATCTCTTACTTCTCCTATTCTAGCGTCTCGAATTACTTGGGAGGTTTTGGCTAGCTCACATGGAAGCGACCATTTCTCTGTCTTACTTAGAATTCCTTTCATTACCTCCAAAAGACCCTCAACTGTCAAACCTTTATTAATTTATAATATTAACGGAGCAGACTGGAATAAATATAGAAAATGTCTCGACACTGCAGCAAATAGTTTACCCCCTATTTCAGCGAACTCTATTCAAATTTGTTCTGATTCACTGGTTCGGGCCGTAAAGGCTGCCGCCGATATGGCCTTCCTCCTTAAAAATAGTGTGATGGGTAAATTAGCATCCCCCCAGTGGTGGGACAAAGAGTGTACATTGGCAGTAAAGACTAGGAAAATGGCTGAGCTATCGTATGCTGCCAATATGTCACCTGAAAACTTCCAACGCCTTACGAAAACTATGGCTGATACGAAAAAAATACTCTCTAACAAAAAGTTTGAGGTCTTTCTGTTCTGCGTTGAGTCCCTCCTCTCCGGACACATTAGTTTGGAACAACATCCGTAGATTTAGGAGATCCTATAACCCCAGCAGTTGCCCTTATCCTTCTACCTTACAATGGGCTGAATCGTTTCTTGATAAAATTGCTCCCCCTTATGTGCCGGGAGTCCTTGACTCTTCAATAGGTCTCCTAAATAATATCACATCAGATCCTCTGGATCAGATCTTCACGCTTATAGAGCTCAGGAATGTTCTTGGGTCGGTTAAGGATTCCGCTCCGGGACCCGATGGAATTCCTTACTCCTTTTTAGTTAATGCAGGGGAACCTTTTCTTAAATACTTTTTCGATTTAATTAATTGTATAATGATTTCCGGCCATCCACCTTCTTCTTGGAAATCTCAACTAGTTATGCCGATCCACAAGCCAGGAAAAGATCCTAATGATCCGCGTTCATTCAGACCTATTGCTCTATCTTCAGTTCTTACTAAGATCCTAGAACATTTAATAAAAAATAGGCTAGAATGGTATCTTGAAAGTAGGGATCTATTGGGAAACTCGCAATACGGGTTCAGGAAGGGAAAAAGCACGATGGATAGTTTGTGGATTTTTACATCCGATATAAGGCTTGCCTTTTCTAAACAAGCTTCGGTGGTTGCAGTATTCCTGGACGTGGAGGCTGCCTATGATAATGTTCAGCTCCCCATCCTCAGGGACAAACTCCACAAGCTGAGGATCCCGGCGAGGTTGGCGTGTCTTGTGGGTAATCTCCTGTCTGAGAGACAAATTACTTTCCGTGGAAAGGATCCTCTTATCAATCCTTCAAGATTAGTCTGGCGTAGTTTACCCCAAGGCTCTGTCTTGAGTCCTTTATTATACAATATATACACTCATGACTTGGAGAGCTCAATTAAAGATTGCCAACTTCTACAGTATGCTGATGATCTTTTAGTTTACTCTTTAAACAGCAATATCGAATCGGCTTGCGAAATGGTAAATAATTCCCTCCAGACTTTTAACTTCTGGCTGTCTAATAATGGTCTATCACTTTCTGCATCAAAAAGTTGTGCCGTTGTTTTTTCTCGAAAAAGAACCGTGCCAAATATTGAAATATCTATTTCCCAATCAATAGTCCCGGTTAGTACTTCTTATAAATTCCTAGGGGTTTTGCTGGACTCCAAACTGGATGGGTCTTCTCATTTTGATCATTTGGTCAGGAAATGTGAACGAGGTTTGAATACTATGAGATGTCTCTCGGGCGTCTGGTGGGGTGCTCATCCGACTTCACTCAGGTTGATCTACAATGCTACAGTTCGTAGCGTACTAGATTACGGCTCCTTTCTGTTGGAACCGGGAAATAAATCCGGTCTGACGAAATTAGATCGCATACAGTCCAAGGCTTTAAGGATTATTTCAGGAGCTATGAAGTCCAGTCCTATCAATGCTTTGCAAGTGGAATGCGCTGATCCTCCCTTACATTTGCGACGCCAGTTCCTGTCTGATAGCTATCTGTTCCGTGCTTTGCAGTTTTCCCAACACCCTATGATCCATCGCCTCTTTGACCTTAAAGAGGCCGCTTGTTGGAGCCACAAGGGCCCACCATGCCTCGTTAAAAGCTTGGAAAAATTCAGATCTTTGAAAGACCCTGTTTTTCATTCTCCACGACTTCCTTTATACGAATTCGATTACAAAGTCATCACCCATCATCCTCGTGTCATTCTCAATTTCGATATTTGTCACAATGATCCCCATGCGGATGAGTACCTACGCCAAATTATCTCCCGAGAATGGCATGACTGGAACACTTTATACTGTGATGCTTCCAAGCTGTCTTCAGCTGGCTGTGTGGGGGTAGGAGTTTTTCATTCTCAATTTGATACGGTTATAAAAATTAAATGCCCTCCAGAGACATCGGTGTTTACTGGCGAGTGTGTAGGTGTATTGGAGAGTGTGAAGTATATTCTGTCACTTGAACTAAAGAAATCTATAATCTTCTCAGATTCCCGCAGTTGCTTGCAAGCGTTACTTTCTAATCCCTTCTCAGTAAAATTCCATAATCCAATTATTTACCAAATAAAAGAAAATCTCTTGAAGTGCAGTAATAAAGGATGTGAGGTTGCTATGGTGTGGGTCCCGGGGCATTCAGGAGTCTCTGGTAATGAACGAGCCGATCAGATCGCCAAAGAGGCAGTAGTTAGCGGTGATAAGACTAATTTCAAGACATTTTGTCATGATCTGGCCCCATTAGCGGCCAGTTCCCTCGCCAAGCGTTGGTCTGCTGACTGGACTTCCTCTAGCCGAAGCCGAGGAAAGCTTTTCTCTCTGGTGTAGCCCACTGTCTCAAGGAAGCCGTGGTTCTCGAAGATATTTCTTGAAAAACAATTATGTTCCACTATTATTAGGATGAGACTGGGCCACTGTTGTTCTCCAGTTCATTTGGCTAAGATCCACATCAGGGACTCCTCACTGTGTGAGTGCGGATTGGATGACGGAGACCTGAACCATATTTTCCTTTCTTGCCCTCTGCTCAATCATAATTTCCTCTACGAAGAATTGGTTAGGTTAAAAGTCCCTCTTCCAACAAGAATATTGGATCTTGTTCAAATTAAGGATAAAGATACTTTTCTGGCCTTGGGTTCTTTTTGTCGGCTCAATAAGTTAAAAATTTAAATGTGTTTGTTTCTGTTAACTTTGTATACACGGTGCCCGCGAGCATTGCGAGAGACTTAAACCACGAATTCCTGAGGTTATAAAGAGTAATAAATGTTATATGAACCTAAGTCTACTTAATTACAACTCTTTTTTTTTTAGATTTTCATACATAATAATTGCTACTCTAGTACAAGCTGGCAACGTCTGTTATTGCTATCTCTTTTTTGTGCGTCAGACAATGTCAAATGGTTTTTTTTTCTTTTGGGCATAGATTATTCAAATGACCGTTTAGACTCTTTTTTAAAATAAATCTGAACAATTAAGTTAGACACCTCATTTTATGACAGTAAAAGGTTTCAAGTTTTAGGCCTGCAACACACTGGCGCGACCTGCGGTAGCGGACAATTGTAAATTTGACAGCGGCGGACTAGTTTACTATTGTCCGCCGCGGCCAGGCCGCGCCAGTCTGTGAGAGGCCTTAAGAATCACAAGTGCTTCAACGGACGACTCGATAATTAACTTGATATTGACATTTATTTCATTTAGCCGACTCGAGCTTGTTGATGAGACCTCGTACGTGCCCGGGCGATTCTTCGAGCGTTTTTAACGTCTCATTAATTTTTCACTATTTTTGTAGAAATGGCTTAATAACTTGGTAAAATGTTTGGTTTGCTGGTAGAAGTGGGTACGAGATTTCTACCTAACATCCAAAAATTATACTTCATTATTTAGTCATTTATACAAAAAAAATGGTGACAGATGAATGAGGCGGCGTTCAAAATGTTCGAATAATCACCCGCCCCAATCTCGGTATGTATGTCATCATGGGATGATGATGATGATGATGATTCTACAGTCAGGTGCCTCACTTTGAATGTATTAATAAAATAAAAATAGTTCGTTTCGTACTTCTAATCCAGTAACTTTATACATCAGTAGTATGTTCCAATAAAGATCAATCACATAACAGCAAGTCTAAGTCACCTTATCACAAAAAACATCTGTGGACTGGTAAGGGTATGCGCGCACGAAGCAACTTTATCGCCGGGGACAGTATCTCACTTTGAGCATGCAAACGAGACAGAAGTACTGTCGCCGGCCACAAAGTTGCTTCGTGCGCGCATACCCTAACTCCGCTAATTGGTACTCCTTAGAATAGTTAGGATAAATAACTGGCCGCTTGAAAATTTCCTACTTCATTCTGACATTAATGACTTTCATATGTGTCATTGATATTGTTGTTTTTCATTTTCTGTAATCTAATTCATCATCAGAGTTCATCATGTTTGAACAATAGTATCACCAATCAAATTCACAATATTAACAAATTGGAGGCCAGTTCAATTCAATGAGGCGACCGGCCTTTTTAATTACGAAAGCTAAGGAAACTTTTGCATCGTGCATCTTATGGTACGAGTCACATCAGTGTGCCTTGCTTGAGTATTCAATGCTGCAGACGGCGTCAACTCAACCACTATGGTCAACTCAACCACTAAAAAACATACCTATTGGAGTTAGTGTAGGTATTTTCACTAACTCGTTCTGAGTGTTCATATTGAAATAATAAAAATGTGTTATTAATAGAAAGGCTGTTAAATTTGAGTTTCATGTGTAATAAATGAATAATAAAAATACTGAATATTTTATTTATGTTCGGATTGTATAACATTTCTTCTAGGTACTTTACTTTAATCTTCATCAATGGGGGGATGTGTGAGGAACCGAGGGGCTAGGTCAATTTGTGTAAGATTATGCCTGATATGTATTTCTTACTAGCTTCTGCCAGCGGCTCCGTCCGCGTGGAACTCGTTTATATCGCAGCTCCATACAAACTTTTACCTCCCCATTTCACCCCCTTAGGGGATGATTTCGGGGATAAAACTATCCTATGTCACTCTCCATCCCTTCAAATATCTCCACATAAGAAATCACGTCAATTCGTCGCTCCGTTTTGCCGTGAAAGACGGGCATACAAACAAACGCGCGCACTTTCCCATTTATAATATTATGGATTATGTAGATACAATAAAGCATGCTTAGTAAGGTACAAAATCATTGAGTACATTTAGCTCCAGAGAAACGTGACCCCTTTACATACTTTGGATACAGGGAGTCGTTAACTCTGCGGTTTGCTGGCCATTCATGGTGTAACAGCCTGTTCTAATATGAATGGAGTCTTGGTAAGAGTTAATATTAACTTTAGACTGTTCAAATAGTAACAAAAGGTACATAATTAGTTATAAATGACGTTTATTGGTCCAATAATTACGTGCACAATAGAACGAGATCGATTTACAAGTAGTTCTCCCACTCCCAGTCATATCTCACAGCAGCGTCTTCTACAATATCATCTGGAAAGCAAGTGAAACAAACGTTGGGTGCACATGTAATAGAGTGGGCATGCTCGCTGGCGGATTTCTGTGTGTATTGTTATATAAAGAGAGAGAGAATGACATACTTTTATTTCATACCCAAAGTTAGAAAATTGATTAGATAAATGAAGGGGAGAAGGAAGACAATAAAGTTAATATACAATCGTATAAACGGTCTGTAACGGTGACTTATTTCATCTACGGATATTGTATGAATCATTTCACCTAAATAGAATTCCTGCTTTGGTAATGGACATGGCTGGAGGCGTAGGGCGACATACGAATTTCAATCGTAATAGCTAGAACATTAGAAGCTAAATGAAAATGAACAGTACGACTTTTTGTGGTAAGGCAATGTGTTTACATTAGCGCTTTAATACTACAATCTGATTTGAACCTTATTGCTAAAGAGTTAAGGTTGTTAATGGGTTGAAATTATTGATGATACCACCAACGTCTGGCCTCGTAAACCTACTGACCCTAATAACGCTCGTGACCCTATTGATCCTCTTGACCCTCGTGACCCTATTGACCCTCGTGACTCCGTGACCCTATTGACCCTCGTGACCCTCTTGACCCTCGTGACCCTATTGACCCTCTTGACCCTAGTGACCCTATTGACCCTCGTGACCCTTTTGACCCTCGTGACTCCGTGACCCTATTGACCCTCTTGACCCTATTGGCCCTCTTGACCCTCTTGACTCTATTGACCCTCTTGACCCTATTGACCCTATTGACCCTCGTGACCCTATTGACCCCGTGACCCTAATGACGCTCGTGACCCTCTTGACCCTCGTGACTCCGTGACCCTATTGACCCTTTTGACCCTCGTGACTCCGTGACCCTATTGACCCTCGTGACCCTATTGACCCTCTTGACCCTCTTGACCCTATTGACCCCCGTGACCCTATTGACCCTCGTGGCACTGTGACCCTATTGACCCTCGTGACTCTATTGACCCTCGTGACCCTCGTGAAGAGTATAAAAGGGAATGCCGAAGTAGTATGGGGGATTATTCATTTCTCATCGTTCGGACTGGCAGTGTCTCTGGTTGTGGGCTGTGAAATTATTGGTGTGTGTTACCTCTATTGTGTTTTGGTGAATGGCTTGTTATTGTGAGGAATCTCTCTTCATAATTATGAGTCTTTTACTTTCTTAATTTTACAAGTTAATTGTATATTTAAAGGGGTATTAGGGCCTAAGCTATATTTACTTTATCGGAGGTACTCCGGGAGGTTTATATGGTTAAATCAAATATGTTTAATTTGCTAGCGGCCACTCCCTAGAATTAGACATGTTTGACAAGTGTTTTCGGAACTCAGTCAAAGCTGTATTTACCGTAACGGAGTTGGTCCGGAGGTTTATATAGTTAATCAAATATATTTAATTATGCCAGGGTACTCCCTGGGATTGAGTATGTTTGACGATTGTTTTCGAAATTTAGTTGGGGTTAATTCTTACTGTCCAATCAGCCGGAACACTGTCAAGAATCAGTTATCTGCGGAGTCAGCCCCACCTAACGGTGCCAACGGGGATGAATCCGTGTCCGTGTAGTTACCAGACTTGAGGTGTGGTCTGGCGTCTACCTCTTTACCAACATAGGAGACGAAACCCTTTAATCGGGGCCCTCACGTCTCTCAGAACCAACTGGCGGTGGAAACGTGGCTTGAGCATTTATGTGACGATAAGCATAGGAGGATATCTCCGCTCGTTGAAGTCGTTCGGTTGCCTGAGAGACGGTCTGCATTAAATATATTTATATATCAACATCTGTATGTCCCGCTAGGGCGCCTTACTCCTCGAATCCATTTAGACTGCGGTCGCGAGGGGGGGAGGCAAATACACAGGCTGTTAGGTTGCCATCTCAGTTTCGCCGACTGAACTAATTACAGCTTAGCTAGGGATACATACTTGCTTCTGAACTAAGGTATGGTTCTAGAGGTGAGCAGAGTAGGGACTGTGGGGTAGGCTTAGGAGTAAATTCACGCGTTATGGGGTATTAGGGCTTGAAACTATATCTACTGTAACTAAAGATATTACAAGTGTTTGGAAGGATTAATAAAATTGAAGTTATTATTCTTATAAAATCTAATGACGACTAAAATTATTAATATGAGTAACCAGTGTGATGTTTGAGTAGTAAGGCAAGTGGTGTTGGGTTGCCGTGGGTTGCACGTGAAACACGAGACAATTGTTACATATCATTAAAAAGGTCACAGTATTATTCATGAAATTGTGATATCAGGATTGTTTCACAAAGATAAAATAATTCTAGGTTTGATGACAGGCTGAGCAGTTCATCAAATCCATTTAAAATATCTTATTATCATGAGAGAGAACTCTCCATTTAAAGTATCTTATTTTCATGAGAGGGAATTCTCCATTTAAGGCATGGTTTGGGTAGAATGTCTCACGTGTAATGAACGGTTTACCTCGGCATTACTCTACGGCCGTCGGTATAAAATGGTCCAGGCCATCTTAGTTATACATATAAACGATTAATAATACTAAAAGATGTCAGTCGAGTTTGTCTCGGTGTATCTTCTCGAAACTGACCGCTAGGTTTGAGACACTGGTAGATTCATTCTCTGAGTCCTAAACTCGTAGGATAGCTAGGTAAGTAACTTGAATAGGATGTCCAGACTCCATTCCAACAAGAGAGTAGCCAGTGTGAGCAAAAGATTGCCACACGACCCGTCGATAGAACTTTGGTCCAAAATACAAGTATTTAGGGCAGTCTTCTAGATAATAATAGGTTTAAATAAATAATCTTGATTTTATGAAGGCTACTCCTTGTTCAACCGGACATGTAATAGGGGATAGGTGTTTTTCTACCAAAAACAATTTTTAATTATAATCATAAAGTAACCTACAGTGTAATTATAATCATAAAGTGATTTATAATTAATTTATTATTCCTACAAGATTTAGGACTTTGTTATGCTCATAAATAGGAAAATAGCAGTAAAAAGTAGCATTTCAGTAGGTTAATTTATGTACAGATAAGCTAGCTTTAATTTTATTATGGATGGAGAGATTGGAGAGTCCAAAAACCTGTCAAGCTTTCATAAAAGGATCTAGGGTTATTACGGTACACAACACTTCGGGGTTCAACCGCTAGCGATCACATTTTGGCCAAATCGTCAGGTATTCTTAAATAAAAGCACGCAACAAAAGTAGGTTTAATAAGTAGGTAAATAGAGAGTAAGTTACAGTAGTCTAACACGAAGGACTTGACACGAGGTTTTACTTTAAGTTAGAATTCGTTGCAAAATATTTAGCGTTCTTGAGCTTCAGCGGGAAGCTGCTTCGTTAGCTGTAGGTCTTCGGAAGCGTTTTCTAGCGGGGAGGGGTGAACTGTTACACACAGCGCACAAACACTCGGTCGCTCCTTGCCCCCGGCATCAGTTAACGCTCTCAACACGTAACACGTAAAACAATCAATATTTATTTTGTTCCACAAAATCATTTGCAAAAAAGACTGTCGCTATTCATAGCAACAGGTCTTCCGGTTTATTTGAATTGGGTATTGTTTAGATTGACTTTAGATCTTGGATTCATTCTTCATTTTAGGGTTCCGTACCAAAAATGGTAACAAAGGAACCCTTATGGTGCGACTCTGTCCGTCTGTCTGTCTGTCACAAAGTGAAATATCTCACGAACTACTCAAGCTATCAACTTGAAACTTGGAATGGTTATAAATGAGAGTTATCCGCGTGCATGGAAAATGAAAAATTTAAATATACATTTAATTTTTCTATAAAAACTTACGAATATGAGGAGGGGGCAAAAAAAAAAATTCATCTATAGGGTCATGTGGGGTATCATTCGAAAGGGCTTGAGTTGCACTTTTTGAAGCAGTTTTTCTTTTTTTTTCTACACTCGGAAAATTTTGATCTATGAAGGAAAATGTAAAAAAAAATACCATTCCCCCCCCCCCTTATCTCCGAAGTTATTCAAGCGAAAAATTTGAAATAATTACTTGTGATTAAGATAAACATACATATTACGGGAAAAGTTTTGTTTTTTCCGTATCTAGCATATTTTTTGTTTTATTTTCAAAAATCATTTCCTAGTTAGATTTGCAATTAAATCAACTTTATAAGTTTTTTTTGTTTTGAAATTACTATTAAACTATAAATAGAAGTACTCTCTATCAAATAAAACAATAATTATCGAGATCAGTTCACGTGATAAACAATAATCGCTAAAAGACCAACATACACACTAAGCCGATTGCCCTTGCACGTTAGTACCAAATGGGGCCGATAGATGGCGCTGACCCTATTCGCGCTGTTAAGATTTTCTAGAATTAATGGGGTTTATTTTCAATAGCAGGTCAAACAAAGATCGCGATTCAATTGTCTTGGTGTAAAAGTTGCTCGTTGTTTGAAATTGAATTCTATTGTGTTGGGTTAAAATAAGTAATTTAACAAATATATTGGGACTTTTACTTTACCTTGAGTTAATTGTTAGTTTGCACGGAACCCTCGGTGCGCGAGTCAGACTCGCACTTGACCGGTTTTTTTATTTATTATAAATAATATGGGCGTTTTACCTTACAATAAAACGCTTATTAAATACTTACCTTATTCGAAGCCTACAAACATAATGAGAAAGCAGTATTCGTTTTCCCTACAGTATCGTGCATAATTTGACTACAGTTTCCGGTATCCCTACCATCCCCTCCATCGCCCTCTGGCGAGCCTCAGCCAACTTCGGTCTGGCTGCTCGCCTCTTGCCTCATTGCGGCTCAGTATGCGCCAGGCAGGCCTTATTTTGTAGGCTTCGAATAAGGTAAGTATTTAATAAGCGTTTTATTGTAAGGTAAAACGCCTGTATTAAATCCTGTACGTTATTCGAAGCCTACAAACATAATGAGACATGTTTGTTATCGCCTGGCGGTGGAGCGAAAACGCTAATGTGATGAATTGATATGTTAGCATGGAGATTGGTTTATGAAAAACCAATATTATACCTAAATATGCTACATACTATATTTTGTATGACATGTAACCAACAACGTTAGGTATGTAGCGGTAGGGCGACATAATATAAACCATTATTTTAATCAATATGACATTTATTATTTCAGTATAATATATATATATAATTAAATCAGTAACAAAAACATTAAATTCTTTACTAATGCGTGTATGAATATGATCACGTACACTAAAACAAATTACTGAGATTAACATTCTCATCGTGTGATATTATTGACCGCATTACTTCTCGGCGGTAAAATAATCTAAATGTGTCTCCTGAGCGCCAATTTCCTTGCTCTAAAATCTTGTCTAACGGAAAGTTCTGTATCCAATTTTTGGGGGCTACTGCCGCCCGAACACTTCCCGGTGTAGCTTTAATGCCAGCTTCATTTAGTAAAGTTTTTACCCAACTAGCTATAATTGTACGAGATGCTGCCTTTGCCACATTGGTTACAGTGAGAAATAGACTTTGACTTGTACAAGAGAGTCTTCTCTGAAGGGACAGCTCTATTAGCCACTTTATCCAAAGAACAGGGTCTGCGGCTGAACACTGTTTGTTACTGAGAAGTTTCCACCCCGACTGTCTATGATCTGACGAGTCGGTCTTTGAACCAAAACGAGGCCAGAAGGTAATGCAATCATCAGCCTCAATCATGTGATCGGAGTCTATACTCAAGTGTGTGAGGTCATGGACTCTTCTACCCGAGCATAATAACAACAAAGCAGCCGTATGCCTAGACATCAAATAAACTGTCAGATCTGATCTGTCTGGAAGACATAAAGGATACCAATTTGGAAACATCCCAAGTGGGTGGCTTAGTCTCTTTGGGCTTTTGTAAGGCTATGCCTTTAAGAACTTGCCTAACTAATTTATGTGAACTTAGTACTTCTGAGTCACTAGTGTTACAAAGCGATGACACTACTGACTTATGCACCAAGATAGTACTGTATGAAAGACCTTCTTTTTGATATAGATCTGATAGTATATGTGATAGTATCGGGCTAGCTGTGACCCAGAAGGTGCAGAATAATCTATATTATTCTCCTGAGCCCAGCGGCGCCATCTCTTCCAGGCTACTGAATATGTCTTTAACGTCGATGGACGCCAACTTGACAAAAGCAGAGACTTCTGCTCGTTAGACCAATTTTCTACGTCCCTAGACCACCCCCACACTTCCAGACCTCTAGGGTCATTCGATCTACTTTCGGAGGAGGGAGACCCGTGGCGACGTCGATCAGGACATCTCTCAAGTTCCATTACGTTTGCGGGGGACACAGGGATCGACTCTTCAGATCTGCGCGCCAAAATACTCTTTCCCACCTGGGGACTACCATTATGTACATTCCCGTTGCCCGGTTCAGGTGGTGCAGAACTCTGGGGATCAAGCATGGGGGCGGGAACACCCATGCCAGTTTGAAACTCCACTCTCGGCTCAGGGCATCGCAAAATAAAGCCTGGTTGTCGGTTTGATCCAGCGTACAGTAGGTTTCTACCACATGCGCCGTCCGAGACGCAAACAGGTCGACTTGAGGGATTTCCCACTTTTGAAAAATCACTGACGTGGCTTTTGACAGCAAATGCCACTGGGGAAGCGCCTGAAGCCTTGAAAGGTGATCGGCTTCGATATTGTATATGCCTGGAAGATGATAAACACGTAACTGAATCCGAAACATATCCATAAGCTGGTATATCTGGTAGGTTATGTTCATGAGCACATCCGAACGAGTACCGCCTTCGTTTCTCAAATATGCAACGACAGTACGGCTGTCGCTTTGAACCAATAAAGAAGCGTTGTGTGGATTGTGACAATGTGCCAACTGCAGAATTTTCAGAATGGCCAACATTTCTTTTTGGTTGCAGTGCAATTTCTTGTCGGCTGCTGTCCACAGACCCGAAAAATGCACATTGTTCAACTTTCCACCCCAGGCAATGTCCGATGCATCTGTTGTTAAATAATGTGTTGGCGGAGGGATCTGCAGAGGTGATGCGTTTCGACAGTTGTTGACCCACCAATTCATTTCTGATACTATGTCTCTGGGAAGTAAGAATCGTTTCTTTGGGTTTTGATGGAGAAGTTGGTTGACTGCCCTCTGCAAGTATCGAAAATTCAACCGACCTCTCGGTACCGCGAAGCTCGCGAAGTTCAACATGCCGGCTAAAGATTGTAGCTCTCTGAGATTTGCTGACTTTTGGCGAATAAGTTTCGCTATGCAGCTTAACATCCTGTGTATTTTCTTTTCCGGAAGACTCTTGTTGTCTGTCCACGGATCCCATACTATGCCCAAGTATTCTAGGCGACTCTTGGGGATTAGTATGGATTTTTCCCAATTGACTTGCCAAGGGGATGCGCCCCGCTTGCTTCCGCGACCCTCAGGCCCGTTCCTATTGGGCCGCCAGTTCCTGGGGCGATAAGTAGCATTGTCGTGGCGTGCAGGGGCCCTCTGATTTCCAACATTGTTTGGTCCTTGCGCAGGACAATACTGGCAGAGGCTCGGGCTTGGTCCCTGCACGGGATAGTGAGTGCATGTACCCTGCACGGGTATGCATTGAGGAGGGCCTCGCCTTTTATTCTGGTACTGATAGCCTTGCGCAGGCATATTAGCAGCAAATGACCCCTGCGAGGGGCGATGCAAGTTTCCACCGCTAGCTGCTTGCGCAGCAGTAGCGCCAGTGGGTGCCTTTGACCTAGGCCAGAAGACCTTTCGTACTCCACCAGCCTTTTCTAAAGCAGCCGTGAAAGCTTGAGGTTCGAACAAGTTAGTAGCAGTAGGTGGTATCTTCCGCAAATTGGACTTGTCGAGCGGATCCCTCACGCTTCGCAATATTAAGTCCCTTCGCTGTTGAACAATATCGGCCCTATGGCCACACACCAGTTGTAAGTTGTAAGGCACCGACGGAAACTTTGTGAAAGTCTCCGGTATCAAAAAGTCCTTCCAATTTTTCTTTAATTGACACAAACGTCAACTCACTATAGCCTTGGGCCCAATTAAGAAATTCACGAATATTGATTTCAATTGTCTCTTTTTGTTAAAATGAGCAAATGTAAGTGCAGCCATGTGCAGCGTATGATCGCTCTGTATATGACAAAGATTTAGAATTGTGATAAGCCACTACTTCATTTGTTTCAAGCTCCACGAAACCGTGAGAATGGGTATATAACTTTTGCACATCGAAATAACGGACATCGCTCCATGTTGTACTGGTAAACCTATTCAATTTTTGCAAAGCTTCTAGGTAACCTTCCGGTGTTTTTGGAATAGCGGGTTCTTTCACACTGTTTTCCAAATTTATGGCAAACGTAGATTGTGTAGGTGCCGGAGCATCCGCGACACCAGGTTGTTCGACAACAACATCGTTAATATGAGGCGATACGGCTTCATATAAATTGCCACTAACATTATGGTCAATACAATTTAAATTATCATGTGGCGGGTAGTTTGGTGTACTACTATTAGTGCCATGAAATAATTTACGTAACTCGCTTACCTCTTTTGCCAGTTTCTTTACATCTCGATTAGACTTTTGATTACGTCTCTTGTGACGACGTCTTTTCTTTCCCGCATCGCTGCTGGAACTTGGTTGATGAAGAGGAAGTAGAACTTCCCGAATCTAACCTTTGTCTCGATCGAACCGGTTTATCGGTTTCTTCGTTCATTGTACTTAAATGAGCTAAGCTGTAAGCAAGAAAAGATTAAAACAATATGTTCAAAACTTTACACCTTTTTGAATAATAACCCATGAAATATTAAATATCGAACGGCAATTACCGTTTTAAGAACTCACGATACAATGTTAGTAACGGCCCAAAATCAAAAAGTCTTTGTTCTGTGTTAGACTTAGTCGTCTATGACTTGACTTTGACTGTGACCGTTCACGATGGGAAACGAAACGCCAATGAGGCAAGAGGCGAGCAGCCAGACCGAAGTTGGCTGAGGCTCGCCAGAGGGCGATGGAGGGGATGGTAGGGATACCGGAAACTGTAGTCAAATTCACGTCAAATTATGCACGATACTGTAGGGAAACGAATACTGCTTTCTCATTATGTTTGTAAGCTTCGAATAACGTACAGGATTTAATACGCCGATATTTCTGTTGATACTTGACACGTAAACAATGTCATGCTAAACTCATAGTGACAGATCTGGATTTGACTTTTACAGTCAAGTTATTAGTTGGTTAAGTCTCGCAACGTCGCAATCATAAAGGTGTTTCATACTGGAGATTTCATTACAACATTTTTACAGGAAGATGGAAATATCTCAACAACCGAGCCGAATTTAGGAGATGATCATTAACATTTTAAACTTAAAATATAATCAGGAATATGCTGTTAACTTCACTCGCAATGGTCACGGGCACCGTGTATATATGTGCTAACTTGATATTTATTTTCAATATCGTTTATTTTAATTTGCCCTAACGATTATTTTACGTTATGTGTTTTCCTTACTAACTCTGTAGTTGTATCGTATAATATTAACAAGGATTTTTGTTTTGTGGTTAGTACTTCTTCATTTTCATTAACATTTTTTAACGAATCACAACTAGATATTAAAATATCGCGCATCGCACGGTTTTTTGTTCGTATAAAATCGACATGACACTGGCAATCAAATGTGAGAGCCACTATAAAAAAAAAAAAAAAATAGATCAGTACGTGTAACTACTTAAAAATGATAATTGATTGATCGAGCGTTTCTCTTTTTTTTTGCCACTACTTTTCAAAATTGATCAAAAACCAAAATATCACTGAATCACGTTTGCGCGTGGATTACCTAATAATAGACCCTAAGATGCAAGAATAAGCTTTATATGAAGCGTGCAGAGATTAAAATTGCTTGATTGTTTTCTAAAAACCCTCGATAGGGTAACCTTATCATAGGGTTTTAATGTTGGTAAACGCTTACCTGAATTAACTCTATCAATTTGGTAACACTATCGTTTCGGTAAGTCGATCGATATGCTTACCGAATTGATAGGGTTTTGAAAAACAATTCTATCAAATACCCGATCCAAAACCCTTTAATGGTAACCGGTTCCGGTCCCTGGTCCTCAGGTTTCGCTTGCAAGTTACTCGGAGATAACGAGTATCCGTGGAGGATCGGGTCTTAGGCCCTCGAGCTCGCATTGAGACCGCTCTCTGAAATATTGCTTTAGGTCTTTAATTCCAATGAAAAGCTTGGCAGTCGGCCTCTCTTGCCTCACCGCTCGCTACTTTGGCCTCAACCCCCTAGCACACTAAGTTTTATGTCGGACATAAAGCATTTGTCCCTCTTGCACTCGCATATTTACCAGAATGAGACGAATGCTTTATGTCCGACATAAAACTTAGTGTGCTAGGGGGTCAGGTCTCGCTTGCAAGGCATTAGGATAGCGAGTGTCCGTCGGGCTCGCCCTAGGGTCTTCGGACCTGGGGCTCGCATAGGGAGCGCTCTCTAAAAGGATACCTTGGGCATCTATATAATATTATTGTCGACAAAGTTTATGTGTTATTTAGATTCGACGAGAATTGGAACTGTTACACGCACAATCTATGAAATCAGATTTTTTTTATTCTTCAGATACAGTCAGAGGGAAAGACAAAAATCATGCGCACAGTGCAGTGTATCTAGCCTGCAAGCAGGTGTGCAACTACATATCTAATTTAAATGAAATCAAATGTTATGAAAAATTTGTAATAGTACAATAATTTATTGTCAATATGTAGTATGGTTGGTTAAACATAAAAATACCATGTTAACCATAATTTATGCGCGTTCGAAGTCGCGGGCAGAAGCTAGTAGTAAAATATTTTAAGTTGTTGTTCTTGATAAGCAACGCTTTTATTACTCATGGTTTTTTTATTACTTTGATATACTATTTATTATTGATAATTTTAAGTAAATGATGCATACATATGAATATGCCTATGTATTGCATTTGAATAAATATATTTTGACTGCAGTGTGACTTGTTATTTTTTTATGATCGTGTCCAGTCAAAAGATGAGGTGCAAATAGGGTTGCCAGGTGTCCGGATTTAGCCGGACATGTTTGGCTTTTTAGGGCCGTGTCCGGCCAAATATTCACTTGTCCGGCCTGTCCGGCTTTTTGCCTGGCGGCCGCATAACCCGCGCGAGTTAAAACTTGAGCGCTAAACGCAAGTAAAACAGTGCCTCACCGTGCGTGTGTTGTGTGACTAGTGCAGCGGGTGGCAAGGCGGTGCGGCCCGCACTTCCCGTTCCCCGCTTGCCTTGCTGAGACATGACTTTCGGAATAAAATCTAACTTATCATCTACTCCATACTGAAATTCATTTAAAACGGTGCTATTGTTTCGGCGTGAAAAGTGAATAGATAGACAGACAGAGTTAGTTTTGCATTTATAGTGCTATATTATGATTATTATGAATGGTCCGGCTTTTAGAACGTAATGTCCGGCTTTGAAAAAGCTATAATTAGCGCAAAAAAGGTCCGTCCGGCCTTAAGGGTAAAATGTCCGGCTTAATTAAGTGCCGAGTCCGGCTTTTATATTTTTCCACCTGGCAACCCTAGGTGCAAATGCAATATTAATGCATCCAATTAACATGTCTACAGCTATGTGAGCTCTGGATGCTATAGCATTCATCTTCATTTAGTTTTTGATCTATATGACATAGAATTAAAAGTAATTTGCTGAACATCATCAGGTTAAGTTAAATTTGTGAACTACTGGCTCTCTAGGGAGCCACTGGACATCAAGTGGTCAATCAGCACCACATAGTAAACATAGATATAGCAGGTCTTATATATGGACAAATGGGATAAAAAACAAGCTACAATTTAGAAAATACATTGCATTTACTTAAATAAATTAAGCAGCTTACATATGCCCCACAGGGCTCCTCTCATAGATGAGAGAGGCAACGGGCAGTTGTCCCCACACTGGCCCATTGCGAGTTGTGGACTTCACATACACTTTAGAATTTCATTGCAGATGTATGCAGTTTTCCTCACAATGTTTTTCCTTTACCGAAAAGCTAATGGAAGGTACATATCAAATTATATTTTGTACAAAAGTCATTGGTACGAGCCAGTATTCGCAACCGCGACTTCCTCTTGACAGCTGCATGGTTCGACCACTGGGCTTCCGTAGCTATCATATTATATATTTACTTAACATCTAAATTACTATTTCATTTTATAATATACTTTCAAACAATTCATAAATGGAATGTACAATATGGAAGGATTAATTCTCACACTTTACTTCATTAAAATATATTATGGTTTTCTTCGATCACAACCTGCCAGATACCAAATTAAATACTACAATAATTACTATTTTACCTACTAATCCCTGAACTGGGAGATCAGTTACCACAGGACTCTCTAGACTCTTACTGAAAACTATACTTTACTGAATAGTACAAAATTGCATTCGTTTTATTATGCATACTGCATTGAAGAAGGTCTGGTTTTAAAGTACACATATATACAAATTAATATGAAGATAACTGCGAAAGTAGGCAATACAACTGTGTTTAACTGTTGTCTTGTTTTGGCAAAATCTTGTTTTCTCTCACGTTTCTGTTTAGCCGTTTCTTTAACTGCTCCTTTCAGCTTCCGCATATTGAATCTAAAAAATAATCAATTTGTATAGTAAATACAGGCAAAAATATAGAGCTAAAAATCATGATTTAAAAAGGAACTTCCGAACAACTTAGCTGATATTTATATGTATAAAACTATCTGTTAAGTGTGGTTTAGTAAATAATCAATCACATGTATAACAGCTATGTAATATTATTAGTTAGGTACACATTTACTTTTACTCGATACCAGGGGCAAGATCTCATTAGACGCAACCTTGCCGTTTTACAGAATACTACATGTAATGACTTACGAGAAGTCCAGAAAACAAATTGAATTGGTGAAATCAGTAATAAAGTCTTGCAGTGAATGTGCAGCGAATATGTAAAGTAAGTACTAATTAGCCACGTAGATGCTGTGTGTACATTCTAATGTTATGACGTACGACATGGAACGCGTGACAACTGACAGAGGTCTTTTTTTTTTTTTTTTTTTTTAATTCGTCCATTCGGACAGTGACAGATGTCAAGTTACTAAGATCGGGCTAAGGAGACGCTACACCATTGGACCTGTAATACTCGCAACACCTACAAATTTGTCGGACGGCCAAGCAAGGTCACAGATAATCTAGTATGGACCTTGTTATGGTGTACAATTGGTCACTACAACATGTCGAAGTCATAATCAAAAAATATATAAGCACTAAGTTCTAGTCATCATTGAGTATGTCGTACAGCATGGCTATCGCAAGACGGCGCGCGAGCTCTCTCGATTTTTCTCGCACTATATGTCTCTTTCTAAGTTATCTGATAAGAGAGAGACGGATTAGAACACACAGAACAAGGCGGTATAGTGCGAGAAAAATCGAAAGTGTGTCGCGGCCGTCTCATTATAGACGTGCACATGTAATGGGATCTATAAATGTCATAATTTGTCAGCCCAATTTATCAGAAGCTGACTAATTGTTATTGTCTGGAGGCATGTTGCGCTGCCGCTGTTGATCCAACAGTCAAACGAGTTGCACTGAGAAATCGCATGTAGGTGTGGTCGGATTGTTACATCTGTACACCACACCCAATTATCACTTCGACCGTGCTACGACCTTATACTGACAAATTGGGGTAAAATCACATAATTTATGAACAATCCACATTACGTGATTTGTCAGCCCCATCAGAATCTGACTAATTGCTATCGTCTGGATGCACGTTCCAACCGTCAAACGAGTTTGTTGTGACCATGGAATTTGCATGATCTGCCAAGGAGTGACATTGAATACGTGAGTTGAACCGTGTGATTAGAAGTATTATTTTAACGTCTCACGAAAGTTTAAATTCGAAATTGTAGTTGCAGTTGTTACGTCTGTACGCTACACCCAATGGGGTTGGCAACTGTCAAAGTTTGACTAGATGGCGCCATCATAGGTTTTACCTAATCACTAGCCTTTTTCTATGGGATTTGGCTTAAACGGCTTGATTCTAAACAATGAAATTCCGAAAAAAAAAACAAGAATTTGACAGTTTTGGTAGGCCTGATGGGCCATCCACATTAAGTGATTTGTCAGCCCCAATTCATCAGAATCTGACTAATTGCTATAGTGTGGATGCATGTTCCAACCGTCAAACGAGTTGTACGGACTAATTGCATGAAAATCACAATTTGGACCATGGAATTTGCATGATCTGCCAAGTTTCTTTTTCTCAAAAATTTCATTCAAATAATTTTAAACGATAATTAAAAAATATATGCTAAAGAACATTGTATTGATATTTTACCCTGTAATTTTGTATTTTTTTTAAACCGGTGTTTTGCAACTACAATTTCATTCAGTGTGGCCAGTTACAGTAAGAAAGCGAAAATTGCCGCATTCAAACGGTCCTGCGAAGCGGACTGCAAGATTGTTACTAACCGATGAGAGAGGGCGAGACAGCACGTCGATCATGAGGTGGCCGTGACATACTCTCAATTTTGTGTGCTGCACGGCTATTACGCGACGGCGCGCGAGCTCTCTCAATTTTTCTCGCACTATCCGTCTCTCTCTTATTAGGACATGTGACAGAAATCGAGAGTATGTCGCGGCTGTGTGTTAGACGTGCTGTCTTGCCCTATCTCATCGGTTAGTAACAATCTTGCAGTCCGCTTCGCAGGACCGTTTGAATGCGCCAATTTTCGCTTTCCTTCTGTTAACTGGCCACACTGAATGAAATTGTAGTTGCAGTTGTTAGGTGTGTACGCTACACCCAATTCTGACTTCGACATGTTGTACTGACAAATTGGGGTTTAATCACATAATGTGGATAGCGCATGACAGGTAAAACCTATGCTGGCGCCATCTGCAAATACCTTCTCCCGGCCAACCCCATTCTGACTTCGACATGTTGTACTGACAAATTAGGGTAAAATCACATAATGTGGATTGCCCATTATATTCTCTTTGGTATCGGAAGCAAGGCGGCCAACCCATGGCCAACCCATGGACGTAGGTATACGTCCATGGGCCAACCAAATCAAGGTAACTCTCGTTACTCTCTATACTAGATTTTCTGTGACCTTGATGGCAGTTCGGCCGATTTCGTTCGTGTAGCGCCTCCTTTATGGTATAGACACAAAACCAGCACAAAACTGTACTACTTTGCTAAAAAATGTGACGTTTAGTTTACTTTTAGTCATACGTAGTATCTTCTTAGTAGTCGCTTTTAGTTTACCTTTACCTTCAGTCAGTGGCTTTGGCTATGGCTTCAGTAGTTCAGTCGGTCTCGACTCTCAATCAGTCGGATCCACAGGTCGGATCACAAGTCGGACGGTCACAGGTGTCTTTCACAAAGCTGAGGACAGTAAGAACTTTACTGGACTAATTTCTTGGCTAATTATCGACATAAATTTAAGTTGTGACGCCCTATGATTATAAAAATTGTAGTTGGAGACATTGCACGACATCTTGCTTATTAAGAATGCATTGTTAAATTAATACTTACTGTTGCATCTTTTTCATCTCATTGTTTGCCTAGGTGTTTTATTATCAGAGGCTTGCTGTTTTATTTGCGTCACCAACATGGTAAGAAAGTTTCACACAATATTATTATAATGATAACTGCACGGCCATCACGCGACGGCGCGCGAGCTCTCTCGATTTTTCTCGCACTATCCGTCTCTCACTTATTAGAACACTTAAAACAAGAGGCATAGTGCGAGAAAAATCGAGAGGATGTCGCGGCCGTCCTATGATAGAAGTGCTGGTAAGGATTTGTATTTGAGCATTAGTACAGTATCTATTTCATTTAGTTCACATTTTGATGGATATCTGATGGTATTAGTATAATTCTTAAATTCACGCTATTTGATTTAATGTGAATAAATATGCTGTGAAAATAATGTGTCAATATTTAAATGTTTTGTTCAGCAACTTGCCCAAGGTCTTAAGTCATGACTCATTAGATGAAACAATCCTTGCCGGTAGTTTGACTTGGTTAATGGTTTGAATATCTTAATATTGGACGCAATATTGTAATGTACCATTCAAACCGAACAGGCCGAGCCGGAGCGCATTCTATTATATGCAAAGGGATTTGAACTGTCTATACAGCAGATGCGATTCATATTTGATTACAATCCCCACGGACCGCGTCGGTAGCTGCCGCCTCGCAGTGAATGCGCGATTCGTGAATGTGAATGCATTTATACGGTTCAAATTCCTTTGCATGTAATAGAATGTGCTCCGGCCGGGCCCGTTCGGTGAAAATCATACATAAATCCGCCATGGGAGTAAAGTTTTGCTTGTTGAGGTGTGGTTAAGCCAGGATATAATGGTAATATTATTATTTATTTGCAGCTAACAAAACCATTTATGTAAGGAGTTCTTATCTTTACTGAAACCCTCTGCAGGGTCACATATTATTAGAAATTCATATAAGTAACTTTTTCCATATGTTACTAGTTTTTACATGGCAATAGCACTGGCAAATCCTACACAAATACATGTTGTTAAAAAGTAATTGATTCCCTTGTTCTGCTCCCTGGTAAGGATATCCATCCTTAGTAAGGTCTCATCCATTAATTACATCACACATATATATGGTGACAAAGTGTGACAAGCGGGATGAATGATTCCCAAATTTTGTGTGTCATATACAAAATATTTATAAAACTAAAGTATGTTTCTTTTACTTCAATTGTAAACAAAATTTGTTTCTATTTTCTACATTCTCGTACTTGTTCGGTTCTTTCGCTTGCTATAATATAAGTTTGTTACTATTTTCCTGGCTGAGTTTGAACTAATCAATCTTCTCAAATAGCACATTTATTATTAAAGCTACAAGATTCAATTTACAACTGCCTTAGGGACCACGGTGTCGCGCTTTTTGTTGTAAATCAACAGGAGAATTTAGGATTGACTTCTTAATTTTCTTGGTCTGCATGTGATCCACCTGGATGTAAAAAATTACCTTTTCTCAAAAATCCTCGGAAAGCCTAGCATTCAGTTTGAAAAACAAACATGCATTGTTCCTAATTGCCATTTGCTCAAATTTAAAATTTAATAAGGTTGTTAACTTTTTCTTTGTTTGTTTTTATAAAAATATTTTGGCAATAGTGAAGAAATTTGTGTGACATAACTAATTAATGGAATGGAATTTGGCGACCCCCTCCCTTCTGGTGTGACGTCACATAGTGATGGGGGAGAAAAAGATATCTATACGAAATTCCGTGTGTAAAAATAGCCACCATATCTGACTGCTGAGTAGGGTTAGCAATATTCGTCCATTTTTAGTATTCGAATAATATAAATATTAAATTTTCCGTTATTTGAATAATTTCGAATACTTGACATATTTAACCAAAATAATAAATAACACTGTGTTAAAATATTATAAAACCTGAAAATCATTATAAACAAACATTTCTTAAATTTAACAGTAACAAATAGTGTAAAATAATCTACATCTTGTTTATTGAAGTAGCGGTAGCGTAGTGTAGTGTCACTCAGGCGCGCGATTATTAAACAAATGGTCGTTGTCGTATTTCACAAATTTTACCGATCACTGCCACAATTCCTAATGACCAAGGTGTTCAATCAATGCTTCCTACCAGTCTTGACGTGCGAAGCTGAGCCGTGATGGAACCTAACGGAGGAGCTAGCCCACCGACTACATGTCCCTCAAAGAGCTTTGGAAAGGTCTACGCTCGGGCTCTTGCTGATGGACAAAGTCCCAAACAAGATTATCCGACAGAAAACCAAAGTGACAGTCACTTTGGTCATAGCTCAAAAGTGTAACAAACTGAAGTGGCAGTGGGCTGGTTACATCTGTCGCATAACCGATGAACGGTGGAGTAAGCAAGCAGGTTCTCGAATGGAGACCGCGGCTTGGCAAACATAGTGTTGGGTGCCCTCCGGCCAGGTGGACATATGACTTGAGGAGAGCGGCTCTTTCATGCTGTAAACGATTAGGCTGATGCTATCCACCACAGCTGTGCGAAGCAGCGTAGAGGTTTGCAAGGAAAAAATACACCAATAGGAAGAGCTGAAGAACAGAATAAGAATGCTGTATTGGTGGCTGATTTCGTCAAACCGCTCCGCCGCCTCACACAGCGTTGGTGGATACTCATCCGTAATATAAATAAATTAATTTTAGGGGTAAAATTTACTCAAATTGAACTAGCCTTTTCCAAGGGGTGCGTCCCACGAGATATAACAACAAAATATATAATTTCATATTAATAACGTTCACAAGATATAATGAACGTTAGCTATAACAACAATACCAATTCTTTTATAAGGAATAACGTTCAGTTGCCATAATAATCATATTATATAACATTTTTTTCTATAAGACTCAAATTGACTAATTTCATTTAGTATAACATACATAACGTATAACGATCACACCATATAATATCTTTTCGTATAACAAACATAACGTATACAGATCATATGCATGTATATTTTCGTATAAGGATTATAATACGGAAAATTAAGCTAGGCAGCCAGGAAAAGGGGGGGCGGAGCCTACATCAAAGGGGGCTCGGGGGGCGAAGCCCCCCGCAGTAAAAAACCACTAATACTCTTATAAATGGTATTACTTGTAGGTTAGGTTAGGGTTGCCTTGTGTCCCTTAGAGCGGAAATAGACACCCCGCGAAGCGGGGTGGCGTCGACACGCTGGCGATTGGGTAAGGTTAGGTTAAAATAATTGACGTGTTTGATCTCAATATAAATTTAATTTCAATCTTACAAACGGTATTGTTTTTTTTTTTCAAACTCAAGTTGAGGCTATCGCTCTAAGAAATTCACATATTTTCTTCATACGGCATTGCTATTAAAGTGACTGAAGCCAATTATACTATACGAGCATTATACATTTTGATGTTAGATAAATTGAACAATATATGTTATAAACCTTAGGTGTTATGAATATTATACGCTTTAATCGATATATCAATTGATATTATTTCTAAAGTACGTTATGCTTTACGAGATTATGTGTTTTGACATTATATCTTTCGTTCGTTATGTGCAATGAACGTTATACTAAACAAAGTTATATAGAGTGAGCGTATATATTATGACCCTTATATGATAAGTTGTTATACCTCGTATTACTTACCCTTTTCCAAGATAGCTTGCTGCGAAATTGTTTTATCATTTGTCAAGAGACCCTCGAAATCGGATTGAGAGGACAATCACTGCCAGAAAGTTCTTGCGACCCGTTTAATCATGGCTGGCAATTGGTGTAACGCCACCAGTGTTCAATCTTATTCACTGTTTTTGTTATGTAGCCTCCTACATAAGTGATTTTTATTGAATGTATATGGAAAATATTTATTCGAAATATTCATTTTATTCGAATAGTAAACCTTGTGGTATAATTTTCATGGCGAATATTCGAATAATATGAATATTCGAATTTCAAACCCTACTGCTGAGATATGTTTATATGTTTCCATTGACGACGCGATACTGAGGCAAGTTGGTGCAATTCACTTAGTTTTAGTGTGCCACTTTTGGAGTGCTTATAACCTACTTACCTCTTTTTTATAACCTATATAGAACCTGCACCGTGATGAGCAAAAAAAAGCCATTCCGTGGGATAGGTTCCGATATTTATTCCTTCATATAAATTTGCCCAAGTACCTACGATGTTTAGTAGTACAGATGCCGTCAAACTTCTTGAACATGCGGGACGAAGTGGGGGGGCAGCTCGCAGGTACAATTCGCCTTTGCGCAGGCAAGGTCAAATGTTCAAGAAGTTTGACGGCATCTGTAACACTGGTGATGATATCTACCTACATGAGGTTGTTGAGGTAATAAATATCTATTTATTTATTATGTAACCATAACAAATATGTTATTCCCATGTTTTAGTTGGGAGTAACCGAAGAAAAGCGTCAAGTACCAAAGATGTTGCAAAAAATTTTGCAGTATGATGTTCAGGTCACCAAAAAGTTTGTTGATTGCGCCCTGCGGAACACTGCTTTGAGGTCACTGCGCAACCACGCCAAGTTTCTTGAGGTAAAAACCCATTGTTTATTCTTGGTTTATACTGATAGACCTATGATTGCGGCCCAGGGCATCCAAAGCTGGGGATGCTACCGGGGTCACCACTAAGATTAGAAAGAAAGCCTAATATTGAGAAATAATAACAAACACTAGGTGCTAAAAGGAGGCTAGGAATTTACTCTTGAACGAGTGAGTTGAGTGTATTTTGATGTCACCAACTGCATTTAATACTTATCTATTTTACAGGTATCATGCCATGGCATAGTGTGGCTGGCAGGCTGGCTTAGTTTTATCTGGTTATTTAACAACAAGGACCTGTATCAACTGCAAGTTAATATGCTAATCGGTAAAGATATTATTTTTAATTATATTCTCTTGCTGGCCCAACATGGGGCCAACTGCCCATTCCCTCTCATCCATGAGAGGAGGCATGTTCTCTTGCTGGCAAAGTGTACCCAAAACGAATAACTCACTCACCCTCAAACAATTTGACAACATTTCATTTTTTTAAGTGGTCCATTATATGATTTAGTTCGATAGAAAATGAAATTTTAAGGTATACGCGTTTTTTTATTTCGCCCTAAATGTTTATTTTCATCCAAAAATATCAAAATTAAAAGTAGTGAAATCCAAGAGGTCGTAAGTAAAATATGACGTCATTATTATGTCTTTCTATGGCACCTGTCCACATCTTTCACTAAAAGACGTAAGAATGACGTCACGCACGGGGTAGACCGCGTTTTACAGATTTTAGTGAGTTTCTCGGAAACGAGTGAAAATAAAAATGGGAAAACCACTTTATTACGTTCAGATAAGATAATTACCGAAATGGTTTTCGATTTAGGCATCATTACATATTTTGAAATGTTGTCAATTGAGAGATCTTCATCTAGGCAAAATTACTTTAACATAAAATTGTAATAGTTGGGTTGGGTTTGGTAATAGTTGTTATGATCGTATACTATTGTATGTTGTCTCATACAACATGGCCAGTTCATACTCAATATAATTGAAGGAAAGAGAGGGGAAGTGAGGAAGAGGAAGACCTAGAATAAACTACATAGAGCAGCTCAAAAATAGAGTTGATGTTAGGTCGTATCGAGATGTCAAAGGGGTTGCCTGGGATCGAAATAGATGCCTACTTTGAGCTACACTGACAAGAGCTTAGCTCGTAAATAAGCAGACGAAGGGTAATTACTATAAAAACATATTTGAACTTGCTTTAGCCCGCGGGGAAATCGTTTATATCATACCTCCATACAAACTTCCGCCCCCATTTCACCCCCTTAGGGGTGACCTGAAGTCACCCACTCTGGGGTGACTTCTGGGATAAAAAGTGTCCTATGTCCTTCCCTAGAATTAAAACTACATTCATGCAAATTTTATCACAGTTATTCTTATTATACCAATCCCAATTTTTGCACCTCCAACTTGGCCACCCTGTAATAAGTATGTATACATTTGCAAATTCCTTCGAAAACGCAAGCCGTCATATCACTACAGCGCGTTACGTTACACGGTCGGGAATGCAACAAATAGCTATTTTGCATTTCAGGCTCACATTTTTCCAAACAATACATATACCAGTCTTTTGGTAGGTAGTAACTGTCGTAATAATGTATTCCTTTCTTTGCAGCTCTATTACTGGACATCGTTATAATAGCAGTTACAAAAGCTTTTGTCCGAAGACGACGACCTGTACCCATGAACAAGCTGTCTGAGATCGGACCTGACAAGTACTCTTTCCCGTCAGGCCACGCCAGCAGATCTGTGATGATTGCCTTCACTCTGATATACTTGAGCCCAGTATCGATCATATTCTATCCCCCTCTCCTCGCGTGGGTCGTCTCAGTCTGCCTATCGAGGGTGCTGGTGGAAAGGCATTATTTCCTGGATGTTCTCGCAGGCTCCGCTATTGGAGTTCTTGAAGGCCTGATAATGGCGGTGATATGGCTTTCTCAGAGCGCTTCTGCCAGTATTTTATCCTCCCTCTCTGATGAAAAACTTGATGGAGGAGAATATCACGTTTAATTTTTGTTTATAGAATAATTTGCCGTAACGCCTTAAAGTGCTCTGCCTAGTCATCATGATCGCGTTTATATAATGAAGATTGGTAGTAGTAGCAAAGGTCTCAAGTAAGTATGTTAGTCCGAGCGGGACTAATGCTAATGCAATATAATGTCTTGACTTGGAAAATATCGCGTTGCATAGATATATATATTACTTTCGCGTTATTGGAAATGCCGTGCAGCACGGCTGTCACAAGACGGCGCGCGAGCTCTCACGATTCTTCTCGCAGTATCCGTCTCTCTCTGAGAAAACTTAGAAAGCCGTGACTTGATTGGTTATATGATTGAATCGATACATGTTTGGATTTCGAGAAATTTCTTCGATAGAAAAAAAAAACAAAAGTTGGGGCTTTATTTTCCTTTTTTAACTCTGACTACTCAAACAATATTTTTTACGACCCAATCAAGTTTATATAATGGTATATGAATTAAATATGAATAAATCTTCACTAAGTTAGATATTTATAGAAATTTGTCTAAAAAAGCCATTTCCTCAGAGTTTTGCATCTCTTTCTCTCGTGCGCGGAAGGCATAAGCGAGTATGTCACAAGGGGCGTCGTTTGCGAATCCCCTTAAACGCGATCAAGATAGCTAGGCAGGTGGCATAAGGAAACGCAATACGGGCCGATCCGATATCGGCAGGACTGCGGAAAAAATCTAGTATGGAGTGACCTTGATTTGGTAGCAATAGGAAGCCGTGCTTCCAACACGTATCCACACTGGCCGAAATCATCGTCAGCTGGCATGCAGTCCTGCCGATATCAACCGTGTAGCGTCTCCTATTTATAAGGAGACGCTACACCTACGAAATTGGCGGACGACCAAGCAAGGTCACTCTGTGACCTTCATTTGGCCGGCCGCCGTGCTTTCGGCACGTATCCACACGGGCCGAAATCACGTGGCGGCCTGCATGTAGTCCGCCGATTTCGTACGTGTAGCGCCTGCTAAACGCAGTGCAAGGGGAGGAAAAATGTAAGGAGCCTTACATTTTTCCTCCACACATACACATACACTATTGGGCCATCATGGCGTGGGACAGGGACGCAGTAATGCGATTGAAGGATGTCTTTCTCCCCCCAACGCATAGTTGTGTATACCTAAGAGCCGTTAATTTTACTATGAGATAATCGTTCAAGTTTCTTATAACTTCTTATGATATTATTGCCATCTTACTTACAACATTTTTATTTGAGCAAATGTAATTTTGTCTTATTGTATTGTAATAGTAGTATGTTTCATTTATGTCTTGTATTATTTGTTATATCACATACTTACATAGAAATATAAACTGTGATGTTTAATTTGGGTTTTTTACTAGACTGCTGTTCAGGTCAGGCCCTATCTGCAATATTGTATTAATTGTTCAAATAGATACTCTACTATGAATTATTCTGTGTTAGTAATTATTTTAGAAAAAGTAAGGTAATTTCGTTCCAGGGGGACAAAAGACTATAATATACATACGGGTCTACCGCGAAACGAAAACGTACGAAACCATCCATCGACAGAGTCCGGCCGCAGCGGCGCATTCTATTACATGCGAAGGAATTTGAACCATCTGTACAGCAGATACAATTCATATTTGATTAGAACCCTCACCGACGGCGTTGGTAGCTGCCGCCTCACGGATGCATGAAACTACTGTGTAGGCGGTTCAAATTCCTTTGCATGTAATAGAATGCACTCCGGCCCAACTCTGTCGATGGGAATCTTACATACTTAATAAATAATAACGACGCCACTACTTAGTCTGTAGGTAAGGGAGTACGGCGGTTCTAGGATTTGCCGTGCTGAGAGCTTCACCAGGCAGGAGCTCTAACAAGCAATATTAAAACGGCTGTAGCTTCGTAATTCTTTGAGATATCTGAATAGGATTTTCGTATCTAGGCATATTTTTTTTCACACCTTTCATTCGGAAAAGTAAGTTTTGCTCCACGACGAGAGGGACCAAAACGCTACTTTTCTGTTCAAGCTACTTTTTTAATTTATACATTGGCATTGGAACATTTGTACGCAATGTGCCAATTGAACACAGATGTTAATAAAATAATCGATTGTAATTTCATCGTAGTCGATTCAAAACGAACATATTTCAAGTTTTAACTATAACAATGTTGTATAAAAATTTGTAAAAATTTCGTAATATTTAAAAATTAGTAATAAAAATTAAGATAATTTAGATATATTTTAACAATAGCTTTTTTTAAATTTCCTCATAGTCGGTGTGAAAAATAGTATGTGTCACTCGGTAGCAAAATTATTTTCGTCTCGGGCGTAAACACTTGTATCCCTCACTACGCTCAGGATTCAATACACCGCCCTCGCCGTAAATATACTATTTTGCTCCCTTGTGACACAAATAACTATTTCACCTCAGCAGCTCGAAAAAGCATATTTTGCTGCGTGAAAACAGTGCTCAAAGTAACTTTTTAATTTTGGTGCGGAGCACTGACATTTCGTCGTATGGGGTCTATTACAACTATTAAAAGTTCAGAATATTTGAACTTTATTAGCACTGTCCCTTTCATTCCATTACGAAAAAAGAAAATGGCAGACATAGGTCGATGCATAGTGTTCGACCATCGAATTTCGAAGTAGACCCCCAAAAAAACGGATAACAACTAATACGTTCGAAAACTATCAAATTAACAAGTTTAAATTACCCAAAATAATTATACAAAGGAATTTTAAATTGAAGAATATTCAAATAAAAGATCTCAGAATAAACTAAATTTTTCATAACAAATAGGTAAACATGATTTTTATTATGCTAGCTAATTAAAAATTCTAGTTTAAACGATTTAAATTCTATGAACGTATACCACAGATGCAATTTCCGAACGCAAGCGCGCGGCCCCGCCCCTTTTAAAAAGTTGCGCGCTGTTAATTTGTTTGAGATTTTATTATGTAGAATTTATTCGTCATTCTTTGCGTTATAAATATTTCAAAATTATCTAGTAAAATCTGTGAATTTTAACAATAACAAGGTTAGTTTTTATTGATGTGTTAGTGTTACGCGACACTCTTATTATACTTAGATACTGAAATATCCTTTGGTTTCTCGCTCCTTGTCTCGCCTTTCTAGTATTGAATAACGGCGCGGCTGGCGCTGAGGAGTTAAAACAAGCAGTTAACTAACGCCTAATTAAGTTTTCTTCCTGAATAAGCTTGAGACGAATAGGTACGTGATACTATGATATATTCTTTGATGTGAATATGTTCTCTCTGCTGAGGTGAAAAGTTGTATGTGTTACTCGAGAGCAAAGTATTTGCATCTCGTGCTTTAAAGTCCTTCGCTGCGCTCAAGATTCAAACTTGGAATTTTAGAATCTTTCGCGTCCTCAGGACTCAAAATTAGCACTCGCAGCAAAAACAAACTTTGCTCTCTTGTTGCACAAATAACTATTACCTTCTTTTTTTTGGAGTAATAATAGTTTTTGAGTCTACACCCCTATTAACGCACTTGCTCGGAAAGCAGTTCATGTGGTAAATTGGAAAGGAAATGTGGAAATATTCCTGTAAGTACCTATGCGATGCGGCTTGGCGAATTACTGAATTGAAGTCGGTTTAAACTTTTTTTAAGGTAAATTATTAGCCGTAACTTTCGTTCGATAGGCATATAACAAGGGTTTCAGAAAATGCTCAGGCGGGAAAATAACCAACCTATTTATAAATTAGCGAACGATAATCTCCGTCAACAAGGATTGCCGTCAATGTCATAAATCAATGGGTACTAGTACTATTGGGTGAATTTATAATACATTTTATGTTTTGATAATTTTACCAGTATAATACTTATTTATATCTACACTTAACGATGGAATTTTTTGGAGTAACTTTGTACGGGCCACAAAACTATATAGCAGATCTAGTGAAGGAAGGCTACCGTGAACCTGAGTGCAAAGAGGAGGTCAACCCACTCATGAAAAACGTAATTAGTAATTCTACTTGCCCAGATAAGGTAAGATATATATCATTGTACTTGAATAAAAATGTACTTAGGTAAGTATACGGGGATTAGATTTAATAAGCAAAAGAAAGGAGTGCATGTGTTACCACTTTCCAAAGCAAAATGTCGAGTAAAAGGCCCAGCAGCGCCTCGAAAGGACGGCCTATTATACTTAGTATTATGGCTCAATACAAACGGATGTACGTTAAATGTCCACCATTTATACTATATGCTGTATCTAAAGGATTTGGCAAGGAACCTTTTGTTTCTTTTGTCCGGTTTACCAAAGGAGTCCGGTCTAGCAAAAGAGTCTCAGAATGCGCACTTAATGAGAGTGGTAGGCTTATAGCGCTCTTATAATTGTTTTGGAACATCTCATCGCCCTTATATTAGTCTTAGATAAGCTTGTACGGACTCTCGAATGCTCAGTCTTATTACTTAGACTTACACATGTATATTAGAGCATTTTATAAAACTAATTTAAGCCTCTTACTCATACAATAACATTTACGAAGCATCATTGGACTTAACAAAACCTGTGCTTATAACAGTCTCGGAATGCGCATTATATAAGAGTGGTAGGCTTATAGCGCTCTTATAATTGTTTTGGAAGATGTCATCGCTCTTATATTAGTCTTAGACTAGCTAGTGCGGACTCAAAAGCACTCAGTTTTATTGCCTGGTCCTATAAATGTATATAAGAGCATTTTATAATACTATTATAAGCCTCTTGCTCTTACAATAACTTTTACGAAGACTCATTGCACTTGAGAAAACTGTCTTTATAAGAGTTTTAGAATGCGCTCTTTATAAGAGTGGTAGGCTTATAGCGCTCTTATAATTGTTTTGGAAGATGTCAACGCTCTTATATCAGTCTCAGACAAGCTAGTACGGACTCAAGAACGCTCAGTCTTGTTACGTCGTCTCCTATATGTATACAAGAGTATTTTATAATACAATTTTAAGCCTCTTGCTCTTACAATAACATTTACGAAGATTGGATTGGATTAGAAAACCTGTTCTTATAGCCCCACTCTCTAACCTCATTTCATTTTGTAATAGACTTGCTAAATGCTATTGTAAGAACGTCAGACTAATGTCAGCATAGCATAAGATCACTGTAAGTAGGTCCATCTCTGATCTTATTTAAAGCTGTAATAAGATACCAGCAGTGATTTAGTAAGATATTAGAGTGATATTGGATAAACATACTTACAACACAAAAGACAAGATCGATAAAAGGTGGTTTGATCTTAAATCGATTTTGGGAACACACAAATTAATTGTAGATAAGAGCAAGATTTTATTTTATGTACTAATGCTGCCAGGGCAAGGTAGTGTTGCGAACAATATTAGTGAGGGTTCTGCAGGTCCTGCTTGCATACAAGAGGTTGATTGAGGACAGTGATTAAGTCTGTGTTGAAAATGATTTTAGTGAAATTAATCGTCGACCGAAGACGAAACCGATTATGAAAAAGATTTTGCCTTAAAACCGATTTACAAAATGGGCGTTAATGTTTAATACGCCTCATTAAGCAGTAAATGGATTGCTATTTATATTAAACAGGAGACTAAATAATGTTCCAACAAAAGACGCACGAACACTACTTAAAACTCCAGATGCAAAGTTCACATTCGTCTTCGATGTAGTGGTCATAAATAGTGTATACAAAACAATTGTCACACCCAGAAAAACCAATTTAATAGTTTCCTTATGTTTTTATTTATTTATAACTAGCTGCCCGGCCCGGCTTCACACTATTAATTTTCCATTTTCCCGTAAGAATGAAGCATTTTCCCGCGGTAAAAAGTAGCCTATGTTCGTCAGGGATAATGTCGGCTTCTAATGGTTAAAGATTTTTTCGAATCAGTAAGTAGTATTCAAATAAAGAAATAAAATAATTAAAAGAGGATACGAAATACCATAGTTGATTAGGCGCATGAATTTTAAAGCGTAAAACAGGGTCTACTTTACAGTAAATAAAATCTACCATGCAAATTACTTACCGTAAAACAAACACACACCAGATGAAAACAAACAGTTATTATATTACAATATTAATTATACTTAATAAACAGTCACTCAAACCTTTTTATATTTTACTGTCACGTTAAACTTTAACATACTGACCGACTCGACTCTCGGACTGTTTCAAATATCGAGTGATCCTACAATAATTAAGTACTAAATCATAATAAGCTTCTTTAGGCTCACAGTATTCTAACGTTAGATCAATATAAGCCCATGCAGGCTTACACGATCCTACAAAAAATCATAATAAGCTTGTTTAGGCTCACAGTATTCTAACGTTAGATCAATATAAGCCCACGCAGGCTTACACGATCCTACAACAAATCATAATAAGCTTGTTTAGGCTCACAATATTCTAACGTTAGACCAATTTAAGCTCATGCAGGCTTACAAGATACTTAGGTAAATGCGATATTAGCCTAAAGCACTAAAATTCGTTTTGGCAAGATTACTGTAAAAGCGAACAGCATCTAATAAGACTGATATAAGAACGATATTAAAACAAATACGCTTATAATTGGTGCCCAAATCCAGGCTTATACGATGATATAGATTCAAAGTAAGAGCGAAAAAATGGTAGTCTTGAGACTGTTGTAGGCCTGGTTTTTGCTAGTTGGGATAGTATACCTAAAAGTCAACCTAAGCAGGTGGATATATCGCCGTTACAAAAACACTTCCGGTTTATCAACAGATTAATGTCAGGGTTCGAAAACTTTAGGTTATTATTATTACCTACATAAGTGCATGGCGTCCACAGAACACCTCCACTAGAAGCCTAATGTTTGTAATTTTGTTCCCGACGCGAGTCACCAAAGCATGAGGAAGAGGTGAGGGGAAGGGCGGGTGCTAACAGCGTTGCGATTGGTCGATGCGCTCGCGCGCGGAATGCGTAGTGATGGGACATGTTCACGTACAAGCATCCTAATTTTTTAGGTACATTTTAAAGTAAAGTAAGTAACTACTTACTATACTTTTATCTTTAAGTTAAGGTAAAGTATAGATAGTTTTGTTACCATTTTAATACACAGTAAGTTAGGAATCCTAACTGGTACCGTAATTTTTTGCTGATAAATTATGGTAGGTACTTACTGTACATATTAAAATGGTAATTAAACTATCTATACTTAAAAGTGTGCTAAAAAAATACTGACCATTTAGTATTTTTGGTTCTAAAGATTAAACTACAAATACTTCAGTATTTTTTATGGAAAGTTTCGGAGCAATTTGATAATAAGTAGTCTCATTATTCCTTTAAAAGTTGTATTTATTGTTCTCATTTTAAAATAAAACAAACAAAACACGAAAAAGGCATTCGGCTTATTAGGATGGTGACGTATCTCACACCAACTCCGAGTTCCCTCGCACTTTCTCGAAGTTCATCATCAGGCCCATTTTGTGGCACTGGACCCAACTGCTCACTGAGAGGATTCTAAGAAACCCGCACAACGTATATCTATCTCACACCAAGTCCGAGTTCCCTCGCACTTTCTCGAAATTCATCATCAGGCCCATCTTGTGACACTGGGCCCAACTGCTCACTGAGAGGATTCTTAGAAGCCCGCACAACGTATATATATCTCACACCAACTCCGAGTTCCCTCGCACTTTCTCGAAGTTCATCATCAGGCCCATCTTGTGGCACTGGACCCAACTGCTCCCCGAGAGGATTCTAAAAAGCCCGCACAACCTATATCTATCTCAAACTAACTACGAGTACCCTCGCACTTTCCCAAAGTTTATCATCAGGCCCATCCTGAAACCTAGACGCAACTGTTAACCAAGAGTATTCTAAAAAGTTACTAAAACAGTAAAGTAACTACTACTACTAGTAGTACTAATACTTATTGTATATTACACTATTTACTTTAAATAACGAACAATAAATAAAACTAAATTTAAGTTCTAATCTACAGAATAACTACTCAAACCAAAATAAACGAGAAATCTGTATTTTTGTTACATTTCTTCTAATCGGTACGAACGAAAGCACGTGGTTTGTCGATTGACCATCATAGCATCATCGGGACATCACTAGTCGTGACGTGTTTTCGTAAGAAAGGAATAGCATATTGCATTTTCAAAGTGATGAAAAGTGACAGACATAGTGTGTCTGTACCTCAGTATTCGCACCGGCCAGTATAAAATGGCCTCCGCTAGCTATAAATATTTTCAATGAAATATTGAATTTGACTCAACTGTGGAATGAAATTCCATCTTTTTTGTAATTAGAAGTCTTTGACGACTTTCCGCACCACCTCACACTACAAAATCCCATAATTAGCCGCGAAAATCCTATTATTTTGATTTTTTTGTGAGAGTCATGCACACTCCGCACAGGTCGTTAACATGGACGCAACTGAACGGAAAGGCGGGCGACCGCGGATTAAATAAGCGCAACAACACCAACGCTTGGTGACTCGAGTCGCGCACAAACTGAGAAACATTAGGCTTCTAGTGGAGGTGTTCTGTGATGGCGTCTAAATTATTTATTTATTTATTTATTTATATAAGTACATCCACATCACATATATTACATTATTGACTTAACTTAATTTTAAAAGGTATTTACTACTGATATATGCGACAATTACGGCGTACATAGCATTGACTAGTTAGGGAGTAGGTAAATACATAGCGGTACGTAGCAGACTTAATTATAAATTATTATTGATTGCGATTCTACTTTGTGAAACTAATCAGCTATTATTTATTATTATCATTATTTTACATGAATAGTGGTAGTAACAGTATTAAATAGCTAATCATCAATCAATAATGAATAAATTAATGAAATAAAATACAATAAATTATGTTAAATTAAATTAAATAAAAATTTACACACAGATATTACAAACCAAGTGAAACAGAAGAATTATTTAGGGTACGGCAACACCTTAAATTTAGGCAGATTGTCATGGAAAATGTCGAGGCAATGCGTTTTGCTCATGACGGCATTATAGCTAGCGCATATATACGCAACAAGGGCGACTGAGAACCAAGGTTTGTTCTTGTTATCGGAATTGAAAAGGGTTTTGCTATAGGTCGCCGAGGGTAATTACTTGGCACGGATAATGAAACTCGTTCGACCAAGTTACTGCATTTCACCTGCCCATTCAACACCTTGTTCAGGAAGCAGAGGTCCAACAACTGGCGACGATCGCGAAGACTGTGCATTTTAAATTTGGCAAGTCGACTGTTGTATAGGTTTCTGTGGGAGAAACCGGGGGTACCAAACGCAACAAACGCCCTTTGTATACTCTCAATACGTTGTGACTGTATATGATAAAAAGGATTCCAAACGACTGAGGCAGATTCGAGATGGCTGCGTACCAATGTGTTATATAGCGTGATTTTAGTTTGCTGATGTTTGAAACCAGTAGAATTTCTTTTAATAAAACCAAGCATCTGGGCAGCTTTTTTTACTATGGCGTCTATATGAGCATGGAATTTTAGTTCGCTGTCAAGTAATACACCAAGGTCCCGAATTTCTGTTACTTGTGATATATCGACGCCGCCTATCTCATACCTATTTACAAGTGGTTTTTTTTTCTCCAAAATTAAATTATCCAAAATTGTCGTCACAGTTCCTTTACTTGCGAACATTATTCATATTTTAGAGGAGTATCCCGTTGGAAATAGGTAGTATACCCAGTTTATACACAATCTGTTCTCTCCGAGAGTCCCAAGACGCTTCCTTCCTGCCAGCCATGGTGTAATGAGTTATGTATGTTGTTCCAGATCCAGAGACCTGATGTATCTGTTATCAGATTGATCGATTGTTATATTGGCCGTGTCAACGGATTCGCTTACGGTTCTATACTGAGGTTCAATAAAATGAAACGTAAAGGAGTTATTAAACCAGCTGGTCCAGCGGATATTTATAGACTCCCGCCTACAACGTCTCTGGAGGTTGGTTATACCATTAATTACCTTAATTAGCGGGTACGTATTGAGACGCGGTCAACAATAACTGAAATTTCTGACGGGGGTTTACATGATCTCAAATTTGGAGTTAGTAGCAAATGATTGTCAAGACCGCACTCGGTCTCACTCTCAAGGCCTCCACACATAGAACGCGGGTCGGGCGCGTATAATCTCTCCCGCGGTAGCATAGCAACGCGTGCCCGCGTTACTACCGAACTGGACACGCGTTGGAGAATACAAATACTGTTTGAATATACAGGGCGTCCCACGCCTATGCCACATGGAGGGAAAGTACCTTGCATATTGTAGATGGAAGATTTGACTAAAAGAAGACATTATTTAAAAAAACAATGGTAATGAAAATCGAACCAGCGACACGAGAACAAAAATTACCCTGTGCCAATACCGATCGAAAGGCTTCATTATAAGTTAATTATAAGGATTCTTTTTTTGCTAAATAACAGTGTCAGAAATAAAAGGAAGACCACGAATTTTAACGTTACGGCAGGAACTTGATTGGACAGAAACTCGATTTGTTGCATACAACCAGGTACCTACTAATTAGCTACGATCCCTTTATCATTTTATCATGCACTTAAATTATAATAGGGAAATGATGCGTAGTACCTCTCAAGTGGGTACTGATTCATTAGCATTAGTAATAGGTACAAATACCTATACTTTCAAATGATAATGTAAAAAATCTATGAATGCAGTTTAAAGTGTTTTTTAAATTAAAATAATGTCGTCTTCTTTTGGTAAAATCATCCATCTACAATATTCCAGGTACTTTCCCTCCATGTGGCATAGGCGTGGGACGCCCTGTTATAACCATCAGCGTAAATGGACACCCAGCCGCCGCCGATCAAAACTCACTTAGTTTAATCTATTACACTAAAATTTAGGGGAAATAGGTATATCTTTTTTGTTTGTTTTTAACCGACTCCAAACAAAAGGAGGAGGTTCTCAATTCGGTTGTATTTTTTTTGTTTTTTTTTCTGTTTGTTACCTCAGAACTCCGTCATTGATGAGCCGATTTGTCTTTTTTTTGTTCGTATGTATATGCTCCCAGGTGGGTCCCATTTTTTAGGGAGGGTTCCGTAGTCAACAAGGAACCCTTATAGTTTCGCCATGTCCGTCCGTCTGTCTGTCTGTCCGTCTTCGGCTTAGCTCAGTAACCCTTACAACTAGAAAACTGCAATTTGGCGTGGGTATACATATAAACCAATCACACCGACAAAACAGTTGAATAAAATCCTGAAAAAAAAATTTTTTTAGGGTCCTCCCTCCCCTACATGTAAATTGGTGATGTATTTTTTTTCTCGTTAAACCTATAGTGTGGGGTATCTTTGGATAGCTTGTTCAAAAATATTATAGGTTTTCTAAAACTATTTTTCAACTCAGTTATGCGTTTGCGAGATAATGGGATTTAAAGCCCTAATTTGTGTTCGAATCATGTCGTGTCCTGCCGGCTACTTAAACGGCTACTACTGGGGACGTGAAAAAATTCGTGGCAGTAGTACATATAATGAATTTAAAAGGAAAGCTATCACAGTTAAGTAGACATAACTAGTTAACGAGTAGTAGAGATAACTAGTTAACTGGTAAGAAATGCACTTAATTTCGGGTGCATATACATTGTCATTGGAATTTGAACCTTTTACCGCGGACAGTAGAGTTGCTTTTTCACGGTACGTTATCTTCAATAGAAAAAACCTAGTCCTTCAGGTGGTCGCGTAACTGGCGAAACGACCCTATACATTGGTGTGCTATAAAAATAATCATATTTACGATTATTTACGACGGTAAGCTATAATAAAAACCCCAAAAGCCCCTTTGAAGTCCGCATTCTTTGTCAGACGGGCAATTACGGAACCCTACCCTGCGCGTGGCCCGACGACACGCACTTGGCCGCTTTTTTAAAATTAAGTTAGATGATAGGATCCATGAGGAATTGAGGGAACGCCTCAATTTTATTAGGCACGCGTATAGTGATTTTGGTATTTTCTATCATAACTCGTGTAGGTATTTACATGCGAAAATCATAAATTTGGTGGCGAGGAATTGATGATGAAGACCACAGATGACTTTCGAATTCCTCAATTATGTACTTAAAAGTGCAAAAGTACGTCACAGGTTCTGATAAGATTCCGTTATTTCCGTTGAAATAGGAACTAATGAAGTGCCATTGGTGATGATCTTGGGGAATCGACGGAAGTCCTCAAATATTATCGGCCCACATACAGTATTTAAAGTAAATTATAAATGATACTAATCTCTCACTTATAATAAATCTCTAATTTGAAAATGGAATCAGCCGGTATCAAACTAAGCATTTACGTGTCCCGAATGATCTCGGCTTCCCGTGAACGAAAAAACATGTAGATTTTTTCATGAGTACATTATTACTCTAGCTTCCGTTTAGGATAGTTTTTATCCAACTGCGACAGTTAAACATTTGACCTCATTAAATTATTCAGTTCTTCTGCTTGAAATTATAGCCGCCATATCCGTCAACTGTCAGTGACGTCAAAATGGCGGACTTGCCATATCTAACTAACAGCAATTATTTCGATCCGGTGTTGTGATAGACGTTCACAAAACGCATATTAAATTCTAAAGCATAAAAAAATAATCGATTCTGATATGGAAACTTATACGCGCTAAATTCGTATTGAGGCGTAATTTCAATAAATGTATCAACAAATTTCAACGAAATAACGTCAAAAGTCTGACGTCCTTTTTTTTAATGGCATGGCGTTGTCTCGCGTTCAGCCAAAACGTCTAGGTTTATGAGTTTCTGCAAGATTACACGCTGAGTATTTGTCACGATACTTAACGGCTATCACAAGATGGCGCGGGAGCTCTCTCGATTTTTCTCGCACTATACGTCTCTTTCTAAGTTGTCTATTACGAGAGAGACGTATAGTTCGAGAAAAATAGAGAGAGCTCGCGCGCCGCCTTGTGATAGCCGTGCTGGTTTGTCAGTATTTATATTTATCAGCAATAAACAGTTAAACTATATTAAATCAGTATAGAACGGGCCCCTTTGTTTAAAAACATTAATTATCAAGCGCGTCAGTTCAGTAGGTATTAAGGCGGTATTTTACTTCGTACTTCGCGCCTTCAAGTTGACATTCAGCCTATATAGAGACACAGGAATCGGCCAACATACAGATAAAACTTTTATCATAAAGCCTGCAATACGCATTCCTTAAGTTGACAATGGCGGGAACATACAGAAGATCGGCAGAATGTGATAGTGCGATCTGAAACATTGCAATATGAAAAAATAAACATATTACTTTCATATTTTTAATAATTACATTAATTACCTTTAATAGAAAGGGACTCGGACTCGCGTTATGGTTCTAGAACTTAGTTAGTGGTTAGGTATAGCTTGTAAAATATACATTCAGACGTTACAAAAGAGATCTTTTGTTCCGCGTAAACACTTACCGGTCAATGGGTACCTACCTACTCCGGGTACTCGAAAGGATTATTAAATCTATTTATTAATTCTAATAATTCTATACACATCAAGATGATTTCAGTCATCACGTTTGTATTTATTTAATATAAAACAGTGTTATATTATAAATATGTAGAGAAGAAGATATATAAACATTTAACGCTGCTGCCTGTGTCCTACCTGTTGGATCTATAGCCACAAACATCCACTAAACTATTACCCCATAAAACGAGTTTTGTCCCTTTCTTACTAATTTAAACATCAAAGAAAAGAATTTTAACGGCATTTTAGCTAAAATAGGTTTGTTCAACGTTTTACTTGAAAGGTTAAATTAGAACTGCATGTGTCCTATGTCCAAAATAAGAAATTCGTTAACTCCCACCACATTACCATGCAAACGAAGTCGCAGGTACAGCTAGTTTTATATATATCTAAATGAAAGTTTTAGCAGACTAAAGGGGACATGTAGTTATATGAGATACTCAATTGAAAAAACATATATTATATTATATCACTTATGTATGCAAAATTTCTGCTCAATGGGTCACCGGGAAGTGGGTCAAATTTAACTTGCAAGATTTGATTACAGACAGACAGACCGATAGACAACGGGACAGGTGAAACTAAATAAAAGCTTGTAAAATAGTGTTACTTTGGTAACGTTACTTATAATGTGAATTTGGTAACGTTAACAAGCCTTGAAATTAAAAGTCAAAGTACCGATAAAAGTGACATTAATTGGATAAAATATATATATATATATATATATATATAAGGGGACAATCTTACCCAAATCGACCTAGTCCCATAGTAAGCTCAGTAAGGCTTGTGTTATGGGTACTAGACGACGATATATATAATAGATATAAATACTTAAATACATAGAAAATATCCATGACTCAGAAACCAATATTCATGCTCATCACGCAAATTTTTGCCCTTACCGGGATTCGAACCCAGGACCTCTTGCTTCGTAGGCAGGGTCACTGCCAACTAGGCTAAAGCGGTCGTCAAAATAATGATATGATATGTTAGCAAGTAACGTTACAATTTACTACCGGTATTAAGGTATTTTTATGATATTACCGTTACCTAACGTTACTTGTAATGGGAATTTGGTAACGTTAACAAGCCCTGCTCCTAAGAGCATTTTAGCGTAGCTTCAAGGGATATAGTAGCTGCACTTACTGCCCCATCTCAACTTTCCCCCGTGTATAATAGCCTAGTTAGAGTAGCTAGTATGATGGCATTTATTTAGGCCTTCAAAAATTGCCTATTCTATTAAACGAGCAATATGTTTACATACCTACAAATTACGTTCTCGAAAAGGGCTCTAAGGATTTCAATGAGATTTGGAATGTAGGGGTTTACGGTAGCGAAAAATCAATCTAGCTGGGTCTCGTGTCTGAGAAAATTAGTTTTCTCTACTTACACCCGAGCAGAGCTGGGTCGCCAAGGGACTTATTTATTAAGGCTTATCTTAACTTTAGTGTTTTAATGTTATTTTCAGATTGGCTGGTTTCAATGCGATCCAGCTTTAGCCAACCAAACTTGGTTTGAGACCAACCCGAAATATCCCGCACCAGTGTCCCCAACCACATTAATTTATGATCAAGTTAGAAAAAATGATAAATATGCGAGACTGTTCTAAGCAATATATTGATATAAACTCAGCTGTGCGTTCATTACTTTACTTAACAATGTCTGTCTACAAGTGCTACATGCTTGCATTGAATCACAAATGGGACAAATGGGTGATAAATAAGATGGTTAAGTCTTACTAGGTATAGGATACTTAACCGTTTCGCCGCCAATCAATACATCCGAAAGACACATCGACACGCAAACCTACTCTCTGTAGTGATGAAATAAATGTAATTCACACCGTCGCCTATAGACGTTCTTAATTTCTAACAAGCTTCAGCCCGCGACTGCCGCACATTTATTTATTTTTTGTTGAGATTCCGTTGACTGATGGTTTCAAATGTGTCTCAAACATACTTGGATTGGTCTTGTCAAGTTGACATTGACAAACTATTTTGAGGTTATGAGGTCTTTGTTCATGTTCAATTCCATTTAATTATATGAATAATTTTTTACACACAAGTTATTTATACAAACATGAATCTAAATATTACAAGTCTTGCAAGTTTTATCTGGAAATCACAAACAGTCGCTGGATGTAACGTAAGTTAACGATTAATTTAAAACGTCAATGTCTATCTAATTATATTATTAATAGATAAATAAATATTTTTTATGCAGTATCAACAAGTCAGGAACAAATGGGCGAACTGGCTTATGATAAGAGATGTGAAGCGCCGCCGCATGAATGCTGAACATTTCCTGGAGAGAACCAGAGTTAATGCTTTGAGGAAGAATGATGTCCTCCCCGTAGAGATCCGGGAAATGGCGGATAAACAAATTAACGAGTTTGAACTCAACTCCACTCCCTTGAGAATCAATAACCGATGTGTTATTACATCAAGGTATGCTTTTCTTTCACTAACAGTCAGCACTTTCAGACCAGGCCAATGGGAAGTGTTATTCAAATCATATTACATGACGTTCCTTAGTAGTAGTTATGTGTAGCCGTTGCTCTAATGTGGCAAACACATCATGTGCCCAGCACGGCTATCACAAGACGACACCCAAGCTCTCTAGATTGGTCTCGCATTATACATATCTTTCTAAGTTTAAGAAAGAGACTGACAGTGCGAGAAAAATCGAGAGAGCTTGTGATAGCCATGCTTAAGAGACCTCTTTTTGTTGTTTTTGAGATAGTGGAAATTGTAGTAAGTGCCGATCTCAATAGATCAGCAATGGTCGCAGTGAACCCAAATAAATAAAAATAGTAATGATAGTTCTATTTCCAATAAACATAATATTCTGATATGCAATCATAACCTGAAGTCATTCAGGCTACAAAAATGTTAATTTTATATTTATTTTCACAACCCCTTTTACATGATTATAAAAAACGTCTATACACTTCTTTTAAACTACCTCCCATGGGCTGTTTAATCTTATGATCTTGTTTTCAGGCCACGTGGTATAGTGAAAGAATGGCGCATGAGCCGTATTGTGTGGAGACACCTGGCTGACTACAACAAGCTCTCTGGTGTGCAACGAGCCATGTGGGGATGATTATGCATAGATCATTCTTAGTCTATTAGTGTTAGTAATATACCTTACGTAATATTATTGTGTTTTTTTAACGTGCGTACGAATTTGAGCGGCTGCCTGAGGCAGTCTCGCCTCGCGCAGCGTGTTTCTCGTAACTGCACAGGTGAGCACCGAATCGCCAGATTGTGTCATTCTCATCAAAATTACACAGGCATGTTGGAGCGCAGCGCGGTGAATGCAATACACACAGGGATGTGCGAATTTTAATTGTACTTTTTTTGCACAGTGAACTGCAGCTATAGTACATTGTCGTAAAGGCTAGAAAGTAGGCAATAGATGGAGAACCTCGAAGGAGACAAGACCATCTATTGCACTTATGGCCGAGACATTACATAGTGCTTTTCACACCTACTGCGAGGAAAATAATTATAATTATAAGTCAAAATTAAGTACCTAATTATAGATCACAATATGAAACACTGTAGCTCAGGCCCCCATACGCGAGCGGGGCTGTGGCGGCGGCGGCGGAGGAACTGTGATTGTTCGAATCGCTGTTCAAACTGGACTACAATAACATTGTTGGACAGTTTGAACTCATAGATGGCCTGTTCGTCCGATGTCCAACTAGCCCCATTTCTGAAGCCTGAATTCTGACCATCTTTTGCCATATTTTCGAGCAGTGGCGTGAAAAATAAACAACTTGTACCTATGTCTAGAATGTTATTTTGTACAGCGCAACTTGCTATCATAATTTGTCAAGCTCAGGCTTAAGTTAAGAGGGTTTGTATGAGCCCAAACACCACTGGTTTCTCTTTTGTTGTTTAGGAGTAAGTATGGCCACCTTCAGACTCCATCATCAGATCAGGTCGGTGGTGCCGTATCTTTGTGCTATGAGCATAGCGCCAACGCGTGTGTAAAGCTGGTGGCGCTGAACGATACTACTCTCACTAAAGAAATAAAGTGGTTATCAAATGCCGCAATTTTTGCCTGAAATATATTTTATGCCTTTCTATGATCCAAGTTTATATCCGAACTTGGTCTTACTATTGTGGTTACACAGGGCCCCCCATAAATCTCTATTATGGGCCTCTGCTCCTTTGTCACCCAATCGCCTCGCGCGCGACTGGGCGTCTCCTGTCACTCCAGTGCAAATTAAAAAGAGTAGATAGACTCGCGTCGCGGTGCTGTCTCGTGCTAGCCCCGCAGTGCCTCCAGACCTCAAAAGCCGGCCCTGTACAATTTAAGGAGTGCTCCACCCCTCCTACCTACCTCCGCTTTGGACAAAGTAGTACATAATGACGAGTGGGGGAGCTTCCTCCTGGACTGAACATTATATACCAAGAGCTCTTTCCCACTGACATCCAGTTTTTTTGCAGGTATGCGTTTTCTGCAGGATGCAGTTTTCTGTAGTATGCATGCAGTATCCCGCAAACAGAATGCTCGTGTGAACCTTACTATATTAGCATATATACTAGTAAAACGGACAAATAAAAGAATACAAGCAGGTTTCAGGTTTTTATGATATCATTTAGCCTTACAACTATACAAGCTTAGTAAAGCTCTTGTTGGAATATAAGAACTTCAGTATGAAGCTTCTTAGTCGAAGAGACCTGGAACAGAAAAGACAATATTAGTACATTTGTTTGGTAATGGTAATAATATAATCATCATTCCTACGCAGAACAGAAAACTTAACTCCTGATTATAGAACATTGGGTTCCACTTTCACTCAATTTGGCTATCACGTGTCTATTTATTCACTGTTAAAATATGAAACTGAAGCTTAGGGCAAACTCCAAATTGGTCAGTGTCATGCTGGCCATACATGATGTTTATTATCGTCCAATCGGCATGTCTCTATGACTCATGCCAATCCACTCCTACACACGGTCAGTTCTGAGTGATCCAATTGGTAGTGACATGCCGATTGGACGATATGAAGCATCATGTATGGCCAGCGCATCAGTTTCATATCAAGGGTCTGACTCAACAAGCATGGTTGTGGATCCATGTATGTCAGCTCACATAGCCTCTCACTGCATTAGTGGATCCAAGGGAGGGGGGGCTAGTAGGGCCTCGATTATTTAATGGATTATTGATTAGCCAATTGTCCAAAAATAAACATTGCTAACACTTAAATATTATCTTGACACTTGATTGCAAAGATCAGTTTTTGTTTTTTACTGAGACTATTAGGGTCATTATGCTGGTTACGCGACCTCCTGAAGGAGAAGGTTTTTTCTATTGAAGATAACATCAATTCTACAGACCCGATTGGGACAATTAGTTGTACATGCATTTTTTTGTTGTTTTAGAATAGAAATCTACTAAAGAACCGAGAAAATATTATCACTCATCCTTTCAGTTCACCAACTCAGCTATGTGGTTGCCAACCGGCACATGAACTTAGGTGGTCGCTAACCAGCGAAATGACCCTATTTGGTCCTGCTATTATGAAATGTTCATGATGCCTGTTGCCACGCCACTACATACTTGAGGCACTCAGATTAGAAACAGTGGCTTAACCCCTCCGCTTTGGCAGAGATCCATGCCAACCATTTGAACCTATTGTTTTACAAGTCCATTTGATAGGACAGTTATGACATACACATGTGAGGGCTTAAACACAGAGCCTGACCATAATTTTATCAAAATCAAATCATACAAATTGGCATATTTTGATGTAAATGTTAGGATTCCTCGATATTTGAATGATTTAGCGGTGCCACTTACTGTATTCAATATTTACACGGAAATGTCAATGCTGCATTGCAGTCGGTTTGAACAAAATCGGTCAGTTTTTTATTAAAATGCCAGCTGCCCACAAACAATACAAAACAGGTAGGTTATGATTTAAATAATAAGTGAACTGACCGAAACCCATGTCGTCGTCGGATTCCTCAGGCTCCTCCTCCTTCTTCTCCTCCTTGGCGGCCTCCGCGGGCGCCGCGGCGGCGGCGGCGGCGACGGGCGCGCCGGCGGCGGGCGCAGCTCCCACTCCGGATCCGATGTTGGTGATCAAGTCGCGGACGTTGACGCCCTCCAGAGCTTTAGCGAATAATCCGGGCCAGTAGGGCTCAACATCCACGTTGGCGGCCTTCAGGATGGTAGAGATCTTCTCGCCCTACAATTATAAACACCAAACATTGGAACTAAAGGTTTCGCACATGGGATGTATTATACTTGAAAATATTACTATTTTAGTTAGTAATAACACGGTAAGTAATATCTTCAAGCATAAAACTTGCAAAATTCGCCGCAGGAATGAAGATGAACATGGATAAATAATGCGCACATACATAAGTCACATAACCTAAAACAGTTAAAAGTAATCATAGTAATATAAACTCACGGTAACAGCGACATCATCATCAACCAAGATGAGAGCAGAGTAAACACAAGCTAATTCAGCCTTTGATGCCATTTTTAATTAATTATTTGTGCAAGTCGCCTAATGGCCTTAGCTCGAAGAGGACAAGCACGTCTGACTTCTCGATACAAAGAGAAAAAGAAGGAAGACCGAATGCGACACTGTGACATCTACAGTAATGTTGCCATAGCAACATTTCGCTGCCCCCACTACAAGTTAAAGGTCCGATATACGGTGCCACCCGGCACATACGTTAGTATCTCTTATTAGTTTGTGCCCGGCACCTCCACCACGTTCCGTCAAATGAACTAACTGAAAAGCAAATTGCATGGAAACATTTTATATAAAAAACAGGCCAGGTCTCGAAGCTGTTCCACCGTAAGGAATTATGTGTAGGTACTGGCCACCGCGCTCTCGCGGCAAGTTTAAATAAGAATGGTGAATGCCATTATATGTCATCTATCTTGTCGTGTACATTACGAATAAATAATGTTTGCTTATGAGAGTTATGAGATTATATTGATTAATTACACCATCAAATGGTAGCCGAGCGTGGTTTACATTTCGGTAAGTAAACAATACGTAAAATGGCATCGACGAGTTATCGAAATATTGAACCGCTGACCAAGTCAAACTATGACACATGGTGCTTACAAGCGCAAGCCGTTATTGCCGCGCAATTAAAAACGATTATTGGGATATCGTAAGTGGCGAGAAAACATTGCCGCCTAGCGCCGAAGCGGCAGCAAAATTAGCGTTCAACAAGGAGGATTTGAAGGCAAAAGCAGAAATATTACTTTTGCTGTCACCTTCCGAGCTAAAACAAATAAAAATCTGCACGTCTTCTAAAGCAGTATGGGACAAATTAAAGGCCACGTATCAAAGCACGGGGCCTGCGAGAAAAGCGACCTTGCTTAAGCAGTTGGTTTTGAAGCGAATGACCACTAATGAAGACATCCGTGATCATATTAATAATTTGATGGATATTGTGGACAAGTTCGCCGATATGGATATAAAAATACCGCCAAAATTGCTTAGCATAATGTTACTCTACAGTTTGCCGACGTCATTTGAAAACTTTCGTATAGCTATAGAATCCAGAGGCACATTGCCCGACCCTGACGACCTGAAAGTTAAAATCCTTGAAGAATACCAGGCCAGGAACGGTAGTGAACAAGCTGAAAGCTCTGAAGCATACCACTTTAAGAAAGGTAAACAAAGACCATTTTGCAAGAGCTGCAAAAAGAAAGGACATACTACCGAGGCATGTTGGGGCAGCAAAAAGAAATTCGCAGATGACAAATCCAGAGACAACCAGCAGAAATTACAATATCTGTCTGAGTACATCACGTTCAAACGTCAATGAAGATGTATGGTGTCTTGACAGTGGGTGCTCGTCTCATATTTGCGGCGCGAAGCCGAAGTTTTCAACAATGACTCCTTTCAGCCTGAAGTTGGCATCTAACAAATACACAAGTAACATAGAAGGAAAAGGAAAAGTAACAGTCAACACAGACAAAGAAGGTTACAATTTCAATGACACCTTATTTGTTCCTGATGTGTCAGTAAATTTGCTATCCGTAGGCAAGATAGCAGATAGAGGAAACAAAGTCGTTTTCGGAAAAGACAAAGCTTATATAGTGGAGAAGAACGGGGAAGTAACACTGACGGCACAAAGAAAAGATGGACTGTACTACCTTAAATTCAAGAAAGATGAAACTGTTAATTACTCACCAAGAGAGCGCAGTGACGTCATGGAATGGCACCGTAAACTGGGCCACATAAATGAAAGGGACCTGAAAAGGATGGCAACTGACAACTTTATGTACGGACTGAACCTGGTTAGCGAAAAATTAGAAACCTGCGAGACCTGCATAAAGGGCAAACTATCTAGATTACCATTCCCAAGCCATGATGATCTCTACACAACGGAACCGCTAGAAATCATTCATAGCGACGTATGTGGACCTTTTGAATGTGAAACACTGGCAGGCTCGAGATATTATGTCACCTTCATCGATGATTTTACCCGATACTGCCACGTATATTTCATCAAAAAGAAAAGTGACGTGTTCACGATTTTCCAAAATTATAAAAACGAAGTCGAGACGTTCCTGAACAAGAAAATAAGACATCTGCAATCTGACAATGGGACTGAATACCGTAATAAACAATTCGACGACTTCCTCAAATCTCACGGCATTCAAAGAAGATTAATTACAGTCTACACGCCTCAACAGAATGGGATAAGTGAAAGAAAAAACCGCTTATTACTGGATAAAGCGAGATGCCTGCTGATTGATGCTAACGCTCCCAAAAGCTCTGGGCAGAAGTAGTATCTACTGCTAACTACCTTATAAATCGAAGCCCTTCAATAGCTTTAAATGGCAACGTACCATGGTACTGGCCACCGCACTCTCGCGGCAAGTTTAAATAAGAATGGTGAATGCCATTATATGTCATCTATCTTGTCGTGTACATTACGAATAAATAATGTTTGCTTATGAGAGTTATGAGATTATATTGATTAATTACACCATCATTATGACATATGTAGAGCTAAGCTGGGCATTTTTTCCTATTAATCTTTATTTGCTTGCCAAATAAAATGGTGGAAGAGTTTCGAGACATTGCTTATTTTTTACATGGAATGTATTTATGGGATCTCGCTTTACGGCATCTATACATGTCATGATTTGCTAGCCACAATTTATCAGAAGCTGACTAATTGCTATCGTCTGGTCCAACCGTCAAACGAGTTGTACTGAAAAATTGCATGCACATGTGGTCGGATCAATTGTTACATCTGCGCGCTATTTGTGATAGGACAGAGCGCGGGCTCGATTTTTTTGGCACTATACCTCTATTTCTAAGTATTCTAATAAGAGAAAGACGGATAGTGCGAGAAAAATCGAGAGAGTTCGCGCGCTGTCTTGTGATAGCCGTGCTGTACGCTACACCCAATTCTTATTAAGAACAATACTGTCTGATGCCTAGCAACGAAGACTCTTTGTGTTGATTTATTGACAGTCATGTGTGAAAAATAGTGTCAAACTGTAAATACGTTTTATAGCTTTGTTATGAACTTATAAATATATTGTGTGTTTATTAGTGTTTATTGTTGTATTTGTGGACTCCTACTCCGCCACTGCACGCCACTCTTTAAGTATTCTGACTTCGACATGTTGTACTGACAAATTGGGGTAAAATCACCTGTATACCCTATAAATTTACTCGCCATATAAAATGGTGGGAGAGTTTCGAGACTTGGTCTATTTCTCTTAAGGGATCTCGCTTCTTTTTGTAGGTTAATGTAGAGAAAAAAATATAACCACTACGTTCTCTATTCTAAATTTTCTGTATGTATCACTTGTATGTATATGTTGCAGGGAAATGGTCAAAACAGAGATTTGATCAAATCTCTAAGGGATATGATCAAATCGCACAGGATGTTAAAATGGCGAATCCATTTTATCATTTGACTAATACAAATCAGTCATTTGATCAAGTCTCTGAATCTGTTTAGTGAAATGACGAAATCGGACAAAAAAGGCAACTCGTTTTTTTCATTTCATTAGACTTGTTTAGTGATTAAATAAAATCTCTGAAATGCGTCAGTGAGTTGATGAAACTAACTCGCAGAGGGGGCGCGATTAAGTTTTTTCCGCTCTTTTATAAAAAAAGTAACCACGAAGACGGTGGTGGGAGCAGAGCTCCCTCCACCATCTTCTAACCTATCCGCCATCCGAGTCTAAGTCCCAGAACCGTTTAAATGACTAATGATTTAGGAGTTAATATCTGCGAGTTAGTTTCGTCAATTCACTGGCGCGTTTCAGGGATTTTATCAAATCACTAAACAAATCTAGTGAAATGAAAAAACGAGTTGCTTTTTTGTCCGATTTCGTCATTTCACTAAACAGATTCAGAGATTTGATCAAATGACTGATTTGTATTAGGCAAATGATAAAATGGAGTCGCCGTTTTACATCCTGCGTGATTTGATCATATCCCTTAGGGATTTGTTCAAATCTCTGTTTTGGCCATTTCACTGCGACATATACATGGCATGATTAAGGGGTATACAGATTATGTGATTTTATCCCAATTAATCAGTACAACATGTCGAAGTCAGAATTGGGTGTGTTGTATACATGTTAGTCAGCCCCAATTTATGAAAATCTGACTAATTGCTATCGTCTAGAGGCATGTTGCGCTGCATCCAACTGTCAAACGAGTTGTCCTGAGGGGCTATCGCGAAGTGAAAACGAACTTCGTTCGAATATCTCCCTCTTTGTCGCTGGAACTAGCAAGTGCATCAGTGTGTTACGGGCCTTACTCTTTGCGTGCAGCCACGTGCAGCGGTGGAACTTATTCACTTATGGGCAATCCACATTAAGTGATTTGTCAGCCCCAATTCATCAGAATCTGACTAATTGCTATAGTGTGGATGCATGTTTCAACCGTCAAACGAGTTGTACGGACTAATTGCATGAAAATCACAATTTGGACCATGGAATTTCCATGATCTGCCAAGTTTTTTTTCTCACAAATTTCATTCAAATAAATTGATACAAAAATTAAAAAATATATACTAAAGAATATTGTATTAATATGTTACACTGTAATTTTGCAACTACAATTTCATTCAGTGTGGCCAGTTAACAGTAAGAAACCGAAAATTGCCGCATTCAAACGGTCCTGCGAAGCGGACTGCAAGATTGTTACTAACCGATGAGAGAGGGCGAGACAGCACGTCGATCATGAGGCGGCAGTGACATACTCTCGATTTTTGTGTGCTGCACGGCTATTACGCGACGGCGCGCGAGCTCTCAATTTTTCTCGCAAGATCCGTCTCCCTCTTATTAGAACACTTAGAACAAGAGGTATAGTGCGAGAAAATCGAGAGTATGTCGCGGCCGTCCCATTTTAGACGTGCTGTCTTGCCCTAATTCATCGGTTAGTAACAATCTTGCAGTCCGCTTCGCAGGACCGTTAGAATGCGGCAATTTTCGCTTTCCTAATGTTAACTGGCCACACTGAATGAAATTGTAGTTGCAGTTGTTACGTCTGTACGCTACACCCAATTCTGACTTCGACATGTTGTACTGACAAATTGGGGTAAAATCACTTAATGTGGATGGCCCATTATTCCAAGGGATAATAAACAGCGATTGTCATGCCGCGTTTATACGCTTGCGATGGCTTGGCGCGTGAGCAGGACGCAGCTATGCGTTAGAGGGAGAGGGCTATAATTCGATCTCATTCGTTTACATGGCTGCGTCCTGCTCACGCGCCAAGCCATCGCATGCGTATAAACGCGGCATCAAATTTAAGAGACTGTCAGAGACTGGTGCGGCGGTCTAATAGTAAATTTGACAGCTGACAAGTTTAGTACTGTCCGTCGCGGCCAGGCCGCATCAGTGTGTTGCAGGCTTAAGGCGCCGTAGTTTATGATCTTCTCTCCCTCTCACTGAGCATAAGCGTGCGTGCTCGCAAGCGCGGTAATCATGTTTTTTAATTTTTTGGCCGTTTAAATAAATAAAAAAGCATACACTGAGCTGAATGTTGCCGATTTTTATGCCGGGACCACACTTCGTTATGCGCTATTCGTTATTCGGCTTATGCGCCTGTATTCGACGAAGTGTGGACGGTTTATTCGTCTATGTTTGCCTTATTCGCACGCATAACGCATAAGCGCGAATAGCGAATACGCCTATCCGTCGACTTGTCGGTTTTTTGGTACACATCAAAGGAGGCGAATAAGCCGAATAGCGCGTTGACTGACCATACTTCGTTCACTGTTCACTCACTCATTTAGTAAATCTGTATTTAGTGCTTACTTTTCGGTCTATCAGCAATTTTGTACTTACACAACAGGTATTGGTAAGTTGCATTTAAGTAAAAATAATAAGCTGCTGCTGTCAACTCCATCGCCGCTTTTGACATTTGCAACGCAAACAACACCGTGCAACACACATATTTGGCATGTTCGGCACACCGGCACGAAGTGTGGTGGGCATGTTTGTTGTTCGCGCACATATGGGCCATCCACAGTGATTTTACCCCAATTTGTCAGTACAACATGTTGAAGTCAGAATTGGGTGTAGCGTACAGACCACAGACTAATAAGAATACAGACGTGCAGTATAAAGCAAGACGATGTTTCATAATTATAGTTGTCTCTGTCACTGCTTATGGTCAGCTGATGTGAGTTAGAATGAGACGAATAGTATGGTATTTTGAGTCTATTGACGACTTGTCTCCAAAAACTTTTTTTTTTTTTTTTTTAAATTCGTCCATTCGGACAGGCTAAGACCATGGGCCATACTGCCTAGTCTTCAGTAAGTATAATTTCATTTGATCGAATCCAGTAATAACGTCTTCAGTAGTTTCAAATCAGAAGTCTCTAGTCCAATAAATATGTCTTCAGTTATTTCCAATTCATATGAACAAATCTAGATATTGAGTCATCAGTATTATCAACATATGTGTCAAATCCAAAAAATAAGTCTTCAGTTGTTCCAATCCAATTCATGAAGTCAAATCCAGTAATAAAGTCTTGAGTATGTTCCAATAAAAACGTCAAATCCAATATTTAGCTCTTCAAAAAAGCTTACACCTCATCCAGACATTCCAAAAAGCCATTTGACCAACAAAATATAGGTACAATGCTTCAATAAAAATATATACAATTTTAAGCAAGTTTTAAATTTAGCGTCATATTTACAGCATACACACAGTATTATGTACAAAATTAAACAAAGGTAAATAAGTAGACGACTCCTTCAACAAATCAGTTACTGAAAGCGGGATTCGATTAGAAGCTCCATAAATCTCAAGCAACTCATCCATCAGCACTAGGCGCTGAATGCCAAAGGATGAGCAACTAAACAGAATGTGATCTATAGACTGAACCTCTTGCTTTTGACAATGATCGCAATAAGGGGAAGAGACAAAGTTTTTACGATGGAGATGAAAATTTAAACGACAATGACCAATGCGCATACGAGTAATTATGGTGTAAAACCTACGATGCATGTAAGTTTTAAACTTACAAAACCAAGGTTTACTATTAACTTGGTTATCTAACAAAGCATACAAATGAGCCTTATTCTCAACTTCTGTAAAATGATACCAATGTCTTCCCCAAAGAACAGTCATACGCTGTTTTAGATTACTTATAATATCAGAATATGGCAAGGTCACAGCTAAGTCCCTGCTGTCGGGAACCAGGGACAAGTCAGATGCATTAGCAATAGTTCTAGCTAGGTAGTCGGCGTTTTCATTACCAGAAACTCCTTTATGAGACGGAACCCATACAAAATCTATTTTAATACCAATTAAAGATAGTTCTAACCATAATTCTTTAATGGAAAAAATTAGATAGCAAGTGCTAGCATTCATTTTGTTACTCGATAAACTTATTAATACACTCATACTATCGCTTACTATGACCCATTCTTTACTATATTGATTATGTTCTTTAACATGTTTCAAAGCAAATAAGATGGCAGTTGCTTCAGCGGTAAAGATACTTGCATTTTTATTGATATTAAACCCAATACCTTTATTAATTTCAGGTTGATAAATTGCAAAGGAAACAGCATTATTATTTTTGGCACCATCCGTATAAATAAATTTACAATTAGACCATTCTGACAACAATAAATAAGCCTCCTCTTTGGAAGTTAGCTTTGAATCTATTACAATTTTTATATCGGGATATTTACTCTTAAAAGAGCCTGTGTAACAGGGAAGAAGGTCATTATCAAGATGTATATTTAACTCCTGCAAAGAGTGAAAGAAAGAAGTAAAATCCTGAAGAACATACATGTGCCTTTGAAAAGGCGCTGATTGGAAATAAATCAAGTTGTGAAGAAGATCGTTCTTAGGCAAGCTGTATAACTTTAAAATAAATCTTTCTTTTAAATAACGAAATCTAATATGAATAGGAGGAAGATTCGATTCAATTTGCATAGCAGCGATAGGACTAGTTTTAAATGCACCCAGTATTGTCCGCATACATTTGTTTTGTATTTTATCTAATGAATTTACAATTTTATCATCTCCAGCAAAACATAGAAAACCATATTCAAAATGACTTCGAACTAGAGACTTATACAAGATTAACAAAATTTTGGGGTCTGCACCCCATGAAGTGGCGCACAGCGATTTTAACACATTGTATGCTTTGTTAGCTTTGGTTATAATACTGTCAGCATATTTTATCCAGGAAAGTTTTGAAGTAAATATAACACCTAAAAACTTTATTAGATCATATGAAATAGGCAGTGATATGTCATTGTACAAAACTGTGGGCAAACACATGCTTTTGCGACCAAAAATAAAAACTTTGGTTTTAGTCGAATTTACATCTAAGTTCAGATAAGCAAAGTATTTATGTAAGTTGATTAATGCCTCATTAATAGTCAAAGCTAATTGATTTAAATCAGATCCTGACACATAAACAACCAAATCATCTGCATACTGCAGATTTTTAACCTTTGTTCCTAGAATAAGATTTAGTCTCCTAATGTACAAAATAAAAATTAAAGGGGATAAGATACCTCCTTGACAAACCCCTAAAGAAGATAATCTTGGGCCATATAAGTGATTGTTAAATTTAACAAAAACCTTCCTGTTTGTTAAAAACATTTGTAAGAAATTTATTATTTTGCCAGGTAACCCTATCATTGACAGCTCTCTACATAAAACGGAAATATTGACACTGTTAAATGCACCTGCAATGTCAAAGAATACCGAAAGAAGATACTGATTATTATACATGCTGTTAAGTGCATCAAGTTGCAACTGACAAATACTCTCACGAGAAGACCGACCTTTACGAAAACCAAACTGATTGCAGGGTAACAGACCATTTTGTTCGACAAAAAATTCCAACCGTTGCTTTAGAAGCTGTTCAAAAACCTTTCCTACACAAGATGTGAGTGCTATAGGTCGATATGAGTCGGGTAACAATTTATCTTTATCAGGCTTTAAAATTGGGACCAAGCAATCTGTTTTCCAATCATCAGGAATTAAGTTTTCTTCCCACAGCTGATTTAATATGTTTAAAAAGGTCTTTAGATTTTGTGAACTTAAATTTTTCAGTAAAATATATGGTATTCCATCAAGACCAAAGGATGTATCTCTTCTTGAAAATAGGGCAGATTTAAGCTCTTGCAAAGAAAACGGTTCAGTAAGATACTTATCATTATCATTTTCTGTGTGAACATAATTTAAAGACTCATTAAGCACAAAATCAGGAGTGTATTTCTTAAGAAAATCTGATATCCAACTATTATTACTAGCGTGTTTTGAAATGAATGTTTTATTAAATTTCCGCATGTAATTCCATATTAATGTCAAAGGAGTGCACCGGTTAAATGAGTTACACAGATTTATCCAACTATTACGCCGTTCAGTCTTAAGAACAAGCTTTTTAAGGGCTCGAAGTCTTTTAAATTCTATATAATTCTCTTCACTAGGTTCACTTTTAAATTTTATATAAGCATGTTTTGAATTAAGTACAGCTTCTGAACACTTTTGATTCCACCAAGGCAGCCGGGGAAATTTCAAAGATTTTGGTGTACACGTATTAGAACTATTCAAAGACCTATGTCTAGGGATGGACTCTACAGCAGTAGATCGCAAAATATTACAAAACAGATTGAGCGCATCTATCGAAGACATATTTTCAAAATCAATATTAGCCAAACAAAAATCAACTGATTGCCTGTACATTTTCCAATTCACCTGTTTGTAATTTGGGTGAATGGGCAAATGTACATTATTACATATTGGATTACTTTGTGAGCTATTTTCATTACCAACTATCATTTTTATCATTACAGGCAAATGATAACTGCTGCCAAGAGGACAATCCATAACAGACCAATCACATGAAAGTGCCAATGATGGAGAAACGAAAGTTAAATCCAGAGCATTAGGACGCCAAGAAGAAGAACCAGTTGTAGTAGTTTGACCATTATTTAAAAGAACCAAGTCATTGCCATCAATAATATCTAAGACATCTCTACCTCGAGGCAATGTATCAACACAGCCCCATGACATATGATGAGCATTTAGATCGCCTCCAAAAAGCATTGGCTGCGGAATAGATTTTATCAAAGCATCAAATTTACTTTTATTAAATGGGGGATCAGAATTTGATGGACTATAAAAACTTACTACACTCAACTGCTTGTTGTTTATAATTATTTGTACACAGATATTTTGTAGAGCATTGTCAAAATAAGTTTTAATATTAGAATATACTATATTGTTATGAATAAGTATTGCTACACCATTATGTTTATTACCACAGTCATTTCTAATGACATTGTATCCTTTAATTGAAATTTTTTGATGTTGTTTTAACCAGGTTTCAGAAATTATTGCTATGTGAATGTTATTTTCATATAAGAATCTAGTAAAGATTAGCCTATTGCTTATTATACTCTGAGCATTCCACTGCACTATGTTCAATATGTCCATAAAGAAAAAAATTAAGGTTGTTTCCTGAAAGTGTTTTTAAGTGTTTCTTTTATATTGTTAGAATTTATTGGCGTTTCTTTATCAGCACAAATTTTAACTATAGCTTCCACAAGTAGATTCATAAATCTGTCAGATTTGGTCAGATTACTTAGATGGGTGTCAATATATTTTGAGCCGAGCTGCGGAAATGCAACGTCACAAAACAAATCGGAATATTTAGCACTACGTGATTTTAACTTATTTTCCTCAATTTTCTGTTTTTTAATTGGACATGCAGCAGATATAGCCACGTGATCCCCACCACAGTTTGCGCATTGTGTTTTAACCTTATTACAATTTTTGAAATTATGAGGTTCAGCACAAATTGAACATACTTCATTATTTTTACAATACTTTGCTATATGACCAAATTTCATGCAACGAAGGCATTGCTTTACTGGAGGAATATAGATCCCTACTTCGTGCCTCCAATGGTCAAGTGTTACATATTCAGGCAACTGTACAGAGGCAAAAGTCACGGCAACCGTCTGAGTTGGAACCATTGAGACGATACCCAGCGTGTCTTTTACCCGCCGCATAAACCGTCTTACGCTTATCACCTTTTTACTGGAAGCTATTAATTGGAAAATCTTCTGGTTCGAATAATCAATCGGCACTGAAGTGAGAACACCCGTAACCTCGGTCTCAGATGCTGGGATTGAAGCATTCATGTGAATTTCATTTAATAATTTTTCATTTTTTAGGAAGACATTGGCGTGATTTGGGAGATCGAACATAATCCCAACTTTGTATGCATTAATTGTTCTTAGATGCATCACGCCCGACACGCAATGCTTTCGGATTGCATTGGACAAAGCAAGTCTATCTTTGTCAGAAAATTTGTGGCCATCCTCTCTGTGATTCAGAAAAACAATAAATTCTTTCTTAGCTGAATTTTCGTCGTACAACCTGTAATAACTTTTGGCCCTGAAAGGAGTATACTTCTCTTTGTCATCTTCTTTAGTCTTCTTTTTTGCAGGTATGCGCTCCGAGGGCGCACCTGTATCCGCATCAGAACTACTTTCAGATTGAAGATCTGGCTCCGGCTCCAAGCCCTCCAACCGAGAACGCTTTCCCGTACGCTTCCCCATGACTGGGGAAGCGCACTAAACCGATAACCAAATCAACTATGAATTTAAATTAAAATTAAGACTAAATATGTACAAATTAACACTTAAAATTAATTTACAATAAAATATTTTATTAAGCGCGCCTATCACTTTCAACGTTCCCGCCAAAAAAAAAAACTCTCCAAAAACTGTTAACCACGGTGTTAAATGCTAAACAATCTGTCAAAGTCAAATCAACGTCAAATCTCTTGTGAATCTTGAGGAAAGTTGGTTATTTCAAGAATATTGTGTTGAAAAACTAAATATTTCTGTAATAAGTTAATGATTGAAGTTGTATGAAGTGGCACAATGGCTTGTGCAGTTCCGTACTGCCGAAGTTACGCTAGATTGTTAAAAAAGACCGGAGAAACAATCGGATTTCATCGGTAAGAATCATTTGGTTATTTTTCAAATATTTCATGTACATTACGCAATATAATGGTCTGGGATTACAGCAGATGCTTGATACTATCGGATAAGTACTTTTTACATGGATCAAACTTGATATTTTTGGGATTTTTAGTAAAAATACAATTGTCGTAAACATGGGTAGTGTTGTTACCATGTATATATCGATATTTCGTCGACATGAATTATTCATGTAGGCGTTTAGACAAAATATTTTAATGTTACATGTCTTAACTGTTAACTTCAGGTTTCCGGTAAATAATAATCTTCGAAAAAAATGGATTGACGCAGTAGGGCGCAATAATTGGACGCCGAAAAAACACCATAGAATATGTTCGAAACATTTCGAAACTAACTGTTTCATTATTATTAAGAACATAAAACACTTGCTGCCAGATGCGATACCTACAGTTTTTCAGAGGCCGCTTGAGGTAACTTGGTATAGTGAGTTTTATCTATTTTAGGACTTGACATTTCTGAGGTCCCTCCAGATGAGTTCGTTTGATTTAAGTTTTGTATATGCAAAGAACTTGTTAAGTACATTGATTTTCTTTATATATCCATAACTACTATAATGTATATTATTCATGCGAAAGTAACTCTGTGTCGGTTTGTTGTTTACCTGTTCATACTTAAGCAGCTCAACTGATAGAGATTATATAATAATGTTTTCGTTACTGTATTTAATGCAGGGATCTCGCCAGGATCAACAATTAGAAGGCAACTACGACAAAATGATGCTGAGCAGTAATGAAAGGCTACCAGATACAATACCTAAGACATCTGCATTGCCTCTTCAGGTGATGCAAGTTTACTGATTGCAAAAAGTTCTATATAATTGGATATTTATTATTTAAAGCATTAGATGTAACTTTCTTATTAAAATGAGATATTTTCAGGAATATAATTGCGTTGTTATTTTGTGTTAGCTTACTTTAAAAACAAAGTTTTAATCGACTTCAAATCAATACTTCACGAAGCTACATTCCATATTACCGCATGAACTGCTTTCTGAAAGCAAATGCACGATTTCAAAGTACCCAAATCGTTTCAAAATAAGATTTGAAGATTGCCCTGGTTTTCTCCAGGATCCCATCTTCTGATCCTGACCTGCCTAGGACCACCTTTTCTAACAAAACACCATTCTTATCGGTCCAGGCGTCTAAGAGTAATCGAGGAACATACATAAAAAAATAAACAGCCAGCGGAATTGATAAGTTTCAGAAGTCGGTTAAAAATAAATGTGTTCCACTAAAGATCCACAAAATAGTGAGACTTAAAAAGTAACTCGTCTGACTACCTATGTATTTGCATAATTTAATTTGTAGCGAACATATGAAACATGAATGCAGTTTATTATATTCGTAGTCGTGTAATGGTTTTTGTTTTCTATTTGTTAAGTACCATATTAATTTTTGCATAGTATGGATAGAGATACAATTTACTTACGAGTATCGCATATTACGAATTTATTAACAGTAGGTAAATATCGATATCGGTAACTTGTAAGAAATTATCTTTCTGTGCACTAAATTTCGAGCGAGCGAGAGAGCGAATTACATCGTGCGAGCGAGAAAGCGGAGACAATGACGTCTGAAGACCTGTCAGATAACATGGTTCTATCCCTTTCTTACTCGGCGTTCAGTACCGTAAGTGAGAAGAGATCGGATGTATAGAAAACGTTCAATTTATTAGGGCCTATCTGCTTTTCTCTGTAATCTGTGCGGTAGCCCCTCTGAAATCCGTCGTATTTAACAGGACGAAACTCGTAATGAAATGTCAAAATTTAACGATAGGTAAATTGCAATCGTTTTGCCTCCGTTTCGCAATCTCTTTCTCTCATTGTTTTGTCTTTGACTTGACATCTGTCAAGCTCAAATCCTCGATAAGTAAAGTAACGTAGTAGGGGAGAGTGGGCAACAGTGGTCACTTTTTTTGAAAGCTCCACAAATCCCAAGTTTATGCCTAAATAATTAATCCATGATAATTAACCACAAGATACGTCCCCAATCTACAAAAACAAGTGCAATTATTGGCAAAAACGGCATAAACTTACAAGTTATAACAAGTTTTTTAAAAAATGGGAAATTATTCACTGTGACCCGTGGATGGGTCACTTTGGATCTTTTCATGGGTGACAGGGAATCTCTTGGGGTACACTGGAACTATTTAAAAAAAGTTCAATAAAATACTACTTTTCTACATAATTATTTATTTATTTATATTCTAAGACATTCTTCTATCACAGTCTTATAAAAAATTAACAGAAGTCTTACAAATTATGCTGGTATAAAGAGACCTAAACTAATCAACATTTTGTTTAAATAAACAACAGTTTTTCTCCTTTAATTTCCCTGAAGCTCTCTTCTCTATTCAAATAAACATTTATTTATTCAGTAATCATTAACAAACATTTTAATAAGAACATTGTTGATGCTAACTCAAGTATTAAACACTAGCTTTTGCCCGCGGCTTCGCTCACGTTAAATTCGGGGTAACACGGTTCCCCTTTTCTGATTTAGAACACAGAAGAGAACTCGGAACAGAATATTATTTTAATACGCTATTGTAGACGATATTATATGTCTTTCCAATTGGGGATCGAATGTAAAGATTCTGGGCATTGGACACACGCGAACATGCTAGATACAATTGTCCATGGGAGAAGCACGGCTTTTCTAAGTTCACCCCGCCACCTTTAATGTCTGTCCTTGCCTTTGTTAATGGTCATAGCGAAACTAAGCTTAACGGGGAATTGTAGCCTTTAAACTGGAACTGGAGATCTGTGGGAATTATTGGGATTCGTGGGATCATTACATTTTCACCCTTTCCAACGCCGGTAAAGATAGTGGCGCTTATGATATTGCGGCCAAGTTGTGTGACACGAAGCCTCGTCCCATTACATAATCTTCGGGCATCCAAATTTCGCATAAGCATGAGTGGGACGCCTAGTTTTAAATGAAGCTTGTGTGAGGATACACCTGACAGCTCAAGCGAATTCAGAAACTCTACGGGATATGATGTGCTCTGTTCTGTATCCATAACTGTGTCTACTGATAAATAATCTGTTCTATCTCCTGGTAGGTACTTTACTGAATATGTCTGAATTTATTTTGTCGACATCATCATTTTATGGTGCTAAAATTGCTCTCTCACATAAATATTGATTTTCGTGTATATTGTTTTATAAATCTGGGTAAACACTTGCACCTAATTCTGGATTACTTTGAACTAATTGACAAAAATCTCCCGTCAGTGTCACACAGCCCTCGGCATCAGTTTCTAACCGACCATCTCCTATTTTCAATAGTGTTTCGGCATAGTTGCCAGCATTTGTGTCATCATATAGTTGCACTTTCATATTTGTAGTCAAACTGAACTTTCTTACGGTGGCCCATAGAGTGAACGACTTGAGACATGCTTTAATTTCGTCTGCAGGTGTCCCCTTCTGAATGACTGGTAACGTTTGGCGGAAATCACCAGCCAATAAAACCACAATCCCTCCCATAACATCGGTACTGTTGCGCAAATCCTGGAGCGTTCGATTTAGTGCTTTTACCGCTTTTTTAAGAGTTTGCACTGACGTAGCATAGCACCCCGTGCGCTATTTTTACTAAAATTACAGATTGTTTTAATTAAATTACCTTATTCGTTTGTATCATAGAACCTGTACTAATTTTGCGGAGAGTCTCACACAAATTTCCATCCCCTATTTTTGGGGCTGGGGGAAGATTTTCAAGATAAAATAAGGCAGGCATTTTTCTTTGGTTAACAGAGAGACTGTGTACCAATTTTTAGCATCCTACCTTGAAAACTGCGAAAAGTCCCATATAAAATTTCACCCCCTCTTTTAAAGAGTTGGGGGGCAGATTTCACAAAATAATTGATAAACTATTTTTTTTGTTAGTCACAAATAGTCCGCATACCAATTTTCAGCTTTCTACCTTGAAACTTGCGGAAAGCTCCATATACACTTCCACCCCCCATTTTAGGGAAGTGGGGGGTTAGAAAGAGATAAAAAGTAACCTATGTCACTCTCTATCTCTTCAACTATCTCCACCAAAAAAAATACTTCAACTTGTCGCTCCGTTTTGCCGTAAAAGACGGACAAACAAACAAACAAACACACTTTCACAATATTAGTATGGATATGGATGGTTCTTTTTGGTTACATTCAAAATTTTAGCATATCATCTGTGAGAAACAAACCAATTTGATTTCACCTCAATTGTAGCTACCGACTATTAGTTAGTAGATGTTGATTTTTAAACTGTATTCTTTTTTATGTCTCTGAGATTAAAAATCACTTAGGCGAGAAACAATTAACAAAACAAACATCATGAATCTGAATTTTAAAGCCTAGAATGGCATGCCTGCATTTGTATCACTCTGGTTTTTGGACCATAATTTTACCCCCGATTTCATCCCTTTTAGGGATGATTTCGAGGTAAAAACTATTCTATATTGTAAACCAGGCTATAAACTATATTCGTGCAAAATTTCATTCAAATCGGTTCAGCCGTTTAAGCGTGATTGAGTAACAAACATCCAAATATCCAAACATCTAAACTTTCGCATTTATAATATTAGTAGGATAAATATATTTACTCCTCGAGATACCTCAGTCCACTGTGACCCAAATGAAAATTATTCACTGTGACCCATAGGCCGTTACGACAGAAAAAAATATTCAAAAAATAACTACTTATACCCAAGCCAAAATTACATTACCCACAACGGATTTAACATTTTATATTTATTCAAGGGTTGGGAATACGACAAATTTCTAAATTACGTAAAAAAATAGTTTCGTACTTACCTACTGGCCTGCGTGTGACAGCACGTGATTCCGCTCGGCGAGCGCGGCGGCAACAGGCGCGTGAGAGGGGGGTATCGACGAGCAGTAGCCACGCGTTTGCTTGTGTGCGTAAAGCATCACACGTAAGAATTATAGCGAATAATCCGTTGTGACCCGTAATCCACTGTTACCCACTCTCCCCTATAGTATTCTTCACCTTCTTAGTAGTTTGTGCATCCTCGTTAGAAGTCTTTTTTATTTAATGGTCTTGGTGTTAAAATGTAAAGTTTTGTTGTTATTCGGATTTTGTTTTTATCCTCACTATTATTATTATCTCAGTGCTCCTCTGAAAAGTCCAGCAGGAGCGAGATTTGCTCCTGTGTAGCGTTTGTCATTTTGTGCAGTTTGTCACGCTGAAATTTAAAGTAAATATACCTTACGATCAAAACATAATAACGACACCACTACTTTAGTAAGTGAGTGCGGTGGTCCGAGGATTTGCTGTGTTGAGAGCTTCTCCAGCAGTCAACACAAGGAATCTTCAACAAAACTATAAAGCTATTAAGCCTGCATCACACTGGCGCAGCCTGGCCGCGGCGGATAATAGGAAACTTGTCCGCCGCTGTCAAATTTGCTATTGTCCGCCCCGCACACAGACTAATAAGAATACAGACGTGCAGTATAAAGCAAGACGATGTTTCATAATTATAGTTGTCTCTGTCACTGCTTATGGTCAGCTGATGTGAGTTAGAATGAGACGAATAGTATGGTATTTTGAGTCTATTGACGACTTGTCTCCAAAAACTGTTAACCACGGTGTTAAATGCTAAACAATCTGTCAAAGTCAAATCAACGTCAAATCTCTTGTGAATCTTGAGGAAAGTTGGTTATTTCAAGAATATTGTGTTGAAAAACTAAATATTTCTGTAATAAGTTAATGATTGAAGTTGTATGAAGTGGCACAATGGCTTGTGCAGTTCCGTACTGCCGAAGTTACGCTAGATTGTTAAAAAAGACCGGAGAAACAATCGGATTTCATCGGTAAGAATCATTTGGTTATTTTTCAAATATTTCATGTACATTACGCAATATAATGGTCTGGGATTACAGCAGATGCTTGATACTATCGGATAAGTACTTTTTACATGGATCAAACTTGATATTTTTGGGATTTTTAGTAAAAATACAATTGTCGTAAACATGGGTAGTGTTGTTACCATGTATATATCGATATTTCGTCGACATGAATTATTCATGTAGGCGTTTAGACAAAATATTTTAATGTTACATGTCTTAACTGTTAACTTCAGGTTTCCGGTAAATAATAATCTTCGAAAAAAATGGATTGACGCAGTAGGGCGCAATAATTGGACGCCGAAAAAACACCATAGAATATGTTCGAAACATTTCGAAACTAACTGTTTCATTATTATTAAGAACATAAAACACTTGCTGCCAGATGCGATACCTACAGTTTTTCAGAGGCCGCTTGAGGTAACTTGGTATAGTGAGTTTTATCTATTTTAGGACTTGACATTTCTGAGGTCCCTCCAGATGAGTTCGTTTGATTTAAGTTTTGTATATGCAAAGAACTTGTTAAGTACATTGATTTTCTTTATATTGTGATGTGTGGGTTTAGTCACACGTACACACATATCCCTCAGCCTGAAGGGCTATCGAGGGTTTCCTAGTTAACTCAGACGGTAAGGAGCCTAGCAGGAGCAGGAGTAAATAAGAATAGCGGTCGGGTTAATAGTTAAGAGCCCCATAACATTTCGCGCTAACCTAGTTTTGAGATTTTAATGCGACGTTGCGACGTCGCTCGCGCTACGCGGATGCAGCGTAGCGCGAGCGATCTGCCTCATGTTCTCTCTCGCTTGCACTACGTCGCGACGTAATGATCTTTTGAATTTGTATTTTTTCGTTAAATTAAAGTAAAGCCGGACTAGTTACTTTATTTATAACCATGTAATAGCAGCGCCACAAACAATTTACATATGGCTATAATCCATACTAATATTATAAATGCGAAAGTGTGTCTGTCTGTCTGTCTTTCTGTCTGTTACCTCTTTACGCTTAAACTGCTGAACCGATTGAGGTGAAATTGGGTATAGAGATAGTTTGAGTCCCGGGGGAAGACATAGGATAGTTTTTATCCCCAAAATCATCCCTAAGGAGGTGAAATGGGAGGGTGAAAGTTTGTATGGAGCTGCGATATAAACGAGTTCCACGCGGACGGAGTCGCGGGCAGAAGCTAGTGTGCATATATATAAGTCATGCTCATTGTATAGTCAAAAATGAACACGTATCAAAATAGTCAGGGTAGCGTGTATTGGCTTCGAGTTAATATTTTAACCCATTCGTTGATGAGGCTCAAATATTCCATATAGTTAGGACGCCTCGACGGCAACCAAGTTGATATAATGGTAGTAAGGTAGCGTGTTTTCGTTTTATTAATGGCAGTAATGCGGGTACCGTCTCGTTAGTTATATACTTATTTATTATAATTTACTGTACTACTACACATATCATAAATAAAATTTGTAAGTAAAACCATACGAAAGTATGCAATCCAACAAGACCGCACTATAAAATCAGTACAAATCATGTCATCAAACATTTTCATAAAATTTTTGATTGAATTCTGTTGAATCGTTCGGGCAATATTTTTAGACTTCAAATCAATACTTCACGAAGCCATTTGAACATTTCCATTCCAAATTACCGCATGAACTGCTTTCCGAAAGCAAATGCACGATTTAAAAGTACCCAAATCGTTTTTAAACAAGATTTGAAGATTTACCTGATTTTCTCCATGATACCATCGTCAGATCCTGACCTAAAAACCATTGGACCACCTAGGACCACCTTTTCTAACAAAAACCATCCTAATCGGTCCAGGGGTCTAAGAGTAATCGAGGAACATACATAAAAAAATAAAGAGCCCGCGGAATTGATTCGTTTCAGAAGTCGGTTAAAAATAAATGTGTTCCACGAAAGTTCCACAAAATAGTGAGGGTTATAAAGTAACTTGTCTGACTACCTATTTATTTGCATAATTGAATTTGTAGCGAATATATATATTAAAAGTTGAATGCAGTTTATTATATTCTTAGTGGTGTAATGGTTTTTTTTTCTATTAGGTAAGTACCGTATTAATTTTTGCATAGTATGGATAGAGATACAATTTACTTACGAGTATCGCATATTACGAATATATTAACAGTAAATATCGATATCGATAACTTGTAACAAAATATCTTTCTGTGCACTAAATCTCGAGCGAGCGAGTGAGCGAATAACATCGTGCGAGCGAGAAAGCGGAGACAATGACGTATGAAGACCCGTTAGATAACATGGATCCATCCCTTTCTTACTCGTCGTTCAGTACGTAAGTGAGAAGAGATCGGATGTATGGAAAACGTTCATTTTATTAGGGCCTATCTGCCTTTCTCTGTAATCTGTGTAACAACTGCAACTACAATTTAATTCAGTGTGGCCAGTTAACATTAGGAAAGCGAAAATTGCCGCATTCAAACGGTCCTGCGAAGCAAACTGCAAGATTGTTACTAACCGATGAGATAGGGCAAGACAGCACGTCTAACACACAGCCGCGACATACTCTCGATTTCTCTCGCATGACCTAATAAGAGAGAGACGGAAATTGTGAGCAAAATTGAGAGAGCTCGCACGCCGTCGCGTAATAGCCGTGCAGCACACAAAAATCGAGAGTATGTCACGGCCGCCTCATGATCGACGTGCTTTCTCGCCCTATCTCATCGGTTAGTAACAATCTTGCAGTCCGCTTCGCAGGACCGTTTGAATGCGGCAATTTTCGCTTTCTTACTGTTAACTGGCCACACTGAATGAAATTGTAGTTGCAAAACACCGGCTTAAAAAAAATTACAAAATTACAGTGTAAAATATTAATACAATGTTCTTTAGCATATATTTTTAAATTATCGTTTAAAATTATTTGTACGAAATTTGTGAGAAAAAAAACTTGGCAGATCATGCAAATTCCATGGTCCATATTGTGATTTTCATGCAATTAGTCCGTACAACTCCTTTGAAGGTTGGAACATGCATCCACACTATAGCAATTAGTCAGATTCTGATGAATTGGGGCTGACAAATCACTTAATGTGGATGGCTCATAACAAATATTTTCGCAAATACGGCGCAGTCACAACGAATAGCGAAGTGTGGTCCCGGCATTAGGGTGCCGGTTAATGTACAGCCATGATAATGCACGGCCAAATAATGTACAGCCCAATAAACCGCGTCCATACTGTACGTGGATTATCAGGCTGTACATTATTGGGCTGTGCATTATTACCCTGAGCAAACTTGGTCCGGGGCAATAATTGGAAGCCAATTTTGTACGAGGTGATAATGCACGGCCCAATAATCCGAGTCCCTGTGGCTTTGGATTATCAGGCTGTACATTATCTACGCGGACTGAAAATTTCTAGCGAGTCGACGCCACCCCGCTGCGCGGGGTGTCTATTTCTAGTCTTCGGGACACAAGCAAACCCTAACCTAACCGACCTAAGACAGAGTTCGCTTATGACAAGCCATTTTCGTCGCCCTGATAATGCACGACCCAATAATCCACGTCCACAAAAAGTGAACGCCGATTATCAGGCTGTACATTATTGGGCCGTACATTATCACCTTGAGCAAACTTGGTCCGGGGCAATAATTGGAAGCCACCATCGATAGAAGCCACTTTTGTCCGGGCTGATAATGCACGACCCAATAATCCGAGTCCACAAAAAGTGGACGTGGATTATCAAGCTGTACATTATTGGGCCGTGCATTATTGGCTCCCATTTTAATATTTTTAGCTTTTGTGCATAATTTGTAACATATATTTTAGACCTATGTTCGTGTTTTTTTTCTATCGAGCGAAAATTAGTGACTAAACACTGATTTCCCTGCTGAAAAGCCTCAGGATTACTATTTGTATTTTTTTGAAACCATATTAATATAAACAAACGCATTATATATATTGTTTCAAAAAGTCTGTTTACTTAACTTCACTGAATCTACGGCACCTTAAGAGGCCGCAGTAAGCTCGGCCGAATTTCACCTTCCCATACAAACGTAGTTACGCTCTCATTTTAAAAGTACGTGTTGGATTGTGACGAAACTTTGCATATACAATGACATGAGGTATATCTATGTCTGTAATTAGTTTATATGGTTCCAATTTATAAAACAAAGTAAATACAGCAAAAACTAGTTTTGTATGAAAAACTTAAATTCGCTGTATCTTTTTATTATGGTATCTGAAGCTACGTAAACTAATTTCAGACATAGATATACCTCATTTCATTGAACATGCAAAGTTTCTTTACAATCCAACGCGTAGTTAAAATGAGATGAGTTAAGTTGACTTTAAAATGAGAGCGTAACTACGTTTGTATGGAGAATCGAGCTTACTGCGGACTCTTAATTCGTCCAGTCCAATGTCCAATACTAAAAAAGTCTATTCATTCCTTTGTGAAACGAAAGTTACCACTGGGCTATTTTCGTTACACAATGGAATCAATTTATTTGTGGACGAGTTTAGTCCTTTACTACGTCAGCTACATGCATTTTTTTTATTCACCCATAATGGAGTCTGCATTGAAACAATTCAAATTGGTGCATTAAATAATATATAATTTGCAATTGAAAACTAGTTCTCAATCATAATATACATAACAATGAAGTTTAACCTTGTTAATGTGCATGTATAAATAAATTTCAATCACAAAGGATATTTCATAGGCCTTATTTCCAACAATTTAGTCAAAACAAATCCAATTACTTACATGTAAATATTATCTTAAATTTCTTAAACACAACTATTAAAGCTTATTAAGAGTAAGCATTTGCTATCAGGGCATTTTCACAAAAGCATGTTTTGCTATTATTTTCAGTATTCGACATTATAGCTTTTTCCCAATTTGATTTACATATTCATTCAAGTATCCGTATTATAATCCACTGTGTGACTTTATTCAATCATACAGGGGGAACTTGAAAAACAAAGTACCTACAAATTTAAACCATGGATTATACTTAGTTTAGACTTATTCTTCATCTCAGGATTATTAGTAAGAACATCCAAACAATTCTAGTTCACTGGGAAAAAAAATTGATACCCTTCTTTCGAAAACACCCTAGGAATTAAAAATGACTGAATTATCGTGATGCTACTATTGTATTAGAGATCCCATGAAAACAAGTGGTGCTTCACCAACATATCTCTTACACCTTCTTTCAATGGCTGGTTTTGGGTATCTTTCTTCAGCGGTAACTCCCAGTCTGGATTCAAGTTGAAACCAAATTGTGATAATATTCTTAACTCACATTTAATCTGTACCCAACCAGGGGAATTTATGAAAGACCAGGGATGGTACCATTTTTGTACAATATCTACACATGAACACAGCACTTCTAACCACAAGTGCAAGGCTTCTTCATTTAGACCCATACAAATCAATGTACGTAGTTTGACATCCATCTGAGCATGAGCATTGTCATGCGATAAATTGATAGCTTGCACACATCTATACAGTAATTCTTCTGGAGTCAATACTTTGCCATCTTCATCAAGCCGATATGTTTTACATAAGACCAGTCTACTGTAAACTGAATTAAAATCTTTTTCAACCTCTCGGGATGACGCCTCTTCAATGAATAACCAGGGATGGCAGGGGCCATCAAGAAAGCTTGGTCTCTTTATACCATGTAACAGAACTCTTTTAAAAGCAGGAGCCAGTACCCCTCTTACCAGATGTGCCGCCTTTTCCGTCACAGAATCATCTCCAGCTCTGCTGTACTTTACCCCTTTTTCATCCAGCAGCTTGACAAACCGTGCTGGAAACCATCCTCTCAAGCCATTCAGCTCACCAATCCAACAGTGTTCATCTCTTGAGCTGATTACTTCTATAACATCATTTTTTCTAAATCCTAACTCATCTCCATCCCGTCTTTCAAAATCTAGAAGTGCTTTAGCTCTTCTTCTTTTACTTCTAGATACATTCACATATCTTTCTCGGTCTGCTGCATGACTCTGCATGGTGTAATCTGCTGTCAACTGTATTTCAGATGCCAGTTGCGGTTCTAGTGCCAGGAAATGACGAGCTACTTGTAGGATTGCTTCCCGGAGGTCAACCAATATTTCTGTTTGCTTCACATTCTTGGAAACAGCATCCTCATTATTGCTATCATCCCCAAACAAAATAGTTTGGATGACGGATTTGCTTTTTTTAATTTGACGTCTATGTAGTTGTTGCTTAGGTAGGTTGGGAACTGCGCTTGGATTGCCCACAAGAGCCCCTTGGTCTGCCATTAGATATGCCAAGTGTCGTCTGCGATGGGTCTCTATTAAGGCCGGACTCAATGTGTCACCACACACCTCATCAATTGTTTTAATAAGTATGTCTACATCATCAATTTCACCTGGTATATCTGAGAGGGCATTAAATATCTGTGCAGAGTTTGATATTTCTGTGAATCTATTTTCTTTTATTTTGAGCATGGCAAGTGTAACTTTGAAAAGTATGATTGAACCATCAAGAAAAAACAAATCCCAAATTCTTAATAAGATTTTCATATGAACCACATTGGCATATAATGTTAAAAACCAATGCATAGTAATTAAGGACAATTCTATGTCATGTGCATTCAAGACTTGGTCAATGCCAGGTAAGTATGTTGAAATTAGACTTCGTAAGACTTTTTGATCAGCTTGTATGCCAATTAATGTTGAAGAATAATATGAGGCTGGTAGTAGATCTTCCACCGTAGTACACATGATCCAGAAAGCATCTTCTTCTTCCATAAGAAGCAAAAGTGAAGCAGCAATCATACCAGTTCCCTGACAATATCCTATATCAGGATAAAGCCAAGCCAGCGTGCGCAGTATTCTCCTTAGCCTAGGCACTCCTGTGCTGGTTGGATGGGAAAAACAAACATTATTGGGAAGGATTTGGACCAAATCTTTTTCAATTTGTTTACTTGTTACCAACCCATCATCACTTGATGCTCTCACTATTTCATGGTAAGTTATTTCCGTTGAAGATCTTTTTTTATTAGCACCACACAAGTTCAACCAAACCTGAGGTCGTAGCGAGTGAGGGACCCCATCTTTTACCATCTTTTGTAATTTATCTGTCTTTTCCAGTTTTCCATTACCTTCTGCAAAACTAATTTCTTTACTGAAGAATTCCCACTGGAGATGATGTTGATCTTCTTCCACTGAAGCATTGGACTGAGTTTTGTTGGAAATTTGATCGATGTCACGTTCCTCGTCGACGCAGAAGCCAAATTCATCAAATGTGTAGTTTGGTAATCCATGTCCGTGGCCTTCAGACTCCGGCTGGGCCAGCTTAGCCATTATATCTTGAGGCACCATACTAGCTGTGAGCGCAGAAAATGCCCCTCCCGGTATAGGAAACAATTCCTCTGCAACATTTAAGCCGTGGATGGAATCGATCACATCTTCAGGATCGTCGTCCGCCAGTGACGAACTGATTTTTCTTTCGTGGTCTTCACGGCCGACGTAGCCATCATGGTCTCGCGAACTGAACAGAGATTTAGCTAAATCCATCTTATAAAAAATAAGGCTTGGCTAGCTTATCGAATTATGTTGACTTTCTCTTCATTGACGTCAATTCCAAGCTCGGTCGCTGCTCAGCCAACCGACACTTTCGCACACAAAACAAATGTCAAAGTTAAGTTCAACAAAATCGATTTTATGGCCACGTAAGAGCACGTTTAATGTGATTCATATTTAGTCTACTCGAACTCGAGTAAAGGCAGTATGGTGGCAGTATGTAATGATGTACAGCGTCGGCTGGCAACATTTGAACATTAGTACTGTCAGAAACGAAAAATGGCGCACGAACTCTTTGTTTAGATGCGTAAAATGGCGTGATAACCAGATAACCACTAATTTCGTTTTATTCAAGTTTCATATGCAATTTCTCCTTAATTAGGTAAGTACGTAAGGTTCATAATGCGATTTATCGTTTTTTTATTTTGTGTACATTCACAAGTACTTGTATAACAAGGTGTAATTTCCATCATGGTGCAATCTCACGATGAAATGAAATGCCGCCCGTAGCAACTCTGTAATCACATGTCAGTATAGCCAATGTATTGTTTACTGCTGCAAAATATGTTATCGCTTTGCTCTAGCGCTATTATCCAGTTCCATTTCTGTGGTACGCGAATGTTTTTATAAAGCGAGTAGGTAAGTACATTAAATTGAAATAGGAAACCTAAATGGAATTCGCGCCTTGCTTTGATTCTGAGTTTTCATACGGAGATGTAGCTGTAGTGAGACCTCTATTTGTATAATATTTCGCTATTTCAGTCTCCTATAAGTAGTTTAAAATTTTAATCATAAAGCAAGAGAGTAGTATGAATATATGGATAGTAAATAAAATGAAGGAATTAGAAGATATTATGCTGTTAAGCGCTGCTGCTGCGTATTTAATATTGTATTATTTATTTGCTATGAAACAAAAAGTATTTTAGAGCAGGAGTGTAGCAATAGTGTCAAATCAAGCACAATTTCAGTAATTTACCTTTCAAGTCAAGAAGTTGTGTACCTAAAAATAAGACAAGTTTTAACAATTTCTGTTCTTTTTGATTAGCCCCCAATACAAACAAGGGGTGTTATAAGTTTAACGTATCTGTGTGTCTGTCTGTGGCATTGTAGCTCACAAATGGATGAAATCATTAGAGTGTGTTCCTTGTTTAATCTGATAAGTCTGTTCTGTCAAGATGATTCCTAGCTTTTTTTCTGTTGGAGGTGTTTTAAATTTATGTAGTTATATTTTCCCCATTAATATTCATAAGTATAAATGCCATAAGCTTTATCTACTGGCCAACCCTAGGGCAGTATTCATTGAAATCATTAAATCTTACTAAAGACATTTTATTATTGAGTCTTATTTAGTTTAGCAAATACATTTCACAATTCTTGTATAAATATTTTTCTATAGTAGAGATGATTGGTTGAAGGTTGTCTGGAAGAGATCGATTTAAAGCGATAAGATCACCCGTTGTTACAATTATTTATTAAGCAATTTTTCTTGTAAGATGTTTCTCTATTGTCATGCTGCTATAAAGATCAGTGATTATTATGAATGTAGGTATCTCCGCAAGAAATTCACGATTTGCTTATTTCAATATCTTTTTCCTAATTTAGTTTTGGTACATTCTATGATTTAATTGTACATGTCATTTTTTTATTTAAATTATATATGTATTTTATAGTTATAATTCAATGTAGCAGTTGCTCCTCTGATATTCTGTAACTTGCTGATGCCTAGCAAACTGGTGTTCCTGAAAAGAGCCCCTTATTGGATGTTGATAAAATAAAAATATGAAAGGAGACCAATGTATTGTAATTTCAAAGTATAAAAGCTACAGAATTTTTAATATAGATGTGGACTGTAGGTGCTGCTTAACTGAGTCATATATTGTGGCTATGTTTGTTTACATACAGTTAAAATAACTGCTCAACCGGCAACTAATATGTCTCCTTTATGTCTGAAAAAAAAACTGTTCTTGCATAATAGTACATTACGTAACTAGGGCGGTGAATTCGTGAATGCCCCAGATCGCAGGTGTTTGTGGCCCGAACCGAAGGTGAGGACCATAAATATGCGCTCTGGGGCTTTACGAATTACCGCCCGTGTTGAGTACAAAATTTTACGTCTTCACCTGGCCACAATGTGAGTTTTCCCGTACGCGCAGCGTGCAGTAAAACTCGCATTATGGCCAGGTGTGACGTAAAAATATATTACATTTTTACTGGACTTTAAATCTGTGTTTCAGATGTCATATCTTATACCATAGTTCCTTTGAAAATGGCTGACAAAGTGACGGAAGTGGAGTTCCTGGATGAAATGAATTCAACTGCCAGCACTTCTTCAAGCAGCAAAGAATTTGAAGTTGAGAATGTTGATGCTATAAAAAAATATATTGAAGAACAAGAAATCCTTTTGAGGCTCTCATCAAATGATTTATTTAACCAAAAAGAAAAACTATCCCCTATGGAAGTTGATGAAAATGAATGTGAGGCCTTAGAGAAGCATCTCACATCATCCAACAAGTATCAAGCACCTGCAACAAGAACCGTGTCAGCAACACAGAACCCATCTCCAAGGGATTCATTAGTACAACTAGAGAGTGAGGAGAGTCTTACTAACCAGGCTGCTGCAAATTTACTGTCACTGAGCCAAAGTTGTGTAAAATTGCAGGCAAAAATAAAGCAAGGTGAGGAAGAAATAAACTCTCATGTCCATGAACCAACATTAAAGGGCAGCCTGTATGCCTTTTCTGAATGTGGTAATGAAAAGATATGTAATAAACTAACCATTAACCAACAAGTATTTAGTAATACAAATGGCGAAAATAATACTGAACTAATTAGTAGTAACATCTCTCCCAAAAAATCTGAAGACAATCTACATTTGAGCATGGAAAACGAAATAATGCCAGAGGAATATGATAATGTGGGTGGTAAAGAAAAATGTATGTTAATAGAATCTTGTGTAGCATCTGATTTAGAAACAAAGAACATGCCCACTGAGGATGACAGTGCACGGCCCCAACTGCTACATAAACTATTAACTTCCAGTAATAACATCAGCAGTGAAGTGAATAAGTCAGTTGACGTAGACAATGTTATTGGAACAGTGCATGAGAATAAGGATCATTCTGAAGAAAGTCTGGCCATAGCAACTAGTGTAATGAATATGATACTTAATGATGCTGAAGCTGCAATAAACAAGAAAAAAGTTTGCAGTGTTTTATCCAAACATTGTCTTAGTCCTGAGAAAGGTATAATACATATTATATATAATAAACAAAACATCAGTCAATGTGCTTATTCTGGTCCGGTCTAATCTATTTTGGTTTATTTCAGCCAACTCCAGTGTTTCACTGGCAATTGGATCAAAGGTAGAAGCGAAAGATTTCTGTGAGCTGTGGCACCCCGCTCAGATAATTGAAGTTGACTGTGAAGAAATGGAGGTTCTGGTAGGATACGACAACCAGCCCAAGATGTCAGTATAATTTTTGTTTGTTTTTTACTAGTCCGCCGCCCCTGCAAACCAATCAGTTGCAGAATAAACAGTAATCAAATAAAATTAAATAAAACACATACATTCATTGATGTTAGATGATTGGAATAATAATGAGATACAATAATTGTTTCCCAGGCATAATGAATGGATAAGCATAAGCAGTCCGCGATTAAGACCTTTAAGTAGTTTAGCTACGAAGCCAATATCGCCGCCACGGACAGCCACTCTGGATGTGAACATTGAACCCATAGTGGAAGACAAACAAAAAGTGACTTTTGCTGTGGGGGAAAGATGTTTGGCCCGATGGAGGGACAACCGCAGATTCATTGCAACCATACAAAATGATTTGGGAGATGGTAAGGGTTTTTTGTCAGTGGTAAAAGATTCATGTATGCTTATTTCTAATCATGACGACATAATTTTCTTGAAGGCTCAAGATCTTAAAAGTTAAAACACACTCAAAAAGTGCTCTTTGTCTGAAAACCTTAGTCATATTTCTCCCAACAACGGCTGAAACTTGGCAATCCATTTTGAAAAACTTAGAATGTCAGATGACGTGGACCTGACCTAGGAAAGTATGCTCTTGAAGTTTTTATTAACTTTGTTTTTTTATTTTTTTTATTACCTTAGTGCATTTTTTTAACAGGTCATTACGAAGTTATGTTTGACGATGGGTTTCAATGGAAGTGCACACTATCGAGAATGTATAAACTAAAAGACGGCGGACAGCACGAGTACCCTCAGTTCGAAGCGCGCGCGGCGCCGGCCCCTGCCACCGCGCTGCTCGCCGCGCCGCTCGACGCGCCGCTCGTCGCGCCCGCCGACCTCCCCCGTTTGCCCTTGTACCATACACACCTCTTTGACCCGACCCGTGATTATCTAGGTTCCAAAAGCGAAAGACGAGAGATGAAGCGAAAGTTAAATATCAAAGAAATATTCAACATTGGCCAAAAACGCAAAAAAGTATCCACAACTAATAAAGAGCCTAAAACGGTTATAACACAAGTTAAACAAGAAATAACAAGTGAAGACAGTCCTAGTAGTCCGTCTACCCAAACGGATCCGGCAACAAAGCCTCCTCTGAAGGAAAATAGTTGTGCATTGCAAGTGAAAAAAGTCATAACAAGAAAGCCACCAGGCAAGAAAAAACCACTTGCAAGAAAGAAAATTAAATTGAAAAATTCTGATATAAAACCAGAATTTCCTTCCTCAAATGATGTCAAAAAGGAAATACCAGGTACAGTCTACATTTTCTAGTAAATTCTAAGTTGTATCCTGTATTATCATACCACCTGAGACAACCTGTTCAAGTATTTTATTGCATGAAGTAAACTTGTTGTAAGGACAAGCTTTATGGTTCAATGCTTGAGGGCTTATACAGACTAAATGCAGTAAAGTTGTGTGATTGCCAAGTCACAAAAAGTATTTAGCTAGCAAATAAAGATTAATAAGACTACCTGAGATTTGGCTCTACGAAAAATCTGACAACTTTTTATGGTAGAAGAGTTTCGAGACTTGGCCTTTTAATTTGTTGAAAAGGTCGAATTAAAGTGACTAATCCTACTAATATTATAAATGCGAAAGTTTGGATGATTAGATGTTTAGATGTTTGGTTGTTTGTTACTCAATCGCGCTTCAACGGCTCAACCGATTTGGATGAAATTTTGCACGAAGATAGTTTATAGCCTGGATTAAAATATAGGATAGTTTTTATCCCTTGTCCACGCAGACGAAGTCGCGGGCGAAAGCTAGTCAATAATAATAATTAATTCCATAATAACTCTGCGTCGGGTTGACGACGGAGTATTTAAAAAAAGCTTGAGTACACAAATATTTCGATTACTCCATGGTTTGTTACATCCGATTTCAATCGGACACTTTACGCTCGAAGTTGTAGACGATTATATAGACCTAGGAAAAGTTGTCCAGTTAGGTAGGTCCAACTTTGAGACAGAGGTCAATCGTCAAATCTGAGACGGCTGGGCAGTATTTGGGAGGCTATGGCACATTTTCGTTCCATATTCCGCAGTTTCTCAAGACGAGAGTCTTTGACCAGTGTGTATTGTCAGTGATGACGTGTGGCACGGAAACGTGGTCGCTTACTATGGGCCTCAAAGTCACCCAAAGGGCAATGGAGAGGGCTATGTTGGGAATTTATCTGCGCGATCGCATCAGAAATGAGGCTATCCGCAGCAGAACCAAGGTAACCGATATAGCCCTCCGAATCGCTAAACTTAAGTGGCAATGGGCGGGGCACATTGCACGTAGAACCGATGTCCGTTGGGGCGGAAAGGTTCTCGAGTGGCGACCACGTACCGGAAGGCGCCCAGGTCATCAGTCCACCTTGTGTGTAAAGGTCACGGGAGTCCGCTGGATGCGAGTGGCGCAGGACCGTTCATTGTGGCACTCTTTGGAGGAGGCCTATGTCCAGCAGTGGACGTCATTTGGCTGATATGATGGTTACGATGATGATCGTCTGTTATAAAAGGTATTTTTTTTGCAGAAGCAGTTGCGTCTATAATTGGTACAGTATGCAAAATGGAACCTGAAATCGTCCAAGTTAAATTGGAACCAATCACTGTAGATATCAAGGATTCTAATTCTAATGACATAAAGCCTGATGAGCATTTAGATGAGTTGCCTAAAACAATAGATGAATGTGAAACGTTGGAAAAACTGAACATGGCAGTGGTAAGTGTTGTAACTTTATGATAAGAATGATACTCAGCTCTGTATGAATATTCATAACTTGTTTTTTTTATCAGATGGTGAAAGAAGAATCAAATCTATTTGAAATACAGGATGGTTTCAAACATGAGGAAGTTATAGGTAAAATTAAGGAAGCAATCACAAAATTAGAAGACGGCATAAATAAAGTTGAAAAAAACGATACGAAATTGGAAGAAGCGGAGAAAGTAGCAGAACCGGATAGCGCTCAGCCGATCGTAGCATCAACCGCATCCAGTGACAGAGAGAAGCCGAGGAAGTCTTCGAAAGTCAAAAAAGGGAAGAAGCTGAGGTTGTTGCAAGAGAAGAAGGTGAAGAAGCAGGTGGAGAAGGTGAAGTGTCAGCTGGAGGAGATGAAGAGGCAGGTGGAGGCGATGCGGCAGGAGATCATGCTGAAGACGGAGGAGCTGGCCAGCTCGCGGCGCGGCGAGCGCGCGGCCGGCGAGGGCGCGCTGCTGCCCGGCGAGTGGTGCTGCCGCTGGCGGGACGGGCAGCCCGTGGGCGCCGTCAGCGAGGCGCCCGGCGCGCCGCCGCGCCGCAGCGTGCAGGTACCCACCACCACCACACAATAGTTATTTGTGTCACGAGGGAGCAAAATAGTATATTTACGGCGAGGGCGGTGTATTGAATCCTGAGCGTAGTGAGGGATACAAGTGTTTACGCCCGAGACGAAAATAATTTTGCTACCGAGTGACACATAATACTATTTCATAATTCTTGGCTATATGATTATTCATCTGATTTTATCTATACATGATTGCTTAAAATTTCCTCGATAGAAAAACATTCCAAAGTTGGGTCTGTATTTTCCTTTTTTTACTCAGCCTACTCAAACGATACATTATTTTACGACACAATCAAGTTAATACTATAGTATTTAATCTCATCTAAAATCTCCCTTTATGAAATTTTAATTAAACTTCACCAAGTTAGGTATTTATCGAAATCTGTCAGCTGTCTTTCCATACAAACTTAACAAACTTTCCATACATTCAGTTTTTTACGAACATTACAGTACGACTGATTACAGGCGGTTTGGTGCAACCCATCGTTAATGTTATACAATCGGGAACACTGACGGCCGCAAATGTGAAACTATTTACTTACAGGTAGAGGACAAGAGGTTACCGCCAGGGTGGACGAAACACATGGTGCGTAGAAGTCTAGGCACTTCCGCAGGGAAATGGGATGTGGTTTTAGCAAGGTCTGTATTAATAAAACAGCTGTGTAATGTACGATTCCCACCGAACGGGCCGGGCCGGGGCACCTGGCGCCGCGTCGCAAAGGGTGCTCGAGCACCCGGCGGCAGCCGACCGCGTTTTAATAGGTTGCAAAGCAAAAGCTAACCGGAGTCGGTGACATGTGACGACCGCCGACCACAGCCGTCCACGTCCGCGAGGAGCCGACCGGCCGCAAGTGCATTCAAATATGAAATTTAACGTCTATATTAAAGCTTGAATTCCTTTGGCAACTTGCAAAAAACGCGCAGGCGCGCTCTGGCCCGGCCCGGTTGGTGAGAATAGTACATAACTTGTAACTTTCACATTTACGGAATCACAATGCAAACGTGTAAACTGTGCATTGCAGCCCCGAGAATCGTAGGATTCACACGAAAAGCGACATGCGAGTGTATCTGGAGAACAATCCGGATCCGGCGCTGAAGCCGTTCGAACCAGCGCTTATGGACTTCGGCATTCACCTGAAGTTGTCGCGGCGGCTGGGCTGGGTGCGCGGCGCGCCGCCGCCCGCGCGCCCCCGGCCCGCCTCCCCGCCCCCGCCCCCGCCCTCGGCCCCGCCCCGGCTCAAGCGCGCCAAGCTCAGCCTCAAGAGAAACCACCACAAGTTGATGCACCACAAGAAACGACCCAAGTTGAAAATCAAACCTCTGCGACCGATGCCGGTTAGTTTTCATTTTCAAACAATTTTCACGCTACACTACAATCGCCCTAGCATTTATTTTATCATAAACCCTTGACTCGAAATTATATGTAACTAAGTAGTATATACGAATAGTAAAGAAATAATTAAAAATATATATTGCTTTTTGTCTATTGTGCCCTCAAAGAAAGGGAACTTCAGTGCGATAGTCGCTTACGTTTTAGGCCCCCCCCCACACTACCGGCGTCTTGTGAACGTTCTCATACAAAATTGTGCGTAGCGTCGTAATTTTGTATGAGAACGTTCACAAGACGCTGGTAGTGTGGGGGGGTCCTTATTGTCAGCAATAGCGACGCGCTACATCGTAAGCACCTACCGGACTAGGGTCTTTTATATGAGAACGACATTTTATAATGTATTTTTTCAGGGTTTTGGAGCATCTAACTTGGAAGAGAATTCAAAAGAAACTAATATGGGTTCAGAGCCATGTGGGGAAGAAGCCACGCTGGATGGTGCCAGTATTAAAGATGGTTTTGGTTAGCATTTTTGTCATTATTCAGCTAATTTACGCATGTTACGCAAAATAATATCTATATATGCTTTTGTAATAGTATACAAATATAACTTTCTCTGACATATTGACTGCTTTTATACCTATGTTTTTTTTAAACTTTCAGTTGATGTGGGTTCATTAAGAGTTCAAGTTATTGAAACACTACTGCGTTGTCCTGCCGAAGGGTGCTTCAAGAATTTTCGAAATACTATGCTTCTAAAAATGCACATTAAACATTACCACAGAGAGCTTCGAAAGACTATGGGAAATACGCCCAAAGTTCTAGATTTAGCATACGCCAGAACCCGGCCGACCGAGGCGGAAATGAAGAAAATGAAACGTGAAGCGCAACAGAGGATAATCAAAGTGAAGCTGCCGAGGCTGCTGAGACGGGCGGAGGAGCCGGGCCCCGCGGAGCCGGCGCGCGCCGCCACGCCGCCCGCCGCCCAAGCCGAGCCCGGCCCCCTGGACTCCCCCAAGCTGCGGAACGCGCTAGTCGACAAACCAGCCAAGCGGCCGCGGGTCCTGCTACCGGTACGGAGCAGGGAATCCGAGCCCGAGCCGACCGCGGACGAGGCCTTCGCCGACGACAAACCGCCGATCAAACTCGAGATCGACGCCGAAGAGACCTTAATCGAGCCGAAACAGGAAATACCAGATTGCGGGGTGTTGGACTTTGAAACTGCTATATCGACGCATTTGGTATCGAAAATGGCTAACGGCAGCAGGAGCAAAGGCGAGAAGAGGCGGAAGACTTTCGCCGTGATAGGGAGGACGGGAGCGAGCGAGGACGAGGAGTGGGCGGGCGCGGGCTCGGACCCCGACACGCGCTCCAGCTACCCGAGCTGCGGCACGCCCGACTCCAAGGGCACCGACGAGCTGCGCGCGCGCGCCTCTTCGCCCAGCGACGACAAGGACTCCAACCACCTCTACATGTACACAGAGAGTACGTAACTACCGTGTATTTACTCGCATTCGTCTCCTCTACATCTTGTAGCATCACGTCACTCGTTCAGAAGTAATGCATGACAATTGCAACTACGTTTTAATTACGTTTATGACCACAGTATGCTCCAGGGGCGTTTCGATACTAGAAACAATAGGGGGTGTAGACACTTTTTTGCTTTGAATTTGGCTCGTGTCGCGGCGCGCCTCAGGTTGAGGCAGCGTATCCACTTGCGCAGTCTCGGAGCGAGGCTGCCTCTAGCACAGAATAGATAATAGTACAAGTACAGAAGGGACACTCCTTTGACTTTTAAAAAAGGCGCTTTTCCTCAGCCAAAACATTAAGATGACGTCGACGTTCATTGGTGCGAGTGCATGCCGGTTCCCCAACGTTGGGGCACCGGCATGTACTTGTAGCGATGGACGAACGAGTGTCCGACGCCTGCCTCTAGTGGATGCGCGGCTTTTACCCCAGGAAAATTACGTTTTTTTTCAAACATTAATTCATAACAGCGTTTTTTTGTTTGTTTAATTTTCAATGTTATTCTAAGATGCCTTATCCAAGAATCCTACAAAATTCCCATCGGGAAGTAAATATAGAAACATAAATGAAACATCCATTATGTTTTTTGTGTGATATTAATATTTTTCCTCTTTTTTCAGGAATTGGTTAAACATCGATTTTTTTGATGACTAATATTCAGGTGGATTTTGAGTCTACGTAATTACTAAAATAATGATGTATGTCACACACAAAAAAGCTGCTGTTATGAATTATTTCCAAATTTCCATTTTTTTTCCATACCAATGTAAATAAAATGCTTAGTGCTATATAGAGTGGTGAGACGGCGATGACTGGTTGTTTGTTTGTTTCAGACGGCGAGCGCATCAAGCTGGTGCGCATGAAGCGGGAGGAGATCATCAACTGCCACTGCGGGTTCCGCGAGGAGGACGGGCTCATGGTGCAGTGCGAGCTGTGCCTGTGCTGGCAGCACGCGCTCTGCCATAACATCCAGCGCGAGGCTCAGGCATGTTCCAACTGGCATCATCAAACCCTTTCTAAGCATTCGCTAGGGCATTTTCAATAAAACATGACACGACATGTATGAGTCTTGTGTTACTCGAATTAAACGTTTTCAATTATTTTCAATTAAACGTGTACCCAGTTAGCGTGAGCTGTTAAATAAAAGTTAACTCCAAGTCAGTTTTGTAACGAAAATTAACCATACAAAATATTTGAAAATGAACTTATTTCAAATATTTCGTATGGTTGCTTCATCATTTCACAAGTAAAAAGTTAATTTTTATTGATTTTCAATAATAAATTGTCGTTACAAACTGACACTGATTTAATTTTTATTTAACATCTCACTCTAATTGGGTACACAAAATATTGAAAAATGCCCGCTATTCAAAACCAATAAGTGTATCTGTTAACCTGTATGAAAGCAGTATTGTAGCCTAAGTGGCGTGAAGAAATTAAACAAGCAATCTTGGCCAAAACATTACAACATGCATAAGTATAACCTTCATATGTCTGTTAGTAAAATAAATGTGTTGGTGCCTTAAGGGGGTGCATTGGAAATTATCGCTTGCTTTGGAACGCCGTTGTGACTAAATTAAGAAACAATAAGGTATGATTTTCAGATATTTGATTGTTGACTATATGATTGTTCATCTGATTTAATCGATACATAATTGCCCAAAGTTTCCTTGATAGGAAAAAACATCCAATTTTGGAAATAATTTATTGAATCAGGCGTTACTTTGCGGAAGTCCATGATATATTAGGAGAACAATATTTCTTTGCTATTCCGCTAAAAAACGTGCTGGTCTATTAGTGAAGATAAGATGCAACTATTTGCGTAAAAACATGCAAAAAATTACAGCAAACCACCACCAATAATGACAAAAACCTCGACACGTGTTTCGCCTCTCTACGAGGCATCATCAGGAGATGCTGGCAGGAGATGTTGCTTGCGCCACGTCCACTGAGCAAATGACCCGCCCGGAGCCATCCGCCATATTTATATTCTGTCCCCCCATACTACCGTTCATGCGTGAAAGAGATGGAAGAACACGTAACAACGGTGATGACGCAACATTCAATTGTTCGTTGATAATAACGCCTCTATTGCTGTACCTAATTATTTCTAATTGTTCTAGAACACTTAGACGCAATCCTTTTTCGCAAACATGCAAGATGTTGAAAGAATGATTGTCAGATAACGCATGGTTATTCTCCAATAAATGTTTTGCGAAATTAGACTTGTCCGGGTGATTATGCCGATACGACGCAACATGTTCCTTATACCTTGTGCTAAAACTACGGCCTGTTTGTCCCACATAAACTTTATTGCAATTATCACAGGCAAGTTTGTAGACTCCCGACTTTTTGGCACTTTCCACTTTCTCCTTGCCATTGCACAGTCTAAAGCGCAAGGTGTTATTCGTTTTGAAAGCCACGTTTATGTCGTTAGACTTTAAAATATTGTAGATCTTATCAGACAACTTGCCAACATAAGTTATGCTTGCTTTGTACTTTTTAGGTGGGTCCGAAGATCGTGCAGCGTACAGAAGATAGTTTGTCATTCTAGCCCGTTTTTTCCTAATAATACCATCCACATGAGACTTGCTGTAACCGTTTGAAATTGCTAAATGGTATATATTATTTAATTCCATTTTATAATGAATATCAGAAAGAGGCACTGTCAATAACCTATGTGCATAACAATGAAAAGCAGCTAACTTATGTTGCCATGGATGAGCGGAAGAAGCCGGGATAACAGTATCTGTATGCGTAGGCTTACGGTAAATTTGGAATTGATGTTTGTTATCCACCTTAGTAATCGTTAAATCCAAGAAATTTAGTGAGTTATTCTGTTCTAATTCCTTCTTAAACTTGATTTTAGGATGCTTGTTGTTGATTTCATTCACAAAAATATCCAGTTGACTCATACTACCCGTCCAACAAATAATCAAATCTGTTCAGGGCACTTTTTGAAAAACAGAGGCTGCATCCAGGGGAGGTAGATGAATTAATAGAATTGGCGACAGTCTGTATGCGACAGAATTATTTTAGATTTGGGGGGCAATATTATCTGCAAGGTGATGGTTTGGCAATGGGTTCCCCACTTAGTCCTTTGATGGCAGATATTTTCATGGATCATTTTGAGAACCAACACATTGTGGATAATAATAATATATTATATTATTTCCGGTATGTTGATGATTTGATTATTTGTTGGACGGGTAGTATGAGTCAACTGGATATTTTTGTGAATGAAATCAACAACAAGCATCCTAAAATCAAGTTTAAGAAGGAATTAGAACAGAATAACTCACTAAATTTCTTGGATTTAACGATTACTAAGGTGGATAACAAACATCAATTCCAAATTTACCGTAAGCCTACGCATACAGATACTGTTATCCCGGCTTCTTCCGCTCATCCATGGCAACATAAGTTAGCTGCTTTTCATTGTTATGCACATAGGTTATTGACAGTGCCTCTTTCTGATATTCATTATAAAATGGAATTAAATAATATATACCATTTAGCAATTTCAAACGGTTACAGCAAGTCTCATGTGGATGGTATTATTAGGAAAAAACGGGCTAGAATGACAAACTATCTTCTGTACGCTGTACGATCTTCGGACCCACCTAAAAAGTACAAAGCAAGCATAACTTATGTTGGCAAGTTGTCTGATAAGATCTACAATATTTTAAAGTCTAACGACATAAACGTGGCTTTCAAAACGAATAACACCTTGCGCTTTAGACTGTGCAATGGCAAGGAGAAAGTGGAAAGTGCCAAAAAGTCGGGAGTCTACAAACTTGCCTGTGATAATTGCAATAAAGTTTATGTGGGACAAACAGGCCGTAGTTTTAGCACAAGGTATAAGGAACATGTTGCGTCGTATCGGCATAATCACCCGGACAAGTCTAATTTCGCAAAACATTTATTGGAGAATAACCATGCGTTATCTGACAATCATTCTTTCAACATCTTGCATGTTTGCGAAAAAGGATTGCGTCTAAGTGTTCTAGAACAATTAGAAATAATTAGGTACAGCAATAGAGGCGTTATTATCAACGAACAATTGAATGTTGCGTCATCACCGTTGTTACGTGTTCTTCCATCTCTTTCACGCATGAACGGTAGTATGGGGGGACAGAATATAAATATGGCGGATGGCTCCGGGCGGGTCATTTGCTCAGTGGACGTGGCGCAAGCAACATCTCCTGCCAGCATCTCCTGATGATGCCTCGTAGAGAGGCGAAACACGTGTCGAGGTTTTTGTCATTATTGGTGGTGGTTTGCTGTAATTTTTTGCATGTTTTTACGCAAATAGTTGCATCTTATCTTCACTAATAGACCAGCACGTTTTTTAGCGGAATAGCAAAGAAATATTGTTCTCCTAATATCCAATTTTGGGGCTTTATTTTTCGGTAAATCAACGTAGTTAATTTTCAGGTTTAAAAAATGGTGGAGGTTTGGTGTTTTACGAATCCATTAATATGTTTTATCCTATGTTAATAGCTTCCGCCCGCGACTTCGTCTGCGTGGACCCGGGATAAAAACTATCCTCTAATTTAATCCAGGCAATAAGCTATCTTCGTGCTAAATCTAAATCAGTTAAGCCATTTAAGAGGCTGACAAGGCCTAATTTTGTTGAAATTGATGTGATTTAAGCAGTTTTTTAAGAAAAACTACCTATTCAGGACCTTGAAAAAATATAGTTAATATTCATAATATTTCGAGTCGATACATAATTGAACGAAATCGGCTCGAGAGAAAATAATTGCAAAGATTGGTCTTAAAGTTATCATTAAATGGCTTTTGACGTCTGGGTCTGCAATTAAAAATGATGAAGTCAACAAATTTATACCTAAACCGCTAACGAGTCACATTTCACAAATAATCCACACTATTTCTTATTTCAACATTAATTATTAATTATTATTTTCTAAAACCTGTGGCCGACCAGTAACACTAGCTCTCGTTTACTCCGATACAAATAGACAGTGTGCGCTCTCCCGAATCCTCAAGGGCGCTTTAGTGTTGACAGCGTGATTGAGTAACCAATATCCAAACTTTCGCATTTATAATATTAGTAGGATAACAAATTGGGCACAGTATAGGAACAGTAAATAAACTTCGAACAAAGGTACATCGCACGGCTGCACACAGGCGCGCGTGTTCGGTACGCTCACACACATAGCCTTCGGGAATGATGGAGAATGCTTCAATCAGCGTTGCCGGATGGGTACGCAATAATACGCACGGCGTACTATTTTATGGTCTTGCGTACTCGCGTACTCTTCCGTCGATTTACGTACCTACTATTTTTATATTTTAGCACCTGACAGCCCATCTGCTACTCCATTTGACAGAAAAAATATTTTGTAGGTTTTCCGATTCATATTATTTAGCAACGCACCCAAAAAATGTTAACAACTAATACTTCCTCATAGTAAACTTGTCATTAGCTGTCAAATTTACTATTGTCCGCCACAGCAGGCCGCTCCAGTGTGTTGCAGGCCTTATGCACCAGCACGGCTATCATGAGACGGCCGCGACATATTCTCCATTTTTCTCGCACTATAACTATCTTTCTAAGTCTTCTAATAAGAGAAAGACGGACCGTGCGAAAAAAATCGAGAGACTCGCGCGCGTGATAGCCGTGCAGCTGCATAAAGCACAGCTGCGTACTCAAACTGAAATTTGCGTACTATTTTTAAGTTCTGCGCGTAACGGCCCAGTAACACTAGATCGCTCTCACTCTCTACGTCAAAGAAAGCCGCCTCGTAGGTATGAAGACAGCGAGCCGCCAGTGCCACGATATCAAACGGAGCCGAATTTAGTAACTAAAAACACAATTATCATGTTGCCGTATCAAGACGCAAAGGCGCTGTGTTTTCGTTTGGCTTTTGCTCTGTTAATTATTACGCTATCGGTGAGGATCTGTTATTAGCTCACTGTCACTACTGTTTTTAGCTAATGTGTAGTATTTAAGATGATCTTCCTATATAAATAAAAAAAACATAAGTACCTAACTATCTACAATATTATTACTTTGTCTATACAATGTTGTCTATTAAACTGTAACATAAATACTTTGCATTCTTAAACAAACTTACAAAATTAGTATTATTGCCTAGCCACAAACGTGACACAGCCCTGCGCATCGAGCGAAAGTAGGTAACGAACGCTCCTAAACGGCCTCTGATCAACTACTGTATAATTCTTCTATACTGTGATATGGGTTAGGTAGTTTAGGTATTGCTGGGAGAACTGGTGATCGAGCCCCGCAATTGGTAGGCACTAGCACGGATCGGGAAAAGTGGCGTGCTATCGTTTCGCGGGTCCTTTTCGGACCACAACGCCAATGTAGTTGTAATGATGTAATTTCACACCACTCCTCGGAAATGTGGCAAAAGATGGTCAGAAAACCGGCTTCAAAGCTGGGGTTAGTTGGACATCGCACGAACAGGCCAACTATGAGTTCAAACTGTCAAACAATGTTATTGTTGGACAGTTTGAACAGCTATTCGCTCAATCACAGCTCCCTCCGTCACACGAGCGGCCGGGCTAAAGTGTTTAGCACGGCCCCAAGACAACAGCGGGGCGGGGGCGGGGAGTTGAGATTGAGCGAATACATTGTTGGACAATTTGAACTCATAGTTGACCTGTTCGTGCGATGTCCAACTAACAGCTTTAAAGCCTATTATTATTGTATTGTACGGCAGGTGCCGGAGAAGTATACGTGCAGCATCTGCCTGAACCCGCGTCGCGGGCGGCGGCGGCAGCGGTTCACGCACGACCAGGACCGGCTGTACGAGGGGCTGCTGCCCGGGCCGGGCGGCGGGCGCGCCAGCGACGCGCTGCGCCGCGCGCACGAGCTGTCCGGCAACCTGCTGCGCATCGAGGACGCGCTGCACGCCGTGCGCGTCAACACGCGCGTCGCACAGTCAGTTTCTACGAGCTCGCTATGGTTTACCGACAAACGTTTCATCCAATGTTTCGCCCAATTTTCATTTCAACTACACCATTTTTTTTCAGAAACTGTATACTTGTCAGGATTCTTCAAAAACAAACCTAACCTAACCTTATGGGTTTTACCATTTACTTATACGCAATAAGTTAACGGTTTCTTGAAAAAAATGTTGGCATGAGAGAGATTATCTTATTAGTTCCAAATTATAATCGAACGAGAATTTGTTCCATAAGATTAATTAACACGCACTTTAAATTTTTACTAATAACGGTAAGTCGGTGTTTTAAATGAAGTTGTTTGTTCTGCAGGACCAAGAACCATCCAAAGTTGTACTTGTGGGCGAGAGACTGGGAGTCCGTGGAATTATCATTTGCTCAAGAAAAACTAAACTCTGAATATTCCGACCTAAATGTGATCATCAATAATTTGGGAAAAGAAAATCTCCCTATCAAACCTGAGGATTTAAAAGAAATGGCATTCGATATGAAGACCCCCTCGTCAGAAGAGCCAGTGGAGAAATATAGTCAAAGAGAGAACCAAATAGGAGGTCAGGCGTTGCTGAGCGGGCCGTTGTCGAGCCCGGGGGCCGCGGCGCCCGACCCGCCCGCCGGGGAGGCCGAGCTGGGGAAACTGGCCAAATCTGTCCACGGTACGTGCTTAGGGTTTGGGGACCGATTTTGACTTTCGAGCGCTCGTCTCTTTCACTCGAAAACTGACAAAAATTATGAAATTGTATTTTTAAATAGCGATAGAAAATTGAATAATGATTGGTATTCGTATTCAATTCTATTGATAGAAATAGAGAATAAGCGCCGGCTATTTGACACTACAAAACGTATTTACTTTTATTTGATTTTCGAGCGCTCGAAAGTCAAAAATCTGTCCCTTGATCTCGTGTGTAATTACGAGCTATGACACCTTTTACGACTAACGCCATTTAAGTTTATTCATAGATAGTATTTTGACGTTTATAGCCTGACAAGTTCCTATTTAGGCCTGATATGGTGTCGCAAACAGTACATCTAGCACAACTTGCTGACAAGCTGCTTGTCGCGCGACTAAGCGTCCCCTGTCACACTCGCACCGTGCAAATTAGAACGAGGAGGGTAGATCCCTTCCGGCCGCGATGGCAACCGAGTTTGGTAACCAGTTGCCAAAAAGTATTGAATATTCTTGTTAGACAACCAGTTGCCAAAGACAAATGACTGTTCTTGTTACATAACTGTTATCTTTCCCCATTGTAGTTTCGCAACCAGTTGCAGGAAAAGAAAAAAAATCTTGTTACTCAACCAAAGTTGCTAAAGGATTAAACACATATCTAACCTTTTTGGGCTAGATGATTGTATTCGCCGTTTTACGTTTTCTTTCTGACATCATTGACATCTATCAATTTATTTGTCCAATTGCTAGAGGTTATCGATTAAGGGTCGGCAGGGGGCAATCGAGGGTGGGGAATGTAAGAGAATTATATAGTAAACGATGTTCCATAACCTTGAAAAAAATTACACAGCTAGCCAATGAATGTTTCTTCTTCTTGAAACATTCAAATTTTAGATAATGCTTATGGGTAAGTGTAAAAAAAAAACTGAAAATCAGTAAAAACGTGTAAATCGCACTCCCGTATTGTAGCAACTGAGTCGTAAGTATCAAGAATTGTTTAATGAATTTTATCAAATAATAAAGTTAAAACTATAGAAAAGTCCTTGCAATCTTCATTTCTTAACAAATATGTACTTATATCGTGTAAAAAAATCACAAAGATGGCCAATTTTTACGCTCAAAATCTTCATACGAATTAGTATGGAGCGGCCGGCTCACTACAAGTGCGTCCGCTCGCGGCGGCCGCGTCCAGTCGGCCGCGAGCCTCCGGAGCGAGACCACGTCGCTTGGCGCCGCATTGACAGATTGCGATCGAACCGTGTACTTACACAAAATGAGTACACAGTGGTTCAAACGAAAATTATTCTTATGTTCATTGATTAATATATTTAAATCACGTAGAACTTAACAACATGCTTCCTCGGTTTGATCATAAAAAAGGATTGGGTAGTAATTAGCACCTATAGAGTATAATTAGATGTAATTGACATCTAATTATACTCTATAGGTCGCATCTCTCAACAGATTCTCGTGAAATTTTGTGAGCGAGTCCGTTATTTAACTGAAGTGCAAAAATGATTTCGTATGTCCGGCTGTCCGGCTGTCACCTCTATAGGTCGCATCTCTCAACAGATTCTCGTGAAATTTTGTTAGTGTGTTCGATATTTAACTATAGGGCCAAAATGGTTTACTGCCTTTTCGACCAAATATGTTTCTCTAAATTTCACTTCGCAACCAAATTTTCGCAGAATTTTCATTTGGTAAATCAATCGTTGGCATAACTTTACTTCGCACTATGCTTATTTGGCAACATTTTTATAATGTAATACTACAACAAACTTTTATGTGGCAAATAATTATGAAGTAAATGATTTGCTTCTTAGGCAAAAAACCAATCGTTAAATGTCATTTGGGAAAATATAAATTTTGCTTTGGAATTATGATAATTACTATTATTAGTAACGTATAGTTAGCATAATATTTTTTGTTAGATTCAGAGGCAGGTCAGTGTAGGTATAACGACGAGCGAAGCGAGGAGGAGTGTTAGGAAGAACCGCGAACCTACAGGGTGTGAGACGAGCGAGCGTAGCGAGCGTGCAGCGGCAGCGGCCGGCGATGTTCCGGAAACGAACATTTTTTTCCTCATACTTACATTATAATCATATAATCTATATGTCGTGGATTGTGCAAAGGAACTTCAAATCCAATATATATGTTTTGGGTGTGTTCGGAACGAGGTTGGCAGCACTGGTTGAGTTACCAACACTGACAGCTGTCACATGGAGGTGGAGTGGGAAACACGTTGACAAGCGTGACTGAAAAACTGAAACGTGAAACTCACTTTGGAATGAGACGCGAGCTGTAGTGCGGTTGTGCTCCCAACCTCGTGCCGACTTCATCACGTTCCGTGTTACAGAATTAGTAATCTGTTTTGATCCGAGTGGTTTATGATTATTTCGCGCTATTTGTAATTCTAATCAATCTGATTAAACCTAAAGAGTGTAGATCGACTTCTATTTCGTGAAATATCATGGTTAACGAGAGTGGGGAAAATAATGAATCTCCTCACGTTCCGTGTTACAGAATTAGTAATCTGTTTTCATCCGAGTGGTATATGATTATTTCGCGCTATTTGTAATTCTAATCAATCTGATTAAACCTAAATAGTGTAGATCGACTTCTATTTCGTGAAATATCATGGTTAACGAGAGTGGGGAAAATAATGAATCTCCTCACGTTCCGTGTTACAGAATTAGTAATCTGTTTTCATCCGAGTGGTTTATGATTATTTCGTGCTATTTGTAATTCTAATCAAACTGATTGAACCTAAAGAGTGCAGATCGACTTTAATTTCGTGAAATATCATGGTTAACGAGAGTGGGGAAAATAATGAATCTCCACCAGTTCCGCCCGACCCTCCTACATACACATGGCAAAAATCGCCTCGTCTAATATTCAGAGCAATGACGCGTAGTTCAATGTCGGAGAGGCAACCGTCCCTCCCAAGCAAAAATTGTCCATGGCAATGACGAATTTCGCGTTTGTATTCAAGCGGTTGCCTGCCAATTTTTTTTTTCAACGCTCGTTTACTCGTCTCCGGTCACACTAGGAGGGATGGCATAGAAATTCCACTATATAGACAGCGTACACACTTTCAGGCTACCGCGTTTCAATCGGTTGCCACGCAACATTTTTTTTACAACCCTTCTCCTATTTCCGAACCAGTCACAGTTGGCTCAAATCGGGTTGCACAGGGCGGTTCCACAACACTTCGGGAGCTCAAATACCGCTAGCCATCCGGTTGCCTCTCCAACATTGAATTACGCGTCATTGCTTTAACTATAAGCCGTTCGGTCGAACAAAACAACTGTCCACATAGTTAGATAGGCTGCGCGCTCGGTTCGGGCGAACGTTGGTAGGTATTAAAATGAAATACATTTGACATAACAATTTTTATACTTTCTAACAAAATCCAAAGTTACAATTTTGTTGGCGAGTCAAAATCCGACGACCCGCTGTGCATACGTGCATGTGTGCGTGTGCGGTGCGCGAGCCTCGAGCGTTGTGTGAGTAGCGCTAAAAACCTAAACTTCGCGCGGTGCCACTCCGAAACGCCCCCTTAATTGCAGTATTATGCCTATTTCTAACTAGATTACAATACACATGATAAATAAGTCGTTTCCGAAGCAGTCAACATGTCGACTTCAAATATATACCCAAATACATGAGCAATAGAATTTATTAGTTCAAGAAGAGGTGGTGTTTCAACGTTGTACGATGGTAGGCGTTACAGCCGTAAAAAATATATGTAAATCAAAACTCATTTTGGAAATGTAGTGCCACAAAAGGATGCCGCGGAAATATCATAGTTGATGATGTGAAAACAAAAATGAGTAATTACAAACATTTCTTTGCTGATGGCACTTTTAGAAGTTGCCCAAAACCTTTCAAACAGTTATATACCATTCATGGGTATGATGAATAGAACCATATAATAACACCATTATTTTTTGCACTTCTCCCTAACAAAAAAAATCGAACGTATAAAATTTTATTAAAAAGTTTAATTTTTATCGTTGTAATGTTCGGTACTGCCCTGAAATCCGTTCGGGAGCAGCCTGGAAAGATACATACGCCTTCGTTTTCTGCCGTTCGCAGCAATTGGTTTGAATTGTCGATCTTAGCATTATGCATAACTCCGTTTATTACGAATGACGACATTTTGATTATATTTCTATGTAGCAGTGACAGCCAAATAACAGCGATAAAGGTATTCTATTTTTTTTATTAAATACGTGCTTACCATAGTATATGTAATTGGGATAAAGGTTGGAACATGATTTCTAAAAATTATAAAAAAAACATATGGAAACTCCATGGAACCTCAAAAACTAAGCTGCGTTTATATCTCGGGATAACTCCTAAGTTTGTAAATACTTTCCAACTACGGTTACGTCGGCGGCCGGCGTAAACATGACAATTACTTGATCGAAACTAGTTACGTACAAGTGAAACAAAATGCTTGAACGAAACCAGTTACGTACAAGTACAATAAAAGCCTCTATCAAAGCCAGTTTCGAAGCCCCGGTTTCGTAGGCGGCCGAAAGGGGGTACTGTGTATACACACAACGTAACGTAGTTATAGCGAAACTTTATTCCACGTTAGAAAAAAACCTTCCGCAGTAATGAAATAAGTATTTTTTATTTTTTAACAACATTATGATTCCTAGTTATGAAACGAGAATGATAATTCCTATTAAGTTACTATACTTGAAAAATTCCTAGTTGGCAACTATAGTTATGTAACAAGAACAGTCATTCGTCTTTTTGCAACTGGTTGTCTAACAAGAATATTCAATACTTTTTGGCAACTGGTTATCAAACTCGGTTGCCATCGCGGCCGGAGGGGCTAGATCCATTTCGACTCGCGTCGCGGCGCGGCGTCAGTTGGGCTAGCCCCCCTGCTGTGCATGAATAGTCGGGACAGTGTGTATTGGCATCGTGCAAGAACGAGTGAGATATACAATTATGTACTTGTAGATTGTGAAACTATGTTTTCAGGTAATCGGAAGAGCAAGTCTAGTTGATAATGAAATACCTATCCGTCAAAATCCGATTCTAAATATTCGTCATCCATATATTTATCAGATTCTGGCTCCGATGTATCTTCACTTGTATATATTTTTGATTGTAGCACTAGAGACGCCTTGAATGTGAAAAAAAATAAATTAATAATTAATATACATATTTAGTAGCAAGCTAACCAGTTCATTACAACCGCACTATGATTATCAGTACCTGTCATGTCAACAACTAATTTCAAAACATTGTTTATTGTATGCTGCTGAATCCTTGGTCCTTTTTCTGCCACAACCATTTGAATGTACTTAAATTTTTTTTTCATCGTCATGAAACTATATATGAAAAAGACAAAAAAAGAAAACACATGTAATTACATTGGTACAGTTGATCGCCTGTCATCCATCACCTCACAGTAAGTCACACTCCGGGGCTGATGCCAAGTGCGCGTTGAGTTGTGAGAGAGCGCGGATCAGTGGCGAGTTCGATAGATGATAATGTCGTTTCCATAATGAAGATGGATGTGATGTTTCAGAGCACGAGGGCGCGCGGGCGCGGGTGCGGGCGCCGCAGCCCGAGGCGGCCATCGAGAACAGCGCGTGCCGCGCGCGCTTGCTGCGGCACGTGCAGCGCTGCCACGCGCTGCTCGACCAGCGGCTGGACTCCATCGAGGCGCAAGTCGCCGGTAACCACACCACTCATCTCTTCAACACTAAGGGCGGGTTGCCGACTCGACTTACGATTACAGCCCGATCAACGTTAAATATGCCGCTGACAGCTGTCAGTCCATAGAAACTTGTCAAACTTGATATATATTCAGATTTTAACGAACACCGCTTACGATTACAGACGGTTTGGTGCAACTCACCCTAATAATGCTAACTGGGCCATTTTACGGAAAGTTTTTACACTCGACTTTTCTTTTTAATCTTGATATTATCGAGTTTATTCTTCACCTAATAGGAGAAAAAAGTGTCCCAAGATTTTTTATTCCATTCCGTTACCGTTTCCATACTAAGCTTGTATGCAAGAAAAATCGAAAGTATGTCGCGGCCGTCCCATGATATATATGCTGAGAACCACCGTAACTTATAGTGAAGTCAGTTAAAAGTTAAAATCATTAAGACTCACTGAGAATTTCTTAATATTTTGTATTGAATGACTGTATCCCTTGTTTTTGGCCCCGCGCGTCAAGAGAGACAGCGGCACTCATTAAGCGGGCCCCTTAAAGCGGGTGCATAAAATTTAGGCACTACACAGATTAAGATGAAATTTACAGCTCACAATGCAATATTTTTTACGTTTATTGAATTCTAAGATTCACTTTAGTAAAATCGGTTCCATTTTAAAACTCAATAATCATCATTTGGAAAGCCAAACTACTGCTAAAGCCGGCCCTAAACGACCAATTAAATTGCACAAAATTACGAATTCTGCAATGTTTTTAACAGTTTAGTATTGTAGATTGCGCAATGATTGAACAAAAGTTTGAGCAAGTTTAATTTATATTGAACCATCTAGGAACAATATTGTACAATATTTTTAGTCTACGTTTAGGCAGTGTCCAAGTTATTGCGCAATTTTATTGCGTGAAAATATTGATAGTTTGATCGCAAGGGGTAGTTCAATTATATTGCATTACAAAATATTGTGCAAAGTTAGTAGGTCTAGCGCCGGCCTAACATCCAACAAAGTGCAGGAGTGCAATATGAAATATCAAACTAGCTACACTGTGTACACCGCAAGTTATTTGTAGGAATGTTTGATATGATATGGGTGCATGAGCGTGTCGTTTGGTTGCGCAGAGTTGGAGTCGCAGGACGCGTCGCTGGAGGACGACGAGACGGCGGCGTACTTCCCGCGCACCAAGCAGGCCGTGGTGATGCTCGCGCGCGACCTCGACGCCATGGAGGAGCTCGGCCTCGTCACCTAGCACCCGCCCCCGCACCCGCCCCAACACCCACACCCACCCCCGCACCCACACCCGGCTGCGGGCCCTGACCTCAGACTGAACCTCTTTCTGTTCTTGAATTACATGTCGTTGTATTTGGACGATTTATTTGTTCCGAATGTGCAACAGTTTTGAAACCGAGTTAGATCCAAATAATGCATACATGATTGAAAATTAATATTATCTCGCTGGATTTCACCGGGAAACAGGCCGCCTATGGGTTCTGTTATAAGTACAAATGTTTTTTATTTACCATAATTAGCCATCCTTTACATTACTTGGATTTATTACAGGTACAGTGTGGTGTGATGGAATTTGAATAGTTTGTAGGGCGAAAATGTAACAGTAAATGACTAAATCTTTAACTATGCTCGGTCACACTTGGTTAGGATTATGAACTTAAAATTGTATTGTATATGTATTTGTAGGTATTAGAAAGCGTAGATTTGACATAGATTTCGTGCATTAAATGCAAAAACTAATTGCTACGGAAATGTTGGATTGCCGGCATCGAGACTGGAATGTCTGCAACAGACTGTAAATTAAATAAAGCAACATTAGGCATAACAAAAACACATTTATATATTTGAATGTAAGCAGCTCACCCAATGAATAAAGTGAGGTGAAAAGTTCCAAGATGCCGTTTCAGAATAAGCTAATCTGTTTTCATGATGTGTTCTTTCTGAATAGAACGCTTACAAAGACGTTTATGTCGCCGCGACACAGCTCGCGGCCTTGCTGTGCGATATTAGGACTTGCCTATTACCTACAAGAAAATATGTGTAATAATGGAAAGGTCACTTAAATATTTCCAAAACTGCGTCCGTGGAAAGATACAGTGTCAACATGAAATAACAACCTATACAATTTTGAATCGGCATTTGGAAATTTTATTGTAGAGCGTTAGCGCACCAGCATTTAAGTGTTTGAGCCGAGCTGTAACAAGATACGATGTAAACATATACGAGCCCCGATGCAGAAGAGTTCGTCTAGTTAGTCCAGGCAATGAACTGATAACTTGGATGAAAAAAATGTCAATTTTGGAAATAATTTATAATAGCTTATTTTTTCTGTGTAACGGATTTATTACCAACTAAATAGTCACCCAGCGACAGAATCCGACAAAATTTCAGACATCAAAAAAATGATAAATTAACTAGCTACAGAGAAGTCACAAAAAATATTAATAATTATTTTTGTCTTTATTTTGGATCATTTACATTTGCTCTTTAATATTCAAGATAAATCATACAAAAAACGACAATGCATGCTTTATATAAATCTACTTAATTACTTCCGGGTGGAAAGTTTGCCGGATTCTTGAATAAAGCATCTTAGAATAACATTTTATAATGAAATCAAGAAAAAAAACGATATTATAAATTAATATTTTTCAAAACCGTATTTTGCCTGGAGTAAGTACTCAACAACTTCATTTTGATATTTATTTCCTGCTTAGATCAAACTACTAAGTAATAGGGACTATAATAGTAATGTTTAATGTAGTTAGGTTCATCGAACGAGCGGGCGAAGCAAGCGAAGGTCGCTTCAGCTTGACCCGAATATGGTTCGTATGTCCGGTGTCTGTCCCGCTGTCATCTAAAACATTATTTCCTTACAAATGGGAGAGCTTAAAAAAGTGTTCTGACTAGACGAAAACGTATGCATCGATAATGATCGTTACAGTCGTTATTTCATTACTCATATTAGTGTCGAAAAATTTATGGCATGTATTAAGGTAACTTTTATTGGTATTTTTGATAAAATTGACTTATATTACATACGTATATTATTAAACGCAAAAATTACTAAGTGCATGCACGTATTTTTGTTTTTTTTTTAAATATAACGTTTAATTTTACAAGAGAGATAGACTTTCGTTTATTTCTCTATTCGTCTGCTTACATATATTTATATTTCAAAGTTGATTATAGTGCTCCTTTTATTCCTTACAACTATCAACTATTATTTCATGAAAAGTCATTTAATGACTAAATATGCCTACTCATGCCCATTATTCACATTTATTATTGTTCGTATTTTTCACGAATAGTTTACGTTGACTTCAAGTACCAAAGAAAGCTACCAAAATAATTATGTATTGTTATAAAAATAAAGAGTGTGTCGCTAATGTGAATCTATCTAAAATTATTACCCGTCGCCTGTGCTGCACAGTCCGTCAGTAGCCATTGAATATGTATAACGTGTACTTTCATAGTTCCTACGACCACCTTCAGACCAGCCTAATGGCACCATTATATTGCATTGTCACCTGACGAAGGTATGTGCATGAAATTTCAATTGATTTCGACTCTGGGTTGTGAAATTTAGCTTGCAAGATTTGATTCCAGATAAACTTTAAAAAGAAGTAAATCCTATATACTTTTCACTTAAACATCATTAATCCGATTAATTTCCGCAGAAGAATGTTAAAATAAGCTACAGCTCGGGCGGCGCCCGACCCGACCGAGCTTATCCTGATACGGCGTTCAACATATATCAGGGCTTTGTCGATCAAAACTGACCTCACCATTTAATTATATATATCAATATTATCAATGGACTCATAACCCAAACAAGAATAATAGTCATTAATGGTGTACCTACCGTGAACACTGACAGAGTATCTTGTTACTGGAAAGTTATTTTACGTTTACCATAGGCGATTTCAAATGAACTAGCGTCGTCTGTCCTTGGCAAACTCCAAGTAATAATGCTCTATAAGGGCCATTTTACGGAAAGTTTTTAACTTTGATAGACTCGGGTTTTTTCTACTCAGAATCGAGAGCACTTTCGAACCTAATAGGAGAAAAAAAACTCCAAAATGTTTCATATCATTTTCGGTTTTCCGTTCCGTTGCCATCCATACAAGCATAGTATGGAAACGGTAACAGAGTGGAATAAAAAAACTTGGGACACTTTTTCTCGTAAACCATTCGAAAGTGCTCTCGATTCTGAGTAGAAAAAAGCCGAAAGTAACGTAATTAAAAAAAAAGTTGTGTGTTCAACTTTCCGTAAAATGGCCCATATTCATTAAATATACATAGAAATATAATAATACATCTGTACGTCACCGTTTCCTTTAAATTTCGGACACTGATAGAGTCCGTCCATGTAGCACTAAGTCTATTTGAATATTTTGGCGAAAATGGTCCTTCGAACCGGATTTTATTAATGAAGTGATACAGAAAATATTGTTCTGATATTAACAAGACATGTGCCATAACTGTTCTCCACATAGTCACGAGGTACAATATTTGCCTGTCGTTGTCGCATACTGATATGTATACATAATATATTTATTGAAAAATGTACATGAACCAGCTCTTACTTATCTGATCCGATCAAAACATTGATATTGCGTATCGCGTATGTACATGAATTTATAGTAAAAATGAAGTTCTGATTCACCTCTTTTTGGTAGACTTGTAGACGATTGGATACTTTCCTTGGTAAACAAATATTATTTTTTTTAGACATGCTAAAATGTAGTGTACCATAATGTGACGTCGTGAGACTCTTTAGCGGGCTATATCTTCGTCATTTATTATTTGATTGACACAATAAAAAATACTTTCAATAGTTTTTGATAATGTAACTGATGGGCTAAATAGTTTTTTTAGGAATTTTCCTAAAAAGAGCCGTTGGCTTCGTAGCCAATTAGGACATGATTAGATTACTGTTTCAATGGAATGTTTCACGAGAAAGTATCCCGGCTTAGACCCGCGAGGCGGGGCGCATACATAGGTTTCCACTTTGATGAGTTGCCTTATTAGCACAAAATAAAATAATAGTACTACAGCTGGGTCCTTTTGTCGTACCCAAGGTGTCTACGGAGTAACGGTAGAAGGAGGAAACGACCGTTTGAAGGCAAATTAAATAATAATGTTATATTCGTACTATTATGGTACTGAGTAAATACCTATACATGTTTTATTGTTAACTTGAACCTATCGGAATTTATAGACTGCAATAATGCTTTGCCTTAGAGAGCTCACAAATGTTTAGTAATCGGTAATCGTATGTCCGTAAGTTATGTGACGAAAGTAGTTCAATTTGTAAATCATCATTTTCAGTCTTAGCTTTAATAATAATATAATAAAATATTATAATAAAACTATTTTCATAAACATTACTATCAAGTTCATTACATTCCTAGAAAAATCCGTTATCCCGTATTATAAATCGCTTTGATTTGCGTACTTATATAAAAAAAACGGCCAAGTGCGTATCGGGCTACGCGCATTGTAGGGTTCCTTAGTGCCTGTATGACTGTCTTGGCTACATCGGCTGAATTTGTAAGACAACTTTCATACGTGTTAGTTTGTCGACTATTACTTGATAACTAGGTATGCCTACTTACCCGTGATAGTTTTCTTTTTAAATTCAGTATATTTACTACTGCCACGATTTTTTTTCACATCGGAGTGGGACTCATGACTCGAACAGAAATTAGGGCATTCAGCCCAATATCTCGCAAACGAATCACTCAGCTGAAAATGGTTTTAAGAACCCCATTATATTTTTGAACAAGCTAATCCAACTATACCCCACACTATGGCTTAATCGAGAAAAAAGTATTCATCCCCACTTTACGTATACCCTAAAAAAACTGTTTTGTCGGCGTGATTGTTTTATATATCCATGCCACATTACAGTTTTCTAGTTGTAAGGGTTACTGAGCAGAGCCGTAGACGGACGGACATGGCGAAACTATAAGGGTTCCTTGTTGACTACTGAACCCTAAGAAGTCAACGTACGGGGAATGGGAGGAGGAGTCAACAGAGGCTCTAGTATAAGTTTTACCGAAACAAAACTTTACGATAGCGTTTTACCCTCAATTTGTATGGGATTTGACAGCTAAACGCGAACGCGGTCGTAACGTTTTGTTTCGGTAAAACTTATACTAGAGCCTCAGGGCGTCCTTGCGGCAGCCAACTGGTCCACGTTGGGATCTGCGTCGGTTTCATTGGATTCTAGGTGGCGTCTATTCTTCTCGTGCTGTCTGCACGCATGTTTGAACTATTTTTTTTACTCAGGCAATGCAGGGTCAATTACAATGAAGGTAGTTTTTCATGGCATCGACGGTAATAGCCATCAGTTCGATGGACTCGTTCATGTTCGACAAAACTCATCCACGAATTTGGGCCATAATATCCCGAGTTTACGGTATTTATAACTACTGTATTCTACTAGACTGTGTAAGTAGTAATTGCCTTTGTATAGGTATAATATATTTATTTATTTAATCTTTACTGCACAAAAGAACAACTTATCGTACAAAAGGCGGGTTGGTCTCAGACGGTCCTGATCGCAATTTGCCTAGAGCATTATGCCTAAAACGCAAAATGCCTACATCACATTTTCGTCGTTTTGAGGTTACGTTAGCGATATCCTAACATACCTAAATAGGCATAATGCTCGGTGGTCAAACTGCAATGTGGGCAAAACTCCAACTAGGCAAATTGCGTTCAGGACCGTCTGAGACCAACGCCAAAAGGCGGACTTAATGCATTATCTGCCAGTCAACCTTTGGGCAACGCAGTCAAATTGTGGGCGGTGCAACTACAGATATAAATAGTGATGTGCCGCCGAGAAATTACCCACTTACGGTAATTCTCGCCGTTGAAATTTACGGTAACTTACCGTAACTTCTCATTGAAGTTCTCCGCGAGAATATTTTGTTTGGATAATGGTAGGGTGATACTGAATACACGTTTGTTTTAAGGATGTTTATTACATTTCGTGTTAATTTTTAGCTAATCCGTTATTTTGCAAACAGGTAAATGCTTATCAGTTACGGTCGTATTGTATTATAGCAGGTGAAAAAACCCATTAGGGGTATATAGTGTTTACGAATAGGCTAATTAGCGGTTCCTGATTGGTCGTCAGCCCTCAGCCTCACCCTTTCTCAGGTAGTTGTGGTGGGGGGTGGACCAAGTATGCTTACGGCAATCGGAATCGCAATTTGCTTTTATTACAATATTAATGATTTATTCAATCTAAATATAGTAATATCTAGATTATATTTAAATTTATATGTTGTCTTCAATCTAAGATTCTCATGTAACTTGAATTGTGTGTTGTTGAATAAACTTTTTCTATTCTATTCTATTCTATATGACGAAATATTTAATGAAAAAAGAACTGTATTTATTATAAATTTAATTTAATGGTTTGCACTGTATTAAAACGAATAGATAAAAAAAACCGTAGGTAATATTACCTGAGAACGTTTCCGGAGAATATTCTACTACGGTAATTTTGGTAATTTACTAGTTCCTCTATTCCGATCGTTGTGATTTCTTTTGTGTAGATCATTATCCCTAATTGAAATTGGATAACGTTCAAAAAATTTAGGACTTAGACTACTTTCTCGATAATTACCGTTACGGAGAACGTTACCCCAAAATTCTCTCTCTTACCGTATTATACGGTAACGGCACATCACTAGATATAAACATACAGTGGATATATAGGCGTGTTATTTTGTTATTAAAGGATAAGGATCACTGCAGAAAAAATAAGCTTATATTTAACTAGTTTGTATTCCGACTCAACATATACATTTTCCTGGCATCTACACACACTCACATATTTTGTATTTAACGAGCATGTTAGTTTTAATTTTAGTTCGATTACGCCGTGTTTACGTTCTTTTTCCATTGTACTATATTTCGGGGGACATCTATAACTAACTGGCATTGTTATTATATTAGCTATTCAGCTTTGTATTATTTTCCTGTAATGCTCCAAATAAATCAAATAAAATAAAATATAGCTATAGCCTAGAGGTATAATATAATATCACAGCTATAAACTATTCCAATATAGATACTTTTAATTCAAGTGTTGGTTAATCTTGTGTTAACCTTTCGTATGCCGAGTCCCGGATCCGTCCAGAACGGTTCAAACTTACAACGTTAACTTCAAGGTCATGATTTGAATGGTTTTTTTTTGACATCGGCATACGAAAGGTTAATAAGGGCTTCTCCGTAAATTACGTCATCGTTTTTAGATCCCCTCCCCCCTACTTGAAATGACGTAATTTATGAATAGCCCCTAAAGGGCAAGAGACTAGGAAAAAAGAAGACTAGGCAAAAAAAAGAAATATTTTAATATTCAATCAGCTATATCTTATATCATTTACAATGAATACATCATCCCTCATAGAACTTGGGTAGCTGGTCTCCCAGGATGACGGACCGCCGGACGCCGGCCTCGGTGATGACGCCGAGCCGCACGACGCCGCCCGAGGAGCCGTCGCGCAGCATGGCGAGCGCGAGCGTGTCCGTCACGAACTTCACCGCCTCGTCCTCCTTCATGCCGGGCTTGAAGTTCGCGTCCACGTATCCGTACACGTACGTCGACCCCGACCCGCCTATGGATACCTGTTGACGCTGCATCATGCCACCAATGGACACTGAGTAGATTTGACCTGAAGTAAGATAAGTGAAGAATTACCATAGTTCTATCATTTAAGTTGCGAAAATGTTTAAATATCCTGTCTTTTGAGATATTCTTTTAATTGTGAAGTCTTCAACTAAAATTGTGATGCATGGCGAAAGGCATGCTGGGTTTGAACAAACTTGAATTACAACTTGTGCAGACTCAAAATATATATAAAAGGCCCTTATGTTATTCTCTGTTAACATTAATATAACTAGATTTAGAAATCCTATTTTAGTGAGACTTTTGCCTTCTTAATTAAGACAGTATCAGCAATTAAATAAGTACAACATCTGCATGCCTCAGATGGTTGCCAGTCATATTCTGATAAAATGGTTACCATCTTAGCCAACATGAGGAGTATTACCTCCCTTCTTCTTGTCCCAGCCAGCAACCAAGATGCCAGCAACTAGTGAGTCACGATAGTTGTAACACAGCTCGCGAAAGATGGAAGCTGCAGTCTCCACCAGCGGTGCCTCACCCAGCTCCATTTTATGGAAATCTGTATACAAAATTGAATACAAATACTTAGCTGTGTACATAAAAACTTTAAATAATTAATGCAGAACAAATGGCACCACTGTGAATTCATTATAATCTGACTAAGACTTTCACCGACAGTGTTGTCAATTAATCATTGTTAAGTGTACATTTGGTTGTCAGACAACATAGTATCACCAAATGCATTAAGGAACATAACAACTTTACTAAAATCATATTAACATTGATTGGTTAACAGCATTTTAATATTTACATTGATTTGGCATTGCAGTAATATAATGGGAGTCTGTGGATCGATGTTCTGGCACTTCATAGTTTAATAAAGACAATTTAACTAGTCAAATTTGGCATTCAGACTCTAAATCGATCTTCAACATGAACTGAATATGGGTTGTTTGTTACCCAAAGGTGATGTGTAATAAACAACCCATGTTCAGTTGTGTCATAAAATTGAACAATTTGTACCCGCTGCTTAAAAGCATAGTGGTATTATCCACTGTTTATTTTTTGTTTACGATCTAATTCACCGTACATTATAAAAGAACAATAGATGAAATTAATGATGCTGGAACTTACTAAGATGGTAAGAAACAATATCCGCGATGGCTTGAGTGTCGGCCGCGGAGCCGGAGCGGCAGCAGTAGATGTGGTCGGTAACCTTGGTGAGCTTGTCCGTGACTCTGTTGGCGATGTAGGCGCCGGTGGTGGTGCGAGAGTCGGCGCCGATCACCACGCCGCCCTCGAACTCGCACGCCATGATCGAGGTGCCCGTGCTGTGCGGCGCGCTCATCCACTCCGGCATGCTGGGCCCAGCGTAAGTGTTGATCACCGAAGTCGCCATTCTCTGTAAACTAAATAACTATCGGCATTTGGGCATAGTGGAATATGTAAGTTAGGATGAGCAATAGAAAACACAGTACTATTAGTTAAGGGTTGCCTGTATAACTTACTTTCGATTAATTGTATTCCAAGTATAAGAAGAAGTGTTATATTTTTGAAAGTCACGATTCCGATGACTTACGTTTTCGCTCGCTGTGGTATACGCTAAACGCAATACAAATTGTCAATGTCACCGTACCGTACCGCATAAACTCTAGTCTGTGGTTGCAGTTGTCTCTGGTCTCTGTGGTCTTATACATTTTTTGGGGTATACAGATTATGTGATTTTACCCCAATTTGTCAGTACAACATATCGAAATCATAATTGGGTGTGGCGTACAGATGAAGCGATCCGATCACATGTGTATGGAATTTCTCAGTACAACCCGTTTGAAAGTTGGATCAACAGTGCAACGTGCCTCTAGGCGATAGCAATTAGTTAGCTTCTGATAAATTGGGGCTCACAAATCATGACATGTATAGACCCCATTACATGCACTTATGGGTTGCTTAAGGGGTATACAGATTATGTGATTTTACCCCTATTTGTCAGTACAACATGTCGAAGTCATAATTGAGTGTAGCGCACAGATGTAAGGCCTGCAACACACTGGCGCGGCCTGCGAGCTGCGGTGGCGGACAATAGAAAATTTGACAGTGGCGGACAACAAGTTTACTATTGTCCGCCGCGGCCATGCCGCGCCAGTCTGTGAGAGGCCTCACAATCCAACCCATGAACCAATGCTATGGTAATAATAATACCACGTGCGAGCGAGCTGGTAGCATACAAATCTCGATAAGTGTGACAGAAAGGGAAATATCATTCGTTGTCCTTGTCATAGTTCCACTTTTTTTTATTTGCCACAACTGAGGGCCTACCGCGACACTAAAACGAACTTCGTTCGTGTATCTCCGTCGCACTTGTTAGTTCGAGCGACAGAGAGGGAGATAAACGAACGAAGTTCATATTTATTTCGCGGTAGCCCCTCTGCTTTAGAATGAAGTTGTGGCACAAAAAACCATTACCCGTCCAAATTAAGTAGGTTGTTTATGGCAAGTCATCAGCCATTTTAAGACCAGTTCATAATTTAGTTGCATAGGAGCCTTTCCGTCCCTTACTGTGGCATCATGTACAGCCTGCCCAGAGTATTCTACTTATTCTAGGTTCATGATCCGACCACATGTGCATGCAATTTCTCAGTACAACTCGTTTGACAGTTGGATGAGCACACTGGCGCGTCCTGAAAATAGCAACTGTGCTCGCCTTCTGGCCGCGGCGGACAATAGAAAACTTGTCACTAGCTGTCAAATTTACTATTGTCCGCACCGTAGGCCGCGCCAGTGTGTTGTAGGCCTTATTTGTTATACAAGGATGCAAAGTTTTATTTTAACCGTGAATGTGGAAATGAATCACGAGCCATCGATTGGATTTTATGGTTGGAAAATAGGATCCACCACGTCTATCATGACATCATGAGACGGCCGCGAAATACTCTCGATTTTTCTCGCACTATACCTCTTGTTCTAATAAGAGAGAGACGGATACTGCGAGAAAAATTGTGAGAGCTCGCGCGCCACTGACGCCGCGATGCCGATGATGATGGTTCAAAAATAGAATCCTGAGCGTAGCGAGTATTGCAACACAAGAGACGTTAAAATAACGGAATACGTGTTTATCACAAATGTTTTCACCTCACTAAAGCATTAATTAAAAAAAACGTAAAGCAAAACATATGGGCGGAAATTGTGTAGTCTATACCTGGCCTTTAGTTGTTATTATGTTTTAAAAAGTATATACCTACACTCGGCGTCAAAAAATTGCATATATTATCTTCAAGACCTTCCTTCGAGCGATCATAAAGCGTGTACCGTACCTATGACAAGTTATGACTATGGGGTCTCAGTATAAAGGTGATGAGACATGGACGAGACCGTCTTTCAGGCAAATAACATTTGACTCTCAAATCAACCCCGCAAAGAAAACAATAAAAATTCTGAGGAAAAAGGAAAACTCGTTTATTTACATAAAAAATACAAAAATTAAAAACTACAATAAAAACAAATGCTTAAAACTAAACTTACTTACCGAATATTTCTGATATGGGTGGGATGGGAACCCGAGAGAGCTAGCGCGCAGTCTTGTTAAGCCGTGCTAAGTAGAAACAGACCCCCTAGCACACTAAGTTTTATGTCGGACATAAAGCATTCGTCCCATTCTGGCAAATACGCGAGTGCAAGAGGGACAAATGCTGATGCTGCTGGGTCTGAGGGGCTACCGCGAAACGAAAACGAACTTCGTTCGTGTATCTCCCCCTCTGTCTGTGTGTGTGTGTGTCTGTGTGTGAGATGGGGATACACGAATATTGCGGATATAAAGATTTGCGGTAGGCCCTCTGCACGGCTATCACAAGACGGCGCGGGAGCTCTCTCGATTTTTCTCACACTATACGTATCTTTCTAAGTTTTCTAATAAGAGAGAGACTGATAGCGTGAGAAAAATCGAGAGAGGTCGCGCGCCGTCTTGTGATGTGATAGCCATGCAGTGTAATATTTGTTAGCAATATCAATTATTTTATTTCGATCGCGTTTGCTGAGGGCCCGTGCTGTTTTTTAAACTTGTGATTTGTAATCCTGATTTTGCCCTGCGATGCTCCTTAATTAGGTAGCGAGTTTCAAAGATGTGCGTTGGTTTAAAGCCACCTCAACTAACTTTGTCCCGTAATTTATAACATCTGTATTGTTCTTGTGCTGCGTTTCAATTCCTTGTCTTCGTATTCTTCGCTATTTCTTGAAATATTTAACTATTAGATTAGATAATAGTAATCTTCTATCAATTTTATTGCCCCCCCCCCCCTCCCCCCACACCACCCCTGTATTTTTTGTGCATATTTTTAATTCTTTTGTTTTTGCTACTGGCTTGTTAATACCACTTTTGTATTGGTTATCTACATTTTCATCAATTAGGTACGTTATCTAAGGCGTTAAAATAGTTGTCTATCTGTAAGTTAAATTCATTAAATTAAATTAAAAGTGTATTTTTGACGTGTTTTCTTCTCAAAATTGCGTTTTTTTTTTGTTATTGATACCTACTCAGGTATTAACTACTATTAGCGTTGGCTAAGTTACTACTTAATATACATAACTGCAACTTAGAAAAGTTTGAAAACCCCCGACATTTTAATTGCAAAGTGCAATGTCTCAAAAACGGCTGAACAAATTTTGATGTAACAGGGCTAAAGAACACTCGGGATAAAATTATCTATATACAAAAAAAACCTATTCAAATCGGTCCATCCTTTTGGGAGCTACGACACCACAGACAGACACGTTAAACTTATAAGTAACATCCCTCTTTTTTGTCGGGGGTTAATAAAATTAATTGCAATAAAGTTGCTGAAATAATTAGTTATTCTAACAAGTCATGCACGCAGTCCGCCAATTTCGTAGATATAAGTAGCGGTACTTATAAACTGGATTGATATAATTCATGTTAAGTGTAGTTACGATGTGCAAGGCTGTGAAATTTGTTTAATCAACTAAAGGGTTGCCACTCGCTGACCAGCATGAGGTTTGGCGCCCTCATGCCCCTCTAGCATTAAGTCCCCTGGTCGAGGCCCGGAAAGACATCTCCCAGCAGATTGGGTCAGTTCCTATTGAGGCAAAATAGCGCCATGGGTCTTTGCCGGCTCTATGACGGCTCACCCCCGCTTCTCCAGAAATCACGTGTAGATATTGGGTTTTAGCTTTAGCTTGACGAGGGTGGGCCCCTTGCCAATATCCCGTGATTTCCTTCATCGAAGATACAACATAAAAATATTGAATGGCGCTCGACCTTCTATACATTTAGTAAGTATTATTAAGGAGACTTGACCTCCTTCTGAGACATCCCTCCCCAGGACCTATTCGATGGATTCTCCACAATAAATTTCATTTCAATCAATTCAGCGGCTTTAAAATTTTAGTATGGACTTTTTTTTGAAGTCGGTAAAAAACAGTTTTATTTTAACATCAAATCAACTTATTGGTATTTATTAACAAATGAATGACTGCCAACCATCTGCCAACATTTAAAGATCTCATACTATTTAGCTATAAATAAAATATTAACTACCTAGGTATTTACGTGAATAAGCCAGGGAATTTGACAAATCTGTAACTTGAAAGTCCTGCTATTTTTGCACGATTTTTTTTGAGAAGACTTATCATTACAATGATGTTATTAGACTTTCAAAAGATTGCTCCAATGATACAGTTGGCTAAAAAAATTAAAAAATGCGGAATTTGACTAATTTGCAATTTTTGCAGTCTGTAATCTATATTTTTCATTAATTTAAAAGAGGTCATAGTAAATTTACAATGTAGCTCATAGCTAAAAAGGGAATTGGAAATGAGCCATCGAGGTTCTATGGTTTCCATAGAGATTTCCATAGACTCTTATTAACTTCATAACTAAGCCAAATAGAAATATAGTTTCTTCCCAAAGTTGTAATATTTAATTATATTCATCAAATGAAATCATAAAAAAACACATATCCGCAACTAAGGCATAATCTCACACTCTGCTTTGTGAAAGCGAGCACTCGCAGAAGGGCGCGGACTTGGTTTGAACGTGAACTTTTCAAGCAAGGCATATTGAAAGGTTGTCTAATTATCAGTAATTATAGTTAGGTATAACTTAATATTGGAGAACACAACAATATAACTTAGTCTAGATATTTTTTAAAGAAGAGAGTGGAACAGTCATCGGCAAAAAAATAGGATCCCAAAATAATAATTTAAGTCAGAGGGGTACTTAGTCACGTAACGATTTGAACGCGCGTAAGGACAATTTAACTGTCATTTTTCCATATAATAAAATGCATTTGGATCTACCTAATGTACGTACCTACACTGCGTACAGGTCGATTCACAAGAGCTGGCGCGTAATGTCTATGAAATTAATGACAGTACCATATAATTTCCGCGCCAGCTCTCGTACCTACGTAAGTACCTACCTGTACAGTCACCAGCAATAAGATGCTGCCACAACATAGCACGCATAAATATCTGACACGACACTATGTCTAATGCCATAACCTTTGGACGTGTCAGATATGAATGCTGTTGGTGTCGATTGCGTTGGCCGTAACATGATCCTTCCCCTCCTTGACCTTCTAGTTCCTGTCATTACTAATATCCTTAATCATTCTATCTCTTCCTGTGCTTTTCCCTCACTTTGGAAGGATGCTTATGTAATCCCTATTCCTAAAAAGGCTAACCCTACCTCTTTTTCCGAATATCGCCCTATCTCCTCCTTGTTAAGGTACTGGAGCGGCTTGTGCATCAGCAGCTTTCATCTTATCTAAACAAAAACGATCTGCTAAACCCGTTCCAGTCCGGTTTCCGTTCCGGTCATAGTACGGCTACCGCACTCGTTAAGATCACTGATGATATTCGGGCGGGGATGAATGATCGAAAGTTGACGGTATTGATGCTGCTAGATTTTAGCAATGCATTTAATACCGTTGATTTTGACATTCTACTTGGGATACTGCGTTCTCTTAATATATCTCCTGCAGTAATTTAATGGTTTCGTAGTTATTTAAGCAGTCGTCGGCAGCGTATAAAGGTGGAAGATTCCTTATCTACTTGGTGTGACACGCTAGCCGGTGTCCCGCAGGGCGGCGTGTTATCTCCCTTGCTATTTTCAATATTTGTTAATTCTATTACTCATAATCTTTCCTCGCATTATCACCTTTATGCCGATGACCTCCAAATTTATTCGCAGGGTGTCGCTGATGATCTTTCGAATGTCATCTGTACTGTAAACTCCGATCTTGAGAGCATCTCAAACTGGAGTCGAAGATATGGACTCATTGTTAACCCTGCTAAGACCCAAGCTATTATAGTTGGTAGTTCCAAGCTTCTTCCAAAAATTGATCCTGATAACCTTGACCCGATTTATTTCAATGGTGTTATGATCCCATTTGCAAAGCAAGTCAAAAACCTGGGCGTTATCATAGACCGAACTTTATCATGGGTGCCTCAAGTGGGCGAGGTCAGCAGGAAGATGTTTGCTTCAATTAGTTCCCTCAGAAGACTTCGTTCGCATTCCTACCAAAATTGCGCTTGCTCAGACACTACTTCTCCCTATATTAGATTACGCTGATATTTCCTACCTCGATCTCAATGAAGATCAACTTAATAAGCTTGAGCGCATTCAAAACGTCTGCATACGGTTCATATTTGGGTTACGCAAGTATGACCATGTCTCTTATTTTCGCTCTCAGCTTAAGTGGCTACCTATTCGTTATCGTCGTAACGCTCATGTCCTATAACCCTTCTATATAATGTTCTGTTTCATCCCGCTACACCCCGCTACCTCAAAGAACGATTTAGTTTCGTCAAGTCGGCCAGGTCATCCCAAAATTTTCTTCTCACTGTTCCGTCATCCTCTTCAAAATTCTATAATTGCTCGTTTACATTCAAAGCCATTCGACTCTGGAATTCTCTGCCCGTGGATTTGAGGCGAGCTAAATCAGTAGCTTCTTTCAAAGCTCACCTTAAGAAGCACTATCTGTCTCTGCCATGATTCCTCAGATACTATTTTTCTTATTATTATTATTTTTAAATCCGTCTTTATGGTTAACACTATATGTATTTATGTAGGAATTTATGTATGTTTATTGTATGCTTTATGTGTGTATGTTTATTATTGATGTAATTGTGTATGTTGGAAGTTTACTTCCAATTTTGCCACCTACCTATTATGTAATTTTTTGTTGCTATTTCTCCGCTACCTAAAGGTTGTCTGGAAGAGATCGCTCTTTAGCGATAAGACCGCCTGTTGTCAACATCTATTTTTATTTAAATAAGTTATAATGTTTATTTGATTCATGTTTTGAGGTGTGCAATAAAGAGTATTTGTATTGTATTGTATATTATTGCCGGCTTTGTTTCGGCAGATATTGATGCCGGTGACTGTACCTACATAACAATGCGTTACGTGATCGACTTGCAGATATTACTGACTATTGTAGTTATCACTATCAGAAGTAATTAACTCTAAATGTGTCATAACACTCATGAAGAACTACGTGACATGCAGTTAAAGTCATTATTGAGTGTGTCAAATTAAACTGATTAGGTATCTATAAAATACGGGGTTTGGGACTGCATGACCTCGCGAGATCACCTCGGAATACAAGTCGGATGTTCGGTTGATCTCGGTTATATTCGCCAGACAAACACGCGCAGCAACTACCTAATAACACTCTCGTGTCTGTCATGTGTTGAAATAAGTTAATTTCTATTGCTTAAGCTTGATTTTTGGCAATATTTTAAATAAATCCTTCTTTTAATGCCAAATTCCCATTTCGACATTTTGAGATTTTCACTTTCTTTTGTTCGTCAATTAACACTTAGGTAAAAATGTGTAATTCCTTGAAGTTTTCAGTACAGAGATAATTATGACATCGTATATCCACTCACTTCACTACGGGTACTATAGTACCCAATCTCAATAAACCGTCGCTTCACCCGTTCTAAAGGCAAAAATACCGTTGATTCACCGCGGCTTTTGGCGGTCGATATCGGCCGGGCACTCATTATTGTATAATATTTTTTTGGTGCGTCTTTCAATATCTGAGCCATACGCTCTTACGTTTTTTTTATTTGTGATGAAATAGGCTATGTATATAAATTATTTAATTAGAGTAAATAAGTACTATTGACATTTAAAATTGGGAATAATATCCAAAAACACCTAAATTCAAAGAAACCAATTCAATTTAAGGAAATGAAATAGAGTTACTTATTACATTTGCGCAGAAATATAGCTTTTAAATCACACACAGAATGTTTTAGCATCCGTTTAAAACTAAATAGAAAGAAAAGGATAGAAACGTTTATTAGCCGGTTTATTTTCTATGTATGAGTAGATTAGATATAAATATGTGAGCTGTGACTATTCACTCTGTCGTGGGCACCTTAGTACCCAGGGTGAAGCGACGGACCACGGCATGAACCGCGGCATTATTTCGCTTAAACATATTGATGTGTCATTTCGTTTTCTTTGCAGTTTCGAGAAATAGGGCCCAGGCACCGCCAGTCTGTGAGAGGCTTGACACGTACTTACAAAAGGGTAAATAAAGACAGAACCTCGTACAAGTGTAGAGTTTTAACCTGAAGTTTATTAGGTAGGTACCTACGTACAGTCACCAGCAATAAGATCTGCCACAACATAGCACGCATAAATATCTGACACGACTCTATGTCTAATGCCATAAGGACGTGTCAGATATTTTTGCCGGCTTGGTTTCGGCAGATATTGATGCCGGTGACTGCACAAGCACAGAGAAGTATAGGTAATAGATATAAATAGGTACCTACTACTTGCTACTACATTAGTAGCCAACTGCCACGAATGCTAATCTATTATTAAGCATAGTATAAAATAAATAATAAATAAATAAATATTAGGGGACAATCTCACACAAATCAACCTAATCCCAAACTAAGCAAAGCTTGTACTATGGGTACTAGATGGGTATATACACCTAAGGCTTCAAGTAAAATAGGCCCAATAATACAGTAGGTACCTAGACGTAAACTGCAGAATCACCGTAGCGTGGGTGTTCTCCCGGCACTCATTAGCAACCCTTGTCCCAGAAAACATAAAAAAAGGCATTTCGCTACACGCAATTTTGTGAAATGGGGATGTTTATTTAAAAGTTATAAAAGGCTGCCTATCTATCGGCTACGGAAATATGAATGAATGGACGTTTTTGATAAATCGTCTTTTTATTCGACATTTTTATTCAAAAGGAATATCGAATTTATATTTATTCATGAACTTTGCGATTCGCCACCGTTGTTCAAACGGACAGAGCGCGTGGGTCCGTCTTACTAAACCTTTTTACTGGCAACACGTCTTGGTATTTGCTAATAGGAACAATTCATTTTAGGTTAGATCGTGGTTAGGTCAGGATATTTTAGGAATACCTTATTATTGACACGTTGCGTCTTGAAAATACTCTGGTATAGTGTACCTACAGGCAGGCATAGGCAGAAAATGCAGGTAGATACTTAATAGCAATTAAATAATGGCAAGCAAATAAAAAGAAATAACAACCTAACATTGTTCTGTAGGTACAATAGGTACAGTGTGTGTAGTATTTATTACATAGCCTGTATGCAAATTATGTTTTGAAATGATAAACTAAATAAAATACATTATCAAAAAATACTATAAGTATTTGAATTTTAAAGAATTTATTTTTAATTCTTGTTACTCGTGTAACATGCAAATGTTTGTGACCTACAAACATTAGCATGTTACATGGTGTTGAATCAGAGAAATCCACGTTCTACCAACATCTTATGACAAGTTCGTTCACCTTCACAATAGCTCTAACTACAATCGATTGCTGAATGTATATTTGGTCGCTGTGGCTTGGGCTACATTCATCCGGGATCCGTCCGGTTGGCGGGAACGGCGACGGAATCGGGAAGAGGGTAAGTGTCTCATCTCAACGGAACGCCACGCCATATACTTACGTCATCGGCTATCGTACACAAATTCAAACAAATCATATAGAAATGCATGGAGGTTAACTCACTTGGCGACGCTTGGCTACTAGGTTTATTGTATGTGATACGTCGACGGCGACGTCGCGATGGCGTGCCAGTGAGGCACGACACTTACCTAAATACCTATTTCGGTAACAGTGTGGATGTTAAGTACCTCTGTGGTATCACGCCCCATTACTAAGGTAACGGCGCCTATTACCGTGGTATGCGAGATAGTTTTCAAATGATTATAAAAAATGATGGGTATGAAAGCTCCGTAACGTCCTAGATTATTTTTTTTATTGAAGAGTGTTTATTTAACTTTCAGAGTCTTAACTTTTTGAACCAATTTTAGTTTATTATATTTGATAAAATAATTATTGAAACCACGAAAGGAGAATCTTCTATTACCGTGGTAATGGATGGGATGTGATTCTATTACCGCGAAATTAGCTTTTATTACCGAGGGTACAAAAAGCAGCAATTTCTACCATCGGTAATAGTAACCTGATGCACAATTCGGCACCCAATATCGAGGGTTAAAATAATATTCATGACTTTGGTTCCGTACTATATAAAAATAAAGAAAACATAAAACATACTTAAACCAACAAAATGATGTCCACTGGTTATAAGAATAACTACTACTTGCATATATAGCAGGTAAAGACTACCTTTTATTAAATCACAGTTACATTACATTATACTATGGATTCGGTATTTTGTATTCAAAGATTAAATAAATAAAATACGGGGTATTATAAAAAACCTAATAATCAAACATACATATTACAAGCTTGATATAAAACCAAAATCACGTAACTGGTAAGTAAATATAGTTAATTATTACAATATTTAAACGACATGACAAAATAAGGGTTTCCATAGAAACTGCAGATTCAGTACTAAAGTTTTGGTTAAAAATTAAGGGTTTGTTGGATACTTTCCATACCACGGAAATAGTTCTTTAATAGCGTCAATAAATCAAGATTCGAATAGCTGTAAGAGATTTTATAATCGATAACATATAAAAAAGATAAAGCACAAAGAAGCAAATCGCCGACTTAACTATTATCGTGGTATGCCACGGTATTAGTTTCCTCAACTAAAAATGGCGTCTATCACCGCTGTATTTTATATTCCATTTTAAATGAATTTCCAGGCCAAAAATACATAACGAGTACGCAAAAGTTGTGCAGAAAACTATAGATAACCATTTAAAATCCATAGCATTTGTTCAATTGTCATAGGTATTGCGTGAAATAATGAATAAGATTCGGGTATACTTACCAGTGACGCCATGCGTTTGTATGACACAACCTCTTCCTACGCCGCCGTCGCAGAAACTGACGGATTGCCTGCTTGTTATTTCATTCACACACATTTGCGTAAACAGGACCGTTAGTCAACTAAATTAGGCTTAATTTGTGTACAGTATGTTTTATTGTAAATCGAACGGTTTGCTTTTAAAATGCGTATTTGAAAATGCCGCGGTAATGGTAGCCGAATTTGATACCCCCGGTAATAGGCGCCGTTACCTTAAATGTAAAAACACACATAACAATGATTAAAATCCATTCTTATATTTGATAGATCTACATTAACTTTGAAATGCTCAAATGACTTGAACAGTTTCCGTGTGTTTTTGTTTGAACGGCAAGTATCAAGAGGGTTTGTTCGGGAACAGCGTCTTGAAGGTTGCTCAGCACACAGTAATAAGTAGGCGTATTATTGAGCGCGCGCGCACGGGTCGGCCGGGCCGGGTCTATGGAAGTGGCTGTCAATCGCACTTGAATAATGACGCGTGCGGTGGCGACATTTTGTTATTTATTTATTTTATACCGACTCCCCCGCGACCCCTAGACAATGGCCAGATGTTGATATTTTTTCTGTATTACAATGTATTTTAAGTTTCGACAGGCCTGCGTTAACCTTTGTGATCGACTGGTGCAGTTTCCGTTGGCGATGAATGCACAAACAGTCCCTGCCAACTTGGACAGGCTGAACATTTTGAATAAGGATTTAAAAAAACTTATGTCAAATTACAATTTTCTCTAAGTACCTACATCAGTTTTTGTAAAATGAACGCAGCCTACCTATTGCGAAATGGTACTGCAGCAAACGCGACGCGGGTACCTAATGGTAATTAGGTAAACATTATACATATTGTAAATAATCATAAACTTACCTACTTTAGATGAGCCCGCCGTTAAGGACAGTGTACGATCCAAGCATCGCACATTTCACGTGTCAGCATTAAATATAATGACGTTGTATTTAATAGCTGTATCGGCGATTACGCCACTTATGAATTAGTCTCCGTTTATACGTGCTCCTAGTACCATAGTACCTATATCACATCATCAGCCTATATACGTCCCACTGCTAGGCACAGGCCTCCTCTCATGTATGAGAGGGAAGTACCTATATGTTATCAATAAAATCATTAAACATCAGTGTTTCTATCAAGGCTACAATCAACAATCAAATCATCTCAGGTGTACAGCCCTTGTACAGACTGGGCAACCCGTATGATAGCCAAATAGTGCAATTTATACCGGTGCTGTCCAACCAATGAGACAATGTCAAGCCGAAAAAGGGTGAAAGGCCAAGTTATGCATTGCTATGACATAGTTATCTAAAAAGTAGAAAACAATCCATACTAATATAATAAATGGGAAGTGTATGTGGGTGAAAATCCCAGGGCGATTTTTTGCGCGGCGGAGTTGATAATTGCACTGAGGATTTCTTATAATTCATTTTTTTTACATGTAACAGTATTTTATTCCGCATAAAATTATTTCGGATATATATCTAAATCCCTAACGGTTTTTAACCCATTTTTGCCGTGCAGCGAGTCGACGCCACCCCGCTGCGCGGGGTGTCTATTTCTGGTCTGAGGGGCACAAGTGAACCCTAACCTAACCGACCTAAAACATTATGCCAAGCCATTTTTGTCCCTGATATATTTTTGTAATTACCAATGATTCCTAGTTTTATTATACATACATATTATATTATGCATATATGTATGTCACACAATTAACTACATAATTTGAATAATGTATAAATGTGCAGTAGGATATATAAAATTGTATTAAAGTAATACGTCGAAGAAATGAATTATTTTCTAGTTGTGCCAATTAAGATAATTTGAAAAAATCAGCTATCAAGTAATATTCGTTGAATAGTATTTCTACGTAGTAAGATAAATTTAAATAAACAGTAGTTGAAATAAAATAACGCCAAACAATATTACTAGTACTAAAGTTTCGATGAATCGTTGTCGATGAAATAATATTTGATGAAAAGGTTGTCGACAAAACAAGGGTACACCAACTAAACCTCATACTAGTAAACAAAACTGTCCTGCGAAAAAATATAATTTTGGTGGAAAAAAATAAAAATGTATTTATGGTCGAACAAAATGCAAAATGACACAAACGGCGCGAGAGTCGCTTATTGGTTCAGTTCCACTCTGGCGACAGGCGATGATAGACGTGAGATACTATGTAGCCGTCACCCACGTAAGTACCTAATTATGGTGGTTCAAAATACAGTTTACGTAAATTTTGGTGTCACGATTAATTTTTTAATAAGCACAATTTAATTTTATGTGTATTTTATTTTAGGCTCGGCCTTGGTTTCCCTTTCGTCATATAAGTTTAACTTGATCATGTGGAAAAGGGTTGATTAGCTATGTTTTTTTTTAGTTCAAATCCTAATTCCGGTGTTGCAATTTTGGTGTGTTTGGTGGATTATTTAAAAACACCAAAATTGCTTAGTCTCACCAAAATTGTAGAAGACGTACCAAAGTGAACCTTATTCTAATGTTATAAGGTCTATCAATTGCTATATATACGACTTCTCGGATACGCAACATGAAATGCATTTTAATTAAAGAACATTGAAAAAATATGATTATTTTAATTACTTTTTATAGTGAACACTATTATATCAATGTTATCCATGACATATTTCAGTGTATATAATTTGATACTAGACAGCAAAGTCTCTGGCTGTATATGTCTAGGTATTTGCATACAACTCGAAAACTACTAATCCAATTTTGATACAATTTTCATTCACATGTAGTTTGAATAATAAAGATTGGTTATATATATAATTTATGTATATATATCAAGTTTATGTACCGCAATCGTGACTACCATAGGACGAATCGGTTATTAGTGTATAACTTGCTCTTACGAAAAATAAATGTATAAGTTATGTAAAAAATATAACAAATAAGATGATCTTAACATAAAATATATACTTTATCTTAACATAAAAATTATTATATATGTTTTACGACTAGCTACTTGCTCATCCTGAAATAAAATAGAAAAAAATAATATATACAATTCAAATATATACCACAATTATTATGAGAGTAAATTTTATACAATAATAAAAAGCGCATTAAAATCGGTTAAGTAGTTTCGGAGTAATTGGTAATAAAATCTAACCGGCAGAAGTGGCCAGGATCTTCAAACTGTGGTGATATACAAAACCAAATAAATACCTATTTATGCTTTTTACGCGTGTGTTAATCGTATAATTCAATATAATATATGTTTGACCTAAATATGTTTATTTCGTATAAGTAGGTTTTATATATCCTTGAACCCCGCACTGCGCTCAGCATTTATTTATATACATATAAATAAAATATATACACATTAAACCATTTAAATCATGTCTAAGGTAAGAACTACACGCCACTGAAAATTTCATCAAAATCGGTTCAGTAGTTTTGGAGTAATTCACGACCAAACCAAACCGGTTTTACTTGAAAAATTAGGTGATATAAATTTCAATTAAATTTTAATGCGCATTCATATTTTATATACATACGATGATTATCTATACTAATATTATATAAATAGGAAGAGCCTGTGAGATTGTAGCTTTATAAGTTTGTACGCAATGGGTAATATCCAGAACCAATTATCAAAAAAAAAAAAGCTTATTCTGCTCATGGTAATGGAATGGACTTTCTGGATGGTTGTAGGTTACATCGCAGGTTTGCCGGGGGTCTAAAATATACATATTTATATTTATATAATAAATAAAATATACGAAGAAACAATAAAATTATAAAATAAATAAATTACAAATTAAATAAACCTAGCTATCCTAACCCAGGCATAGCAAAAAGGCCCCGTCCAACAGTTCCGACTGCGGCATGGAACCCATAACCCATATCTATTATCTATAGATAGATCAAGAACTAAGTTTACCACCCTGTCTAGAAAATGTCATACTTATTTAAGTGGTGGGTTCGGCTCACTTTTATTTTGATTACATTATTGGATTTACTGGTAAAAAAACCTAATTTAGGTGTAATCATCCAATTCGGTGGATTAATTGTCTAATTTTGGTGCCAACATGCAATTATGGTAGCCATGAAATAAATTAATTGACATTGTCTCATAGGAATGGAAGGCCGTTTTGTCACTAATTTTATTATGACTAATGACGCTCTAAACACATATTTTTGGTAACTATATCATGAAAATAAAAAAATCCACCAAAATTAGCAAAATTTTAGACTTTGAATTTCACCCATGTGTGTGTTTGTTTGTTTGTTTCTTTGTCCGTCTTCCACGGCAAAACGGAGCGACGAATTCATGTGATTTTTTAAGTGGAGATAGTTGAAGGGATAGAGTGTGACATAGGCTACCTACTTTTTGTCTCTTTCTAACCCCACTTCCCTAAAATGGGGAGTGGAAGTTTGTATGGAGCTGCGATAAAAACGAGTTCCACGCGGACAGAGTCGCGTGCAGAAGCTAGTATGCTCATAAAACAGACATATAAAAAAGACACCCTCTTATAATTTTAATACGGTTACAAGTCTTGGTCTGTTTTGTTAAAGTTGGTAAAGGTGAATAAACCTTCTGTAAATTCAATACTAAACTTGAAACACCCAAGATGAACAAGGACCCCAAATTTCATAAATACACCTACAACGGTCATTATATTGACGTCTAAAGATCGACATTTTACTACTGGCTGGTTAACCGTAGTACCAAATACCATCCACTGTATTCTCTACGGCATGTATTTAACGAGGCGACAAATTAATCTGATTTAGGGATTTATAAAAAATTAAAGGAGGTAGCAAAAATAATAAGTTGGTGACTAATTGCGGAGACTAGTATAAAGTAAAAAGTAGCAGCTAAGTAATCAATTTTCGGCTTTGTTTCAATATAAACTAGCATCGAGTTATTGTTTTGGCGACTGAATTAACTGAATTAAGCGGAAACATGACAGCGGATAAAAAGTTGAAAATGGCCTACTCTAATTGTTCAATGGATTGCATATAAAATAAATCAAGGTCATAAAAAAAACAAGTTTGCTGCTCTTTTATAAAAAAAATAACCTCGAAGACGAAAGCGGCAGCAAAGCTGCCGCTTCCGTCTTCTAACCTATTCGTGATCCGAGTCGGTTAGTCGCCAAGTCATTATTTATAGTACCTCGCCTATGATTTCAGTAATCTTGTTTATTATTTCTGCTACCTTAAAGTTAATTATCTTTAATTCGAATTTATTTATAATGTCAAAGAATTTAAATATTTCAATAATAATACAATTCGTCGATAATAACGACAATTATGGTACATCATAAATACTAAATAAAAAATAATGAAACAAAAAAATTAAAACTAATTACAAAAAAAATAGACCGTCCAAAAGTTCTGCCTGCGGCATGGACCCCATGACGCTGGCGGCATTTCCCCTTTGGACCGCAAGGGCGATCCTTTGTGAAAGGTACGCGCCAGCTCTGGGGTCCCCTGAGGCGTGGACCAGCCGCGACGACAGGGTCCTCATGAAGGCCTTCATGTCGGCTGACCAGGGTCCCATCGTTTCAACTGCAAGCGCCGCAAACTCGTAGTTCTGAACTAGAGAAGAGTATTTGCGGCGCTTAAGTAACCTTAAAGTAGCTGCCATTATTTGAATTTTAAAATATCCTTAGTTTAAAGCTCATTTAATATAAATGATTGCCAAAATATTTAATCGCTGACAAGTTATTATTTTAGTTGCAAATAGTTTGCTGCTCTTTAATTTTTCTGTCGCCGCGAAAATAATAAGCCATTCTCTACCTGCATACAATGTACTATAATAAAGGGCGATTCAGGTTTACGGTGGTTAATCGTTCGATACTCGTACCAGTTGTGGCGATTTATTTATTAAATACTGACTCCTTTAAATCTAATGAATGTTATTAATGGATATGGCTAGTTCGAATTGACACCGTACCGTAGCCTATATTAAATACCTCTGATTCCGTAGCTATGGCCGCTCTTAATTCGAATTGACACCGTACCGTAGCCTATATTAAATACCTCTGATTCCGTAGCTATGGCCGCTTTTAATTCGAATTGACACCGTACCGTAGCCTATATTAAATATCTCTGATTCCGTAGCTATGGCCGCTCTTAATTCGAATTGACACCGTACCGTAGCCTATATTAAATACCTCTGATTCCGTAGCTATGGCCGCTCTTAATTCGAATTGACACCGTACCGTAGCCTATATTAAATACCTCTGATTCCGTAGCTATGGCCGCTTTTAATTCGAATTGAAACCGTAGCTGTTGTAATGGTTGCTCTCAAATAAATTGGACACGAACACCTCACTGACTCAAATTTAGGTAAATTCGTCTGGTCCTCGAACGGATCGCAGTGATACAAGCTCGGTAGTGGGAATCTCATCGGGAGCAGTGTTAGACAGACTCCGCAATAATCCTGCACCTACTGGCCAATCTGAGTCGTTTCGAGTCAAGGCCGATTAAAAGCCGGTTTATTCATATATATATAGCTTTTGGACAGCATTGTTAGTAACGATAATAATTGTTCCGATAGTATATTTCATGTTGGATTTTTACGAAAGTGTAAAGCTTCATGTCTCTTTTTGGATTAGCTAAGTAAGAAACTGTCTTGCTTAATTCGCCCCAACCTTAGAGAGGACTATTTAATAGATTTTAATGCAATCGTCATATAATGTATGCTTTCTCAGGCCTAATTAAGGTACGAGACTTAAAAAGCTAATTACAAATATAACTATTGTATAAGCCCTATACTTTTTCTGCGGGTCAGTTGAACTAATTAAACAAACTTGGTATCTATTGAAAATCGAAGCTCTGCTGAAACGAAGTTCAGCCAACGGCTTTTTCTTGTTTGGTCGTTGATGTCTTTTATTTTTCTTCTGTACTCATGTCGAGTCATATGAGGAAGCCAAGAGACTGGCAATAGATAGAGAAAAGTGGCGGTTACTCCACCGACAAGGGCACGTCTCCTAAGTAATGTTGATGATGACTCATGACGGCGTCCTATTGGTCCAATACATTTTAGTTCAGTAAAGGCGCCACGTGATTGTTTAATTTTATTTTTTATTTTTTTATATCTATATATATCTTCTGCACTAATATCAATATTAAAGAAAATTTATTATAACATCACTATAAATAATATAAATCACTAACGTAATAAATAAAAAACTAAATTAAAATAAAATAGATTAAAACTAAACTAAATCTAAAAATGGCCCCTGCGGCATTGTGCCGAAGATGCTGGCAGCATTACCTCGCTGAAGTTATCTAAACAGTTGTAAGAGTTGACAGTTGTGAGTTGGGACCTCCATAGTAAAAAGTATGTGATTTTAGTTTGGTGTATGAAGTCAAACAGTAAAGTCGACGAGTATAAAAATATTTCTTATGTTAAAAGTTTATAACTTCACTGCCTACTCGTATTCAACTCGAATACAAATTGTAAACGTTATACATAAGCAAACACACGTAATTACGCACAAATACCTACGTACATTAAAACTGCTTTCAATTCAATGCCTTCATATAGGTACTTTCTGTATGAAAAACATTAATACATCATACGAAACCTCATGAATCTCACGATATGCGTTAAACAAATAAACAAAAACGCGCCAGCGCAGTTATTCCAATACACGCTATCACAATATCTACAATTTTCCATTTTTGTAAACTACAATCCACATCAATCAATGACGTGGTTACATTATAAGTGTACGTGGTGTACTTACATACATCTATGACTTATCGGAACGCTGCTTTTTCATCTTCATAACTTTTCCTTTAGCCGTAAAATGGATAGCGCTGAATTAGCAGACGAATTTTGTCGCGAAATTGTTAACCCTGACTTGTAATACTGTTTTCAAATTTAATACGACGTTTAAAGTTCTGACATTAACAAAAAAAACGATATATTTGGTCTTTTACACGGAACACATGTTGAATTTGACGTTCTAATCCTGACCGAATGTAGATTACAGGACACTACATCAATAGACCAAATGTCAGGTTATTCGTCTTACCATACCTCCCACAATAAAGACCTCTGCCCCCCTATTCTGTAACTTGTTTTAAGCTCACCTCAACGCTCACCCCCAACTATGTCTTGACACCGCGATGCGTAGTAACTAAGCGTAGGTAGAGGTTTAGTTTCGTGATGGGTGACCGGCGGGGTGGGAAACTTGTCTAGGGTTTTCATTTTAAACTAATTAACACAAAAGACAAAAGTTATGGCCATAAAACCAGTTTTTTGGCCTAACATTGTTCAACTTTGATGCCAAATATCTCGAAAACATTGAACTTTGAAGTAAATATGGGATACTATATTGCTTTAAGCCGTTGTAGCTAATAAGCTACAAAAACATTAGAAAACTAAGGGATTAAACGGTTACTTGTCTTTATTTTTTTGACGTATGGGTCTTGAATTAAAAACACGAAGTCAACATATTCACATCTAAACCGCTAACGAGTAACATTTCACAAATAATCCACACTTTTTTTATTACAATTTTTATTTAATATTATCTTCTAAAACCGGGCCGCCCATTAACACTCGCTTGCATTTACTCCGATACAAATAGACAGTGTGCGCTGCGCGCTATCCCAAATCCTCAAGGGCATTTTGGTGTTTAATTGGTTTTTTTTTCTACCGAGGAAATTTTAAGCAATCATGTATAAGCAGTCAATAATAAGAAAATAAATATAAGAATATCTGAGAATCAGACCTTATTTTTTCTTAATCTAGTCAGAACGGCGGCGGCGTTTCAAAGCACGTGATAATTTCCAATGCACCGCCTTAAGACCTGATCTTGTTGCTGGACCCATTACACCTGTATGAGGGTATTTTCATTGGACATTGGTAAAGTTAAGGGCTGTAAAGCCAAATTATTGGCTGGACTCTTAATCCGCATAACCGGCGTCTCATCTTATGATTTAATGAAATATTATATATTTTTTATTTGCGAAAAAAAACTGCTATCGATCACAAGAGTGACGACTTTTATTTTACTCAAGCTATATTGAGAAACAGGAAATACAAGTAGATAACAGACATCCATGTTAGAATGCGTTCCGTTATCTGGAACAATATCTGCATGTAAGCTGTAATATATTTTTTAATCGTCACGCTGGATCTTTATGCTTGTCATACCATTGCCTTCTAATGTACGGTAATTTCCGGGTTTCCATTTATAGTCATTCTTATTTTCAAAAGCTATTTTTTCCCTGCTCGTCGAGGCCACTTCATTCAAATACATTTGATGCGATATTTTATAGCGCGCATTGTAAGCACGCGCCGCGTCGCGGGATAACATTTTTATATGTTTTTTTAGGGTATTTGATTGAATGTGTGCGAGCTGGGGGACCGGCCGGGGGGCGGGCGGCGGCAGGGCTGGGGACCGCAGGGGGACGCCCGGCCCCTAAAAAGTTATGTATTTTTTCTCCTCTCTTTTTCCGATGGACGTGATGAAAGAGCGAACGATATTGATCCGCACTGTATTGGCAGTTAAAGCATAGCAGTAGGTACAGCATGTTTATGAAATGGACTTACTCGTACGGTTTTAAGGGTGCCATAGTGTTTAGCTTGTTCTGTAAGTATTCCACTTTTTTTATTCAATTGACAATGATATAAATCCTTTCTATACAACACTGATGTCGGAGAAGGTTTTTAGTTGAATTAGATAAGTGTATGAAATCGAATCGGGCACAGTTGCAATATTGATTCGGGCCATTTTTTGTAAAGTATTGGAGCATTTGCGAGCGAGCAGGTGCGTGGTGTCTCCGGAGCGGCGAGCGGCGCGGGCGCGGCGCGCGGCCATCCCTTCACGCGCGGACAAGCTGCGCCTGCGCTGCCCACGGACAGCCATCGCGCACATTGCACCCCGCGCTACAGGGTGATCACCAACACCGATTTATTGACAAAAACACAAAAAGATCTACGGCGTACTAGCATCATTGTAGCATAGATATCCGACGCGGGTATTAAGTAAGTACATTGACTTACTTATTCAACCCGAAAGTGAAGTTGTAGATCCCGTTCTCTGTTTCGTCTTGCAAGTTATTATTGAAGCATTATGCATACTGTTACTGAATATGTTTTTGATTTAAAAGCACCCACCAACCACTGATATTACACAAAGGAAACAATTACACATTTGGAAATAATGTACCTATAGCAGTTTTATTTTAGAAGTTTATTGAAACATTAATGCTAAATTTAGGTACTTATATCTACTTATAAAATTGCAACCGGGTGGAAGGTTTGTAGGATTCCTGAATAAGCATCTTTGAATAAGGTTTTTAAAGGAAAGGAACATAAACACGCTGTTATGTACTGTATAAATAAGCCAACTGTTCCTCTCTTTTTGTTTATATTTTATATAGTTATGTTTCATTATACATACCTATATGTACCAAAATCTTACTACTCTAATAAATTATTTTATTTCTTTCTTTCAATCAATGCCCTTGTTTTGTTATTTAGGTTATAATTATTTAAGTATTTACGTCATATTTATGTATAGTGTTTATAACAGTTCCATATGACACTTGTGACAACAATGCGTCGTTCTGTAGCTTGTTTCTTGTGATACCACAGGAACAGATATTTCGGTTGTATTAAGTAATTGTATGAAAACGATTATTACTAACAGACATAATAAATAATGGTAAGTACAGTCACCAGCCAAGTACAGTCATCAATAAGGTCTGCCACAACATAGCACGCATAAATATCTGACACGACTCTATGTCTAATGCCACAAGGACGTGTCAGATATTTTTGCCGGCTTTGTTTCGGCAGATATTGATAAGAAGAAAAACAAAAGAACCTAAACCCGAGGGACATAATAATGGTTTATTTAAATACCTAAAAGTGTAATGTAGTTAAAAATCATAAACATCTGACATATCCTTTTTCTAATTATAGATAGCGCATTCTTTTATTTACGTTAGGTAGGTATCTATCTATACGCTTAAATAAAACCGGTATCATCTGCCTGATAAACTAACCTAACCCAATGTGAATAATTTGAAGACACGTAAAATGAAAAGTGAAGGAGACAAAACAACAGTAGCACGCTGTATCCGTGTCCGCGTGCAGAATAGTTTGGACAAATACACGATTAGATAAAGGTTTTTTTCCGAGCACCGCTGCCGTTTTGTCCGATCCGATGGGCGGCATTCACGGAGCACAATCCCGAGCACTCTTTGGGGTCACTTTTTGGAGATTATTACACATTGTGGGCCGAAGTCGAAAAACCGAACAAAGGGCTAAAATCCTTGTTGACTGACCGTAGAGCCATACATTTTTTGTGCTACGGATAAAGTAACGGTGGGTCAGTCAATAGGCACGTAGGTACCTACTTCAGAGGATCTGTTACATAATATCTTGATTTGGAATGAAAGAAAGAAATTCATCTGTTAAGATACAGATCTGCACGGTAATCAAGATATCGCGCTGTGATGGACTGTGGAATTGGCTTTGCACACACAATTGCAGGACAACGGGCACGCGCCCACGCGAACCGCTTACAGTCACAGTGGCCAAAAACGTATCTGAAACATTTGAATTTATTGTTAACTAGCTTTTGCCCGCGACTTCGTTCCTCTCTTAATGAGAACGACTGCTGGTCGAGAAAGTATAATAAACTAACAACCCCTTTAACTCATTATTCGTCCACAATACCAGGTACGAACGATGGAACATTAATAATATCTTCGAAATTTTCATTTTCTTTTTTTGTAGTTTTTTTAAATTATTATGCACGCCTAAACAATTACTTTCGAGAAACACTTGTACTCCATGTGAATGTATACTCCACGCCACATTACTCCTCCCCCTTTGCTCCTATGAAGGCACATAGCACCAATAAACAGTAATTCAAACATTATTATACACGTGACTCAATAAAAACTCCCCACAAGTAAAAAACGCTCCCTCGATTTTTATCACTACCGGGGTAATTGCTTGTTTTTTGGAATAGGGGGCTTTTTTGTAAGAGCCGTGAGAAACAATTTCAAAACACGAGCAGCAAGGTGGCTGGGCGAGTGCCGAGTCTGTGGCCGAGTCAATACCTACCTATCCTCCATTGCTCTGCCTTGATGAACGTGACGGATGCCAAAAGATAACCCCTTTTATTCTGATTCCATCTAATAAGGAGATTTTAAAACAAATAAGTTTCTGTCAAAACCATAATTTCTGGTTGGTACCTACTGGTTTTTTAACCGACTTCAAAAAAAGGAGGAGGTCCTCAATTCGGTTGTATTTTTTATTAAAGTTTGTTACCTCAGCACTCCGTCATTGATGAGACGACTCGAAAAAAAATTTTTTTCTTTGTGTGTATATGCTTCCAGGTGGGTCCTATTTTTTTCAAAATTCATTTAGATGATGGGATCCACGAGGAATTGAGGGAACTCCTCAATTTTATTAGGCACGCGTGTAATTTTGGTATTTGCTATTATAACTCGTTTTTGTATTTACATCCGAAAATCGTAAATTTAGTGGCGAGTCAGTGATGATGAAGACCACAGATGACTTATCGAATTCCTCAATTATATACTTTTTAAGTGCAAAAGTACGTCACAGGTTCTGATAAGATTCCGTTGAAATAGGAACTAATGAAGTGCCATTGGTGATGATCTTGGGGAATCGACGGAAGTCCCATATTATCGGCCCACATACAGCGATTCGGTTTTTTTCTATAGTAATCAACGCATTTGCTATCGGAAATCAGTGCATGTGGTAAATTGTAAAAAAAATGTGGAAATGTTTTCGTGGCTTGTTTTTTACTAAATTGAAGTCGGTTAAAACTTTGTTTTTAAAGTAAATTATATTATGACTACTTTTTTGTACCTCATCAACAACTCGTTGAGAGGGTCCACAGAGCCCAATCGCGAAGGGTCTATCTTGTATGGTTGCGTCGCTATAATCAGTTAAGCTTTATTATTGTAACATAATATTGCATTGTCACCCGACTTACATCAGTGTGTGTAGGTACTAAATTTGAACTTGATTAGACTACCTACGGGAAGATGGTCTTCGTACTATACGTGCTTTTAACTTAAATGTACTTTACTGTATACCTTCATCAACTACTCATTGAGACTATTCCAACGAGCGAAGACTCAACAGGGTTACGTCGCTTAAGTACTCTACTGAATTCCCACACCCACATGGGCTTGTCCAAGGCCATGGCACGGGAGCACCATTATATTGAATTGCATCCCAACCCGTATAAGTATCATTATACCCAAAATCTCAGCTCAATCGGTTGAGGATAACTGGTTCAAAATTCAGTGTCAAGATTTGTCCCACGCTAACAACCGACCAGCTCTAGTTAAATGAAATCTTGTAATAATGGCAGTGCCGCGCTAGTCGCGCTACGTACGCAATAGATAAATGAAAATTCCACGTCCGCCTTTCCAACAATGGCGGCATCTAGCAAATTGCAAATAATCAAGCATCGGTTTAAAATGGCTTTGCGATATTTACTACGTAGGTATTTACGTAAGCTACGCTGCGGGTAAGTCTTCTCCTAAAAAAAGTACGTCTTCAAATATTTCGGTAAAAGTCTGTCGGAAAAGTCTTTGTTTTACAAAACACGAATAGGTACTGTGTGTGCGTGTTTATTATACGTAGATACATTGAATAAAGCAGAATATATATAAAAAGCGAGTTCCTGTGATGCTATAATTGTTGACATTACGCAATTATAGCAAAATAAAACCTAATTATTTTTCAGTTTATGAAATTACACGCTACACTACTACTTTTTTAAAACCACAAAAAACGCAAAGGGCATGGCACGCGTTCATGCTTCCCCTTATAAAGGGGCTTTAAAAAGATAAAAATAAATAATTTGCGTTTTTTGGCGTTCGCGTGCGGTGCCGAGCGGCAGGGCCGCGGGTCGCGGGGCGGGCAAATGTCAAGCAAGCACGCTTCCGGTATTGTGTGCAACCCTCCTTAAGATTTTACCCTCCGGTTTTTTTTTTAAATCTAATTGAGTTACGTTACGATAAATCTTTGTTAATGCAGCGTTATTAGGGGCTACCTGTGCGGCATAGTGAAGCTTCCATGGAATCTTCTCATTAGCACAATGTTGATTAGTAGGTAGGTTGTATTTGTATGTACCTGTTTGGATCTGATTTATTAATTAATCCACTTCCGTGTGTTGGGTGGGTTAGCCAATCAGAAATAAATATATAATCCCTGTTAGACAACTACTAAAAGATTGCATGTCCTAATCCTAGCGATGATTGGAAGGTACGTTTTTCACGTAATTAGACAAAACAACGAAATAAATGATTCGAGTATAGTGATACATTATTTACTTAAATATGTAGGTACGTTGTATATTTTTATTACGTTATGGGCATGTTACTAATGACAAAATAATTAGTAACAAAAGTGTCTTACTGTTTGTTTTCGACAGATAAAGCAAAACAACAGGCTGATACCATTATTTGGGTAACCAACATCTACCTATCAGTGGAAACGTTGACTGGAAAACAATGTTCTTAAATCAATTAGGTAGCCGGCCCAGTTTATTCATATTGTTTCGATGTTCATTAAATTTTTGCCTAATTTATCCCAATTAGGTCTCCTTCTGGGTTGGAATGGAAGGTCAGTCAGGTGGCATTCGCTTTCGTGAAACTAGTGTCTCCTAAACCATGGGATTAGGTCTCCCTCTGGGTTAGAATGTAAGGTCAGTCAGTTGGCATTCGCTTTCGTGAAACTAGTGTCTACTAAACCATGGGATTAGGTCTACCTCTGGGTTGGTATGGAAGGTCAGTCAGGTGGCATTCGCTTTCGTGAAACTAGTGTCTCCTAAACCATGGGATTAGGTCTCCCTCTGGGTTAGAATGTAAGGTCAGTCAGTTGGCATTCGCTTTCGTGAAACTAGTGTCTACTAAACCATGGGATTAGGTCTACCTCTGGGTTGGTATGGAAGGTCAGTCAGGTGGCATTCGCTTTCGTGAAACTAGTGTCTCCTAAACCATGGGATTAGGTCTCCCTCTGGGTTAGAATGGAAGGTCAGTCAGTTGGCATTCGCTTTCGTGAAACTAGTGTCTACTAAACCATGGGATTAGGTCTACCTCTGGGTTGGAATGGAAGGTCAGTCAGGTGGCATTCGCTTTCGTGAAACTAGTGTCTCCTAAACCATGGGATTAGGTCTCCCTCTGGGTTAGAATGGAAGGTCAGTCAGTTGGCATTCGCTTTCGTGAAACTAGTGTCTACTAAACCATGGGATTAGGTCTACCTCTGGGTTGGAATGGAAGGTCAGTCAGGTGGCATTCGCTTTCGTGAAACTAGTGTCTCCTAAACCATGGGATTAGGTCTCCCTCTGGGTTAGAATGGAAGGTCAGTCAGGTGGCATTCGCTTTCGTGAAACTAGTGTCTCCTAAACCATGGGATTAGGTCTACCTCTGGGTTGGAATGGAAGGTCAGTCAGGTGGCATTTGCTTTCGTAAAACTAGTGTCCACGCCAAACCATTGGATTAGGTGCCTATGCGGACCCCAGGCTTCTCTAGGGCATAATCTGGAAAAAATCCTAGAATATTCGTTCAGAACCTTTTCATTATAAGATTCAAATAATCGAAAATGTCACACAAATACGGTGTCGCATGCTGACGTGTTCAAACTACTACAAACCATTCTTGTTCTGCTAAGTACTAGTCGTATGTTATACTAAAAAAAATGTAGTGCGAGTTAAGCCGCACAATAACGTCATAACCTAAATATCAGTCAATTCTAGAAATAATAATGAAACACCTACCCTGCGGGCCTCATAATAGTACCCAACTTCGATGTCGTTCGAAATAAAAATAACGATATTAATATTGACATAAGATAAGTTATGACAGTTAAGCTGTTGATACCCAGCGAATGTCTTAGAAATAAATATGATGACCACAGGTCCGTATGATGAACCACCCTGTTGTAAAGGCTGTGGAAGTAGGCACTAAGGTACCGCACGACGAGCGACGAGACTCTTAGTCTAGTCTTGAGGGTAGGTGAGTATTTTGACTATCTAATGTGTACACAATGTATTACTTATTGTTTATTTGCTGTAAGTTTACGATGGGTACTGATCTTAATACCACGCTGTCGGCAAATGAAGCTGTTCTGTTCAACATCATTTGCCGTTATTCTATTATAAAGTAAACGAAGACCAAGTAGACTACACAATACGCCGAATTTAAATACCATTGTCTATTAATCAAGTTAAAAGGATTTCGTTGGCAAAAACCAGCCGCTTTTGACAGCCGGCGACGAGCAACCCTTTTTTAACGCGGCCGCACGGCAATGACGACGCCGGTGCCGTTATCCGACAATATTTGTAACAATCTATTTGACGATTTTCAAAGCTTTTTATGACCGGCAGCGCAGTCGGACGCCGCGCATTGTTCTCGCCTTAACACAGATAGATATTTGCATATACAAACTAAACTTTGGCATTATCTTAACGGGTTGCTATCGACCGCCTTTTTGTGCGTCGTAATTGTTAAAGTTGACTTAAATAAGGGTGCTACAAGAAAATATTGAACTTCTTTTACAACTTTCGAGTCGAGTACATGCCACGAAACCCGGGCCGCCTGTGGCTTAAATTACTTCTTTCTAATTATCTTGGGACATACTTTTATGTACATCTCTTATAGGTACAACCCGGTTGAATTTAACTACAGTAGCACTTATTACGGATATTTAATTTAAGTTTCCTGTGTTGTTCTTTAGTCCTGATTCTAAGTCCTGATTGGATCTTAATCATTCCCTGCCTGTTTCCTGCGCCACCAACCTAAGATACACTGTCACTCTTCTACGGGTCTACAATAATGTCTTGAGAAGTATTCTCAGTTAATACATACATACATAGATAGCTTCAATAGTTATGGGACATCTACAAAAGGGTAAGAGCAAATGTGGACCATCTTTTTTTATTAAAATCCATTTCGATGAATAACTGAACAAAGAGTTTGCAACTGTCATTATTATACCTTTTTTGCTTAAAGATGCATACCTCGTGAAAGGTATTTTTTTGATAAAGTAATATCTGGGATAACATTTGAAAAAGGAATGTGCATGTGGCTGTAAAGGGACAGTGCAGGTACCCACTTGCGTTTTTGCATTTCCTTTCCAAACTTTTTACAATAAAAACTTTCTTTTAAATAAATAATCCTGACATTCGCTTGACAGGGATTCATCTTAAAATAATAATTGCAAATGTTGCAAAAGTTGGAACGTTTTAAAGGGATGTTAAAATACCCATAAACTGCTTAGGATTTCATAGGCGCAGCGCAACGGAAGTATTAGGTAGGTAAGTATAAGCATTTAGACGTTGTGGAGGTATTTAGCTCTTAATGCATACTCTAGCTAGAAGTTTATACAGCTTCGACAGACAGGTGCGTTTTGTAATCGGAAATCATGCAGTCTTAAAACGACTCGCCTGTGTCGCCACCGAGTCCTCACCCTGAAGACACGATGGGGGTTTACCGTGTCGTTCTCGATTACTCTCAAAGAGCATCGTCCTATGAACCTCGCTTTTGTTTTTATTAATCCAGTATTAAGGTGCATGGCCAACCGTCACGTTCAGGAAAGATTCGAAAATGTTGACCGGGTGCCTTCACCGCACATAATCGGATTAAGCAGAATAGTATGCACGCAGGTAACCACAGGTCGTGGTGTCGATTGCGACAGAGATAAGGTGCTCGCCTGCTAGGCCACAATACGCTGTTCGACACTGGGAGTGATACAAAACAGTTCCAATTTTAAACTCAATTTATCTCGCCTTCCGAGACAAAATAACCTACAATTTAAAAGTACTTCTATTGTCTGGCTTGCACTTTTCCATTAAATACCTGACAAAGATTTGCCAACCACTGAAATCTTTATGGTAATCATTTGTACTTAAATTAAAAAGGAACGTAAAAAATGGCAGACATAACATATCAACTCATCGCACATTGCGCGGGACACGTGGCGGCGGCGGGCGGCGTGCATGTCGCGCAGCGGCAGCGCAGTATTCCAAGTGTCGTGTTAGCTTCCGAGAAAGCGGTACCAGGCCTATCCCACTGTCATTTTAGCGCGAAACAATTCTTATCTATGGTAACCTCCTGTGTAGCTAGGGCAATGACGTTTCATATATACTTTCCCTTTCCGTCGAACCGAAGGTGAGCTTGATAAGAGAGCCGAGGATGTAATTATCAAAGCTCGCGTCTAATACGACGTTTTTCAACACATTTTGGGAGGAAATAGTTATTTGTGCAACAAGAGAGCAAAGTTTGTTTTTGCTGCGAGTGCTAATTTTGAGTCCTGAGGAAGCGAAAGATTCTAAAATTGAATCACGAGCGTAGCGAGTGATTCAAAGTTTGAATCTTGAGCGCAGCGAAGGACTCAAAAGCACGAGATGCAAATCTCGAGTAACACATGCAACTTTTCACCTCAGCAGTGAGAACATATTCACATCAAATAATATATCATAGTATCACGTACCTATTCGTCTCAAGATTATTCAGGAAGCAAATTTAATTAGGCGTTAGTTCCTGCTTGTTTTAACTCCTCAGCGCCGGCCGCGCCGTTAGTCAATACTAAAAAGGCGAGACAAGGCGCGAGAAACCAAAGGATATTTCAGTATCTAAGTATACGAGTGTCGCGTGACACTAACACATCACTAAAAACTAACCGTGTTATTGTTAAAATTCACAGATTTTACTCATATCTTCGAGATATTTTTGAAATATTTATCATTATCACAAGGGCACACATTTATAGCATATTACTTACGTGTATCTCGCGTGCACACCAAAAACTAGCCGTACTGTTCTTAAAACACTGCCTACGTCACGATTGATTTATCCTAGTAGTTTTTATATTTAAACCAATATCAATAACGCAAGAATGACGAAGGATATACATTATAAAATCTCAAACAAATTAACAGCCCGCAACTTTTTAAAAGGGGCGGAGCCGCGCGCTTGCGTTCGGAAACTGCATCTGTGGTATACGATCATAAAATTTAAGATTGTTTAAACTGGAATTATTAATGAGCTAGCATAATAAAATTCATGTTTACCTATTTGTTATGAAAAACGGAGTTTATTCTCAGATCTTTTATTTAAATGTTCTTCAATTTAAAATTCCTTTTTATTATTATTTTGGTAATTTAAACTTGTTAATTTGATAGTTTTCGAACGTGTTACTTGTATCCGCTTTTTTGGGGGTCTACTTTGAAATTCGATGGTCGAACTATGAATCTACCAATGTCTGCCTTTTTCTTTTTTCGTAATGGAATGAAAAGGATAGTGCTAATAGAGTTCAAATATTCTGAACTTGTAATAGACCCCACACGACGAAATGTCAGTGCTCTGCTCCAAAAAGTTTGTCTCACGGAGTGAGCAAAATCGCATTTTGCAAATTGTTTTCACGCAGCAAAATATGCTTGTTCGAGCTGCTGAGGTGAAAAAATCCTTTTCATAAGATGAAAATTGAATAGGCCTCCCAAGTTATTTTCTTTACTTAATGATGACAACAGGTTTTTACTCACATATTGCACATCGCCAAGAATTTCCAGTGGCGTCCATTCTAATTATCACTTTTCTGGTCACCACGAGTCAACATTTTTGATAATAACCAAACACGCAATAAACAATGTATACTAAATGTTTGTGAAATAACCTATACCTAATGGTGCGAAACAATTTCTTCACACCTTTCATTCGGAAAAATAAGTTTTGCTCCACGACGAGAGGGACCAAAACGCTACTTTTCTGTTCAAGCTACTTTTTTAATGTATACATTGGCATTGGAAGATTTGTACGCAATGTGCCAATTGAACACAGATGTTAATAAAATAATCGATTGTAATTTCATCTAGTCGATTTAAAACGAACATATTTCAAGTTTTAACTATAACAATGTTGTATAAAAATTTATAAATATTTCGTAATATTTAAAAATTAGTAATAAAAATTAAGATAATTTAGATATATTTTAACAATAGCTTTTTTTAAATTTCCTCATAGTTGGTGTGAAATAGTTATTTGTGTCACAAGGGAGCAGAATAGTTTATTTATGGCGAGGGCGGTGTATTGAATCCTGAACGTAGCGAGGGATCCTACAATAGAATCCTGAGCGTAGCGAGGGATTCTAACGTAGGATCCTGAGCGTAATGAGGGATACAAGTGTTTACGCCCGAGACGAAAATAATTTTGCTACCGAGTGACACATACTATTTTTCACACCGACTATGAGGAAATTTAAAAAAAGCTGTTGTTAAAATATATCTAAATTATCTTAATTTTTATTACTAATTTTTAAATATTACGAAATATTTATAAATTTTTATACAACATTGTTATAGTTAAAACTTGAAATATGTTCGTTTTGAATCGACTACGATGAAATGACAATCGATTATTTTATTAACATCTGTGTTCAATTGGCACATTGCGTACAAATGTTCCAATGCCAATGTATGAATAAATTAAAAAAGTAGCTTGAACAGAAAAGTAGCGTTTTGGTCCCTCTCGTCGTGGAGCAAAACTTACTTTTCTGGTTAAAGACATTTATTTTACTCAAAAGAAATATATACATTTCACTTAATGAGTAATCTTATAATATAAAACAAGAATGATTTTTTCGTGAGCGTTCACATGAACATGGTTATACACTTAGCTTACATAGCTAACAACAAAAAAAAAAGAAATAGTTAAAAGGTAATTCAAATCGTTTTGATATTTTGTTTAGTTAGTAGGTAAGAATGCGATATTTTTAGATTATATATTTGTGGCAGGTAGGTTTACATATATTCGCATACTTACTAGTCGCTAGCCAGGTCGGCATGGTCTGTTGCTGGGCTAGAGATAAAACTTCGTTTTTTTCAGGGCCGTATTTAAATGACTTTTCCGAATGAAAGGTGTGAAAAATACTATGTGTCACTCGGTAGCAAAATTATTTTCGTCTCGGGCGTAAACACTTGTATCCCTCACTATACGCTCAGGATCCTACGTTAGAATCCCTCGCTACGTTCAGGATTCAATACACCGCCCTCGCCGTAAATATACTATTTTGCTCCCTTGTGACACAAATAACTATTTTTTCGTGATGTTTGCACAGTGCGCCTTCATGTGTTAGGTAAGGCCAGACTTAGATGAAGTCTAAGCAGCCAATACAAAATAAAATAAACATTTTCGTTTTAAAATGTTATCTTTTGCTAATTGATATAAAATGTTATCAAAAGTGAATACTTAGTTTTACAAAATTAAACGTTTCTATAGCATATCCAAAAAGGAATAGTCAATTAATTAACAAAAAGGATTTAACTTGTTTAGTCGAGTAAGAATCCATTTGCCGAGAATTAAAAAAAAGCTGTACATTCTGTACAACCCGGTTAATTTAGGACTGCACCCACTTAATCGGGATTATAACCATAACACACAAGTATCGTAATATTATAAAACACACGTGTTTAATACCCAGGATTATGAGCCTAAAAGCGACATAATTAAGAGGTACGTTACGAGCAAATGTGTTGAAAACGAATTTTAATTTTACAAAGATTGAACTACGAACGGACGAATTATGACGAAAGAAGTAGGTAATGCAAAATATGAACTTTTTTGTAAAAACTTAATCTGTATTGTTTTGCTTAATCCTGACTTTCCAGGTTTAGTTTTTTTAATCATATTCATTATCATTGCTTTAGTTTAAATTGTTTATTCCAAAATGAATGACTATTTCAATAGCATACATAAACACTACATAATGATTATTTGGGATGTGCAGTTATGTGGTACGTCGACAACCCTATCCCACTACTTAGGCAGTGACCTAATGGTACAGACCTTCTGTACCATTAGGTACTATTAAATATTCTGTGGCGATACGATGATTCTTCAATTAGGTACTTTTCGTATTCTTCGTAAATCATGCCGGCAGAACTGCTAGAAATGTCTCAGATATCAGTAAAGGACGAGTATTGCCAGGATACCACAGGACGTGTTTCGAGTCAGATCAGTGTTAGACAATGACTTAGTGTTAGTCGTCGTGACGTAAACTGCTATCAGTGGCTGAGCACGATATGTATGCGTATTCATATGAATAAGGTTAGTTGAACACAGAATACAGTTGTGAAGAAATACAGAATACACGCACGAAAATACTTGGGAAAGTTCCCGCTTCCACTTATAGATGCTAGTTTAAAGATATAAAAAACCAAAAATGGACGCTGTTTGACCGTAGAAAACCTATTTCTATACTAACTTTACAGTATTGGAGCGTGTTTCACTTCCTTATTGTTTAATATTACTTATGGTACACAACTGCAGCTTGAAGGTTGGTTCAGTTTATTCTATTTCTGGTAACATGACGTATTTAGATTACGCGACGCGTAGGTACAGGTGGCGAAACAATGCCATCGCTAGTGCTGTAGTACATACACTCATCACAGTACACCGAGAGCTCGGTTGCCCACTCGGCTGAAAAAAACACAACCATTCAGTAGGTACCTAGTTTTTTTCCACACTGATTCCTGTGTGGTCACTAAATTGTAATTTTATATGAAATAAAAAGAATCACTGAATAAACTATTGATATGAGAAGTTACTCGGGTAGGGTAGGTAGCACGTCTACATTTTTATTGCATATAAATATAAGTAATATACTCGTATGTAATATAGGGTATCCTGCTGTTTCGGCAAAATATTTTTCGCCAAATTTCACTTCCCACAAAACTTATGGCAGTAGTTTCATTTACCAAACGAACAAATAGCACATTTTTGTTTCGCATTTTGTTCATTTGGTCAAAATATCATCTGGCATAATTTTGCTATGTCAAGTGTTATTAAGACAAAAGTTTAACACACTCACAACACAACACCACTTTACACACTTTGAACACTTTGTTTGGGCTAATATTGTTTTCCAAACAAAACATTTGTTCAAATTTTCATTTCGCACATTAGGTATCAGGGTGGAAAAAATGGCTTATCATAAGCGAACTCTGTTTTTGGACGGTTAGGTTAGGGTTCACTTGTGTCCCTCAGACCATAAATAGACACCCCGCGCAGCGGGGTGGCGTCGATTCACTGGAGACTCTCGATGATAAGGGCGAAACTGACTCGGGGCTTGCTTGCATGCATGCTGCTTATTTGCAATATAATATATTGTTACCTTAGTACCTGTAGTACAAAAGAACATATAAACTTACCTGTAAATTATTTACTTTTGTTTTTTTGCAAACTACCCGATTAGCAAAATATGTAATCTTACTCAAATTGATTTCGTATGCACTACACAATTAGGATCTAAATCGTATGCCATGCAATCATTTGGAAAACGAATGTTATGCCAAATAATACGTTTGACTAAATGAAACTTGACTATGTAAAACTTTGCCAAATAATAATTTGCGAATTAATAATTTGCCATAGGAGATAATGCCAAGTGATAAAATGCGAAACAATAATATGACTAGTGATTTTTTGCCAAATGATCATTTGGGAAACATTTTTTGGGAAGTGATACTTTGGGAAATGATTTTTGCCCATACAATAGAGAACCGTAATATATTTAGTGTGTACACTGGGAAGCTTTGCTCGGCGTTTTTAGTGTATTTTTTTTCAAGAAATCGAGTATTCCCGGAATTGACGCATATTAGTTAAATCGATTTTTCACCCCGTTTACCACCTGTATTGCAAATCCCATCGAAATCGTTACAGCCGTTTTCGAGAACCCATTTACAAACATTCTAATAAAATTTAGTATAAATGTCTATTTCCTCACCTGTGTTGTACATTTAAGAAAGCTTTAATGTAATTATATAGGAAGTAGGAATTGATATTTAAATATATTTTTATGGATTGAAACGGATAATTAGGCTGTTCTGTGTTAACATCTGCTGTATTTGAATTCCGTAAAATATATTTCCTGGTATCACTTAACGTGACCGAATAGCGAAAGGAAAAAACTGAACACTATGAGTGGTCATCAAACAACAGCTGTCCTGGTCGAGAAAAAGGAGCAGGTTTTGGAAAAAAATCGTACACTCTTATACTGGGAGCGTGCCGCCCGGGTCGAGCCCCGCCTCTTATCAATTTCGGGGTTTATTTCATTTATTCCGTGCCGAGATCTGCGCTGGCGCTGGCCGCCCGCTCGGACCGCACTCGCCGCACTGCCCTGCTACTTTTTACTTCATAAAATAATGGATCATTTACAACACCACAATAGTTACAGGGAAACACAACTCATAATATTACCGGGAAACACATCCTTAGCTATGTATATGGTACTCACAGATTGTTAAATTTATATATCAACAATCAGTACCTAATGTAATATGATGATGTTTATTGCAACGTCAATATAATACAGGCCTTGAAGACTACTATCCTCTACATTACAGTTCTTGTCGCTAAAGAAAGTCCGACTTTCAGGCAACGTGTGGACGGAAAATATATTTAAGGCAAAAAGTCCTCTTAAGTATGCATATTTAAAGTGACGAAGTATTTGTTTTCTTCGAAATTGTGAAAAAGTTTATTTTAATAATACCAACTACTTAAGTATACAGAAGTAATATTTTTGAACACAATATTTTATCTCATTTTATTTTTAATGGCGTGGGTGGGTGTGAAAAATCACAAATTAACCACCGATTCTTGATGGATGCTTAAAAAACTCATAGGCGCCGTTTTTGTAATAAATTGAGAATTAATGGCCCATCTTCCAGAAAGGTTCCAGAATCGGGTCATTGATATTTCACTAATTTAATTTGTTAAATAAGAATTAATTACGGCTACGTAGCGTGTCAACGATAATAGTTCGAAGAAGACCATATCGCACAATGTATATGTTTAATATAATTGGAATATAAAGCAACTACTTGGTCTTGTTATACTTATAAAAATAAAAATTACTTCTATGCATCGATCTTATAAATTTGAAATCAACCAGCTTAAGGTAAGGGTAACCATTTATTAAAAGTATAAAGTGGTTGGCTGGAGTTCTGTGTGGTTATTGCGTCGGTAAAGTCGCGATTTACGCAGGTCTCCGAGTTTTTTGTGTCCCAGTAACCACCTGCGCGCGCACGATCCCGACAAAAAAAGTGCATTATTCGGAGAGGTCCCAATTCATATATTAGTCGGAGACGTGTGTTAAACTTATCGCAGTAGCAGTTGAGATTGCCTTACAATTTTTATTTAACTATTAAGTTATTAGATAGACTGCATATTTCGGAAGATTGTGTGATTTTTTAAAGGCGAACAATGCTGTGTGACGAAAACATGTTTCCAAGCATACCTATATGAATGCTACATAATCTTTACTTATTTAAAAGCTTGAGCTCCCTCGTATTGACTCGGACTAAAGGTGGTCCTTGTTATTGGAAATAATAACTAAGTAGGTATATTTCTAATAACAACTATACTGAAAGCGCCACCTCTCTACGGATGTCGATATTCCAGCAAGCACCTCTCTTTCGAACTTACGTAGAATTCTTTTGAATGTTTTTTTTTATTATGTCATTTACTTACGTGGAAACTGCAACATCCGCTGGATTTAGGTCAGGCGTCAATTGTTGCGCTCAGTCGGTGTTCTGTGGACATGGTTCTGCAGAAGACATGCTTTCGTACTACCTTGGTAGTAGTTATTCAACAAAAACATTACGAGGGTATCATCAGTGTCGTCATGAGTGGCCATTTGATATATATCGAAGTGAATAAGGTGCTCACAAACACCTGAACACGACTCTATTGTTGGCACATCGTTAGATTTCATGTTCAGTTATTTTAGAACACCCCAAAAGTGTACAGAAGATGTATTTGATGGCGAGTATAAGCCGGGAAGTATTTCTTACCTTTTGTCCAAGGGCTGAGCGCTAATCAATTAGTGTGTTAACCTAAGAATGCTAATCTACTGGATAGCACAATACTTGTGTACCACACAGTCGTATTGTTAGACTTGAATGATAATTGTTCTTAAGATAAGAAGATCAGTCCAGTTCAGAAAATCTCAACTATATCTAATCTAATAATCATTGATGGAAAAATGGAAAGATGGCTTTGTGCAGGTAGTAATAATAACTTAATCCAAAACGCTTAAGGTGACAAGAAAGGTGGCAATGTCAAATTTTTACTTATTAAATGTGTTAAGTAAGTACTTATTATTAATAACTTTAACTTGTGTAAAATCAATTGAGAAAGTACTGGGATTATAGATTGTAAATATTTAAATTACCGAAATCATAACGGTTATCCAACATAGCGCGAAAATATAAGTAAGTAGGTACCATAAATTCGAATCAAGTCAACGTGTACACCGGGTGTACCTACACAGTACCAACGTAGCCGTGTCACTCTCGCCGCGGTGTTACTTCACGTATTTTGAAACACCATTTAGCCCAACGCAGTTATTATGAATATTCATACGAAGTTTTTACTCGTAGCGGTGACATAAAATTGTATTGTTCGGTAAAAAATAGCCACTTCATAAATAACAATCAAGTATTGAAACAAAAGAATAAGTAATTTTTAGAAAATAGCGACTCTGCATAGTCTATTGTTATATATTTTGTACACGAAAACGAAGGCTGTTCGCAGGTTTGTGATGGTGTGGAGGCCGAGCTGGTTGAGTTGAGGCCGCGGGAGTGAAGGAGCGGGCCCGGCTCGGCGCGGCCGCGTGCTCTTCGACACTAGCCGGCGCCGGCGACCCCCCAACCCCTTACAGCAGGGTGTGCCCGGAGTGGATGGCTACTACTCTTTTATCAAGTTTAACTAGATTTTTGTTTAATATGTAGTAGTAGTAGGGTTAATCAAAATCAAATTGCATTTGCAGCCGGCTAAAACTCCGATTAAAAGCTACATTGAAATTAAACAGCCGACTTCTAATGATAGACAAATAAGGAGCACATTTGGCTTATAGCTAAAATCAGATCACCAAGTGAAAAGTCCGTTTTTCATATATATGAAAAAAAAACAAATAAAAATCGCCAATAGCCGTTTTATAGTTGTTATTATTACTGTTGCAAAATAAATCACATAGTCATCGAATAATCCATGCAGTAAAATCGCGGGGCCGCTTCCTGCTTCGCTTAGCACACACACTTTGTTTATCAGATCACTACAATAGGATCCTGCTAAATGCCTGTACGATCCAAAATTTGAAATCACTTTATCTTAAATAGATAAGGTGATTTCAAACATTATTCATCAAATAGTCAAAACACACACACAATATTATTTCAAAGCAAACAGGAAAATCTTAAAACTAAATTTAGTAGGTAGGAATTAAAAAGAATGTTATTGCAAATAACACGCAGGCACATCTTTAAAACATTTTTATTACATATTTTCGGCACACAAACAGAAAATCCCTTATACAACACAAAACGTAAATTCGTGTTAAATATACATAATATATGTATTTATAATGCGTGTTCCGGATAAAGGCATAATTATGGAGATGGTCGCGGCTCGCCCCCCGCTCACCTCCGCGCGGCGCGAGCCGCTCCGCTCCTACTCAACAGCGATTACCAAATCATAATTATATGGTCATTACCGATGTTAAAGCGACAAATACTATGTAGTAACATCAATAATATACCTACAATGCAAAACACTGTCATACAACGTGGGACATATGTAGCTACCGATGCTTAAACCACAATTTACACAAGATAAACGAAATGAGGATAAATAATTTAAATAAACTCTTTTAGGTTAATATAAATAACACAATTTGTTAAGGTAGTTTCCGCACATGCGGTTATAATGAAATGATTAACACTAAAATGAGATAGGTACTCGGGTACACAATTTACCCACTATTCTAAGCATATATGTAATATGTCCAAGAATCACCAAGTAGATACCGCTATACTATGTGACTCTCATCTAATAGGTAACATCACCGCGTATGTGTATAATAATTGTACAACGATTATATTGAATATTATGCTCCTAAATATACATAAAACAAAGTAAATGCCTACTAAAACACGCAAGTTGAAAATAAAGTTATTTAATTTTGTACTTAACCAAGATTACAGTCTTGTTTTCAAATTGGTCACTCTACAACCTACTCGAATCTACCTTCGTCTTACATGGTATTTTATCAGTACGTCAAGAGCGGGTTTAACGTAACATCAGGCCCCTATTTCACAAACTTGACAATTGTCACCTCACGACGACAACTCTCCGTACATTGCTGGATCCACAAGTAACCTAGCGACCACCTTAACTCCTAGAGCAAGCAATGTATGGCGAATTGTCAGTGTCAGGTGATAATTGTCAAGTTGGTGAAATAGGGGCCTGGTATCCCATTGCAATCACTACATGTTTCTTCCCAACTGTATCACTGGTCCGAAATTTCATTTCGGTTAAAAGCTAACTTTCACGAAGGCCCCAAACATTTGATTTTTTAAATATAATATCTTGTAGAACCTATTAGGTAGGTTTAGTATGTTTTATAATAATTCTGAAAATGTTGGCTTCAAAGAAAAAATTAAAGTTTTAGGACAAATAAAAATTCGAACAAACGATACTGTTGGGAAACATTTTTTAGTCATTCAGACATGTAATTTACACCTGCAAGTTATTGCATGCAACTTTCATTACATTGCGGGTTACCGATGTATTTATACTGCGTTTTATCTCTCAAACCCCGCATTGTATCTAGTTAAACTTGCATGCAATTTCTTGCGTGTGTAATTTGCGATTTACATCACTAGTTATGCTTTGTTAATTTACATACTATTCCGACCCACCTTGGTTTTTGTCTAATACCTACATATACACTCGTAAATTAATATAAATACTTAAAGACTTAACAAAACGATTAGACAAACCAATTACAACAAAGAAATGTAAAAAGTGAGACTACAGCATCTACATATGTAGACTTATCAAGCAAGATACAATTGTTGTTATACTTACTTATTTTAAAACCGTATTAATATCTTTGGTTTTATACCTATACAATGTTTCTATTGATTTACAATCTATAATACCTTTACTACAATAATTTAAATATAATTTGAAATCTATCTGATCGCTATAAGTGTAAGGTTACACGAAAACGAGGACTAGGAGGACATACCTAATGATTGATTCAGGCGTGTTGAGCGCGGCCCAAGTGAATGAAGAATGCCACACGATCGGCGCTGCGCTCACCGCACTTGTTACACATGAAGGGATCGTTGTAGCCGTGGAACCCCATGTGGATGGTGTGCATGGTGAGGTCGCCGAAGGTGATGTCGCAGTAGTGGCACGTGTAGGCGGGCGCGGGCGGCGGCGGCGGCGCGGGCGCGGGCGCCGCGTCGGCGGACGCGTCCGAGTCGGAGTCGCAGGGCGGCGCGCCGCGTCGCTCGTCCTCGTGCTGGAGGCGCAGCGCCGCAGGCTGCAGCTTGAACGCGCGCCCTTTTCTCCTGTTTTTCAAAGCCGTGGTAGGAGTGACAGGCGTCGGCTGGTCCATTGGCGGTGGGGACTCACTTTCGTTAGTTTTTGCGTTAGTGAGATCGAGCGCGTCGTTATTTTGACATGAAGTAGTGGTTTGGGGTCCTGTGGGCGTTTGCGGCAAACTGTCCGGGGACCGAGACCTGGCAGGCGGGGTGGTCATTCGAGTATCCAAGCTCGGCTCCCCGTAAGAGAGGCGCTGTTGCAAGATTGAAGGGATGGGTGAAGAAGGGTGCTTTTCCGCCATCATCTCGGTTGATTTGGGGGAAGTTCTTGTTTCATAGTTGTTGTTTGGTGGAAATAAGAAGGAATGAGGAAGAAGGGGAGGTAAATAGGGTAGATTAACAGGGAAATGAGCGGGTCCGAATAAAGAATGTGACTGAGAAGCACAAGGAGGGTGGTTATTGTTGTTTATAGTAGCTTGTTGTTCAAACATTTTCGATATCGGTTTTTGCTTCGGTCCTCGACGTGTACCGTATACATCGATTATAGGCAAAGGATTGGGTGTCCCGTCCATGTTTAGCACCATGGCCGGGTTGTGTTGGTATTTGCGCAAGTGCAGTTTAAGGGAGTGGCAATATTTCGTAGCGTAATTGCAATCAGCGCATCTATACTGGTACACATTGGAGTGTGATTTGAGATGCGAGTTGAGCATCGACTTGTTAACGCACGAATAGGAACATTGACTGCATTGGAAAGGCTTTGAACCCAGGTGGTTTCTCATGTGGTATTCCAGGTGATGTTTGTATTCAGTTACGAAAGGACATTTCCTACAACATAACATTTTTTCTGGTTTGATATGCTCTTTGCTATGTTCCCAGAAACTGAGTTTAGTGACTGCGACAAATTCACATTGTTTACATTTGAAGGTTTTTACTTTTCCGTGAGAGTTAACAGCAGGTACTCGCAGTCCAGGCTCTTCGTCAAAATCATCGTCTAAACCCGAGCCGTCCCTGCCGTCGTCCCCGTCGTGCTTTATGCCCTGCGGCGCGCCGTCGAAGCCGGAGTCGTGGAAGCGGCCGTACTTGTGCTCCTGCTCCCTGTCGGGCGAGGACGGCGTGTCCGGCGGCGACTTGGGCGGCGTGGCGTCGGCACGCATTAGAGGAGTAGATAGGTGTGGCGGTGGCGCAACAGTTCGTGGGGAATACTGAGAAGTGTATCCTGGTGATGAATCTCGTCCTTCGGCGTTTCGGGGTTCGAAACCGGGAGGTGTAAGTAAGCTATACGGGACTCCATTACGGTAAGATTCTAAATGCATACCGAGATTAGCTTTGGCTTTCAGGGGCATGTTATCGTAAAACGGCAAAGGTTCGCCGACGCTGCCAACACTGCGAGGCGAGTGGCCGTTGGAATCTTTGCTTGAAGAAGAAGGGGACGCACTATGGAAGCCGTCAGAGTAGAAACCGCTTGTCTGTTCCTTCGAGAAGCTACCCTCGTCTACGGGCTCAGATTTCTGTAACAATTAAAATGATATTAGTAGGTATTGTCAGTTTGAACCGCTCAACTTCTTGACACATACGAGTGGAATTGATACATATTATTGAATGGATGCAGCTCTGCGTAGCCTGTTCGAGTCGGTATAATGTAAGTACTTACCACCACAGGAGGCGGTTGAAGCAGCGCGGCCCAGGGTTGCGCGTGCGCGGCGTGCGCGGGCGGCATGCCGGCGGGCGGCGCGCAGCTCAGCATGCCTGCCAAAAAACACGCGCGTTACTATAACTTGTGCAAGGCGGTATACTATATGTTCACATATAGTCCAAATCAAGGTCACCGTATTCAGAAACTACCTCTCATCAATTGATGTTTTTTACTGATTCTAAATTGTTATTCTGTGTTCAAAGGATACCTAATAAGTCTTGTATATTCATTATAATAATAATAATACACGATTAAACTCTTGTAAAAGGTTTAACCTTTCGAATGAATATATTAACATTACTTAAAAACAAAGAAAGTCCATTTCCATTATACCTAAGTGGAAAAAAAAACTGAAATCTGAATGCAAGATCATTGGGTACATCATTTAGGTACTTGAACGATTATAATTACAAGTATGTTTTAGTTAGGTAGTAGTTAACACATATATTAAATAAAATTTTAATTTATTTTAAAAAGTAAACGCAAAGAAAGCTGTCGCCTCTGCTGGGGTTCCGGCGGAAAGCCAGCCTGAAGGGAAAGCACGGCAAGCTGGAAATGACACAGGGGTCAACAAATAATGCGAAGGCTTCGGGAATAATGTAGGTATGTTACCAAGAGCGGTTCGGCGCCAACAAAGTTTAAGTACCGTATATTATATTATCAGTAGGCAGATATAGTTATGCAAATATAAGTGATGTCATGTCTTTCCCGTGAGAGTGTAGGGCGTAATATTTTGTAACATAAGCTTTCTTGCGTTCCGCTGACGAGACATGCTCGATTCCAATGAAGAAACAATACCGTACCCGGCCAACACATTTTGTGTACGGTTGAAAAGAGCCTCATTAGATAATTACTCTGATAAATTTTAATTATGACAATTAATTTCAAATGATAACATGTAGGTAGTTGTTGGAAGTGAGATTTCACTAAATTATTGCACACTTGCAGCAGACCTTAAAAAATCTAACATAAACCCAATAAAAATTTAAATAAAAAAGTGCAAGAACAAACGCTGTTGATTTGATGTTTACATGGTTTATTTTTAACGGCATTTATTAAACACCCGCATTACAATAAAATAACTAAAATACCTAGCAACGTATAAATTGACTGAAATTTATTATAAAAAGTAGAAAAACAGCCATATACAATTTTCAAATGCATACAAAACTTTTTTAAATAATACATATATATATTAAGTACGTACCTTTTTTGGGATATCAGCTATTCTTAAAAACACAACGCACCACAAAAAACTTGTAAACATTGGATTCACTTGAGTGTCTTAAAGTCGCGCAAGTTGAAACGATAAAGAATGACAATAGTTTTTAAGTGAACACTTTTTGGGACAACCCTTCGGTGCGGCGGCCGGGAGCGGTGTGGTGTGACCGCTTCAGCGTGCTCCTTGCAATACACTGAACAAAAAAACTGTCAATTTTTATGCCCCAAACATCGATATTGTATTCTACATTCGTAGGCGACGAGTTTTCTCGAGTAAAAGAGACAGACATATTTGCCGATACGTGTGTTCCTTTCATACACCCTCAGCCTATTTTATTTGAGCCAATACCACGCGCTCGGAGTTTACACGGGGAGGGGATTAAGTTATTAAGTTATTGTTTATGCGATATTTATTTAAAAAAATGACCGGTTCTCGGTAAACCTGACCAAAGAGATTAGTTTATTAATAATAAAAAATTGAGTGACTCGTTAAATTGTTGCTATTCATGTTTGAACTCATAGACATCAAATCAAAATGAATGAATCAAATCGGATTTTTTTTAAAGTAGGCTTTTTTTTCATTATTATAAGCGAATTCATCTGCGACAGTTTTAAGTCTTATCCAAATAATTTGTTAAGTAGTCTTGAACTCAAATATTTCAGCATGGGTTAATTACTCGTACATATCAGTTAATTGGATTTTCGGGGAATCGGGGATACGCTAAAGTTTCCGATGTAGTCCTTTTTGACATTTAACTCTAAGTAGGTACAGTCGACGTCAAAGATATAATATCACACCTCTTTGACGTCGACTATACTTAGAGCACTACGCCGACAAAGAAAGCCATCTGCAATCAGTAGTACATTTCTTAACAAGGCTAAAAGGATAATTTATATAATTATTTTACAGAGATTTATTTAAATCCTTTAGTTTCAGTACGAAATAAATTTCTTCCGTATGTTACAAGTGTTATAGACGGTGATGACCGTTACCGTCGCGTAATTTTGAGATAAATATTTTTTACGTCACACCTGGCCATAAAGCGAGTTTTACAGCACGCTGCGCGTACGGGAAAACTCGCATTGTGGCCAGGTGAAGACGTAAAATTTTGTACTCAACACGGGCGGTAATTCGTAAAGCCCCAGAGCGCATATTTATGGCCCTCACCTTCTGTTCGGGCCACAAACACCTGCGATTTGGGGCATTCACGAATTCACCGCCCTAGTTACGTAATGTACTATTATTTTGCTGAGCATTGCTCCATAGCAATAAGTAGTCGATATTATCTTGCCAAGATTGGATTACGAATGCAGGTGACAGGTATTGTCTACTTACAGTGTTCGAGATTTGGAACTGGTCTTTTGACACATCGCGACACCCATATAACGTAAATTGGCACTGCTCATCGAAATAACAAAAAAAGTTTCAATCGCTTCCGAGTTACAAAACAAAGTTCAATCTCCATGCACGCTCTTTTTAGCACTTATAAAATTATTTTCATAATTTTTTACGGCTTATTTGTATAGAAATTAGCATTGAAAACTCGGTATGCAAACCATTACGTCCTACGACTTTTTATTTTTAAATTTAGTGATATACTGCTTTAATCGTTTGGAGTCTGTCAATTTAGAAATAAATCGATATGAATCAAATAATTGTGAATAGGAAAATAACAATGTCATTATATTATTTAATTACTGTTACGATACTACGAAATAAAATCACATCGATCGAAACCGACATATTTGATTGTGCAAAATGTTGCCTTTGAAAATATGGCATTGATTTCTGCACGGCGCGCGAGCTCTCTCAATTTTTCTCGCACTATCAGTCTCTCCCTTTACTTACAGGACACTTGTGTTAGCAGACGACAGTGTATAGGCTCTCTATTTGATTTCCTAAAAATAATTATTACACAGTAATCAATCGATTCCTTTTATTAGCCATCATCAATCGTAATCGGATATTATGACAATCGATTTATTCTAGCCACATAACTCTTTACATCATATTGGAACTGTCCAAAGACCAGTCCCAAATCTCGTACACTGTAACTTACATCGAAGTGAATTTAAATGACCCATCAAAATTTCGTAACCCCCCTTCCTAAACTTCACATTGTAGTTCTTTGCTACTATTTCGAAAGTGGCGGAATATATTTTGAAAACGAAATGCGCTTCAATATCTAGGATCAAATTCCAAAACGATGAAGGCAGCCGTAGGCAGTAGGAATTTTCTGAACAAGTGATAGTAAGGGTTTTGTGTCTTTTTTCCGTTGTGTCAGTGGAAGTGTGCTTATGGTTATTTGCAAGATAATGACTTGATATGTTGTTGAAATATCAATTCTGCTGTAGATTTTTTAGCGGTCACAGTCATTAGGGCGCTCTGCACGTCTATCATGGGACGGCCACGACATACTCTCGATTTTTATCGCACTACCTATACCTTTTGTTCTAAGTTTTCTATAATGAGAGAGAGACGGGTAGTGCGAGAAAAATCGAGAAAGCTCGCGCGCCGTCGCGTGATAGCCGTGGTGATCGCAACTATCTCTCTCAGCCAGGGCATATAACACAGCGTCCCAGCGGTACCAGAGACTATTTAGTACTTTACTTATAAACTCTATGATAACAAAAAATGGTACGACAGCATGTCACTTCATTAGTTTGTTTTTACGATGGCAAGCTCGGGGTTTTTATTCTCAACGCGCTAGTGCGGCTCATCCCGCCGGTCACCCGTCACGAAACTAGACCTCTGCCTACGCTTACTTACTACGTATCCCGGTGTCAAGATATATTTGTGGGTGAGCGTTGAAGGGAGCTTAAAACGGGTTACAGTAGAATATTAGCTCAAACACTCCGAAAATCTCAACTCCAAATATTTTGAAATATCCGCAATCCATAGTCTGTTCGGTTTCGAAAAATTCCGGAAACATTTGACGATACAACGGAAGTCATATAGTGGAGGAAAGCAAGGTTTAAAAGAAAAAAAAGAAGCTCATGCCTTGTAGCCTTGTGCAGCAAATCCGAAGATATCGTCACGTGATGTTGCGAAAAAGGTAAAAATGTCGCTGTCTTATATTTATATAATATATACAGAAAGTTAAGTCATGAACCGGACTAAGATCCTACAAGGTTCGAGCTACACCCGACCGCGGCTAAGCAGAATTTGTCTGCAAAACGGAGGGCACGAAAATTTAACGTTTTTTTTTGAACATCATTAGAAATCATTTTATTGGATGATGAAACGTACATTAAAGCAAACTTGGAACAGATACCGAGACAAGAATTTTACACTTGTAAGAGACGCAAAGAGGCTCCAGAGGATCGAAGTTTCCCAAAAAGTTCCTCTTATGGCAAGCTATTTGTAGCTGTGGTAAACTGTTGTGAAGGAGGCGTTCATTCTTCACAACAGGACAGTGAACAATGATATCTACAAAAAAATATGTTAGCAGAAGTCTTTTACCCTTTTGAAGAAGTCACAGTTCACAACCATTGTTTTGGCCTGATAGCGCGAGTTGTCAAAGCTAAAGCATAGCGATTGAATGGTATGGACAGAACGGTGTTGTTGCTGTACCTACGGTCTATACTCCGAATTGACCTGACCTCCGGCCGATCGATAGTACATTGTTTAACGAGGGGCGTAAGTGGAATATTGCGAACAAGAGTCTATCAGAACTTTTGATGACTGGAGTTTGTAATATTCTTACGCCCATGTTATACACAATGTTTTTCATCACATTTGCGAGGAAACAAATAAATTTTAGATTAAATTAATACAAATCGTAATAAAAAATGCAACATGTCAGTCGTCCATTTTGTTGAATTTGACGTGAGGCGCGTATGGCAAAGACCCTTCGGTATACAGCCACAGTTTGAAACCATTTAAAAACATTTAAAATTATTTGTAATAAATACTAAACATTAAATTGCAGTTAAATTTAATATAAAGATATGTTTTATACGTATTAAAAGTTGGTTGTAGCAAACCTTTGAAGAAATGAAATACACCTTGGCTGATTGGAAAGATCCTCAGTCCGAAGTGAAGTATGAGTGGGTTTCTATATTTTAAAACTAAACTTAACAGCCCGTGGGAGGTAAAACGGCTATAACTGCTCTGTACGCTCGCAAGAAATAACGCCATTGACGAGCAAGTGTGATGAAAAATATAATATATTGGTCCATTATGAAAAAAGAAAAGCGGGCAAGTTAAATCAGTGGATTGATTTTGATTGACTTGGGCAGGAAAAAAGTATACTGATTGTAAAGGTTGTGGCGTATTTCTCCAAGCACAATTAAAAAATTATCATTTACTTAGTATAAATGTAGAAACGCAGCACAATAAAGTTTTTTTTAGTTATATATCTTATATCACCCCACTCCCCCCTCCTACCCTCGCCCTCCCCTGTCGCTAGTTTAACAATCAATTCAAAAAAGTTTCTAGATGATTATTAACTACTATTACTCAAATATATTCACAATCAGTACTACTGAAGATACTTATAGTCAAAATCCATCTTATCCATTTCAAAAATGAAAAGCAAAATATATGTAGTTCGGTTAGAGTTTTTATTGATACGTCCGTCACACGAGGGCGTTTCAGAGCGCGAAGGGGCGCGCGAAGAGCTTTTTAAGCCGTCTGCCAGCCAATCACAAAGCTGCTAAAAAAGGGAATGAGCTTTAAGTTTTTTATAGCCGTCCGCCCGGTTTTACTTATGTACAAATTCAGTCGGTTACCGTTACATACTGACATGCCTTACGGGGTCGATCCTTTTTTAGTCTGCAGTGTCTTTTTGAACTTGAAGTTTTGAGAAAAAAAATAAGTATTTTCGTATACCTACATTTTGAGTTGTTAATAATTTACTTTAAAACAAAGTTTTAACCGACTTCAATTTAGTACGCCAAGCCACGAGAGCCACATTTATTTTCCAATTTACCACAAGTTTTGTCATTTTACAGCAAATGCGTTGATTATTAGAGAAAAATACCCAATCGCTGTTTGTGGCCCGATAATATTTGGGGAGTATCCGTCGATTCCACAAGGATCACCTTTGGCACTTCATTAGGTGCTATTTCAACGGAATCTTATCGGAATCTGTGACTTTTGTACTTTTAAGTACATAATTGAGGAATTCTATAAGTCATCTGTGGTCGTCGGGTGCGTAACGATCGATATAAAAACTTTTGATATATTTTTACTGGATATAACGACTAATAGTATTTTATGCAACAGTTGTATAATAGAGGTCAAAAAAGGCGAGTGGCGTGTGTTACGATGTGAGCCGAAGGCGAACTCAGACAACGTTGCATACAACACTTTTTCTACGAGTAGCTACTATGAAATAAAATGCAAAATTAAACAATGAAAATTTTAAAAAAAATTTAAATGAAAGGAAAAATTGAAAAATTTAATGCTCTGAGCCGGATTCGAACTGGCGACCACAGGCATTCATGGCCCATCGCTACTTACCAACTGAGCTATCGGAACAATCTGGTTAGGGTACCAAATCCTTCAATCAGTTCCTTCATACAACGCCTTAGGGAGGCGTATGTAGCGACATCTACCAGAAGACTGTTCTGTTGTTCCGATAGCTCAGTTGGTTAGTAGCGACGGGCCATGAATGCCTGTGGTCGCCGGTTCGAATCCGGCTCGGAGCATTAAATTTTTCAATTTTTCCTTTCATTTAAAATTTATAATTTCCGTTAGCAGCGTTACTGCTTAAAAACAAAAATTAATTTAGTATGGGGTGGCGCATCGTTACTGACGATTTCTCAACATAATTTGAGACGTTGGTGCCGTTAAGAAGCCTAAGGGTGAGTTGCACCAAACCGTCTGTAATCGTAAGCGGTGTTCGTTAAAATCTGAATGTATGGAAAGTTTGACAAGTTTCTATGGACTGACAGCTGTCAGCGCCATATTTAACGTTGATCGGTCTGTAATCGTAAGTCGGTGCAACCCGCCCTAAGTCTTCTGGTAGATGTCGCTACATACGCCTCCCTAAGGCGTTGTATGAAGGAACTGATTGAAGGATTTGGTGCCCGAACCAGATTGTTCCGATAGCTCAGTTGGTTAGTAGCGACGGGCCATGAATGCCTGTGGTCGCCGGTTCGAATACGGCTCGGAGCATTAAATTTTTCAATTTTTCCTTTCATTTAAAATTTATAATTTCCGTTAGCAGCGTTACTGCTTAAGGCTGCTTTCACGTGCATACTAGCGCCACTGGTAAATAATTGTGATTATTTAAATTTAACGATAGATATTAAAAAAAGGAGACTGCTATGCACTGTATTTTGTATTTAAGTACCTTGTGAATACATCAAACTAATTTTTATGTTCCTGGAATCGTTGATCTCTGAACTCAAAAGAAAAACGGCCGTTTTAACTTTGGACGCATAGATTGACGAATCCAGCAACATAAAAACTAGTTTGATGTATTCACAAGGTACTTAAATACATAATACAGTGCATAGCAGCGTCCTTTTTTTTTAAATCTATCGTTAAATTTAAACAATCACAATTATTTACCAGTGGCGCTGGTGTGCACGTGAAAGCAGTCTTAAAAACAAAAATTCATAAAAATTTTTTTTATGAAAATGTAGATGTAAATTTTGAATACTATTGTGAGATATGGTTGTGGTTGGAATGCTGGTCGATGCTGCGGTATTAATATGTATATCAGAGTTTTACTGGATTATTTGTGATAAAGTTGGACTTGAAATTGGCTGCGTTTCTGGTACACTAGTTGGAAGGATATTGCATTGTGGCGTAAAAGTTGGTGAAATATTATTCTGTGCTTCTATTTATGGTATAAATATAAATGTTGCTGTTTTTTCTATTGATGTCTTGACTAGATTGGAGACCTTCTTTCTACTGTTTATGGAGTTGTCGATGTAACCTTCAGCCACGGTTGTGGACTTCCATCCACCATGTCTTTTCAAGGCAGTGATATCGCCGCCTGCATCCACTAATAATGTTGCCGATGTTCTTCGGAAGCAATGCCCCGTAAATAACTCCGGGTTTGGAAGATTAAGATAAGCGGCAACAGTTTTGCCCATCAGGCCGAAGGTGCTTATTCCAATATTTTGTGCTTTGCACTTACCTTTGATATATCTCAAGAACAAGTTGGGACTGTTACATGGATTTGGTCGGAGGTCTAAATATTTCTTGCATATTTCATCCAACTATTATAGCAAACACAATTCGGCCGCAAAGTCAAACAACTATTTATAAAATGAGCGGGAATTCGGGAAACATAAAATTGAGACAAATAATGTGTGTCTATGGTAAACTTAATTTTTAATTGATTTCAACTTGCCAGTACTGTCATGTTAAGAATAAGGTGTTTCTTAAATTGGCAGCAATGCCTTTAGTACAATAATTTCTTTGAAGTAAAAACATTCAGTAGTCTGTTAAGTTGGTAGTACCTAATGTATTTTGTTGTTAAATTAGTGTTGATCACGTAATACTACCCAGGTTTAGAAGCGTATGGCTGCTAAGCGTATCGTTTTGGCGACAAAACAGCACGGTTGTGCCGTACTGTTATGGGGAATAGAGTATAGACTTTTGTGCAGACTTATTTTGTATGTCTTTATATTAGTGTTCGGGACTATGTAAATGACAGATAAAAGTACAGGAGTAGATAAAGGATATAATGCACTTTTGATATAACAACATTTGATATATTCTCATGTAATATAATTATCAACAGATAAATGAACTTGTAATATAACAACTAAATATTAATCTAACAGTCAAATGCATAACGTACATGGGATATAACTTTGTTCGATATAAAACTCATTTGGTATAATCTGGAATACTTACTACTATTGTTTCTTACCTATTTTACTCTAAGGCAGGTTGGTGTAGGTACGACGACGAGTAACCACTGACACACAACAGTGTAATACTTAGCCACTGATAATTGTAACAATGGTATTATTTGTATGTTAGGTTAGGGTGCGTAGCGATGCCTATAAAAACTTTTCGAATAATATTAGTCGCAATAACACTCTTTTCATATAATTCTTGAGTCATATAACAACACTTAATATATTTACATTCGGTATAATTATCATTTTATATAATGGTACATTCGATATAATAATATTTAGTATAACATACTTTAAAACTAATGCATATTTCCTATAGTAAACAAATTATATAATGCTAATTTCTTCTAATGCACAATTAGCATAATATGTTTTGGTAGACTCTAAGGCAGATGGTGTAGGTACGACGACGAGCGAAGCGAGGAGGAGTGTTAGGTTGAACTGCGACCTATATATGAGATCCTCTGGCGTAAACTGGAAGGTGTAGGGTTATCGCCGGAGTTGGTATCACTGTTTAAGTACTGGTACGGAAATTAGGAGAACCGAGTAAAATGGGCAGGCGAGTTGTCGGTGCCATGTAGGTTGGAGTGCGGAGTGAGGCAAGGGGGGTTAAGCTCACCCTTGCTCTTCAGTTTGTACATTAATGCACTGATTGAGGAGCTCAGCAGCACTCATGTTGGCTGCTCTGTTGACGGTATCCGTGTCAATAACCTGAGTTATGCGGATGACATGGTGCTGTTGGCCACCTCAGTCAGTGCATTGCGTCAATTATTTGCTGTATGTGAGGCGTATGCAGCATCTCATGGCTTGACGTACAATGTAAAACTAATTATATGGTCTTCAAGGCGGGAAGTAAATGTCCGTTCTTGGTTCCACCTATAGTTCTTAACGGTGTACCCCTCACAATCAGTTTAGATACTTAGGGCATTTGCTGACCGATGACCAGAAAGACGATATATATATGGAGAGAGAGCGCAGGGCATTGTCAGTCCGAGCGAACATGCTAGCCCGCAAATTTGCTCGGTGTACAGATGAAGTGAAAATAACATTGTTTAGGGCTTTCTGTACATCGCTATACACGTCAAGTTTGTGGGTTAGATATACTCAACGGGCGTACAATGCCGTGCGCATTCAATACAATAATGCTTTTAGGGTGTTGTTGCGACTCCCGCGTTTCTGCAGCGCATCATCTATGTTCACCGAGGCCCGCACAGACGACTTTGACGCCGTCTGGCGCAAGAAAACGGCCTCGCTGCTAGACAGGGTGCGCGGGAGTAGCAACAGCATCCTAAGCATGATAGCTAATAAGCAGGATTGTCCTCTGTTGTGGCAAATGGGTCAGAGGACTAAATCTATTTTATGTATAAGTTATTAAATCGATTTCAATCGACTTGTGTCAAATATCTGGGATTCCACTTGGACCGAAGAATGACATGGAAGAACCACATAAAGAACAAGAGAGACGAAATGAATCATCGGTTCAGAAATCTCCTCTGGCTCCTCGGCAGACAGTCGGCCTTATCTCTAACCAATAAGCTGAAAGTGTATTGCTCAATATTAAAACCAATATGGACATATGGCATCCAACTGTGGTCATCAGCTAGCAAATCCAACATACTGTGTCTGCAGAGAGCCCAGAATAACATCCTACGAGTTTTGTCATCAGCGCCCTGGTACGCTCGCAACTCAGAAATCCATGAGTACCTGGAAATCCCAACTATACCAACCAAACCAACGGGCAATGGCCCTACCTTGCCAATCGCCAACCTCTTCCAACTCATCTGCTCATAGTTGTTGTGACTGATCGCAGATTATGATATTGTGAAAAAAAAAAAAAGTTATTAAATACATTAGATTAAGTAAATACTAATGATGTCTTGGACCTTTATGTTGTCTTTAAATAAAATAATACAATACAATAGAACAATTTGCAAACCGTTATTTTTGCTACATTTTCTTTTAGTAATTAAATATTATTCTACTTGATAGTTATGACATAAAACTTGTATGTAACATGATCATTATATCATAAAATTAATATACATAATAAGTGTTATATCCGATGATAATTATACAAAATAAACATATATATTTTGAGATTATAACAAACGTTTAGTGATTATATACCTTGAAAATATATGAAATGTTGTTATAGCGAATGAAATTATATTATTTATTTTTATACCCATCATTACACACCCGTTAGGTTAGGGTTAGCTTGTGTCCCTTAGACCGGAAATAGACACACCGCGAACCGGTGTGACGTCGACTCGCCGGTGGTTAGGTTAGGTGAAAATGAACGATACGATACGATACGAAATAATTAACATGTGTGTGAAAAAAATCTATCTCACAAAATTGTATACCACTAACAATTATATACAAAATACATTATATCCGTTAATTGTTATATCAAAAACGTATTATACTATTTGAACATTAAACGCCATGATATTATTCTGATTGTTGTTATGCCAAAAGTTTATTATGCCCCTTAAGTGATTATATCCAATGAAATTATATTAAAAGTTGTTATATCCAGTGAAAATATATCAATTGTTGTTATACCAATCATTACACACCCGTGGTCGTCATCATCAATTCCACTCCACCAAATTTATGATTTCCGGGTGTAAATACACGAGTTATAACAGAAAATAGCTAAATCACTACACGCGTGCCTAACATAATTGAGGAGTTCCCTCAGTTCCTCATGAATCCCAAGAACCAATTGAATTTTTGAAAAAATAGAAGGAAGCATGTACTCGCAAACATAAAAAAATCGAATCGGCTCATCAATGACGGAGTTCGGAGGTAACAAACGATGAAAAAAAAAACCGAATTGATAACTTCCTCCGTTTTTATTTGAAGTTGGTTAGAAAGAATGGCTATGTATGATTGTGACCGACAATCAACATTTTCATTAATTCAATCAATGTCAGTTTCGCGCGCGCTGATATCCCAGTAACCAATGTCAGCTTCTATGTACAGCTTGTAAATTTAATGACGATTAGTGTCAGTCCTAAACAACACTGTATTTATATAATTTTTGTTAGCTGCTTCATTTATTTTAATCCACAATTTTTGAGCTCGCGTTGTATTCACTACACGTCATGTCATTTAATTACGGAATCAATGAACGTTTGAGTATCAGTTTTGAATTCTGGTAAATTCAGAGGGTTTAGGCGTAATTTTTAATTTTTTTAATAAATTAAACTCCCGGCTCTAATTAACCTCAGCGACCAACCTCGAACTCAAGACCAAATGGAAATAACACATGAACTTCCAGACTCATACAGGAACCTTCAAATGAAAGATACGTCGCTTAATATATTTTACACCAATATACGGAGTATAGTTAAGCCGGGAAAACTCGATGAACTCAAATGTATTATCCATTCCACATCAAACAAGATACATTTAATAATATAAACTGAAACATGGATAAAATCTGAAGAAGAGATAATAAACATCATCATCATCATCATCATCATCATATCAGCCGAAAGACGTCCACTGCTGGACATAGGCCTCCCCCAAAGAGTGCCAAAGTGACCGATCCCGCGCCACCCGCATCCAGCGGACTCCCGCAACCTTTACCAGGTCATCAGTCCACCTTGTCGGGGGCCTACCCACGCTGCGCCTTCCGGTACGTGGTCGCCACTCGAGAACCTTTCCGCCCCAACGGCCATCGGTTCTACGTGCTATGTGCCCCGCCCACTGCCACTTAAGTTTAGCGATCCGGAGGGCTATATCGGTTACCTTGGTTCTGCTGCGGATAGCCTCATTTCTGATGCGGTCACGCAGAGAAACTCCCAACATGGCCCTCTCCATTGCCCTTTGGGTGACTTTGAGCCTTCTTATGAGGCCCATAGTAAGCGACCACGTTTCAGTGCCATATGTCATCACTGGCAACACACACTGGTCAAAGACTTTCGTCTTGAGACACTGCGGAATATTGGACGAAAAGATTTGCCGTAGCTTCCCGAACGCTGCCCAGCCGAGTCGGATTCGACGATTGACCTCTTTCTCGAAGTTGGACCTACCTAACTGGATCGTCTGTCCTAGGTATACATAATCGTCTACAACTTCGAGCGTAAAGTGTCCGATTGTAATGGGAGTTGGTTGGTAATCTTCGTCTTATCCATGTTCATTCTTAGACCAACTCGCTCGGATGCTTTACTGAGGTCATCGAGCATCGTACTTAAGTCCTCCATGGTCTCAGCCAAGACTACTATATCGTCAGCAAACCGAAGGTGAGTGATGTACTCGCCGTTGATGCTGATGCCTAGCCTTCTCCAGTCCAGAGTCTTGAAAACGTCCTCCAGTGCAGCGGTGAACAGTTTTGGAGAAATAACATCTCCTTGCCTGACTCCCCGCTGCAGCGGAATAGGTTTCGAGTTCTGGTCCTGGAGTCGGACTGACATAGTGGCGCTCTCGTACAAACACTTCAGCACTTCGATATAGCGATAGTCAACTTGGCACCGCTGGAGAGACTGTAGTACAGCCCAGGTTTCAATCGAATCGAAGGCTTTTTCGTAGTCCACGAACGCTAAGCAGAGAGGCAGGTTATACTCCTCGGTCTTCTGTATAACCTGACGAAGCGTGTGGATGTGGTCTACGGTACTAAAGCCTCTTCGGAAACCGGCTTGTTCGGGAGGCTGGAAGTCATCTAGCCTGCGTACGAGACGGTTTGTACTGACCCTCGAAAACAGCTTATAGACATGGCTCAGAAGTGAGATAGGTCTGTAGTTCATAATAATAAACATACAAATCACTAATTATTTTCATTACTCGAATTTTAGAACAGATGCTAGAGGCGGCGGAGTTTCCATTTTTGTTCATGACGACTTAAACCATAATATCTTGGAAGAATCTTATATAAATGGCAACAATTACCTATGGATACACATTGACAAGCTTAATTTGGATATTGGTGTAATATATAAACCCGGACATACAAACAATATTAGATTTTTGGAAGATTTTGAGTTGAACTTGCAAAGGAAAAGGCGAGCAGTAGTATTCGGAGACTTTAATTTGAACTTATTGTCCCCTGACAGTAACACAGCAAGATACGAAGAAATGCTACATGAATGTGGATTCTTCATCCTTAACAAAATCGACGTAGATTATTCAACGCGAAAATCCTCAACCAGCAACAGCATACTTGACCACGTTCTTACAAATCTAACAGAAAATAAATTCAATATATCCCTCTTAGACTCCGCACTCTCCGATCACGTACAAATATTTAGTAGCATTGAAAAACTGAAACCGGTAAAAAAACAATGTGTTAAATATGAAGCGATTGACTATGAAACCTTAAGCGACTTAGCTGAAGCTTGTAATTTTCATTCATATAAAAACGAATATAATGAATTACATACCGCAATCAAAAACTGCATAGTTAAAAGTACTATAGTAAAATCAAAAATACTGAATCTACCTCGTAGTGATTGGATTAGTAAACACATTATCGACAGCATAAACTATAGAAATCAACTATGGCAGTCACTGAAGATCAACCCACAAAGTACTAATTGTCAAGCTAACTTCACTAAACAAAGAAATCTGACCACTCAACTAATATCAAATTCAAAAAATATTTACTACTCTGAAAAAATTTCTAAATGTAAGAATAATTCGAAAAAAACATGGGCTTTAATAAATGAACTATCCTGTAATAAAATCACACATGAACGCAACCCTCCTAAACTTAATAAAGATTCCGCTACTATTACCGAGGGCGCCGCGGTATGCGAAATTTTCAACAATTTCTTCGTAAACATAGGCCTTGACTCGGCACGTAAAATACCATTACAATACCACAATAATTTTGCATATGTCGATCACCTGCCATCAACGGCATCAATCCCTGATCAGTTATCGAACCTGACTCCGTGTTCCGAAGAGGAAATTTCCAAAATAATAGACGCTTTAGACAGCAACTCCAGTGTAGGTCTTGATGGCATTAGTACAAAGTCTTTAAAATGTATAAAAAATCACACCATCTAACAACTTACCAAATGCATCAATGCATGTTTAGAAACGGGTGTCTTCCCGGATGAATTAAAAGCTGCGAAAGTCAGTCCGATCTACAAATCTGGTTCAAAAACTGATCCCGGTAATTACCGACCCATATCGGTATTACCGGTAATTTCCAAAGTCTTTGAACGAGTTCTGTATAACCGTCTTGAAAACTATTTAAATAAAACCGGGTTCCTGTTTGAACGTCAATATGGTTTCCGTACTAAGTCAAATACTTTATCTGCCACCATAGATTTAATAACTAAAATCAGATCAAGTATTGATGCAAAAAATTTAGTCCTTGGAGTTTTCATTGACCTGAAGAAGGCTTTTGATACTGTAAGTCACTCAATCCTTCTAAGTAAACTTACTAGCATCGGAATAGTGGGCAACGCACATAAAATACTAACATCATACCTCTCGAATCGGTGCCAAGTTGTTAGGATTGGAAAATACCAAAGTACAGCGCAACCTATAACATGCGGCGTCCCACAAGGCTCTATATTGGGGCCACTCCTGTTCATCATCTATATTAACAACATAAGCACTCTTAACCTACACGGTGAAGTATCACTATATGCGGATGATACATGTATCTTCTATCACGGGAGCTCAATAAGTAACATTGTCAAACTAGCCCAAGAAGATCTTGTAATTTTACAGGAATGGTTCCAATATAATCTGCTTACAATTAATGCATCTAAAACATCGTATATAATATTTAAATCTAAAAACAAACAGTATCCTAGTTTTGATCCATTAACTGTCAATAATATCCCAATAAAAGAATCATCACACGAAAAGTACCTCGGTTTAATATTAGATAACGGCCTAACGTGGAAGGTGCATGTAAAACAAATTGTCTTCTATTCTGGCTTACATAAGAAACATTGTTAAGTGCATTCCTCTTCATGTACGTTACAGCGTGTATAACTCACTGATCAAATCACACTTGAACTATCTCATTGAAATATGGGGCAGCGCGTCCAAAACTAGTCTTAAAGAAGTTCAAATTGCCCAAAATAAAATAATAAAAAAACTTTTTAATTTGGATTACCTAACGCCTACAACCACCGTTTATTCTAAAACTAAGCTAATGAGCATTCATCAACTTTTTGTTTATAACACCACTATACTTATAAGAAAAATTCTGCACAAAAATATTCACTGTCTAACCACCTTTAGAACAAATAAAGAAAGAGGCAAAAGAACTCTTAGAAGTGCGAATAATCTATCCCTTACTTTTCCGCGAACTAAAAACTTCGGTAATAAAAATATAACATACCAGGGTGCGCGTATGTACAACAACTTACCCGACTATATTAAAGAAGTACCAAGTCTGTCCATTTTTAAAAAGAAATTAAAATCTTATATATTTAATAAAATCCCCGTCATCTAAATACGGCCCTGGAAAAAACGAAGTTTTATCTCTAGCCCAGCAACAGACCATGCCGACCTGGCTAGCGACTAGTAAGTATGCGAATATATGTAAACCTACCTGCCACAAATATATAATCTAAAAATATCGCATTCTTACCTACTAAACAAAATATCAAAACGATTTGAATTACCTTTTAACCATTTCTTTTTTTTTGTTGTTTACATAGCTAAGTGTATAACCATGTTCATGTGAACGCTCACGAAAAGTCATTCTTGTTTTATATTATAAGATTACTCATTAAGTGAAATGTATATATTTCTTTTGAGTAAAATAAATAAATGTCTTTAACCAGAATATGATTTGTACGGTCGAAAACTATGGCTGGTTAAAATATACGCCCGTGTGAAATTTATACAGGCTGTATAAAAAATACGGATCCTAAATTTTTTCAGGCACATCGCCGGTAACGAGGACTCAATGGAACGTGTGGTGGTGCAAGGGAAAGTCGAGGGCAAACAAAGCATTGCAATGGCTGCGGTGGTGCGAAAATCGACCGTTACATGACCACGACAACTCTGTCAAGAGTGCACGACTAAGAAAAGAGATAAAAAATATTGGCTAAATAATAGCAGGATGACATGATTTAACGGTGTATGAAATTGGGTTTTAAAGATCTTTATTTTCTCATAAGAATATAAATACATATTCACTTATATGAAAGATTAAACATGCATTTAATATTCATGCTTATTTTTATTTGTTTTTGTCGGCCAGCGTAAGTATTTAAATACCCAGTAGTTAATCCCTTAAATAAATAGTCATAACTAGTTTGGAAATTAAGTAAAATGAGTTCATCTGAGCAATTACATTAAAACGCGCTCCACTTATTTTCACTATGGAATAAAAGCGCCTTAGGCACTTATGTAATGTGTTTGACTTATTTAAACTGTAGGGTATCGCACTGTAACAATTTACAACTATTAAAAATTAAGTTTTCTCTACCAGCCTCTAGTAGTAACGGTTATAGCTCCTAGTGCATGTCACTGTCAGCACATGAGAAAATGAATTTTGATATTTACATATTCGCATAAAAGTTACGGAATTTTTCATTGACGGTAATAGTAACTTCTCAGGTAAAAACAAGATGTTGTTTTGTTATACATTATTGTTGTTTAAACGACGAGGCATCAATAACATTAATATTGTTATTGATGCCTCGTCGTTTAAACAACAATAATGTGTAACATATTATAGTCATTCAGCGCTGGGATATATAAGCAATAGCTTTTGGTCACCACTTCATTCGCGTTGAGTTCCTTTGGTTGGTCTTTTACTGGGATAAAAAGTACTATATATATGTTAATCCAGGCTATAATATATTTGTATACTAAAATTCGTCGTTATCCGTCCAGCCGATTTTGCGTGAATTAGTAACAAAGGTCCAAACTTTCGCATTTATAATATTACCAGCTTCCGCCCGCGACTTCTTCTGCGTGGACCCGGGATATTTCAATATTCGTGCAAAATTTCATCCAAATCGGTTGGCCCGTGCGATTGAGTAACAAACATCCAAACATCTAAACTTTCACATTTATAATATTAGTAGGATCTAAGTAGTAGGATTTCGTATGTGGAGCGCGGTCTGCCCCGGCTGCAGCGGCCAGCGGGCGCGGCGCGGTGACGCCGGTGACGGTGCGCGCCGCGCGCAGAACGGGTTCCCTCACTATACTTAATCACACGAATACTTAACGGTACCGACTCGATGGCTTCAAATGTCAATTGCAATTAATCACGGCGCCGTATACATTGCTCAGTACTTTTTTTAATAGTTAGTAGAATTTTCTTAGCGTCTGGCCCTAATGTTACTTTAATACTTCAGTGATTAAGGTTTAAGGAATTTGTGACTAGGTAACGGTATTATAATTAAATTGCATTTGAATTTAGTTATTTCTTGCTGTTCTATTCGCTTTGAGAGAGTCCTCATCCCCGGATATTTTAGACTTAAACTTGGTGTAAATAATGAATCCAGAAGAATGTAAGTAGGCACGAACTCTCACATCATTGACGTCATATGATTCGTAGTCCAATTGCTGGCTCCAAAGCAGCAGAAATAAAGTGTATAATATCCTCTCCTGTGTTCAATACTTACCTACCCTCTTTTCCGACTAATCGATAGGCAAATAGAAACAATTTTGTTCGTTTAGTATTTACTTTGTATAAAAATTAAAACGAGTGGCTCCGTCATCGGCTGTAGAAATCACGAGACCAACAAAAAAATAGTAATATAGAAATTCGAGAAAGTTGCTCGACAAAAAATATCTATATACCTACCTACTACTTCATCAACGAACCTCCTCTCAAAATTACACGAGAATCGGTTAAGAAATGCGACTAACTCGTGTATATGCAGAATGTTACAAAACATCATTGAAACGCATCCCTGAAAACGTAAAACTAAAGAGTAATTTCCTCTGAGAGACAACCACCAATAACCATAACCGAGTTAGAGTAGGTACCACCTACATACTCATGTTCGTCAATTTATGATGAACCGGAAACAAGAACACGAAATCGTCTTTTAGTTGTGAAATATGTTGAAGATGATTTATTGAGATGAGGAAATTTACCTCCTTTTTTTAAAAGTAAGTACTTAAAAAGGGGTTTGATTTTCTTTGATTGAGATTGCAAACCTTTTTAGAATAAAATGGTTTAATAATTTTAACATGATAAATGTTTAAATAATCTATGAACATAACATACAGTTTGATTGACGTGACAGCTTATTAGGGTTGGCACTTTTTTCAGTTAGATAAATATTTTATTTTTAATGGGAGATTATGAAACACGATGTATATGTACAAAAACAGTATTAATCAACCTGGCAATGTCTTTTCCAAGATCTCACGGTTCTAAACACTCTGATTTGCCATACGATAAATAAATAAATATAAAGGATTAAATAAAAATGTGACGGGACCTGTTATTGTATTTAACTTCCTAATTTGAGCTTATGACCTCTGAAAGTACCTCTATACTATGAACTAATAAAAACTAACTTTGAATTCTGCCCTTAAGCACATCGAGGCAAACGATATATATATTACAAAATATGAAAACAAATGATTTGAACAATTAAGAATCCCATTAAGCGTGCAGTGACGAGGCCTGCGTATATGGCGGCCGCGCTACGGTACCTAGGCGCTATAACGGATTTTATTCAACGACACGGGTTGCCCCAATTAGTGAGCTAATCGTCCAACTAAACTTGACTATTTATAGAAATATTCGTTGATACTAAGACTAGTCCCAGAGTCAATTATCATAATTAGGTATCTTAGTGCTACATGGACACTTTATGGATTTACCGCTAGTGACTCGCCTCAGTTGAAACGTCTGTGAGAAGCTCGATAAAGTTGGACCAGCAGGTCTCCGAGTTTATCGCGTCGATAAACTCACTAAACTGCTGGACCGATTTTGTCGAGATGCCTACTGCCAACTTTGCTTTGTAAATTGTAACTCAACAGTTGCAGTAAATTCAAATCAAATCAGTGTGAAATGTATTTATGAGTTTATGGCATAATATAAGTTAGCGCCGTATCTACCTACCGTCTACTATACGCGCACAGCTAAAACACCCTCTTCTTCATCGCGCACTGAAAGTGCCCTCATGGAAAGCATCGAGTAAAAAGTAATGCGTTCTGCTTTTATGGCTGTTGCGAGTCACGGTCTTTATTGCAGAGGGGTCCTAGGTCTAAATGGTCCTGAGTACGAATTACAACAATTTATATCTACCCACGTCCGAATAAACACACGCGTCAATCCTGTACCGCACGAGAAAGAGAAAAAAACACCTTTTGATTCCATCAAACACGAAAAAGGATTGCCATTTGCAAAAATGTTAGGAACAAGTGAACCATTTTATTTACTAATTACTTTCGCATATCTAATTAAATAATGACTTAACGCGCTCCTCAATGATCTTGTTCAAATCAGCGTACATCATTATGCTTACTTATTACTCCTACCAGAATTATCAGGATTGTAAGAACCGGAACTTTATACGTATATACCTACTCGTAATTTTGGCCGTACTTCGCATACAAGGCCGTTGGCCCCCTCGCATAAAAAATGATTGTACCTTCAAATCTATCCCGAGGCAGGGTCGCTCCCTCAGGCCGGCCCCCGCCCCCTGCCCCCGCGGCCTCCTCCTCCGTAATGTTTTTCTCCCCCGCCTCCGTTACGTATGTATATGAATAGCTCTGTCTTGTGAAAATTATTATTTTGAGTGTCTTAGTGATGATGTCTACTCCTGGAACAAAAAAGTTATTAACGAGTTTAGAGTAACTATAGGCTTGCCAAAAATAAATTTTAGGAGAATCGGCTTGTATAGGCGCTCCGCCACGGTACTTTGAAATAGCGGTCTAGTTACTAAACGGTTGTCGCAGATGACGTTTGCCCGTTATGGGCTGGGCAAAATACAAATGAAGTACTAAATACTATCCCGCCTGTAATTTAAATACAAAATATGTTTATGTTGTGTATTTGATACATACAATACAAAATACATTTTTTTTAATGTGATAGGAGGCAGACGATCAGACAGATCTAGTAGTTACACCGATCATTCTATTATAAAAATGGATAAAATGTGTTTTAAAACTTAAAGTTTTTTGAATTAAAAAAAAAACTAAATAAATACAAGTGAGTGCGGTATTTGAAACCAAATACCAAATACTTCTCCAACCTCTAGTTAAAATACAAATGTAACATACGTAATTACATTTCAAATACATGTAATTGAAATACTGCCTAACCCTGGTTTAAGCATACATGCAATGTGAACGCATTAGATCAATGTCGACGCATGTTCAGAAAATTATTCAGAAGTTAAAATCATATTTAATAGAAAACTGTTTCTATTCTCTGAAAAGACTTATCCAATGTAAATAGATACCATAGATATGCTTAGCAAATGATATCTTAGATGTAAACGTGTAAATATTAGTTTATTTTGCTTATGTGTACCTAAGTTTAACACGAAGGATTTGCAACCTGCTGAAATCTCTGCATGAGAGCAATAAAGTATTCTATCATCACCCGAGTCGCTGCGTCGGTCAGATTCTCCCTCGTTCAGGTCTTTAGTGTGCCATGGCGATTGTCATTCCTTGTAACTCCTGTCAAGTAGCAGCAATAAAGTTGTTTGGCGTCGGATAAAGTTCGTCTGGTAAAGCGGAAAGAAAATGTGGAAGTGTACATATATGTGGCTTGACGGAGTACTGAGATGAAACCGGTTAAAACTATGTTAATAAAGTAAATGATTGAATCAGCAGTGTGCAGCAAGATACCGTTTTCGGGTAATGATCGCCAACTTGGTAGTACAAATAAGTTACGGAGTACGCCAGCGCTCTTGATTAGTATTTAGAATAATCTCCTTTTGCGGCAATTGAAACATATTTTTCGGATAGAGCTGTGAGCTAGAAAGCTGTGTAACATTGGTGTACAGTCAAGTGCTAAAATATGTAAAAATATGTATGTATCTATTTAATGCTCTCGTAAATATGTACCGAAACCTTAATCCGCTGACATAAGAGCAAGGGGACATATTTATGCGTAAGTTGTATGTAACCAAATGTTTACCACCCGGCAGTGAAAAATAAATTTCCCCGCCCCCAACACGCTATCAAAACGTGGTATGGTATGTCGCTTGCGTCAGACATATGACATTGTGGCTAAAAGAGCATATTAATTGTATACGAGTATCTACCGCGTACTACCTACTCTATAATATTGGAACAATTACATGTAAATTGTAAATTTACAACGTACCTATGCCAACTTTCTGTTAACGCGCTCTGCATAAGTATCTACCGGTTGCCGCAGCTGAACTAACTCAATACTTTATTTAACGTATACAAGTACAACAGACAGAAATAAAAAAATGTAATAAGCAAATATGTGACGGAATACGAATGTTAAGCAAAAATATAACCAGGTATTTATACAAGGACAATCACTTGAATAAACATTTCCGCTTCGCAATTGAACTTGTAATACATGTATTGAATAATGTAAGCTTCAAAATACATTTCCAACGAACTTATCATTACAAGTTTTTAATGTTTCTATGGATCTATTAGGAAAGAGCAAACAAATTATAATTGCGAAACCCCTTATTACCCCTCAAACTGCCCCCTTTACTGGAGCCGTAAATTTCTATATCTATACCAAATTTCAGCTTCCTATGTCAAACGGTCTTCGAGAAAAGTGGCTGTGACAGACGGACAGTTTTCGAGTGATCGCATTAAGTGTCCCGTTGGACCAATTTTGGCACGGAACACTAAAAAGACCGGGTTGCACTCCGGGAGTGCCGGCAGAAGTGAAAACTCAATGACATTGGAACAGTTTTCCGATCAGGTCACGTGTCCGTCTTACGAATTTTCAATCTGTCGAATTTTACGGTCAAGTGACATCTCACGGTCACGTGACCTGTTGCGAGTTTAACATTTATCCCCATCACAAAAGTACACAGCACCGCTAAAGAAGTTTCTGCTTCAAAATAAAAGTTTGTCCAAACTGGAACAGGAATTATGCTGAGATAGAACATCGCAGCAAAAATGTATGGAAGAATGTAAGAGTAAAACCCTAAAACGGTTTCTCGGTTGCTGGTTTGTCTAGTATGTATACGATTCAACTTTCTTGTTAGGAGGCCGATTATTATAGCTCACTAACTGAACATTAAAACATTTTTCTACTCCTGTACCGTTATCTGACATTTATATAGGCTTTACTTCAAATACAATTACACCGATAATAAGTCGTCGAAAAACTCTATGCTCTATGGCCCATAAACGCACTGTTTAGTGTACTTTTGTGGTTCATACATTTTTCATAAAAACACTGTTTACCACGATGTCAAATCATCTAACTTTTTTTTAATCAGCCGCTATATTGCAGTGTTATTCAATAACATTTTTTTTCGAAATAAAAAGTTTTTATTTAAGTACTATGAAACATTTGTAGAACATAAATTATTTGCTTAAATGTCTTAAATAAAAATAAATGATCATTTACTGTATGTTAATATACACATTTTACCAATTATTGGTATTATTTATAAATATAAACCGCTCCGATTCGGTTCGGATCCGGATTCAGTTTGGTTCGGATGGCAAGTGCAAGGAAATTAAAAACAAAACAGACCATAAACAAGAGGTGCCAATGTGTCATATTTCTAATTTCCCACCAAAGTTCCAGTTCAAAATTAAAAGACGAAATATGATATCTATTCGTTATTAATAACTTATTAAGATTTTATTCGTGTTTGTGAAGTGAAGAAAAATGTGTACGTTCTTTTTAAAATGGACGAACAAGAAAATAACTGCACCGCTGAAGAAATTGCGTCAGTAGTAGTAGAACTAACGGAAAACTTACTGCCTAAAAATTAAATGCTATTTACTCAAAATTAGTCGTAGAAAAAGTATTGTATGCGACGGTGTATAACTTGGTCTTAAAACGCTCGTGGCGTCTTTAATTGCGATGCTCGCCAAGGCTCGCATCGCAACTCGCGACACTCGCGTTTTAAGACCCTACTGATACAACAGTTGCATAAAATACTATTAAAAAATAGCGTGAAATTTATACAATAATAATATAAAAGTTACACATAAAACTATACGTACTAAACGTGACCAATCCAAGTTGCAGAACAGTTGCATAAAATACTACAATAAATGTGACAAGTTTGTATAGGCGAAGTTGTATTTTTTATAGTGCACGACGACACTTGAAATTTCTTTCACATAAATAGTATTGAAGGACAAAAAAAACCAAAAGCGTCTCTTGATATACAAAGCCCAACATGAGGTCAAAAGTCTATGAGTGTGAAATGTAGTTTTTGAAGTGAGGGTTTAGAGTGAGGTAATTTCTGCTCGGAATTGGAGAATCAGAAAACGGAAGTAAGGTCATGGACAGCGTCGTCAACATTTGGAAGACTATTTCATAATATTAATGTACTTATAAAGTATAAGTATAAAATAACGTATGTATTTTAATACTTATATATAATTTGCAAGCTCATTTATTATTTGTAATGTGTTTAATTATAAGATAAATTTGTATGCCTATTGGCGAAACAGCGTTGTTAACTACCTATGTTTACAAATAAAGCACTTTGAATTTAATTTTGATTAAGTACATATATATATATACTCAATCAAAAAACATGAAAAAACATGCTAAGTACATTTCCAGCGATAAGGCTTAATCATAAATATCTTATTAGAAAATTAAATATAGGTACAAGGCAGAAAAATAAATTAAATTAAATTAAAGCTACTCAAACAACCCCCCCGCGTCACTCCCGGTGCAAAGGTAAGAAGACCATATTGATAAGAAGATGAGTGAAGTGAATAATAACAAGCAAAACCATAGCAACGTATTAAACACAGATATAAAAAGTTAGATATAGAGCTGCTGGAAGCACATTCATCTAGAAGTGGTTCCTAACATTCCCTCTTCTTTTCAATCCGAACTCTTCACTTCACATATTAATATATATATATATATTAATATGTTATTTCAGTAAGCGACTTGCCTTGCATTACGATAAAATAATTTTTGTTACGGACGTGTTTACTGAAAGGGTCACAATCATTACAAAACTGGTTAGGGTTATAGATAAGTAGGTATAAAACCATACGTATGCCAATGTTTCCATCAAATCTATCCGATTCAGAAAATTGAAAATGATGTCATACGAAACATTAACGAAATCAATCTCCCTGAAAAATACACCTTGCCAAAATGAATGGAATTCGATTATTCTCATAGGCATTTTGATCTGAAACGTAGTACCTATATCCAAGCATACTTATCATATGCGTTGTCTACTTTGAGGAATCACGATTACGGCTCCTTAACGTTTTTAATGGCCACAGTATAACAACGTAGATTTACAATAATATTGTTCAACAAAGCACACATGGCACGTTTTCTCCTAAATCGCAAACCGGAAGCAAAAAACCAGTGGCAAAAAGTGAGAGTGGCCTTACAAGCGCATTCTGCTAAAATGAAATAATTTATTACCGACTGTTGAAATGAAGTGAGAACGATTGTTTCGCGGGGCGGTTGTTTAAAAGGGAGTGCGACGTTTTGCGTAGCCACTGCCTATTGTTGTTTACCGGGTAGGAGTAGGAGCTCTAGGTAGAATTATAGGGTGATTCGTTACTTTGACGAAACTAGATATAGAGGTATAAGCGAAAGAAGATTGTTGATCGTTCGTCTCGTATCGTAAAACAACTCAAAAATAAAGACGAATATATGTTACCTGCTATTAAAACGAAATTAACTTCTTCGACGATGTTTAACGTTTATTCGCTGATAGTACCTCCAGGAAAAGGATGTCTTTGTCCAATGATTTCGTCAATACGACCTTATTTTTTTAGACTTTTTAAGCATATTTTTAAAACACTTGCAACCGTTCCACTTTCTGACAGTTTTAAATAGGAAAATTTGTAAGGTACCTACCTACTTACAGTAAAAACATTCACTAACTTATTAATTGTTAAAATACAGCACCCTACCAAAAGGTCTAAGTAACCTATGAAAGTGAGCGTGTTTTTTGCATAGAGGTATTACGAGATAGTCTCAACGCTGGCGCAGGCCCGGGCATCAGCTGCGCCATAAATCACGCCGGACAACGTGCCGGCGCGCCCGCCCGCGGTCAGCTCTGCGTCACTCACCCCAGTATATCATGGCCCCGATAACCCGAACAACTAATCCCGATCGGATATCAGTTACACTGGCCACCTTAGGGCGTCTTGACGGTAAGCTTTGTGAACTTGCGATTGTGAATACCAAACCAAACCCAGCTGCCTCCCGACATTTAGGTTCACCAAGCTTACTGAAACACGGAGGCTGTAACAAATAACTTATATAAACGCTATACACGTCTAGAACAGGTATGCACATAAGTAAACTACAGGATAGTTCTGCTTGCTTAGAACCTTGGCCGTGCGAAATGTATCCGTCCAACGGATGATTTAATGTCCTAATAACTTAAACTAGTTATTTGCTTTAATATTCCAAATCCGGTTGTGCCAATTGTGGCAGGGGATCTATCTAGCAAGAGAAAAAGTCCTATTAGAAGCGACTAGCTTCAATCAAGACTTGGTAGCGCAATTTATCTCATTCAAACGAATTTCCTTTACATTCGACACACATGGCGAATCAAATCCGAGAGAATTATGCTAGGGAGAAATCTTATTCAAATTGGACATTCGGCAGCTTAATATCGCATCGACACGCGGGATTTTGCTCCAGTTTTGCGATGGTAGAGAAGGTGAACAGTTCCATATCCACTTTAAAAAAACCGTTTTGTATCTTCGAAGCTCTACAAATTAGCAAATCAGATGAGATAAAAAAATCTCCGGAGTGTTGCCCAGCGCCAACGTTTTACGTCTAATCCCCTTTTAGTCTTCCGTATTCAAGGGAGTGATCTTAATTAAGAGGGTATAAATGGTTCTGTTTTGACCCTCATTAAAATAATTACAAATGAGATAGGTAAAAAGAATACACTCATGTTTCATCAAATTCATAACACGAAAAATGGGTGAATGTAAAAAAGCCTTAAAACATGATTTTTTCAATTCTAAGATGCTTTATTCCGGGTGGAAGTTGTTTGGACTTGATCCAAGAAACTTTCAACCCGGAAGTAATTTTATGTATTTAAGAAGCATGAATAATGTTTGTGTATGATTTATCTTGAATATTATAAAGCAAATGTGAATGAACCAAAATAAAGAATTAATTATTTATTAATATTATTTCCGACTTTTCATGAGATAATTTAGCTATTAAGTGTTTTGATATCTGATGTTTTGTTGGATGTTATCTACATATAGGTAATTATTTAAATGATGATATGTCCGTTACACAGAAACGATCTATTATTATTAATTATTTCCAAAGGGGTTTGGGTAACTGTGTTGTAATATTTTTTAAATGAGCGGCCACTCGTTAAATTGGTATATTATGATAGATCTATTTTAAACAAACATATTTTGTTATGAAATGTATAATACTCTAAAATGCGTCGGAGCCGAGATATTTGCAAAACATATTTCCGCGGGTCATATTGAAAAGTTATAAACCAAACTAAAACACCTCGGCTCCGATATTGTTTAACGTGTTTATTTTCATACATATATGCGTATTAAGCGGCCCTCAAAAAGATTTTTACACAAACATCCGTGGCCGCTGCAAAAAAATATATATATTTTTGTCATACAAGATTACCCAATGGCCGTATTTGACTAGTTGTCAGTATGACGAGTAGACCAGCCCAGCAGCACCGAAAGACGCACTCAAACGGCGTTATATTCATCCAGTTATGGTGCTTCACGAATCATCTATCACTATCGGCTAAGATTCAGCGAATTTTGCTTCGTAATTCAGCGTACGTACATAATCTAAGTACGAAAAAAAAAATCTTTGAAAGGCTTTATCTCGGAAACTATTGGGCCACAGAGACAATTCTAGTCCCATATTGTAGCAATATTATCTACTTTAAAACGTCCTCATACGGTACTATCAGAAATTAGTGTTTGAGGGTATTCACGGTATTTTCGATTTTTGATAAAGTTGCGTTCGGTGGCCGAGGTCACAAACATTGAGCCAACATAATAAAAAAGTCTGCAAAATATCAGAACTACCGGATTTGACGCAGGCTCTGGGTGTAGGTATACGTAGTCGTCAAAACCTGAGGTAATGATGATTGAGATTCTCAAACAATTCTATAGGTAAATTAGCTTGTTACTTTTACTTACCTTTTTCGTATGCTGCACTCGAAGTATGCAACATTTGATGCCTCACTGGCCTTTCTACGTGGTGGTTTTTACATCCATATAATGATAATTTTCACCTCAGCGCTCCTAATTATATTTATTTTGTTTTGAATGGTCCACCAGCCACCGAAAAAGCACTCTGCGCGAAATCATTGTAATGTTGTGCGTTGGACTACATATAGTTACGTAGTTATTTTTATTAAACGTGTGAAATGTAGTACTTAAAACTGTGTTTAAAGTAAGTGCATATTTATGTAATATATTTTGGTATAAAAAGCCAGGAGACCTAAACAGTCGCTTTAAAAATTCGCTTAAAAAATATGTGTAGGCGGGCACACGCCGCGCGGGCCGCGTTTGCAGCTGGCGAGCTTCCTCTCCGGGCAAAAACTCCGAGGACCTGTGGAGCCGTCAACGACCATATCATCCAATTTGCGTTTTTCCATTTCATTATCATGTCTTTGATTTCCTCATACTTATTGTGTATATGTTATATTTAAATTGTATATTATGTTTCTTTTAAGATATGTAAACAATAGCGTTTATAAATATTAAGGTGGTAAGTGAGTGTTGAGAATATTTTTGTGTTTATGGCGTAGTATGTATGTTGAGCCCAAAAATGAGAGCGGCGAGGGTTGCGATACGAACTTTAGCGAGCTTTCGAGCCAACTAGCATTTTTACCTAGATATTTATACAATGTTGTATAAACGTACCTTTTTTACGCCTAGACACTTCAACAAAATATAATTGAATGAGAAGTTACCTACCTATGTATGTCAAAGAAAGTAATGACATCAACTTGACTATAAGTAATACAAAAAAAGTCCCAAGTTAGTCCAAGGGACATAAGAACAACTAATAAGAAAATAATAAGAACTAAAATTAATTTCAAAAATACATTATTCGTTCACAAGATTTTTTCAAAACAAATCATATACATACAAAATTTTGCTTCAAAAACGCACCGAACAAATACCTCTACCACTAAACATAGTCCATACCTACTACAGTACTATTAATCTACTGTATACTATACTTCTACGTCAGCCTTACGTATACGTACGTTCGGGTCAGCATCCTTTTATGTAGTTTTGCATGTGCACAACAGTGACAGTTTTGCGGCAGTACGACCTTGGTAAGCCCGGGAGCTTAATTTGTTTGTACAAATTCTCAGAAGGTCTAGGGTACTTACCTACCCTAAATATTAGCAATAGCAACGAAAGCGACATTTTTGCAGGTAGCTCCAACTGGTTTTTATTTAGAAGATAAAAGTTTATTAGCATGAATTTACATGCTTTAAAACAATTATCAGAAAAAACGTTCCGCTTCGTTAGCGTCATTCGAGTTTCGGGAGTAGCGTATTCAAGCAGGTAAAAAAACGAGGGGAGCTTTTTGTGTACTTTGGGTGCCTACACCGCGATTTAGTCGAGTCGCGAGTTGTGGTTACCCTCAGGGTTCCTTCAAAGGTTGGGCTCACGTGCAATATAGTATCCCTTACTGACTGTGCTCTACGGAGCAATATGTGACAGAACTCGACATTCGACTGTTATCGGGTCTAATTTCTAGTTCAGTATGATGGAGATTCTTACCGTGAAACCGTTACTGGTTTGCCATAAGGGGTAATTTCGTCGGTTAGCGACCAACTAATGAGTGTCCCGGTGAATTCTTATTCTGAGGTCCGTGTCCGCTACCACTCACATGAATTGGTGAACCGAATAGATATTAACAGTATATTCCTGTTTAATAGCTACTTTAAAAATTGCATAACACCGTGACCCGGTATGATTTGAATCTGTCGAAATGTTATTATCTTAAATAAAATAAAAAAAACCTTGTCCTGGTGGTCGTCGCTAACCAAAGCTCGTCGCGTAACCGGCGCAATGATATATATTTATAAATCAATAAGTATTATATATATATTTATAGTATTTGTTTATAAAAAAAAGTTTAGCGGTACGTACTCACATGTATTGTTTAAGTATATAAATCAATAAATTATTTTCTTAAGTACTTATCTAAGAGCGAGTAAATCTTTAAAGTAATCTGCTCTTCGCGTCGTGTCATTGATATTTCAGTGTTTACAACATTTCATAAAAAAACATATTTTCATAAAATCCTTAATAGCGTGTCTTGGGCAGTACGCCAGAGAGGTACGGAACCCGCGTCGTGCGTGCGCGGATCAGCTCGACCTCTCGCCGCGTTTATCGCCCCGCCGCGGGCGCGCGCGCGGTGCGGAATTGCGGAGGGGTGTTATTGTGATATCCATCTTTTTCACCTTTTTTAATGTTTTTTTTTACAAACGAGTGGCGTGTGGCCCCACTGATTAGATCGTGTTAACACGTGTTTGTATATTTTTTAGCGCAGGTACTTTTTAGGGGAGAGCTGTGGCAGGTTTTTTTTAATGGTCGGTATTTTACAAAGGGCAAAGGTCGCATAAAACATTCTTTATACTGTTTTTTTAGACCATCAAGAGCGGAAATAATAGATCTTTATTATATTGTCATGATTTTTTGGTTCCTGGGTTTTGGTTCTATGTATTTGAGTAAGTAACTATTACGACGATAAATTTGGGCACCGGCTGAAGGAACTTGTATTATCCAAACCGTTATATTCCGTTAAGGAATATACCGAAAACAAATTGCAAAATTGATTTATTATAATGATTATCATTATTACTAAGTTATTATTTGTGTTGTCCTTGTTTCTAGAATATTGTGACATTTTACCGTTATTGTACCTATTGATGATTAACAAAATTTAGTTATTTATCATGACATATGACATTGCTTAAATAGGATATTTAAATTATGACAAGTTTATTGCCTTTTTTATTAATTTTCTTTTTCACGTTCTTGTGTGAAATTTTAAATTATCAAATGGAATTGTTTGTGTAACACGATCTTTTAGTGACTCCATCTTATTTTTGATGTAAAATAAAATGTTATTTTGTAGAGAAAATAGATGAATCATTCCATTCATATAGAATCCCTTGAATATATTTCAACTGGCTAACCCAAAGTCTTTATTACGTTAGTATTTTTCTATTATTGTCATTAAAACACAAATTTATAATAATTCGTTCAATACAGGGGTCAATTGCATAGTTGTCTGTGCAAAATTTATTTTATTTTAGCCTTTGTGTGGGTCTATTCAGAATTTATAATTTATGTGATCTCAATAAGCTTGGTAATTGGAGTTATTATTACGGGTCAACCGCCCTAAGACGCTGCATCCCTGCGCTCGGCTGGGGGTCGAAACGGTTAGGGGTCAGCGATTTATTGCGCTTTACAATAGTTAGATCCGTGACCGTGATACCGGCGCGGCGCGGCGCGCATGACTCAGCGACTCAGCGTCTTCACTGAGCGTTTTGTAACGCGTGCGCGTCCTAACTTCTGATATAACGGACATCCTCTCCTCCATCGTAATATTTTCTCTTACCTCTTTCAGACCGGAAGAATGGGCCTCTGCTAATGTAAAATTAAGTATATTTAGATTTGTCAGTTAGATGCAATCAACCCGCTCAATTGTTGGCCGGGTCCGAAAGGGATATTCGATGTTCCTACATATATGGGTGTAAATTTGATACGGGCTAGTACTTATTCGGATGACGATTTATGTCGGTTCTAAACAACACCCTTAGGCATTTTCAAAAATGAGTGTACCTACCTAATTAGCGTCAATTAACACCGAACAAAAATGAACTCGGTGCACTTTTGTGCCGAAATCGAACCATACTAATTATGTAAAAATTAACTTGTTTCGCATTTAAATCATGTGTAAATTTGTAATCAGAGTAAATTTATCTAAATGAAATACTTAATTGTCGTCACAAAACCGACACTGAGTTAATTTTTGATTAACATTTAATGCCTATTGGGTACCTACTAACACACATTTTTGAAAATGCCCATTTAGATCAATTTCGTTTATAACTAACTGCTTAATTTTTTTTCATACACAATAATTGATCATTCAATGTATTCAACACACCCATAAATGTCAATACGTTCAGTCAAATCAGATTGAATGTATTACATTGCGGCTCCGTCGTACTAAAAACAAATTCACTCTACGGTCGAAAACTATCTGTTTTCGATCAACCAATTTATCTGTTTTGACCTAAGGTCGACTGGTAGTCTGCTTTATGGCATTAAATTCGCCTTATGTACTACAAGTGTTTGTGCCATATAGATTAAATAAATAAATATATTATGCTTCAAAAGCAAGTCATAAGATATATGATAATATATTATACGTCATGGTTTTTAAGTTTGACTACGGCACTAGCCAGTTCTGTTGTCTGATCTTAGGTTGAGTTTAGTAATTACAGTATGAATATTTCCTGCACCTTCAGCCACCCAGATGCCTTACAAAGGCATTGCAAATTCATTACCTACATTTATAAATCTCAAATTTATTTCACTGTCTGTTTTTGCGTGCTGGGCGGCTAAAGGTTAAAAAAACTATACTCAGAGGCATGGACATGCACAATTCCCGGCAAACAATTTGAGCAAATGAACTTGCCTGCGCAAATGCGAATTGTACGTGCGAACTGCCCCCCACTTCATCCCGCCTGTTCAAGTTGTTTGCCGGGATCTGCCTATACCTACGTATAGGATTTCTAAGCAATGTCAAATGTCATTTCCATAGCTCTTGAGTGTATTTAATTATCCCGTGTCTTGAAGAAACCTGCATAATTATGCGAAGGAATACGTTGGTGTATGTTAAGTCCCCAACCCGCACTGAGAGGAGGAGTGGGCCCAGTAGTTAGTAATACTAGTGTTCAAAATAATGTTTCCCGAAAACAGAATGGTGTATATATATCAGCCAGTGCACGGGCGCGGTGACCGTTGACCCGAGCGCTCCTGAAGGTGCAACCTCTGAACCGTTACACAATTAATAAATATCCTTGCACAAGACACCCATTGACCCGTAACCTAAACATCTTCCCTCAATATTAAAAATAAGCTGTCTCCAGTTCCAACATAAATTTAAAATCGAACATAAGACGTTCGACATTTGAAAATGTGTCAAAATCGAAAGCAACGGTCACCGAACAATAGCGGCCATATAT